>CM076984.1:34462559-34890571 GCA_039105355.1 Benthosema pterotum
CATAGAGGATAAGTATAATGTATTTATCCATATTAGGCTTATTACCCTCCCCTCATGGTGCCCTAGGCAAACTGTCTTGTCTGCCTAATGGCAAAAAACGCCCCTGACGACATCGATATCACAAGGTGTTGAGAAGAAATCCTAGTAGCAGTTTGTTTTTCTCAGGGAGTGGGATAAAGCTTAATGGTCTACAGTTGTGCCGGTATTTCAGATCTGTCATTTTTAACAGTTGTGTGTACGGAATTACAAAATTACAATTCTATACATATCATATTATTTCTTTAAGATCGGCTTAACTATCAAATACCATGAAAGGCTTCACAATTAGGACATCAATTTTGAAAGGAAGAAAATGCCTTCCTTGTGAGCTGCACAATCTGCAATGCATGCTTAATGGGCTGTTTTCTTCTTTTTTTTCTTCAACCAAGGTTGATGTTGAAATAAGAAAACCTACGTACATAAAACATGAACCTCGGTTAAAAAAAATAAATAAAAGCTGTCCTTTAACCTTTTTTGTCCTGATTTATTTACAGTGTAGGATTCTCCAAAACATTCACTGTAAAAGAACATACTGAAAGATTTGTGCTGCATTCTCACATTCTCTCCAATAATAGCATGCATTAACGGCTCATATAGGCCGTGAACGCCTGCTATTTTTCAGTGAAAGTTAAGTACTGTACACAATGGTTTAAAGAGTAGTTTTACTCATGTGGTAACACTACACGAGCGGCTGCATGCTGTAACACGCTTGTGCGTGCGTGCGTGCGTGTGTGCGTGGTACGTGCACGTAGCGTATGGAAAGCTGTATGCAATGATAACCTTGAACGCAGCTCCGGCTCGGAGTCGGAGCTTGATCTCTGGGTGCAATATCGCGGGGCAAAGTTAAAGCTACGCCGGGGCGCCAGTCCTCTCTGAGCCCTCAGATAAATAAGCAGGCCATGCAGCCTCCCCAGGTGGGGCTCAGATGAAAATTTAATGCAAAAGCAAACAATAGACGTGCGTTGGTATATATCTGCCGTGCATCACAAGGACATATTGGACTCGGGGTATTCTGTATGCTTAGGGGCTGCATGGTGCGAGGAGGAGGACGCTATGAGGAGTACACAGGGCCGGATGTAACATGTCCCATTTGGGGGGGGGGGGCAAGATAACATGTTGGAGGGGCAAGAGAAAATGGTATGGGCGCGGCTTCATCGCCCGTGGCGCGAATAACATTTTCATTTACAGGACATTTATTAGTCAAGTAAAGCATAAAAAATAACATCAGTTGAAGTTGATCGCCCGTGGCCTTCATCGCCCGTGGCGCGAATAACATTTTCAGTTACAGGACTTTTATTAGTCAAGTAAAGCATGAAAATAACATCAGTTGTTGTTGAAGTTGCGACAGACACACTGCAGGCATAAAGCTAAAGGTCTGACTCAGAGAGTTTTCTGTTTTCATGATGAAATGCTGTTGGTGTAATGGTGCCAAAATTGTAGTTGTTAGCAGTAGTAGCATTTTAATTTGAAATATCTTGTGTTGTTTTGCATGGCATCGTGTTGGGGAGGCAGACTGGGTATTTAGGGGGGCATTGCCCCCATGCCCATGCCTAGATCCGCCCCTGTGAGTACAGGCACAGCCTTCTCTCCATCCGTCTAAGCATGCAGGCACGGAATTCAGAATGTCACGAATAATGGTCTACGCAGCATAGTGCCTGTATAGTAGATGTGCTGTATGCTTTGGCCACGGACAGTACGGTGCTCCATTCTGATTAGCCTGAGGGTGTACTTATTTTCAGATAAGCACACTGTCTTGGCAGCCTTCATCGCCGTTCTGAATTAGTAATCATTTATTGTAGAATGCATGCAAAGCTTGCTGCTGATCGCTCATAGATCGGTCCATAGTTTGCACGGGATTAGCTCTGGACCGATGGGCGCGCACGCACACATGCAAGCACACCCACACACACACACACACCTTGCCTCTTGAGAGCCACTGCATGAAAAAAACTGTATTAACGCTTACTCCGCCGCATTTTTTATTTTATTTTTATGTAGTACTACAAGCGGTTTTCATGTAAAATTCATATTTCATGTTTCGGATTTTGTTCCAGTCAGACATTTTAGATCGGTGCACAAGATCTTACTTCCGGTCCGTCTCTTATACAGGTCCCACTGCTGGCAAAAGGAGTCTAGCGCTGCTCACAGCCGCTTTAGCATCAGGATCGTATTAAAAATTAGCGTTACTAATCAAAAGTTGCCGTAGATCAGTGGTTTTCAACAGGTGGTCCGCGGACCACCAGTGGTCCTTGAAAGGCTTCCAGGTGGTCCCCCAGGCTAATGATGGAAAATTAGTTAACCAGATGTAACTCTTTGAGAGTGCAAAAATGAAACCAAATGGACCCTTGCGGCTCCATTTGGTTTCATTTTTACACTCTCAAGAGTTAAATTATTCATCATGTGAATTAGCCCAAGTCTACACAACTAGAGAATGTAGAAGATTAATGGTCATTTTGATCTGTATGTTTGACTGTTTAGTTTCCCAAATCCAGCCTGGAATTGTGGACGAAAGCAAAAATAAATATTTAATTTCTGGGGTCTGTGGGGCTAAAATGTCATCAAATGTTGGTCCGCGGCTCAAATTCTGAATAAAGTGGGCCCTGGTATCAAAAAGGTTGAAAACCCCTGCTGTAGAGCTTTGGCAATGGCAGCAGTCATAACTCTATAACGCTATAACCGTAGATTTACGGCAATAGCAGGGAAACGGTTAACGGCTATTTAAGCTTAATTGGTACACGTTATCTGTGAGAATATGAGTTTCACTATAACTCTCAACCTCTTGGGGAACATAAAATGTATAGCCTGCAGCAACAACTATTGTTAATTTAAGTCTGAAGAGCATTGCAGATAGAATCAAATGGACTCTTAACAAGAGCTGTCGAGACTATGTTGTTCCTAAAGTCTCCTATCCCATGCACCGGAAAACTAAGGGAAGCAATTATTCCAATGTTAGAGACACAGTACTAGTGCCAATTCAAAGTGCTACTACCTGGAAATGTATGAACAAACACTACTACTTTTATTTGTTAATTGTTTGTAAGTGGCCTTGGTGGTTATAAAGAGGATAATCAACTCCCAGCGATTTCAAATGTGTGATGCACTCTGTGAGGCATAATTATTATAATCATAAAATTATTACATTCATTACACTCTGAGTCTGCAGCACCCGGATAATGTGGACTCCAGGCTAATAGATCGACAGCTTGACGTGATTTAGTGCAACACAGGGTCGGATCTAGAGAGGGGGGGGGGGACAGCCCATCCAAATGTAATATCAGTGGTTTTCAACCAGTGGACCACTAGTGGTCCTTTAAAGGTTTCCAGGTGGTCCCCAGGCTAAATGGTAGAAAGTTGGTCAACCAGATGTAACTCTTTGAGAGCGTAAACATGAAACCAAATGGACCCTTGCGGGTCCATTTGGTTTCATGTTTACGCTCTCAAGAGTTAAAATATTCATCATGTGAATTAGCCCCAAGTCTACACAACTAGAGAATGTAGAAGATTAATGGTCATTTTCATCTGTATGTTTGACTGTTTTGTTTACTAAATCCAACCTAGTATTGGTCAAAAGCAAAATAAATCTTTAGTTTTGGGGTCTGTGGGGCTAAAATGTCCTCAAATGGCGGTCCTCCGTGGCTCAAATGCCGAATAAATAGAGGGTCCTGGTGTCAAAAAGAGAGAAAACCACTGCTTCGTATGAAAAACTTTGGAGGTGCCCATACACCCTGCCATTCTTCCAGCCCACCCTAGTAGGGCTGGCTAGATCCGGCCCTGGTGCAACACGTTGTGAGCTTGGAGAACGGCTTTTGTCAGCATGTAAAATCTGCCATTATGTTGACTCCAAGTCCACCGAAATAGATTTTAGTCTCCTGAATTATTATGATATTTTAGTCAACTAAAATGAGACCAACACTAAAACATTTTTTACGGCAAAACACATTTTATTCAAATTAGAGCTGTTGAATGATTCATATTTTTTAATCAGATTAATCACGGCTTCAAAGTTAATTCAATTATGATTAATCACCATTCGAACTATGTTCAAAATATGCCTTGTTTTCATGAGATAATGCTCAGTGGGTTGAGTCAGTGTGCACATGCGTTAATTGCGTTAATTTTTTAATCAGTTTAATTAACAATACGGCTATGGCTAAACTAAATCAAAATCTGCTGCCAAAATCAATGCTAAAGTTGGATGATGACGATGGAAAGTTGGCTGAACAGATGTAACTCTTTGAGAGTGTAAAAATTAAACCGTCCATTTGGTTTCATTTTCACACTCTCAAGAGTTAAAATATTCACCATCTGAATTAGCCCAAGTCTACACAACTAGAGAATGTAGAAGATTAATGGTCATTTTGAAATGTATGTTTGACTGTTCCTTGTCCTAAACCCATCTTGAGTTTTGATTCTGTGAGGCTAAAATGTCCTCAAATTTGCTGCCAAAATCAATGCTAATTTGCTTTTGATCTTTAAAAAAAGTTTTTGTTCCTTCTCCTGGTGGGTGGACTGGAAGGTCTGAGCTTGTCCTAGGGGCGGATTGGCCATCTGGAGTACAGGGTTTTTCCGGTGGCCTGCGCCAGTGGCCTGGACAGGTTTTTTTTTTTCTTTTTTTTTAAGTCCAGGGCAGGCCAGGGGGCCAGGCCCAGGCCAGGCAAACTAGTGTTTCTATCCTTCAAAAAAGAAAACACCAGAGCGTTCAAGTAGGAGAGTTGCCATATTCCTGTTCACTGGAGGCAGTGTTGCCAACTGCCAAGATCCAAAATGCACTATAGTGGCACTTCCAAAATGCACTAGAATGTGGCAGATGCTTGCCTGGAACATACAGATCAAAATGACCATTAATCTTCTACATTCTCTAGTTGTGTAGACTAAGTTGGACTAATTCACATGATGAATATTTTAACTCTTGAGGGTGTAAAAATGAAACCAAATGGACCCGCAAGGGTCCTTTTGGTTTCATTTCTACGCTCTCAAAGAGTTACATCTGGTTAACCAGCTGCCCCCCCCAGGGTGGCCTGGCAAAGGCAAAATTGTCCCGGTGGGAAAATATGTGCCAATCCGCCCCTGAGGAGGGGTGCCCACACTTTATTGACTTGAGAGCTACTTTCAAAATGACCGGCTCAACAAGATCTACACAGTTTGACTTTGACTTTGAAATAGTAGTGATGGTGGTACTGTTATAGTGTTTAAGAATAATGCACTTATAATGAAAAATGGATGGGGAGAATTGGAGGGTTTTCTTGTATATGCTACTACTGATGTTTGAAAACAGTGTTTGTGGTTTGAGTTGACTGTTTGTGATGTTGAATTTAGTTTCTTGCACCCAACGCAAATAACTTTCACATTTTTGTCAACAATTGGGAAAGAGAACTGGCAAAACATTTGTCAAAATAACAATTATTCTCCATTTTCTAATTGGGTGGACTCTTGAAAATTACGTAATTCAGATGTTTAAATATAATTTAAATCTTGAGAGTGTAAAATGAAACCAAATGGACCCGTAAGGGTCCATTTGCTTTCATTTTAACGCTCTCAAGAGTTACAGATCTTTACATTTTAGGGGACTGTCATGTGATCTACCTGCACGGCCTGTGTGATCTACTGGTAGATCACCATCTACCTTTTGGGCAGCCCGGACCTACAGTATACCTTTGTTAAAACATCACAGAGCAGGAGACAGACTCACTCATCACTAGTTCACAAGTCAAACCGTTCCCCCGATCCCTCCGGTGTCATGTTAGATTTACATACATAAGACGAAAGTTGTTATAAGTGGACAGTTCAGGAGGGCATTTTACTTCACGGGAGCTTCTTCTGATCCGCAGCACAGCGGTCTTGTGGTTCTAAGTGTCTGCCCTGCGAGACTGGAAGGTCGAGTTCAAAGACAATACAATAATGTGACCCGATGCCTCCTGGCTTGGCACTCGGCACCAAGGGGTTGGACTGGGGGTAAGTCCCTGTTGTTGTGACATACAGTGTCATGTCCAGAGAGGGTGTACGGGGGGTTGGCCGGATGTACTTGTACAGCAAGTTACCTCACACTACAGTGGTTCTTCAACATTTTCAGGCGGGGACCCCACCCAAAAAAAAAACCACATTTTAAAATGGGGGCGGCATTTACTGTATTCAAATAGTGTGAAAACATCAGATGTACGAACTCACAGCACCTTGCGATTTTGACTTTTCCCTCCCTCTTTCTTATATTATTTGAAAGGCTGTTAAAAATAACGAATTTTGGTTAATCTGATTTAAATTGTTAATGCAATTCACTTGTGCACACTGACTCAACTGAGCATTTTCTCATTGGAAAAAAAAAAGGGAAACATACACAGTAGCTGTGTCTCCCTGCAGTATAGCTTGTGGGATGTACAAGCTTGGAGGCTTGTAGATCACCTACTTTGACAGATATTTAAACAATAGCCAGATCTTTTTTTTCTCCCAGATTCTGTTTCTTTTTTAAATGTTCAAATCCTGTACAAGAAAACATGGCCTATTTTGTTCAAATGGTGATTAATCATGATTAAACTAATTTCGAAGCCGTGAATAATCTGATTAAAATTTTGAATCATTCAACAGCCCTAAGTATTTAACAATTTGGCCAATGTTGTCCCAAAATATGTGGGGACCAGCATGGGGGTCCCGGGCCATAGCTTGAAACCCCCTGAGCTACAGGAGCTATAGGAGATATCCTTCTGCCTCTATGGAGTACATGGCTCTGCAAAGCTTACTGACTTCAGTATGCGACGTGTCTGATCCGATTGTTGTCAAAAACATGTTAAACATCAACTGCTCATCTATTGTTCATATAAAAATGATAATAATCTAAATCGAAAATGATTATGTTAGATATGAAAAGAATGCATGCATGCGTATTGAGTTACATTTTTTTGTCCTCTGAGGATCTGGGCTGCAAGGAAGAAAATAATCACCACTTATTGTTATTAAATCAAATCATCTTATCACAGATGATATAATATATAATTAATCTTTCATACGATCATGTAACGTTATATAAGATCAACCCCCCCTGTCATGTCGAGTCCTAATTAAAATAAATTAGACCCTAAATTGGTTTTGAAATGATCCTAGTCGGTTGAAATGAAAATTGGCTCGACTCCTTCCTAAGGTATGTGAAAATAGTATGTTGGAGGAAGCCAGCCATCTAACGGGGCGGATATAACATGTCCCATGGGGGGGGGCATGTTGGAGGGGCAGGAGAGAATGGTATGGGGGGCGCACCCATATACCATTTTCACCCATACCACCCATAGCATTTTCAGTTACAGGACTTTTATTAGTCAAGTAAAGCATCAATCAATAATAACATCAGTTGTTGTTGAAGTTGCAACAGACACGCAGCATGCATAAAGCTAAAGGTCTGACACAGAGAGTTTTCTGTTTTTTCAATGATGAAATGCTGTTGGTTTAGTGGTGACACAGCTGTAGTTAGTTAGTAGCAGTAGTAGTGTTTCAAATCATTTTAAATATAAGCACTTTAATTTGAAATATCTTGGGTTGTTTTGCATGGCATCATGTTTGGGGAGGCAGACCGGGTATTTAGGGGGGCACTGCCCCCCCCCCATGCCCATGCCTAGATCCGCCCCTGTATAGACCTCTCGGAGTTGTACTGAGAAACATGGCTCATTGGCTGTTTCACTAATCCCTACACACACTCATACACACTTAACAGCATCTCTCTCACCTGTAGTGCCCTCGCTGCTCTCATGCATTGCATTCTGGGATAATAGTGCACCAGCAGCAGCTGCATGTGGGAGAAACGAAAACACACAGTGATGTTGGTGTACGTTTCTAAGAAGCTGTAAGCCTTTCCCGGTAATATCATGCCCACCCACGGTTAACCTTTGCATTAAATATCATGTAATAATGTAATGCAAATGTTACGATGCTAATGCATAATAAGATTTTCAATTACAGGACGCATGCGCGGATTGCGCACACACGCACACACACACACACACACACACACACACACAACACACACACACACACACACACACACACACACACGCCGGATTATACACTTTTGGGTTGAAAGGGTTGTATTTGTCACAGGCTATGTTGAAGATGTCATGATTGGTGTGTTTTCAACAATTCAGTTGTTGTTGTTGTTGTTGTTGTTGTTGTTCTTGGCATTCCTGTTGGGGTAACAGTCAGTGAGATTAATATTCTATAGTGCAGTGGTTTTCAACCAGTGGTCCTTGAGAGGATTCCAGGTGGTCCCCAGCCCAGGCTAAATGATGGAAAGTTGGTTAACCAGATGTAACCCTTGCGGGTCCATTTGGTTTCATTTCTACACTCTCAAGAGTTCATCATGAGAATTAGCCCAAGTCTACACAACTAGACAATGTAGCAGATTAATGGTCATTTTGATATGTATGTTTGACTGCTTTGTTTCCCAAATACACCCTGGCATTGTGGACAAAAGCAAAAGAAATCTTTAGTTTTGGAGTCTGTGTAACCAAATACGTCCATTTGGTTCCCATTTGCACACTCTCAGAAAAAGAACAAATTGAAAATGGAATCGCTCTTTCGCAAAATAAGAGTCATAATCCAATGAATCGATGAATCATTTAAATAATTGGCAGTTGAATCAATTATGAAAATAATTGTTAGTCGCAGTACTAGTATCTACTGTATATTGTAGGCTAGCCTAAGTTGAGTCGAGTACTTTATCCACCAACTGCTTGTGGTATCCGTGTCACCATAGCACCTTTGTTATCTTTCTGCTGTAAGCACACACCTGACGCCCTGATGCTCTGAAACCATTTTTTATCCCCCCCTTTTTCAGAAACATTTGAACTTTTAATAAACCATATAGATGTGAAACTATTTGCTCGATGTAAAGCCTATAGGGTTTAGGAGGTAGTAGGGCGGACAGAAAGATGTGTGTGAATCTTTCAGTCTGAAAAGAGGCTTAAGGAGTCAAAAAGAGGAGCACTCTCTCTCTTTCTGCAGCTCTGATCCTCCAAAATACATTTAGTGATTTTGTGCCTGGTGGTGAAGCGTTTCATCCAGAGCTCTGGGTTCATCTGGGACAAGTCTGCAGTGGTGACACATTCTGAGAGACATAAACAATCAGGTATAAAACCCTAGTAGGGGCGTTTTTGCCATTAGGCAGACTAAGCAGTTGCCTATAGGGTGCCATGAAGGGAGAGGGGCGAGGGGAGGGGGCGACCACCAGACATGGTTTAAAGGGATACCAGGCTAATAAGACTAATATGGATAAATACATTATACTTGTCCTCTATAAGTAGAATTGAACATTTAAAACATATAATCTATAATAATATGTTCTATAATACAGTATAAGATTTTCCCTGGAGCCCCCCCTTACCAAATGGACACGTAAGGGTCCATTTGGTAAGGGGGGCTCCAGGGAAAATCTTGCCTAGGGCACCACATTGCTTAGAAACACCACTGAACCCTAGTATAGGATGAGAATCCGTTGGAACTAATTGAACAGATCGGATAATTGAAAATCACCGCTCTACAACATGACTTGTTGAGCTTATAGATCAGATGTTATGTTATTTATTTAATCGTCTTAGGGAGGAAAAAAATACAATGTTAACAATTTAAATATGCCAATATTTATATATTCACGGCAGGGTCTGCATGGTCTGCAAGATAGAATGTTTAAATTGAGATAGACACTTAAACAACACTAAGTAAAATAAGTAAAGCAACTACACTTTAGAAACCTTGGGAACCACGTCCCACAACTACCACAGGACCAAGGTGTGCAAAAGGCTTATAATGAAGTGGATAATACAACACTTCTGAACTCAGAGTCAGAACCAAGATGCAGAAAAGCAGCAGTTAGCAACAGTCCTAGAAAACTGCTGGTCTGTCTGACACAACTCCCACTGCACACCTTGTCTGCATTTGTCCTTTTACTGCTGATTTCTCCTCATTTATTCTGCACCACAATTGCATTCTCTTATGTTTGTGTTTTAGTTTAAAGTTTTTAATTGCATCCAAATGTCCTTTGTGAGCGTTGTGTGTTTTATTGCTAATTGTCTGAACAATTTCATTCCGTGCAAATACCTTGCTTTGCCGTATACAGAAATGTTTGACCAAAAAATACAGGGGACCCCGAAGAAATTAGACAAATTACCACCATTCTATGACAAAGCTATGTTTAAAGCAGTGAATCTCAAAGTGGGGTCTATGTCCAGCAAATTTATTTTTATGTAATATTAAAATAGGTTCAAACACTTTAAAACAAGCTTGTACATCTGCTATTTTCAAACAATGTAGCAATTGTAAAGATGAGAAGAGCTCTGTTGCTTTAAGGGGAGTGTTCTCAGATCATTGGGAATGTTTCCTGATTGGCTGTCTGTACCTGTGGGTGGAGTCAGGGGGCTATATGATTGGCTGTCTGTACCTGTGGGTGGAGTCAGGGGGGCTATATGATTGGCTGTCTGTACCTGTGGGTGGAGTCAGGGGGCTATATGATTGGCTGTCTGTACCTGTGGGTGGAGTCAGGGGGGCTATATGATTGGCTGTCTGTACCTGTAGGTGGAATCAGGGGGCTATATAACTGTGAAACTGTTCAGTGTGTGTGTGGCAGCCATGTGGGGAGGTTGGTTCGGTTCCCTCTGTTCTCCTTAAGGTCTGTTTAATTTTTGTTCTTCAGTTGTTTCTTTTCACTTTTCTTCATCCAGGCCTGGAATTTATTAAAAACACTCACCTGTAAGACTGTCCTCCTGTCGGTTCATCCATTTAAAGGTTTTATATGCTGACGAATATTCTATTATTATCCTACTTGGTTACACCTGTTATTTTGGCAAAGACTACCCGCACTAGAATTCTGACTGTATATATCCATATACTGTGTATATACTCATCTCTCAAAAGCATGAAGAGTAGCAGATGTTCTTCTTTTAAATTATAATTTTGTAAACGTAAAGTTTTGGACATGTGTGGTTTCTACCCAACATACCGGTCTAATGTTGCACAAGGAATCACATGAGCTATGATCCGATTATGTCCTATGTGTCCTATGTCATTACCTTTAACTTTGGCCCTCCCCTCAAATACATAAAATCTAATGATAACCGCTGGTTTAAAGCAGTGTTTTTTGACCAGTGGTTCAGGGGAATGGACCCATAATGGTCCATTTAGTTTCATGTTACACTCTTAAGAGTTGCATTACTGTTAAACGTCATATTACTTAAGAAGTATGTCTCCTACGCATTTCTGTTTGCCAGTGCTCTCCTACATGCCAACAACAATTCTATACATGCTGTGGCAACAATAATATTCTTTAGCACGATCCAATGGTGGATTGTGGCTCAAATGCTTAATAAATAGTGGGCCTTGTTAAATAGAGTTGAAAACCACTGGTTTTAAAGTGATTAGCTCCACATACTGTACATGAGAGAGCTGGCCCAGTTAGAGCCATTATTTTTGCAGCAACATCTTAGCAGTGTCAGCAAACCTGACAAAAGAACTATACAGACTTGCATGTGATATATGCTCAAAACTTAATTAACGACGTCTCTCCAGATCTCTCCAAAAATGCTTGGTGCAAGACAACCTTTGACTACTGATAGCCATCCATAGCCAGTCTGGAGGCTGACCGCTGCATTTCAAGTGAACGTAGCAAAAAGAAAATAAATTGAGTGTGGAGTGAAACAGTGAAACGGATGAGGCCGTTCAGAATGTTGATGAGACGTTGTCAGATCATGCAGAAAGAAACCCTTCAAGTCAGGGAACCCACAGGCGCATGCGGTACGTGGTTCTCAAAACTGTGTCCATGTCAATTCACGGACACCTCCCTGGAAATATTATTTTTGCTGGGGCCCTCTGTACGCAGATATTTATTCAAATGTAAGAAGAAAAAAGCTAGATCTGCACTCAGCAGAGTGCCAACTTATTTTTAAAACAATTGTTTGTTTTTTTTGTTTGTTTTTTGCAGAATCTCCTTCAGAAGATAATACTAATAGCATACTTATGATAATACTGTACTTCACACCTGTGAGAAGTGATAGCGACAAAACAATGGTAGCACAGTGGTTAGTGCTGTCACCTCACAGCTAGAAGGTCCTGGGTTCAATTCCCTCTAGGGACACCGCTGTGGGTGCTGGTGGCGTGTCTCCTCCTCTGCGTCATTGTGCCCATACCCGAGGCGGGTTGGCGAAAGGGCCTTTCTATGTGGAGTTTGCATGTTCTCCCCAATCTCCCCGTGTCCCCTAGGTTAGATACCCTCACAAAAACATGCAGTAATCCTGCGCTCTAAACTGCCTGATGGAGGGGACATGAACTGGTTGGAATAACGTGTTCCTTCCACGCGCTATGTCCGACCAGGGAAACTCCCCTTGTCAGGTGAAAAAGCAAGCAGCATGGACTCCTCATGCATTGAAGAAAGCATGAGGCCAGTCCGCTGCCTCCCCAGGTTGGCCAGAGGGTGTGTAGAGCCCAGGATCACATTAGGAATTTGCACTGGGTGTAAAAAAATGGGTGGTTGCAAAATCGTGGGATAAAAATATATAAAATAAATAAATAAATGCACCATTATCATGGACACATGAGGTTTTTCAGAAAACTGACTGATTTGTAGAATCAGTTCTCAGGTTTGAAATGAGTTAGCAATCGTAAAGCTGTGTCTGTGACTTGGCGTACAAATACAGTACCGTATTTTCCGCACTATAAGGGACGCCGGATTAAGAGGCACACCTTCAATGAATGGCCTATTTTAGAACAGTTTCATATATAAGGCGCATTGGATTATAAGGGACACCTAATAGAAGCTACTGCAGTCAACATAGAATAGAAGCTACTGCAGTCAACATAGAATAGAAGCTACTACAGTCAAACATCCATATATAAGGCGCACTGGATTGTAAGTTAAATTAAAGGTTTTTAAGTGTGCCTTATAGTCCAGAAAATACTTTACATACTATTCAACCATAATCCGGAAGGTGACTCTCTCTCTCTCTCTCATCCTCAGCTCTTAATTCTCACTACTCTGGAGGCTCCTCAGTGACCTCCCTGTGGTGTCATTACCACCCGGCCGACACCTGACTCCATTATTCCTCCATCTCTCCATCCATCCATCCACCCATCCATCCATCCATCCACCTGCCCGGGGCACAGTGCCTGCACCGCAGTGCCTCAGATTTGCATGACGAAGGTCAGGAGGGAGGCTGCCGCTCCGCTGACCCTGTGAGATGCACACGACGGCGACGTCGCCAAAAGGTGAGCGAAAGGAGCGAGGCACCGCCTGGCCCACCTCCCACCCCCACACACATTGATTTAATTAAGGATAATGTGGGTGGTGGGTAGGGAGTAATGTGGGTGCACACATACTCCCCACCCACCCCCCCTGCGCACGTGAGCACCGCCAAGGGGACGTGCAGGGGGCCGTGCAGGGGAAGACCAAGAAGAAGACGACGAAGGCAGGGATAAGGCGAGCCAAAGGCAATCAGAGGGAGAGCGACACGGAATTGATGAATGAGTTTTTAATCTGCATAGAAATAGCGCCGGGTTAAGGTATTGAACTTATAGTGCCGCACGCACACACAGGGGCTGATGTATGAGAGAGAGCACCGCGACACACACATGCACACGTCGTGCATGTGCTTGTATATACGCAGGCATGTGCAGCACACACACACACACACCACAACACACCACACACACACACACACACACACACACACCATGCACAATGTATGATGTATGAGACCATGCGACACACATGCAACGTGCGCATGTGCGTTCCCACGTACGCACGCACACACACACTATTAGAATATGTTTGTCCTTCCCAACACTGACCTCATTCTAGGCCTTAATTAAATGCTGCAGACTAACATCACCCTTAACGACTTCCCCGTCTGAACAGGAGTGTGGTTGCAGGTGCATGTGCCACGCACGCACGTCTACCCATGCACGTGCACGCACACACGTCCCTGCACCGCCACGTGCGCGCGTGCCTCGCCCCAAGAACGACGCGCGAGGCCGCAGTGTCGTATACTTCGGGGCGAGTGTGTGGTGTGAGATTAAACTAACGTATAGCATAGCCCTATTGTTGAAAACCTTTTGGATGTCCAGAAGCTTTACTTAAACACTACTTAATTAACAGAAAACAGCCTGTGTTTCCAGTTGGTTGAGTCACAAGCTCTCCGTAATACTTTGGACTTGTTAAAACTTGTTTTAATCCACAGACATACTGAACACGTTCCCTTTTGCCTTTTCACTTTTTTTTTTAAATGAGCAAAAAACAGAAAATGAGTAAAAAAAACTTCATCTCACAAACACTGCCCCCCCCCCCCCCCCCCCCCCCCCCCCCCCCCTGCCCCACAGCACGGAATACGGCTGTGTATTTTACAGGAAAGTCCTGTTTAACTTACCAGCAAACTCCCTCACACCTGTTATATCATACCTGGGCATTATGCGGCCTGGGGGCCAAATGCGGCCCTTTGGCTGACTCTGTCCGGACCGTGAAAGGGTACCGTGGTTCTCTATCAGTGGTCCGCGGACCAACAGTGGTCCTTGAGAGAGTTGCAGTTAAATATGGAAAGTTGGTTATGCAGAAATGAAACCAAATGGACCCTTGCGGGTCCATTTGGTTTCATTTTTACACTAGAGAATGTAAAAGAATGGTCATTTTTTTTTTATCTATTTGCCTGTTTTGTTGAAATCGGCCTGGTATTGTTGAAATCGGCCTGGTATTGTGGACAAAAGCAAAATAAATCTTTAGTTTTGCTGTCATGAAATGGTGATCCTCTGTGGCTCAAATACTGAATAAATAGTGGACCCTGGTGTCAAGACTTTAGTCAGACTTTAGTTCAGCCTTTAGTCTTGGCCCTCCACAATATTTTATACATTTGGCCCCTGGGGAAAATAATTGCCCACCCCTGTATTATAGTATATGTATGAATGAATGAATGAATGAATGAATGAATGAATGAATGAATGAATGAATGAATATTTTATTTACGTGTCCGGACAATTTCTTGCCCCATCCCACATGGGATTATCAGACACAGCAATTCACAAATTGAACAAATATAGAAAAGAAAGAAAACAAAATGAAAAGTAAAGAACAACAAAGTCTTACACAGTCAGCCGGCAACAACACTAGTAAACGTACTTATCAACAGTTTAGGACAAGATTACTCTGTACTTAATTTTAGTTGAATGTTATTCTGCGCCTCCTGTCCCATGCCTTATAAAGGTACTCTGAGAAGGCAAAGACCAAGGTTCAAGGTTCTTTATTTGTCACTCCAGCATGACCCAAATGTGGACTTGTCACAATAGTATATATATTCAAGGCAATACAGGAAGATAAAAGTATTGATCTTAAAAAGAGTTCCGGTAGAATTCCGGTAGAACTATATTGTGATTTGCCATTTTGTCAGTTTGATTGCTCTGTACTATTTATTTTGAGTTTTTCTTGGTGCATTTTCTATTACTGTATACTCCTGAATTGTACCATCACACCTGTTATATTACAGTGTATAGTCCCGAATTGCCCTTAAAGGACCACTTCACCACTTTTCAAAGTATATTCATATAATAGGTCCTCACTAATGTACATGATAAAATACCACTATTTTTTTTCTACTCAGTCTGTGTCTCACAGGAGGGCTGTGGGCAGTTCAGAAACTTCTTCCAACAACATCATCGACGGGGAATCCAAGCTAATAGAAACTGCAGGCTTTCTATTCCTAGTCGCAATGCAAAAATGTCAGCCATCATTCTCCTGATATGAATATGAATATATTTTCAAAAACACATTGTTTTAAAATGTGGTTTAAAAATCTGCAGAATGACGATGTCATTGGTAGAAGTTTCTGAATTGCCCACAGCCCTCCTGTGAGACATGAGACTGAGTAGGAAAAAAATAGTGGTATTTTATCATGTACAAAATTAGTGAGGACCTATTAAATGAAGATACTTTGAAAAGTGGTCCTTTAATTGCCTGTTAACCCTTCTTTTCATGCAGTGAAAAATAAAACAAAATGACACAGAATTCCATAAATACATTCCTAAAAATGCATATTTACTGTTCTGTCCATATTAATTGGCTTACAGTCGGCTCTGCTGAACTTTGCAGAGCTCGACGCTGCAGCTTTAGTGCCACTCGCTGGTGTCTCTCGTGGTTGAGGTTTGGCAGAGAACGTAGCTGGCCAATTTGTTGCCCTACTTGTAGGATATTTGTGTTTCCCCCCTCCCCACCCTACGATAGTGCTATGTTTACTCTTGTAGATTGGTTATTCTCACCGCTTGTGAGGATGCACACACGTGGTGGAGCTACAATTAAAATGTTGTTATTTTGAGGGTCGGATTGACACCTTTTGGCACACTTTGTTCCCCCCTTGGTGCTTTACTCGCAGTGCGTATTGTGCGTATGCGTAGTGGCAGTACTACCGTAATTTCCGGACTATAAGCCGCACCTGAATATAAGCCGCACCAGCTAATTTTGGAGGTTTTTTTTATTTATTTTTATTTTATTTTTTTTTTGCTTATATAAGCCGCACCTGACAATAAGCTGCACCAGACAATAAGCTTCGTGTTAGAGCATCGTTGGTAGCCGTTACCTGTAAAAATCCATAGATTGGCCGCAAAAGCATGTGGAAAAAGTAGTGGCTTATAGTCCGGAAATTACGGTACTGTATGGATGCACGGAATTGCAATTCTGTACTGTTTCACAATGCATTTGTGGTGGTGAAACATGGATAGGATGATCTACAGTATAGGCCACACAGATCACACTGCGTTGCAATCGGCTTTTTTTTTTTTTTTTTAGTAGTATGACAACGTTCAGGGCACTAATTCATGGGCTGAAAGCACGGAACATTGAAACACGGTGAGGAAAAACAAGCTTCCTGCTCGAGTGTTGTATTCCAGACAGTGTGTGATGGTCGGGACGTTGTTCGTTGTTCGCACTCCACTGCCTGGCTTTGCTGCACGGCCAAACGATAACAAGTAGCACGCCGACTCGTTCAGTTCCCACTTTGTCCCATTAACCCTCACATTTGTAATTGCATTTCTGATGCGTTTTCTTTTCTTTATTTATTTATTCCCTCCCCAGCAGAGGAGGAGGAGGAGGCTCCATAGCTGCTGCCTGCCATCTGATTAAAAGGAGGCGCGCAAACCTGGGAGTGGAAAGGCAGCTAGGGGGATGCTTAATGAGATTTTTAACCCACTAATTCAGTCATGTACGGTAACATTGAGACTACACAATTCTACTTGCGCAGCAGAGCTGCCAGTACGGTAACTTACAGGCGCCAAGAAGACAGGGACAGATTCCCGCATATACTGTACAGAGACACTGACTGAGAGAGACGTAAACAATAGCCACACTTGATTCACCTGCTAACCAACCTTTTCTCCTTTATCGTTAATAAACCCGTTCATATTGCTTAAAGAGGACTCCGTCCATCTTTTACATGGTGTCAGAAGAAACCGTGAGGAAGGGAGAAGAACGCGATGGCCAAGTTTAATCCACCACCGAACTTTCCCTTCGACAAGCCGGCAGAATGGCCCGAATACAAGGAGCGGTTTGAGTGGTTTAGGACCGCCACGAAGCTAAACAAGGACGAAGGAGCTGTGCAAGTGAGTTGCCTGATATACGCCATGGGAAGCGAGGCAGGAAATATATTCAAGTCCTTTGTTTTTGCGGAGGAGAAAGACAAGGAAAATTTCGCCACCGTGCTGAAGAAGTTTGACGACTACTTCTGTCCGAGGAGGAATGTCATTCACGAACGCATGTGTTTCTACCAACGTGTCCAGAAGCCTGGAGAGAAGGTAGAGAGCTTCATAAGGGCCTTGTATGACCTGTCGGAACACTGTGACTTCGGGGCAAAACGAGAGGAGAATATCCGGGACCGGATCGTCATTGGAATACTGGACAAGGACGTCTCATGTAAGCTACAGTTAATGCAAGATTTGACTTTGGCACAGACAATTCACACCGTCAGACAGGCAGAAGAGGTCGCTGCACACGTCAACATGCAGGCTGAAGCTGTCGGTGGGGCAGTGCGTGAAGTTACACACCACGGCCAGCAGAGGCAGAGCAACAGGTACCCAAAGTCTAAACCACAGGGTGGGCAGAAAGACAGAAAATGGGGAAATGAAAAGAAATGTTTCAAATGTGGCAAAACACAGCATGCTAAAGATGAAAACTGCCCTGCCAAGAAATCCACCTGTCACATATGCCACAAAGTTGGTCATTGGGCCAGAGTCTGTAGGAACAAGAAACAAGTGAGTGAGGTTACTGAGCAAACAGAGCAGCCAGAGCCACCAGCCTACTTTCTTGGGGCTGTGACAAATGTAAGCAAGGAAAGTGAACAGTGGTCAGTTGAATTACTTTTGGATGAGAAGCCAATAGTTTTCAAAATTGACACAGGGGCTGATGTGAATGTAGTCAGTGAGGAGACATATTGCACATACACCCCAGAGAGTGTCCTAGAGCCACCAGACATTCCACTGGACAGCCCAGGAGGAGAGCTAAAATGTCTGGGGAAGTTCAAGACCACTGTCGCCTACAAAGGGAAGGCATATCCACTCACAGCTTATGTGGTAGGGGCCGCACTGTTAATAATCTACTCAGCCGCTCCATGTCAGTGAAAATGAACCTAGTGAGGAGGGTAGATGAGATCAGCCTGAACAAAGAGCAGCAACCAGCCTATGGGACATTGAAAACAGAGCCTGTGAAAATACAGTTAAAAGACAATGCGCAGCCCTATGCCGTATATACTGCACGCCGAGTACCTCTCCCTATGCTCCAGAAAGTGAAGGAAGAACTACAGAGAATGGAGAGTAACGGCATCATAGAGCCCGTGACACAGCCAACCGAGTGGTGTGCACCTATGGTGCCGGTCTTGAAGAAGCATACTGGCAAAGCCCGCATCTGTGTTGACCTGAAAAGACTGAACGAGTCGGTCAAGAGAGAGCATTTCATCCTGCCTACAGTGGACGAAATAACAGCCAAGCTAAGTGGTGCAACTGTGTTTTCCTCACTTGATGCGGCTAGTGGATTTTGGCAAATTCCACTGCACCCAGACAGCTGCAAGCTCACCACCTTTATCACTCCATTTGGCCGATACAGCTTCAAACGGTTGCCATTTGGAATTACCAGCGCACCTGAGATATTCCAGAGGAAGATGATGGAGACTCTACAGGGGCTGGAAGGTGTGGAGATTTTTATGGATGACATTTTGGTTTTTGGGACCACTATTGAGCAACATGACAGCCGCCTCAACAAAGTGATGCACCGCATTCAGTCGGCTGGTCTCAAGTTGAATACAGAAAAGTGCTCTTTCCGGCAGAGCCAACTGCGGTTCCTGGGTCATCTCATCGACCAGTCGGGGATCCGACCTGACCCAGAAAAAGTTGCAGCCATTCACCAGATGCCACCACCGGGAAATGTGACAGAGTTGAAGAGAATTCTGGGCATGGTGAATTTCCTGGGGCGATACATTCCAAACCTCTCAACAGTGGGGCAGCCGCTCCATGAGCTGTTGAAGAGTAAAAATGACTGGACTTGGGGTCATGCACAACAGACAGCATTCGAAAACATAAAGAAGCTGCTGACAATTGCACCAGTTTTAGCTTATTATGATGTAACCAAACCCACCGCAGTGTCGGCGGATGCCAGCAGTTACGGACTGGGGGGTGTGCTACTGCAACTCCATGGACAGCAGTGGAAACCAGTGGCATATTGCTCCAGACGACTCTCAGATGCGGAAACGCGTTATGCCCAGATAGAAAAGGAATGTCTGGCTGGCGTGTGGGCATGTGAGAAGTTTGACAGATACCTGAACGGCCTGGAACAGTTCAGGCTAGTCACAGATCACAAGCCGCTGGTGCCCCTCATCAACAGACAAAGCTTGGAAAATGTGCCTCTCAGATGTCAGCGTTTACTCATGAGGCTCATGAGATTCAGCCCAGTGGCAGAGTATGCACCAGGAAAGACTCTTGTTGTAGCAGATACACTGTCACGCAGCCCACTGACATGCAGCAAGGATGAGCCAGATACACACAGCGATGTGGCCTGCTACGTTGCCGCAGTAGTGGGGGGAATTCCCGCATCACCAAGCAAACTGGAGAGCATCAAGAAAGCAACTGAAACTGACAAGGAGTTGCAGTTAGTCAGTAAGCTCATCAGGTCTGGTTGGCCCGAATACATCAGTAGCATCCCGATGGATGCCAGAGAGTACTCTAAAGTGAGGTCGGAACTTTCAGTTGAAGATGGACTAGTCTTGAGAGGCTGCAGGATCGTTGTACCAAAGTCAATGAGAGGTGAAATCCTAGAGAAACTACACCACGGGCATCAAGGACTGATTAAGTGTAGAGAGAGAGCAAAATCATCAGTATGGTGGCCAGGGCTGTCTAAAGAGTTAAAGAACACAGTGATGTCATGCCAGGTGTGTCGTGAACTGAAGAGGACCCAGCAAAAGGAACCTCTCATCTCCACACCACTGCCCAACCGCCCTTGGCAGAGAATCGCACTGGACCTGTGCGAGCACAAGCACCAAAACTACCTCGTGGTATCCGACTACTACTCCAGATTCCTGGAAATACTGCACCTGTCCTCTACCACCAGTGCACACATTATTCAGCAACTGAGAGCAGTATTTGCGAGATTCGGCGTAGCTACCGAGGCTGTTTCCGATAATGGTCCCCAATTCTCAAGTGCAGAGTTCCAGAACTTCGCTAAAGAGATGGATTTCAAACACATCACGTCTAGTCCACATTATCCACAGGGCAATGGACACGCAGAAAGAGCCGTACAGGCGGCTAAGAAAATCCTCAAGCAGGAGGATCCACTGTTAGCCCTGATGGTCTACAGATCCACTCCTTGTTCCACCACAGGCTTCAGTCCAGCTGAGCTGTTAATGGGGAGAAAGATCAGAACGACAGTCCCCATCCTGGAGAAAAATCTCCTGCCTAAATGGCCCAGCAGGAAGGCTGTGAGGGAGAACGACGTGAAACAGAAGGCAGTGCAGGCTCACTACTACAACCGCCGTCATGGAGCCAGACCCCTGCCTGCTCTACATCCAGGAGACACAGTCTTCACCAAACTGGATCATGAAAAGTCATGGTCTACACCGGCGGTGGTCTCAGGAGAGGCTGCTGCTACGCAGAGATCCTACATCATCACCACCCAGGAAGGTGCAGTGCTGCGGCGGAACCGTCGTCACCTCCTGGCAACTCCGGTCTCTCACCACGCTCCGCCTACTTCGACTGAGGGAGCTGAGATCGACATACAACCTGCAGAGACTACCCCACCACCAGAGACTGTCGCTGCAAACCAGGCTGTGAGTACACCCAGCGCACCTCCGCCTAGACAGGCCATGACCAGGTCTGGAAGGGTATGTAAACCAGTTCACAGGCTCGACCTGTGATTGAGTGAAACTCACTCATTATGGCCTTTGGGGGGTGGGTGACGGGGAAAATACACACATACACACACACAAGGGACTCTTTTGGGACTTATTGTTGATGCACTTTTGTTTTGCATTTGTTTAAAAAAAAAAAGAAAGAAAAGAAAAGAAGAGTGAAAGAAATGTTAATGTTCTGTTTTTTTTGTATTTGAAAAAAAAAAAAAAACGTAGAGAAACAACAGAGTTCTGTTTATTGCATTTGAAAAAAAGAAAAGAAAAAGAAACATAACAAGATTTCTAAATGTTGAATGTTTTCCATTTTGCATTCCAGATGTTGACTGAGATTTTGATTTTGCACCTTTGCAGCTAGTCTTGATTTGCACTTTTCAGTGGTATGGTTTCTCTACAATGTTTACAGTAGTCTTTTGTGCTATTGCCATTTTCCTCTGCTACGGATAATTTTACAACAGCTTGTATCCAGCATGTGTGGGATGTAATTTTGTTTTTGTGCTAAAAAAAAAATGAAAAAAGGGGGAGATGTCATGTACGGTAACATTGAGACTACACAATTCTACTTGCGCAGCAGAGCTGCCAGTACGGTAACTTACAGGCGCCAAGAAGACAGGGACAGATTCCCGCATATACTGTACAGAGACACTGACTGAGAGAGACGTAAACAATAGCCACACTTGATTCACCTGCTAACCAACCTTTTCTCCTTATCCTTTAATAAACCCGTTCATATTGCTTAAAGAGGACTCCGTCCATCTTTTACACATGCGTTTTCAATAGCCAAAAGTAAACAGTGAGGACCGCAGAGAGCGAGGAGAGAGAGGGGGAGAGAGAGGGAGGAGAGAGAGAGCATTCTGAATAAAAAACGCTAGAGGGTCGTGGGTGGGGGTGGGTGGGTGACGGATTAGTTGGAGTGGGGGGACGTGGAAGCTAGCCGGCTAGCTGGGGAAAACACGCAACACAATCAGTCTTACATTAGCCATGTGCTGGTGTTCTGTGCCACTGGGCCGACTGGGGAGGGTCCCTGACTGTGGAGACGCGTCGCGCCAAGCACACGTGTGGTTCATTTCTTCCACCATTGATGCTGTGTCTCTCCTCTCCTCTATCCCATCTCTTCTCTGCTCTCCCCTACCTCTCCTCTCTTCCTCTCCTCTCCTCTCTCATCTCTCCTCTCCCCTACCTCGCTCTCCCCCTCTCTCTCTGCCTCTTCCTCCCCCCTCATCCTCCACCTCTCCTCTCCCTCTCATCCTCCACCTCTCCTTCTGTCCCTCTCCCTCTCCCCTACCTCTCCCTCTCTCCCTCTACCTCTCCCTCTCTCCCTCTCCCTCTCTCCCTCTACCTCTCCCTCTCTCCCTCTACCTCTCCCTCTATCCCTCTACCTCTCCCTCTATCCCTCTCCCCTACCTCACCTCTCCTCTCCTCTCCTCTCCTCTCCTCTCCTCTCCTCTCCTCTCCTCTCCTCTCCTCTCCTCTCCTCTCCTCTCCTCTCTTCCACTTCTCCTCTCCTCTCATCCTCTCCTCCACCCTACCTCTCCTCTCCTCTCCTCTCCTCTCCTCTCCTCTCCTCTCCTCTCCTCTCCTCTCCTCTCCTCTCCTCTCCTCTCCCCTTCCTCTCATCCTCTCCCCTTCCTCTCATCCACTCCTCTCCTCTCCTCTCCCCTTCCTCTCATCCTCTCCTCTCCCCTTCCTCTCATCCTCTCCTCTCCCCTTCCACTCATCCTCTCCCCTCCTCTCCTCTCCCCGCCCACCGTGCTTTAATCCATCAACCTGAGGTAATCTTTTTGAACATTCAAAGCAGGAGCGTGGTGGGGGCTGTGTAACACGATCAATTACAGACACTCAAGTCAGCGTCTCAGTCCACTACGTTATGCAAACATTGGTACAAACACTCCCCAACAATTCATTTTGTTGGCAGCGCGCCGTGCCGCTCCTCTCATCTCTAAGACCCCCTTCCCCTCACCGCCCCATCCCTCGGTCTCTGTCTCTCTCTCGCTCTCTCTCTCTCCGTCGTTCTGTTTTCAAGTCATTCATGCGGTGCTGCTTTCTAACACAGCAGCAGTTTTTTTTTTGTTTTATTCACACTGACTCGTCTTCTCTGACGCTTTGTTTTATAACTAGTATAGGTGAAATAGATAGAAAGAGAGGGAGAGAGAGTAAGAAAAGGGTTATACCTTCCCCAGTTTTTACGTTTTGGCAAGGTCACAACTCTGTCTGTTGTTGTCAGAGGTGCGACAATTTTGGCGAGAAGAAGAAGAACGCATCATTAACAAAACAAGAGCAGGCAATTTATTATCTCTTGTGTGTGTTGCTTTCTTTATCTTCCTTCTTTCTTACCCGTTCTGCAAATGGCACGGTGATAACAACGTTGGTTTTGTCACAATGATGATGATGATGATGATGATGATGATGATGATGATGATGATATACTCGTCTGGTAGATACAGGCTGATGTGCCAAATGCTCCTTGTTCCTTCTCTCCTGAACAAACAACACGCTCCCAACAACCCCCTTTGGACCCTCGCCGCACCCTCTCATTATGCTACATGGGCGGATCAAGGCATGGACATACTTGTTTACCTACTTGGCTAATACTGTATAAGTCCTGTAACTGAAAATGGTACGAGGGCGGCTTGACACAATTGGGAAATGTTACATCCAGGCCTGCTTATAACGATTTTCAACCCAGCATCCCTGTTTTTGGACATGATGATGCTTAATTGCCTAATAAAAGTCTTGTAACAGAAAATGTTTTGGGTGCACCCGTGCCGCTTCACGCCAACCTTTTCATACCAGGCCAGTGCCCACTATTTATTCCGTATTTGAGCCACAAGGGACCACCATTTGGTGACGTTTTAGCCCCACAGACCCCAAACCCCAAAAGATTTATTTTGCATTTTAAATTGCAGATTACAAGGAGATTACCCTTCCTGACTCCTAACACATCTTGTGAGAGTTGGTTGGTGGGATAAAGAATATTTAATAACAAAGTCAAAGTGCCACCCCGAACCCCCCCCATGCCCATACCTAGATCCGCCCCTGCCTCCATCTAGGAAGCAACTTAAGTTTGTCCCTCTTGCCATCGGCCTCTTGGAAGACACCAGAAACACCATGATGCATCCGTAATCGGAGAGATCTGGCAACCTCAAAATAAGGGTTTTTCGACCACAAAAGCAGTGTGACCCAGAGCCGTGGCACGGAGACACAGAATACGTAGCAGTATGTGTTCAGTGCAGAGCGAGTTAATTCCATACACAACGCCATGCTATATAGCAAAGAAACGCCCTGCACGGCCCTTTTCTTTTTTCTTTTTTCCGTGGCATTGTTTCTCTGTTGGCCTATATAATGGCCAGTGTTCTGTTGAAAGGGATCCTGAGGGGCGACTCTAATAACCCAGATAGATAGTCCTGTTACATTTCTATCTGGGCCCACTCTGTCTCTGCCTGCCATGCTTCCAGGTGCCTTACTCATAGCATTCACAGCCGCTTCCTCACCGCCATGTAAATAACATTTATCACCTGGAGGACGGGGGGAGGGGGGGTATTAGGGTTTAAGATGGGAGGACTCGGGCTCCTGTCAGATCACACATATGGACTTTTTTGTGGGGGTATTAGACTAGAGCGGTCAGATTGCGTTGCACAGGCCTGTATGTGAGATGATGGTGGTGTGTGTGTGCGTGCATGAGCGTTGGTTCGTCGTGCGCAAACACGGCTCCCCGTTTGAGATTGAATGTCACAGTGATTCTGAAATTTCACATTAATATGAAGGGAAAATGTCTTGGTGTTGTCATCGGATACGTTCATAGCTGTGAAATGGGCCGTAAATTACATTAGGTCTCTGTCACTCTCCACGCTGTCCAGCCATTAAAGCCTTTGTTTTCACCGGGAAGGGGAAAAAAAAAAGAAAAACAGCTGACTAGATAGAAAACGGCTCCAAATATCTGTTAGCCGCAGGCGCTGTGTGCACTTGTCATCTCCCATCCATGTAATTCAACCACAAATAGGAAGAAAAAAACATGGCCAAACCTTTGTTTTTCCACAAATTTCCTACTAATTCTGTCAGGAGGGGGGCGGGGCAAAATCCATTTGCGACCGAGACTGCTGCCGCGACCATTTAGCATAACCACCACAACCGTTTAGTAGAGCCCCACCGATATATCCCTTGCCCCTAGTGCAAGTGCAAGTCAGATTCTACTTGCCCTCAGGTCATGGTCACTTGCCCCCCAAAATATATTGTAAATTTTGCATTACGTTTACTTTCTACTTGGTGTTTTAAACATTTCCTCTCGCATTCGAAGACTGCTTTGTCACACAAAGTCACAATCAGCTAAATATTCAAGTTGTAAATCAGTGGTTCCCACAGTGGTCATGGACTCAAGGGTCTATGGCAGCAAAAAGATAGTTTGGAACCAAATGGACCTGGGAGAGAGATAGGAGAGAAAGCTAGAAAGCAGGGAAAGACGCAGAGGCAGAGTGTAATGACCACCTTCAAGACAAATATATCTCATGGTGCATGGTGAAGCAGTCTTCACTTGCCAGACCATTTTTTTATTTATTTTACTTGACCTTTTTTTCTTTTCTTTTTTTTTTTTTTTTTACTTGCCCCGGGCAAGTGGGCAAGTGTTAGTGTCAAGCCCTGGGGCCTATATGGGACCAGTGTCCAGGGACCACTGACCAGTGGGTGACCCTAGTGCCAGCCTGAGAGCCAGGCCTCTGATACAAACCTGTGATAGTAGAACCCCCTGGCAATGGACTGGGTCGGCCCAGTGGACTGGGTCGGCCCAGGGCATGCAGGACTCATGATATCAGCAGGCCATGACCACCACCAGGGACTTAACACAGGCATCTGATGGATGTTTGTGCCAACTGCGGTTGGTGATACGTTGATACAGCAAGGTGCATTCTAGATGGAGGAAATGCAGCTGTCAGCAGAAACGGCAGTTGAGTGAAACAGGATAGAGAAAGCTACTGTTATTGCTGCATCCACCCACAGCTATTACACAGGACTGTTCATTTTCAGTGGAAGCCATGAGCAACGTGAAGATATATGAAGATATTTCAAATGAAAGTGCTTATATTTAAAATGAAACATTTAAGATGAAATTTTGAAACACTACTACTGCTACTAACTACAATAGACCTTTAGGTAGGCCCCTGCCCAAACTGTTATGGTCTAATCACACCTAAGCATAACATGCGATCTCTACACCAATAGCTTTCATATATGATAACACATTGTTTTAAAAAAAAATGTCACACACACATTTTTACATTTTTCACTGCATAGGGCATGCATGGTTGATGGATTTGGAAGAGATTTTGAAGTGCTGGTTTAAAAAATGAACTGATATTTATTGTATATAGTCCATGATATTTACAATGGAATGAATGAGCCCAAGTGGAAAGTGTTTTTGGGTGGACAAGAGGGTGGAGCTTAAAGGTCTATTGTGGCAACCTTTAGCTTTATGCATGCTGCGTGTCTGTTGCAACTTCAACAACAACTGATGTTATTATTGATGCTTAATTGCCCAATATACTGTAAGTCCTGTGCAAGATATAAATGTTGTCGGTCACAGAACTAAAGCATTTAAATGAAAATGCCGCCCTCATACCATTTCCGCTTGCCCCCCTCCCAGAAATGTTACTTCCGGGCCTGATAGACAGCCAACGTTTGTGATACTTCTACGGAATAGACAAAGCCACAAAATCCAGGTTCAACTGCTGCCACAAAGCTACAACAGTGCCTTTTAAACCATCCCTCTCAACATCTCTCTCTTCACACAGTTTCTGCTTGCAAAAGTGATAGCCGCTTAGTAAAAACAGAGAGATGTGTAACGGTTAGTAGGTTATATCTCCTAAAAACTGGGTAATGTATGGGACATAAAACAATAATTCTTTTGTTCGGCTGCCAGTTGTGATCACACAGCAGCCAAGAAACAAGTCCAGATAATAGAAGAATAAAATACAAATTCAATTTAAATTCATAACACAGCAGGCATCTGGCAATAATGGTGTCTCTAAATCAAATAT
The DNA here is from genome assembly GCA_039105355.1 of Benthosema pterotum. Classification (NCBI taxonomy): domain Eukaryota; kingdom Metazoa; phylum Chordata; class Actinopteri; order Myctophiformes; family Myctophidae; genus Benthosema; species Benthosema pterotum. The sequence continues at coordinate 34,490,005 of CM076984.1, forward strand.
CAGCCGAAGTACAGTAGAGCTCGTTGTCAGTGTTATGAGCGAAAATCTGCAAAAAAACTAACTCCTCGCATGGTAGTTGGAAACATTAGGCGTTGTTGGATGTCTGGATTGGCAGAGAAGGAGAAAGGTTACTCTATTGTAATTTGTAGTATAGCTCTGTCTTCAGACAATGAGAGGAATAGCATATATTTATAGTGCTTAAGGTTTGCCTTACTTACTGTTTAAAGAATGTGATAGCAAAAGCTGACATCTCGATGCATCATGGTCGTGGTGTGAGAGTGGAACGGGGTGCCCTGATAGGAAGGGTATGTAGTAGCGGTACAGGAGAGGGAGAGGTACCTCCATGACTGCCGTACCCAAGGGCCTCCTCAGCCCCTAATCTGTCGCTGCCTAAGTGACTCGCCCAGTTAAATAAAGGCTAAATAAAATAAATAAGTAAAGGCTAATTTAGCCGACACGTTTTTCCCCCCTCTCTCTCCTTGTCGTGTGACGACGCCCTAAATTAAGCCTTATAGAGTGAAAACAACAGATCTTTAGTGGAGTTTCCGAGCGTTCTCGAACAACGTGTACACGCGGCTCCCTTATGAATGATCTGCCTGCCTATGGCTCCCTCCATCAAACGTGGACCGGCGCTCATAATAAATGATGGTGCGGGACAATGCCCTATTTTCTGGGCAGAGCCATCCGTCATGCCATGGACGCAGCCAGCCCCTGGAGTTCCATCATTCTCAACTATTGCTCACATCCACGTCACACGCACGCACGCACGCACGCACGCACGCACGCACGCACACACACACACACACACACACACACACACACACACACACACACACACACACACACACACACACACACACGCACACACACACACCTTCAGTGGTTCAGTAATAGCTGTGGGACACTTTGGAGGAAGAAGAAAAAAATAAAGAATAAATGTAGAAGAAAAGTGTAAGTAGTTGCTCATACTGTGGCTCTATTTACACAATTGCCCAAACTGATACCTGGTTGTCACACATGATTTATTAACCACTTACATCCCTGTATACTTTGGTCTATGGTGAATGTCAGGAAAAAAAAGCTAATATTTTTAAACTTAAAAAGAACAAGTCAGCTGTGAGCTTGTAGATCAGCTACTGTACTTCTGCTGTTTTTGGGACATTTTAAATATTGAGTGGTTTGGGTTTAGGGCTGTTGAATGATTAAAAATTTTAATCAGATTAATCACAGCTTCAAAATTAATTTAATCATGATTAATCACCATTTGAACTATGTCCAAAATATGCCATGTGTTCCTGTACAGGATTTTAACATGTAAAAAAAGAAAAATAATCCGGGATTTAAAAAAAATCTGTTTATTTATTTATTTTTTTTAATATTTAATAAAACAAGTCATCTACAAGCCCTGCATGCTGTAGATCCCTCAAACTATACTATATGGTTACAAGGAGACACAGCTATATGTCTCCGTAAAATTTCAATTTTCAAGAAAATTATTCAGTGGGTTGGTGTGAACATTGCGTTAACATTGAGTTAATTGCATTAAAAATTTTAATCAGATCAATCAGCAAAATAATTAATGCTGTTAATGCCTTTTCCAGTCGATAATCCGTGGCTTATTGTGGTAATAGGCTATATCCAATAGTGTTAAAGGTAGGGGAAGTGATTTCACTTTTGTCAGATATCACCCCCCAAAAAATTTTTCTGTTAAAATGCTCTATTATAAGGTGTATGGAGTGACCATATATGGAGTTTCCCCTCCCCCACGTTAGCAGAGGAGCTAATAAAAGTTCCCCAGGTGGTGGGTGAATTCTCCTCCAATCAGGATCGAGCAGCAGGTTCACATAGTGTAGCTACTCTTGGGGGCCCCTAGTGCACCAGGCTGGTACTACACAATGAATTTCAAATCACTTACCCAACCTTTAAGTAAGTAAGTAAGTGCATTTATTTAAGTACTTTACTTACATACAATGTTGAGGCATTTGAACTTCCAATCTCAGAGCCAATTATTGTATTCTTACTCAATTAACCACTTGAAAATAGCCTGCAGCCAAATAGCTTTGAAAATAGCTGTTCGATCACAAGGCATTGTGAGCTTGTAGATTAGCTATTTTTCAAAATATATTCCATACATTTAAAACCTTGAAACCTTGACATGCTGCATATGGACTACTTTTACATGTTGACGGCAGTATTGATTTTCCTCTCTGCATTTACTGTGCATTACTGTCACTCATCCTGCCGCTCATCGTCATCATCTGATAATTCACTGTGGTTTACTCATCTATATGTCCTCTTAAGGTGGCGTCCCTTTTCCCCCGGTCAACATCCCATTACACGGCTTCTACCTCCAATTTCACGTGTTAAATACTTAATTAACCTCCTGTATCATATTAGGTCGCGCCGCCAGAGCGGAAACGTGATGTTTAATGTCAATTTACAGGTTAATCAGGTCAGCCTCGATCACCTGCCAAAGCCAAGCCGAAAGCCCCCCGGGGTCCCGTCATAATTGCACACCGGAGAGAGAGAGAGAGACAGAGAGAGACAGAGAGAGAGAGAGCCTGTTTAGAATGTCGGTCAGACCCCCTATCTCATTTTACACTTCGGTAATACACTGTCATGGCTGAAAAAGCTTTTTTTATTGTTGTAATGCAGCTAAACGCGCCGCAGAGCATACTGCAGGAGAGGAGAGCCAGTTGTATGTTACTGATCCCTGTAAGCCTTTTTACACAGCATTCAATTAATGGATAGATGGGAGGATGGGAGGATGGGGTGAGTGGAGCGGAGTGGAGGGTTCATGGATGGATGGATGGATGGATGGATGATCCAGATCCTGGGGGGAATTCAGTTGAAACGGGGAAAAAAAAATGAAATTGTATCCATAAGGCTGCAGTTCCATTAATTGACCGATGGTGTGACTATATGAAGACACTTAGAATAATGATCATGCCGTTAATAAAAAACTGCACCGGAGAAGGAAATGGGTCTTGTGTCAGCCTTGACATGTAGTATTATGTGTACACCGTGTGTGCGATTCTAGCCAGCGAAATCCATTTGCAACCGCGACCGTTTCGTGTAACAGCTGCAGTCATTTTGCCATCTGGACAATCTGAAGAGATTATTGTCTCCACCGTAAGGTGGTGACATGGTGACCATGATTTTTTAAATTTGTAGGTAGGTAGCTACTGCTAGCTAATTTGTAGGTAGCTACTGCCAGTGATTTGAATGTGGAAAAAAAAAAAAAAAAAAAAAAACATATTTCGGTCTATGTTTCCAATCAGACATTTTAGAATGGTGCACACGATGTTACTTCCGGCTCGTCTCTTATTCGGGTCCCTCAGCTGGAAAGAGGAGGCTATCGCTGCTGCTGCTGCTGCTATTATTAATTATTAAATTCCTGCTAAATAGTACGATGGCGGTCTCTCTTTACGCATGTTTAACCAAAACCTCAAACGAACTTGATATTGAATCGTGAATATTGGATTTCTCTAGAAGAAAATGATTATGTTAAAATGTTATGTTAAAGTATATATATTAATATTCAAAAATGGAAAGTTTTGAGTGGCTTTACAAAAACAAACTGGAAAACATCAAAGTGCTCTCTTTGATGTGATCATTAATGCTTTGATGCTGAGTGGGCATTAGTTATGGCACTTAAATGGCTTTTTAAATTTGCTCTTGTTGTCAACATGCTTGTCGTGGTGTTTTTAGTTCACCAGGAGATCACAAGTTCACGAGAAGAACCTTTGAAAACGGGGACACTTTTAATAAAGAACTCGGTCGGTCGGTCGCGTACTACAGAGAGACTTTTCTCGCAAAGTTCAGCAAGGAAGTTTCCGACAAGGGCAAAGATTGGACACACACCATGACGCTACAAACGTATGCATGCACGCACACTCACACACACGCTCGCGCACACGTGCAGACACGCACAGTCGAACACACACACACACACACACACACACACACACACACACGCACGCACACAGGGTATAACGGACTACCGCGTGCATCATTGAAATGCACTAAATATTTATGTGACGGAAAGCACAAAAGTAGGGGCGGATGTAGCATGTCCCATTTGGGGGGGCAAGAGAACATGTTGGAGGGGCAAGAGAAAATGGTATGGGTGCGGCTTCATCGCCTGTGTCGCTTCGTGCTGCGGGCGATGAAGCCGCACCCATACCATTTTCAGTTGCAGGACTTTTATTAGGCAAGTAAAGCATCAATAATAACATCAGTTGTTGTTGAAGTTGCAACAGACACGCAGCATGCATAAAGCTAAAGGTCTGACTCAGAGTTTTCTGTTTTCAATGATGAAGTTTAGTGGTGCCACAAGCAGTAGTAGTGTTTCAGATCATTTTAAATATAAGCACTTTAATTTGAGATATCTTGGATTGTTTTGCATGCCATCATGTTTGGTGGGGCAGTCTGGGCATTTAGGGGGGGCATTGCCCCCCATGCCCATGCCTAGATCCGCCCCTGATGGAAAGAGAAATGTCATTGGGACCAGCGTGGTTCCAGCCTAGCCAGGGACAGCCAGGTCCAACTAATGGAGGTGACCTTCCCTGCTCTTTATAATTCAGGACATAATGGAGCACTAATACACTCGGCGTTCCGTATAAAACACTACATTCATTCAGGATTACTGGGTCATTTTGGGTCATTTTCTGTGCACACCGAACTAAACAAACACTTGATGTGACTACTGTGTATACACACACTCAGGCCCTGGTTTTCAACCAGTGGTCTGGGGACCACCTTTGGTCCTTGAGAAGGTTCATCGTTGGTCCCTGAGAAGCATCGCCCGTGGCGCACGGGCGATGAAGCCGCACCCATGCCATTTTCAGTTACAAGACTTTTATTAGTCAAGTAAAGCATCAATGATAACATCAGTTGTTGTTGAAGTTGCAACAGACACATCACAGCATGCATAAAGCTAAAGGTCTGACTCAGAGTTTTCTGTTTCCAATGATGAAATGCTGTTGGTTTAGTGGTGACACAGCTGTAGTTATTCTCAAACAAACAACACTGGTTAGTAGCAGTAGTTAGTAGCAGTAGTATAGTGTTTCAAATCATTTTAAATATAAGTCCCCCCGCGTCCCCCCTCCACTACACCCCTGATCACACATTGTGCTGACGTCCCAGATGGTATTTTGCAGCATCCAGTACTGTATATTCCACAGTTCAGAGCCGTCACCATGGAGGCTGCCATCTGATGATCATGTCAATCATGTCAACAAGAAAGTGACTAAGCATCGCTAACGTAAGATGATCACCACCGTTGTGGAAATTATAGGCTCTTCAAAATCATTGAGAAATGCTGGCTTTTTCAAATAAATCATAGCAATGGGAGTGTTATGACAAATACAAATTCTAGACTTAAAGGGATAGTGCAGATTTTTTCTTTTTTAAAGTTAAGCATTTTTAGGAAATACAGAATTGAGGAAACCTTTTATCATGCCCACACAACATCTCTAAGGTATATTAATGACATATTAAAATGTTGAAAACTTCAAGAATCTTCAAGAATCTGGACTGTCCCTATAATTGCAAGTTCTTTATGGGTGCACGTGTTAAAGCCTGCTCTAGTGTCTACCCCTCTGCGCACAGTGCTTGATGTCTTGGCAGGGGCGGATCTAGGCATGGGCATGGGGGGGGTACCCAGTCTGCCCCCCCCAAACACGATGCCATGCAAAACAACCCAAGATATTTCAAATTAAAGTGCTTATATTTAAAATGATTTGAAACACTACTACTGCTACTAACTAACTACAGCTGTGTCACCACTAAACCAACAGCATTTCATCATTGAAAACAGAAAACTCTCTGAGTCAGACCTTTAGCTTTATGCATGCTGCGTGTCTGTTGCAACTTCAACAACAACTGATGTTATTGTTGTCTCCACCGAAGGTGGGGACTATGGAACGCACTCCGTAATTCCGTCCGGGCGTACATTGTCCTTCCGTCCCGCTTGTGATGTAATGATGACATCATAGATCTCATACCCGAGCCAGACAGTGGGGACCTATACACAAGTCTATTTCATGTCCTGTGCTTCCAGAACACTAGCCTGATGCATTCAAATACGTAATTCCGTCCCGGCGTACATTGTCATTCCGTCCCGCTTGTGATGTAATGATGACATCATAGATCTCATAGCTGAGCCAGACAGTGGGGACCTATACACAACTCTATTTCATGTCCTGTGCTTCCGGAACACTAGCCTGATGCATTCAAATACGTCTCCACCGAAGGTGGGGACTATTGTCCTTCTGTCCCGCTTGTGATGTAATGATGACATCATAGATCTCATACCCTATACACAAGTCTATTTCATGTCCTGTGCTTCCAGAACACTAGCCTGATGCATTCAAATACGTAATTCCGTCCCGGCGTACATTGTCATTCCGTCCCGCTTGTGATGTAATGATGACATCATAGATCTCATAGCCGAGCCAGACAGTGGGGACCTATACACAACTCTATTTCATGTCCTGTGCTTCCGGAACACTAGCCTGATGCATTCAAATACGTCAAAATGATGTCATATCTTCCATAGACTGTGCACAGGTGAGGTAATAACATAAGGATGACTAAAAAAAGTTGCTCATATAAGGTTGAGAACAGAACCATAAATTCACTTCAAAAATTGGTGTCAAATAGTTTGGAATATCAACGCTCCATTCAGGAAGATTCAAGAATAGGTGTGCAGAAGATCTCGGTGAATAAATCTCAAAAACCTTTGACGAAGATATTGGACTGCATGGATTCGCCTAGAAGCTTGATATCAAATAACTTGGGATCCCAACACTCCATCAAGATTTTGGCTTCACGAAGCGATGGAAAAAAGGTTCAGTACTTGACTGAAGTATCAAATGAAAATTGCAAGGAGATCATTTGGTTGCCTGAAAGAGAGGATTGCAGAACACTCATAGATGAAATTGGAGAAAATGAAAAGAAGGATGGATTAATGACTCTTGGCTGTATTGATGAGGTTCGTCAAGAGAAGAATATAGACCGAATAAAACAAATACAGATAGAGAAGAATTTATGCCGTGAGCATAAACGAAAGAGAAGGGCGCTGGAAGTAAAGGAGAAAGGAGATGCTAAAAGGAATAAGAATAGGCAAAGAATGGAAGAAATTCTATTGGACGAGACAAAGGAAGAGAAAAATGGAAATCAGGAAGATTCAACAGTAGGTGATCAGGATATTTACACGGATGAATCTCAAGACTATTTGACAAAGGTGATTGAATACATGAATTTGCCCAGAAACTTGGTATCAAATAGCTTGGAGACCCAAAACTCCATCACAGTTTTTGATTCACGAAATGATGGAATAAAGATACGACGTGAGCGTGAACGAAAGAGAAAGGCGCTAAGACGAAAGGAAAAAAGAACTGATGTAGCACATATAGATAGTTATCGTAAGACCGAGAGGCAAAGAAAACTGAAAAAAAAGGTAATGGAGAATGAACAAGAAAAGAATCTCAGACGCAGACGGGAAAGACAGGCAAAAAAAACGAAATCGACAGAAGAAGATTAAGACAAAGAAAATGACTATATTGACAAATAAGGAAGAAATGAAAGAAAAGCAGATGGCAGACATCAAAGCAAAGAAGAATTTACGACGTGAACGTGAACGAAAGTGGAAGGCGCTACGACGAAAGGAAAGAGGAGCTGATGTAGCAGATATAGAAAGTTATCGTAAGACTGACAGAATAAGAAAGAAGAAAAAAAAGGTAATGGAGAATGAAGAAGAAAAGACTGTAAGACGCAGACGAGGCAGAGAAGCGATAAAACGCCATCGACAGAACAAGATTAAGAAAACGGAAATGCAGGTGGAAACCGTTAAGGAGTCGGGAATTGCATTCTTAAAAAAAATTAGAGAAAGTGGGCCCAATTATGTATGCTTTTGTTGCGAAAGATTGCTTTACAGAGAAACAGTTGTGAAATATACATGTGAAAAATACAAAGCTTCAACAGAAACTAGTAATCTTCTTCAGAAGAAACCATCTACGGAAGATAATTGGATATGCCACACATGTCACCAATCTGTTAAGGTTGGAAATTTGCCGCGACAATCTTGGGCCAATGGATTATCTTTGGACGATATTCCGAAAGAACTACAGGATTTACGGCCTTTAGAAGAAAGACTAATTAGTCAACGAATACCCTTCATGAAATTGTTTGCATTACCAAGAGGAGGACAAAAGGCAATCCATGGCAATGCGGTCAATGTACCGACAGATGTACACACCGTCACCACATTATTACCAAGAGTTCCAGAGTCTCTTGAAGTTATTCCGCTAAAATTGAAAAGAAAGTTATCATATACGGGACACTATATACATGAATATGTGCGGCCAAAGAAAGTCTTAGATGCATTAATTTGGCTAAAGGAAAACAATCCTCTATATGCCAAGATTGATGTGTGCAGAGATTGGGAAGATCAATGGATACAAGGGAATGAAGAGTTATGGAGAGGCATGACAAGCTTAGAATACCAAGAAAAGAAAGAAGACAGTCAAAGAGATGAATATAAACATCAAATGGAAAATCAGGAGAAAATAAAGTCAGACATTGCACAGGAATCAGAAACTGATGAAGACAAAGAAGAAAATGAGAATGAAGATGAAGAAGATAGACAAGCATTTGAAGAAATTACAAAGACTCGAGGAATCCCATATGACACTTTACTCCAAAAAGAGAATTTAACATATTCGGTTGCTCCAGCAGAAAATCAAAAACCACGCCCATTCTACCATGACGAGAATTATGAAGAATTGGCAAATCCATGCAAGTATCCATATGGACGTGGAGGACTACAAACACATAGAGAGAAAAGAATTACACACAGAAAATATTTTCAGCAACGTATTTTACATTCCAAAGGAAGATTTGCTAAAGACATAGACTATCTCTTAGCAGCTCAGTACATAGTAGAAGAAGAAGACGTCCAAGACCACATTCAAATAGCTTTACGAAAGAGTCTTGGAGAAACATTCCAAAACCAAAAAGTTAATGCAGGAATGATGAAATCGAAAGAAAAGATGCATGACATGGTACGCAAAGACAAGGCTTACAAACTGCTGAAAAAGTTAAGAGGATCACCAGCTTATTGGGAACAAGTACTTTATGACTTACTTGCAGTAGTAAGACAAATAGGAATACCAACTTTCTTCTTAACATTGAGTGCTGCAGACATGAAATGGCCAGAAGTCATCCAAAGTATTGCTCAAGAATATGGAAAAAAAATTAACGGCCAAAGACGTTGAAAATATGAGTTATGAAGAAAAGTGCAGTTTGTTACGACGCAATCCAGTAACAGCTGCACGTCAGTTTGATTATCGTTTACGTACATATTTCAAAGAATTTCTTGGAGGCAAGTCTGATCCTCTTGGAAAGCTTGAAGATTTCTTCATACGTATAGAGTTCCAACAAAGAGGATCGCCACATGCACATTGTTTACTATGGATAAAGGATGCCCCAAAAGTTGGCATAAACACAGACGCAGAAGTTCTCGCCTTCATTGACAAACATCAAACATGTGCAATTCCTGAAGAAGAGGGTACCCTAAAGGAATTAGTATTATCATTACAGACACACAAACATTCTAGAACATGCAGAAAAAAGGGATTTTGCAGATTCAATTTTCCACATCTTCCAAGTAACGAAACATTGATAGCTAAAGAACCCGAAAAAGAAGAGATGACAAATGCAGAAGTCCTTAAAGAAAGCCGCATAACATTGGAGAAAATAGCAAAATCAATGTTTAGTGAAGACAACGCAGAGGATATCTCTCTAGAAAACTTGCTTCAACATGCAGGTGTGACAAAAGAAGAATACCATAGAGCACTATCAATTATGAAGTCTGGGAAAAAAATTGTGCTGAAGAGAAAACCAGCAGAACGTTGGATCAACTACTATAACAGCGAAATCCTGGAAACATGGCAGGCAAACATGGATATTCAATTTGTAACGGATGCGTTTTCCTGTATCATGTACATGACAAGCTACATGTTGAAATCAGAAAGAGCAATGAGCGAGCTATTAAAGAAGGTGGCTAACGAAAACAGAGGAGAACATGTAAGGACACAACTACAAAGAGTAGGTTCAGCATTTCTTAAAAATAGAGAAGTAAGTGCCCAAGAAGCAGCCTTCAGATTGCTATCCATTCCCTTAAAAAGAGAAAGTAGAAAGGTAGTATTTATCAACACAGCACCCAGACACATAAGAGTTTGTCTATTTAAGCCACATAGAACCATACAAGAGATGAATGATGATGAAGAAAACATATTCTGCACTTCACTTCTGAACAGATATGAAGCTCGGCCAGATTCATTAGATGAAATGTGTCTGGCAGAATTTGCAGCGACATATGTATCAAGGAGAAAAGAAACAACTTCCAATGATTGTGATCACATTGCATCGATGGAAGACGAAAATGAAATCGAAGAAGGTAACAGTGAAAAAGGAATTCCATCTTTGATAACCTTAAAAAGGAATCTTGGACAAATGATTGCCCGAAGACGTCATTGTATCATTCGTTTTCATAAAGAAAAAGAAGAAGGAGAAGAAAAATACAGAAACCTATTGATGTTATACTTACCCTGGCGAGTAGAAGAAAAAGACCTAAAGAAGGATTTCTCTTCTTTCAAAGAGCATTATAAACACGTCATACATGAGATCATCAAGAATGAAAGCAAATTCAGTATAGACAAAGAGGAACTGGAAAAGGCAACAGAAATGATGGAACAAATGGAACACCCACAACATGCTTGGGATTCAATTGCAGCCAACACTGAACACCAAAGAGCCATAGAAAAAGATGAAGGAAACATCTTAGAAAGAGATACACAGCATGAAGATTTACAAAATGTAGATCTAAATGTTGGACATGCACCTATCGTTTCAGAACTGCAAGCACGTTTCACCTGCGAAAGAGATAAAAGTACAATGAGCCGCGAAGAATACTTGAAGATGATGCGATCATTGACTCCAAAGCAGATGGAAATAGTTATGTACCACAGAAAATGGTGCAAAGAGACAATTATTGCACTGAAAAATAATGAACCGCATCCAAGCTATCACATATTTTTAAGTGGACCCGGAGGAGTAGGAAAAAGTCACATAATCAAACTCTTCCATTATGAAACCATACGGCTACTTCAACAACTTTCTCAACGATTTGATCCAGACGAATTATCAGTTCTACTAACTGCATATACTGGAACAGCAGCATTTGCCATTGACGGAATGACTATTCACTCAGGGCTCGCATTAACACCCAGAAAATCACATGTCTACCAACCTCCGAAATCAGACGTACTAAACACTCTACGATCACGTATTGGAAAACTCAAGTTGTTAGTTATTGATGAATGTTCAATGGTTGGATCAGATCACTTATATGACATTCACAGAAGACTTGAAGATATTACAGGATTAGACAGTGAAGACTCTCGTTTTGGCAACGTCAGCATTCTTGCAGTTGGCGATTTATATCAAATACCACCGGTGATGACAAATGAAATCTTTGAGAGCCCCTCCGATGCTTATGCAAAACTCCATGGATCGCTATGGAAAGAAAATTTTAATTTATTTGAACTTGATGAAATAGTGCGTCAAAAGAATGACAAACCATATGCAGAGCTGCAAACAGGATTACTTAAAATTGCAATGCCAGGCAACCCATCACAAACCGGAGGCTTAAGAGAAAAAGTCATAGTAGGAATTGGAGCCAGGGTCATGTTGACATGCAACATTAACGTCTCCGACGGACTTTCAAATGGAGTAAGTGGTACAGTTGTTCACATTCATGAAATTGATTCAAGAGTTGAAACCATACTAGTGAATTTCGACAGTGATCGCATAGGACAAGCTGCCAAAGCCAAAAGTCAGCACAGAAAAGAATTTCCCAAAGCAGTACCTATACAAAGGCATACTGCTCAATTCACTATTGGTTACAAAACCACTGTTCATGCAAGACGAGAACAATTTCCCTTCAGTCTAGGATGGGGATGCACAATTCATAAAGTTCAAGGGAAAACTTTGGAGAAGATTGTAGTGACAATCCAAGAACAAGGAAGATTCCATCCAGGACAAGTCTATGTTGCTCTCAGTCGAGTAACATCCTTGAACGGGCTCTACCTCCTCGAATTTCACGAGAAACACATCAAAGCTAACCCTAAAGTAGAGAAAGAAATGATTCGACTACGCAAACGCCAATTAAGAACATCACAACCAATCGTATTTGTTAGAAAAGATTGTGTATTAAGTATTATCATGATGAACATCCATTGCTACTTATCTCATTTACCCGACTTAAAAAACAATGCAACGATAAGAGAAGTTGATGTACTTTGTTTTGTGGAAACTTTTCTGAAACCGGATCAAAGCCTTGATGAAAACGCACTTATCATAGAAAACTCCACAAGCTTTCGCTATGACAGAAAAAGAGAAAGAGGAGGTGGCATCTTGACTATAGCAAAGACAGAATTTTCTCCAAGACAACGAAAAATCTCATTTTTCAATGTGGAACACACGGCAGTGACATTAACCAAATTTGGAACTAGAATCGATATCATCACCCTATACAGACCGCCACACCTCAATTCTTCAACCTTCATTAATAACCTTTGTGAACTTCTAAGATCACTAGAAACGAACATTCTAACAATAATTCTTGGAGACTTCAACTACAACATATTGAATAAGTCAAATCACATAATTCTGAGTACCATGCTGCAATACGGATTTCATCAGTTTGTTACGAAGCCTACCACAGATTACGGCACACTCTTAGACCATGTATATGTCAACAGATCTGACAAACTTTCGACTGATGTAGAGGATGCTTACTATTCTGACCATAACCTAATCCATATACTGTTAGATTTATCAAATGAGTAGTCACAAGCGAAAACACTGATTCTGTTGATTTCATTTTCACATCAACACCTCAATAATGGAAATTCAACCAGTGGACACGGAGGATACAACAAAAACCTGATCAGCAATATTCGCTCAATGACGAATGAGATTGTGAATACGTTTTTTTCACCCAATCGTTTCATGTTTTAAGATCGCATAATGGCATTTCACATAAAAGATCTCTTTTCTTCAATATTGTCACTCACGTTAAATTCAGCATTGACAACTATATTCATTATTTTTTATTTTTATTTTATTTTTATTTATTTATTTAATTCTGCACTTCTCCAAACCTTACCTCAAATATTTTTTTCTTGAACTCTTACATATAATTTGAATGATTTTTTATTTACACTATTATTGTCGCTATTTATCATATTTAGATGATTTAAAAAAGAATAGCAAAATAAGAGAAGCTATTATACTTTGTTTTGTGGAAGATCTAATTTATTTTCTATCCTTCCGCAACCATAGCCTGATAAATTCAAATATGTCAGCATGATGTCATATCTTACATAGCTGGTGCACAGCTGACATAACACCTTGGTGAAGACTCAGAAAAAGTTTAGATGGTGATGTAATGACGACATGATGTAATGATGTAATCTTCTTTAACCTTGTGAGGCACGTTACACTCATCAACACAAAGAATAGTTGATAAAGAATAAAAATGTGTGCCTATGACCACTATTTCTTTAATACCAAATTTTATTTATTTCATTTTTTTGACTTCATTAAATGCATTAACAAATATATTCATTATTTTTATTCTTTATTTTTTTTTTTTGAATTTATTTCACAATTCTATTCTATTTTTTTTTACTTTTCCATAGCATTTGAATGATTTTTTATTTCCAACACAAATGAGATCGCATTCAAGGAAGTCTTCAACAAAGCATTACTTACCACTCATATTTTCAAGTGCAGAACCAAGCTAGAGACGTACAACGACGAAATTTCGCCCAAAACCTCAATAGTGGAAATTCAACCAATGGACAGGGACGATATAACAAAAACTTAATCAACAATATTCGTCCAATGGCGAATCAGATTCTGATTAACTTTTTTTCACCCAATCCTTTCATCTTTTAAGATCGCATAATGTAATTTTACATAAAAGATCTGTTTTATTTAATATTGTAAGTCACGTTTAACTAAGGATCCACAACTACATTCCTTTTTTTTATTTTTATATTATTTTTTTTTATTTTTTTTTAATTCTGCACTTCTCCAAATCTATTTTTTTTCAACCAATCCTTTTATCTTTTTTGATTGGACAATTGAATTTCGCAAATGTGTGCCTATGACCACTATTTCTTTAATGGTAAATTTTTAATGCCAAATTTTATTTATTTTATTTTTTGGACTTTATTGAATGCATCAACAAATATATTCATTATTTTTACTCATTATTTTTTTTCAAACTATTTCACAATTCTATTCGAATATTTGAATGATTTTTTATTTCCAAACGGAAATTAAATACAAATTTCAGATTCAGAAAAAATATTTTATATAAATTATAACAATAACATCAATTCTTAGCCTTTTTTTAAATTGTGAATAATTGACACATATGATATACCGATCTTACACTTTAACCCTTTTTTTTAAGAATGACATCATCAATATCGTCATTGCGTCCCGTGTGTCATTAGTGTTTTATATATATTAGAATAATATCATCAATTGCTAAGCCCGAACGGTGGAGACCTGTGCCCCGTAGGGGCACTTTTCTTGTTATTGATGCTTTACTTGACTAATAAGCGACACGGGCGCTACCATTTTCTCTTGCCCCTCCAACATGTTCTCTTGCCCCCCCCCCCCCCCCCCCCCCCCCCCCCTCCCCCCAATTGGGACATGTTCCATCCGCCCCTGTGTCTTGGGATGTATTTGTGGAGGTGTGATGTTCCCTCAGTGAGTCGCCCTGGCCCTGGTCAGGGACCGGAGCGTCACAGGGAGCGCAGCATCGTGGACAGAAATAGCAGCGTTGTTGATGCAGCGTTTTTGGGAATAGATGTGCATCGTGAGCCTAGTCAGTTAGTCACTTTGCACAAACATTGCGGTATAGCTGCCCGATGCCTCCTGGGGTTTTATGACGTCGCCGCATGCCTGTCGGGGCGTAAACCTTAGCAAATCCCTATTTCGACATTTTTAACCCTCCAAGGCCCGGACTTATTTCTACTTTGGAAAAAAAAAACTGTTTTCAACCTTACTACTAGGTTGTACTACCATGATCTATCTATTCATTATAATAAATAAAAAATGCAGTCATTTTACATACTTTTATCATGGTTAAAGGCTAAAGGTCAAAGGTTAAAAATCATCAAAAATTGCACTAAGTCCAAAGATTAATTTAAGAGGCTAATTGCAGCCTTGTTATGCAAATATAATCACTAATTTCAATGAAATTCTAAACAATCAATCTCAACCGTGATATTTATGTGAAAAAATAACAAAAATAACATTGTTTAAATAATTAAAGGGTTATTGTTGCTAAAAAGCAACACTGGTCCTTCTAGGGTAGTTCTTACTTTGTCATGCTACAGTGATGTACGACACTGGTCTCCAAACACTGGGTCGGGGACCCATTTGTGAGTGGCAGAAACATTTTTATGGGTCCTTTTATTTATTTGTTTATTTATTTATTTTATTTATTTTCTGTTTTAATTATTTAAAACATTTTTTGGAAAGCAGTGAGCCCTAACTATTGGAAGGCAGGCAGAACATTTTGACGGACTCGAAATACACAGAGGGATGCATTTTGATGGACTCCGAATACAATAACAATCATTTTACAGCTGCGGTAATTTACTATACATAATTAGAGCTGCGTTCACTTCCCACCTTTGCATATCTTACCTGTAATATTAAAAGGCTGATATACACACAAGTCACAACGCAGCGTGCAGTGTAAAGATTGGTAATACCAAAAATCTGCTGATCTGCAAGCTCTTAACTAGAGCAGCTATATCTGTGTTTTATAAGTCTTAATCTTGAGCCAACAAAACCTATTGACAATGGCAGTCTTGTGACTGAATTCTGAAACTGCACTGGATGAAACACAGCTTGTTTATTTTCATTTCTAATAACAGTTTGACGCAGTGGCGTGCACAGAGACATCTTGATGATGTCGTCAAGAAGTATTTCACCATGCTAATGATTTTTTTCAGACCTTCATTTCTAGGAAACAGAATGGGGGGAACTTTTTTATCATGTCCACACAACATCTCTAAAGTATTATTAATGACATAGTAAAATGTTGAAAATGAGTAGAATTCCCCTTTTAAGACACGTGCATGCACACTTGCATTTACATGTGCATTTGTGTGCACCTGCGCAACACACACAGACACGCTATTAAAGCAAGTATAACGTCAAAGTCAATGTCGCATTATTTGTCACTACGTTACTGCAGCGAAATTGGATCTCCGCTTTTGACCCATCACTTGGAGCGCCAAGGAGCGGTGAGCTGCGGCTTGCCGCGCTCAGGAATCATTAGCTGATTTTAACCCCCAATCCATCCCTTTGATGCTGAGTGCTAAGCAGGGAGGCATTGGGTCTTTGGTATGACCCGACCGGGAATCAAACCCCAGCCTCCCAGTTCCATGGTGGACAATCTAACCACACGGTCACTGTTCTAGCATATTGAGAAAGATTGTTTACAATGCCTAATTGTATCCATAAAAGTGAATGACATAGTCATACTTTTGCCCCAAAAATATTTTAGATGTGAGAAGTGCGTCCCCCCTCCACTACACCCCTGGTTGTAGGTACTCTTGTCAGTTACTTCCGCTGATAAGTCAGCATGACGACTGACGGAGTGAAATAACGCATAGGTCGAAGCAGATCTGTCATGGTAATGTCACTCAAGGGCGCTATTCCTCTTTCTGTCCCGTCGGTGTCTGTTGATGTCAGCGCAGCTCCGAAACACAGCAAATAGTACACTGTAGTGTTGGTCAGCGCTAGTCGATCACAGAGATGCATTAGTTTCCTCAAAGAGAAAACACCCGTAGGGCTTTGGTGTTCCCAAATATTACTCCTTTTAGCTCTGTCTGCCGCACTTACTCAACCGTAAACAAAGAGCAGGAGGAGGAGAACAAGAACAGGAAAAAAGAAGAAAGAAAAAATCTCAACCAGAAAAAAACAAAAAACACCCCAAAGCTGGTTTTAAAAGTTCAGTCTATCTGAAGTACAGTACAATAAAAATACAAATAAATATATATTTTATTTATATTTTATGTTTTTTTGGTAACATTTAGACAGCATGGCATCCGCAGTGCACCTTAATATTTTATTAGCCTGCATCTTTAATGCACAAATCTGGAAATCTGAGCATTTGTGCCAGTAAAACAATAACCGAGGCTTTTTGTGATTACACAGAGCCGCGCTCCATCCATGCACTCTGCTCTGCAGGGCTGCAGCCAGCCGTACTGACTGCTCTGAACTGAACAATGGCTGGGACTTTCTGAAGTCTTTCACATCAGAACCTGCTGAGGGTTGCAGAATCCCCTGGCGGGGCTCAAGGCACCCTTTTTCCTACCTCCTGTAGTTTGATGCCAGGGTTAGAAACAGGGGTGGATGTAACATGTCCCATTTGGGGGGGGGGGGGGGGGCAACATGTTGGAGGGGCAAGAGAAAATGGTATGAGTGCGAAGACTTTTATTACACAATTAAGCATCAATAATAAGTTGTTGACGTTGCAACAGACACGCAGCATATGCATAAAGCTAAAGGTCTGACTCAGAGTTTTCTGTTTTCAATGATGAAATGCTGTTGGTTTAGTGGTGACACAATTGTAGTTAGTTAGTAGCAGTAGTAGTGTTTCACATTTTAAATATAAGCACTTTCATTTGAAATATCTTGGGTTGTTTTGCATGCCATTGTGTTTGGTGGGGCAGTCTGGGACTGCCCCACCAAACATGCCCCCCCCATGCCCATGCCTAGATCTGCCCCTGGTTAGAAAACAAACAACCCACCGGGAGGAGAGGAGAGGAGAGGGGGACGCGCCACACTGACTGCATGAGGGCGCCAATTAGTCAAATCAGTGCAATCAAAGCTCACGTGGAAATGAACCGCAATGATGCTGAGAATAATGCGTGTGCATGCATGTGCGTGCTTATCGATTGATATCCAAACCCTGTTTTGGGTATGACATTCGTGTTGATAAAATAGAAGGAGAAATTATCAAATGAAAAGAAGAATGAACAAAAAAATAAAAAATAAATACTAAATAAATAAAAACCTGCTATTTAAAAAAAAAGTACTTTTATCCCCAGTGTGTGTTATTTCATACAATTTTGATGTTGAGTTTAGTATCTTGAACCCAAGACTTTAAACCCAAGATTTTTAAGTTTGTGTCCACAATTTAGTATGTGTCCACAATTTAGTATGAGACACCTGGCCAAACGTCCAAAATAACAGTTCTTCTACATTTTCTATTTGTGTACATTCTTGAAAATTCAGATTTCAGATGTAAATCAAATATAAATTTAACTCTTGAAGAGCGTAAAAATGAAACCCGTAAGGATCCATTTGGTTACCAACGGTCCATCATTTAGCTGGAGACCACCTCTCAGGGACCACTGGTGGTCCCTGCACCGCTGGTTGAAAACCATTGTTTTCATACAGTATGTCTCAAGCATCATGGTAGTTATAGTGGAGGGTACGTTGTCATTGTTATTGTAAAAAATAAATGCTGGGACCATCAGTGGTGTCTCATATCGGCTGGTGCTCTGGCGTTTGTTTCATTTCTACAACCGTACAGTCAGCACTTTGTGGGCAGGTGGGCTGTTGCTAGGCAGCAGTCATGGAAAAGGTACTCATCATTTTTTTAAATGTATTTTAAAGTAAAAAATATACCCTATTGGCCTGAAATGACTCCGAACAAATGGAGTCGTCTTATATTTGGCGACTATATAATTTGACATCCAATGTTCTTTTTACACAAAATTCAAAATGTACCTGAATAAAAGTGTGCACATAGTGGTATAAAACAGTGGTTTTCAACTCTTTTCACACCGGTGCCCACTATTTATTCAGCATTTGAGCCACAGACCACCATTTGACGACATTTTAGCCCCACAGATGCAAAACTAAACATTTCTTTTGTTTTTGTACACAATTCCAGGCTGGATTTCAGAAACAAAACAGAACAAAATTACCATTAATCTCATACATTCTCTAGTTGTGTAGACATGGGCTAATTCATATGATGAATATTTTAACTCTTGAAAGTGTAAACATGAAATGGTTTCATTTTTACGGTCTCAAAGAGTTACTTCTGGTTAACCAACTTTCCATTTAGCTGGGGACCACCTGGAATCCTCTCAGGGACCACTGGTGGTCCCCGGACCACTGGTTGAAAACTCCTAGTATAAAATATACCAAAATCTACCTAAAGTAAACTGTACCACATAATGTTCATTTATAAAAAGTAAAGATCTGCATGGTCACAGTGCACCGCCATGTGCTGCAGAGCACGGCATCATGAGCTTGTAGATTGACTGTTTTCAAATGACCATGAAAATGTACAGTATAGGGATGATGTGGTTGCTATAGTGCAATACTGTCTGTTTGGCATTAATCAAAACAAAACAAACTTTGCAAAAGCTGTCGTGAAGTAAAATATTCATGCTGTGGAAGAGTAGTAGGAAAATCAGACTATTGGAAATCACTCCAGTAAGTAAAAGAGAAAATACCTCAAAATGTAGTTAATCCAAAAACTTTTATGGTCTACTCTACTCAGTCTCATTCAGGATTAATAAATTTGATGTTCATTTTAGCTTGCATAAAGCTAAAGGTCTGACTCAGAGAGTTTTCTGTTTTCAATGATGAAATGCTGTTGGTTTAGTGGTGCCACAGCTGTAGATAGTTAGTAGCAGTAGTACTGTTTCAAATCATTTTAAGCACTTTAATTTGACATATCTTTGAAATTTGGATTGTTTTGCATGCCGTCATGTTTGGGACGTGGGGCAGTCTGGACATTTAGGGGGGGCATTGCCCCCCATGCCCATGCCTAGATCCAGCCCTGCAATCATGGCACAATTTGGAATGAATATTATTTCAATGTACAGCACAGGATGAAGCACTGGGGGGAAAAAATACAGAAATGTAGCACCACATCGCCTGCACGTTATTCATTGAACAAATAGTGGTCCCTGGGATCAAAAAGGTTGAATACCCCTGGAACAGACCATAAAATGACCAATTTTATTTCTTTTTTTTTCCAGTGAAATATGCCTTTAAGAACAGTACATAAAATGTACTCGGTACGTAAATGTACTCGTGTTACTCTACAGTACTAGCACTGCTAGGCAGTGGAGGTGATGGATAGTCACAGTGACAGACATTTATTAGCATGGCTTTTAGATAGGCTCCAGAGTGCTGCACTTGACAAAAATAATCCTTGTCAGTGGACAAGATGCTGGCCGGCCAGCCGGGGCTGTGCCAACAGCACAACAACAACAACAACGCCCAAGAAAGTATAACCTTCCCCAAACCATAACAACCTGCTCTGGGGGCATTTAAACAAAAAACAAAAACAACAACACTGTGGGATTTAACAGCACACCGTGCCAAGTGTGGAGGAGCTAGGGCAGATCTGATCACATCACAAGATCATTTATTTAGCTCTGTTTAAAGGGCATAGAACTGACATAAAAGGTGGTTCCGCAGCCACGTTGTAGTCGTCAAGACCGTACATCGTTTATAAAGCCGGTAAAAAGGCCTTTTAATGAACTGTATAACATGTTTTTTTTTTGTGTAGTCACCTTACCAAGTAGTTTGTCTTGGCCCAAAGCGTTGGCGTTTTAACAATTCACCACGCTATAGTTCTTAAACCTCTAATGTTCTCTAATGCACCGCACTGCACTGTTAATGTGGGACTGTCATGAATAATCTACTGGGTTTCGTTAAAAGATGTATACATTCTCACACACTCACTTGTATATACAGTATGTCTGTCAAATAGTTCTTGCTTCACGTTAAATAATACATAAATAACGTAAATATTCAATAATGAATAACGTGCCGGCGATGTGGTGCTACATTTCTGGATTTTTTCCCCCCAGTGCTTCATCCAGTGCTGTACATTGACATAATATTCATTCCAAATTGTGCCATGATTGCAGGGCTGGATCTAGGCATGGGCATGGGGGGCAATGCCCCCCCTAAATGTCCAGACTGCCCCACGTCCCAAACATGACGGCATGCAAAACAATCCAAATTTCAAAGATATGTCAAATTAAAGTGCTTAAAATGATTTGAAACAGTACTACTGCTACTAACTATCTACAGCTGTGGCACCACTAAACCAACAGCATTTCATCATTGAAAACAGAAAACTCTCTGAGTCAGACCTTTAGCTTTATGCATGCTGTGTGTCTGTTGCAACTTCAACAACAACTGATGTTATTATTGATGCTTTACATGCCAAATAAAAGTGCTGTAACCGAAAATGGTGTGGGTGCGTTCACGGCACAGGCGATGAAGTCGCACCCACACCATTTTCGACCTGCCCCACAGCCACCCCCCAATTGGGAAATGATACATCCGGGCCTGCATGGAGCAGCTTAGAATTTAGAGTCCAAGTAGTTGACTACTTATCCTCGCCTCTTACAAACTACTAAATTAGATCGCACAGGTGCTAAATTAGACTAAATGGCACAAACTCTAGTCAACATACATCAGGGATAAGAACTAATTAGGACGCATGGAGAACAACGTAGACGTCACGCCCCCATACCATTCCAGCCTGCCCCCCCAATTGGAAAATGTTACATCTGGCCCTGCATTCTTTTAATGTCTTTGAAGCAGCGCAGAGCACATCAAATATTGGAGATAAGGGTCTCTTTAGGATGTGAACCACAATGATAAGGCTGTACAGTATGTGTGCTCTGTTGGAGTTACTTGCAGCACAGGACCTTTGTTCTTGTGGGGGTAAAAAAAACGGAAGCGCGATGATAGCATTTTCCCTTCTCCTCTGTGAGAGTGGGTGGCTTAGATATTGAACATTGGCTATGATCTAAAACGAGGACTTTTGGTCATCAATCGATTCTGTTTTTTCCACCCCATGATGTGTTAGTAGTGCTCACATGGAAGGCTATGTGGAGAGTGGAGTTTCATTTTGGCACTGACAACGTCAGCCGTTTTCATTGTGGTGGGAAGAAGAAAGCACTGGGTGTTGGCGTTCTCAAATGCCTTGGAGAGATTTGGTGCTTATTGTCAGATAATGACAGCTTTATTATTCCGTGCCTGGCTTTGAATAGGATTATATTAGTCTGTGGGGCTAACTACGCATGTTTTAACAATTCTGTCAACTGACATATTCTCCTTTGACCATGCAAGTTCTAGTACTATTGTCCTATGTCAACTTAGGATACATCACTGAAGACACGTCCCAGGTTGCATCCATTCGATGTATTAAAAAACCGATCAACCTATTTATAGTGACTCATAGGAATAGACTACGTGACAACCAGGGAAAGACTTGGTGACCACCGGAGAGACGGGTGGCAGCCGGAATGTAGACGGCACCCGGGTTAGCAGTATGGGCTAGCGCCCCAGCCTGTGTCGTCCGTGAGGAAGACGCCCAAAAACCCTTGGTTAGTCCTTTAGGAGGGCCGTTTGTCCACCGCTCATGGAGTCTCTTCCACTTCCGATGCTGGGAGTCTGGTGCAACGCACAGGTCCTGTGCCTCCTGGTGAGAGCAGGATTGGGCCTGGTGAGACATAGGAGAGGCACGGACAGGTGTCAAACCACAGAGCCTAGTCCCTCCAAGCATCAGAACCTCCCAGTTTTGGCGGAGTATTTCAGGGGCGGTGGATTGGATGGCCTTGGCCTTTCCCTTGTGGGACTGATCAGGGGCAGCTACTGGGACGTGAGTCGGGGCGTCATGAACCCCGGCTGGGTCACCTGAGTGAGGGGTATGATGTTCGAGAGACCCGAAACCCCAATGAGCTTGGGATACATCACTGAAGACACGTCCCAGGTTGCATCCATTCGATGTATTAAAAAATCCTATATTTCAACATAATATATTGTATGTTGAAATATGTTTTTACATCTTTGACATTTTGTGGCCATATCTTATGACAGACAATGATCCTACATTGTCCAACTCCTGAGTGTAAATCGTTTATTTAAAAAAAAGACAACAACTAATTAAAACAGGTTCAAAAGGCTCTTGAGCAGGGGTGTTAAAATGTAATACTGAACAAATCTGCGGGTCAAGTTTGAACAAACTAAACTTTTAAAGGAGGATTCCACCCATTTTCAAAATTTTCCTGAGAGGGTGTAGTGAAGGAAATTAATTCACTTTTTTGAAAGAATCGTTCACTTTGTGATACAAGCACCAAATTTGGTATGAACAATGCCTAGGACCTACTTTCTCAGGAAAGCCCGTTAGCCACGCAAAATTCCAAGATGGCGGTCCTCAAAATCCAAGATGTCCGCCCAAAAACATGGTTTTTCCTTTATAACTAAAGATGCTTTGATTTTACACCCCATAAATGTATTGAACATTAATACAAAGTTGGCCATTACGGGCGGTTTGGCACCAAGAACGTGTCTGTATCACTTACGGCTGTTGAGATACAGCATATAGGTACTTTCACAGATTGAGGAGAGCAAGACATTTGTAACATTGATTCTGAAGTGATTTGAAGTGAATCAAATGGTGATACAGGCATGAAAATTGGTACACACACTCTTCAAACTATTTCTAAAAGTACTGCGTGCCCTGCAAAATTCCAAGATGGCAGCCCCCAAAATCCAAGATGTCCGTCCAAAAATGTGGCTTTTCCTTCATAACTCGAAATACAAAGCTTTTAAGCCCCATAAATGTATTGAGCGTTAATATAAAGTTAGGCATTACGGACATTTTGATACCAAGTACATGTCTCTATGTGCTACGGTTCTTGAGTTACAACATATACGTAGTGATGAGGCACCATAAGTGTAACATTTTGGCACGTTTCACTCTTTAACTCAAAGATCCCTTTATCACCATATCTTCTATTTTCAGGAAATGGACCTACATGTATCTGCTATCATAAACCACTTCAAGTTTTTCAATTGATGAAACAGGTCGGGAGTTATTAAGCCGATCGCGAAGGGCTGTTTCAGTGCTAAATTTGCTGCGTACATTCCACCCAGAAATGTCTGTCTGTGCATCTGTCCTTCACAATAAGTGTATATGTGAAGTGGACGCACCAAGTGCACCATGTGTCATACTATAATTGTATAATGTGCTAAAATGCGTAATAGTGTAATATATGCAATAGCGGTATACTGTAATAGGGTAATGTATGTAATAAGTGTCACAGTGTAACATGTGTAATAGTGTAATAGTGTAATAGGTTAATATGTGTAATAGTGTCATAGTGTAATATGTGTAATAGTGTCATAGTGTAATATGTGTAATAGTGTCATAGTGTAACATGTGTAATAGTGTAATAGGGTAATATGTGTAATAGTGTCATAGTGTAACATGTGTAATAGGGTAATATGTTCAATAGTGTCATAGTGTAACATGTGTAATAGGGTAATAAGTGTAATAGTGTAATATTTTTGCATTAGGGTAATAGTGTAATAGGAAATATGTGTAATAGTGTCAAAGTGTAATATGTGTAATAGGGTGTCATGTGTAATAGTGGCATAGTGTAACATGTGTAATAGCATAATAGGGTAATGTATGTAATAGTGTCATAGTGTAACATGTGTAATAGTGTAATAGGTTTATATGTGTAATAGTGGCATAGTGTAACATGTGTAATAGTGTAATAGGTTGATATGTGTAATAGTGGCATAGTGTAACATGTGTAATAGCATAATAGGGTAATATGTGTAATAGTGTAACATATGCAATAGTGGTATAGTGTAATTGCCCTATTACACATGATACACATATTATACTATTACACTATACCGCTATTACATATGTTACACTATTACACTATTACCCTAATGTACAAAAATTACGCTATTACACTATTAGTCCTATTACACCATTGCATATATTACACTATTACCCTAATGCACATATATTGCATTATTACATATATTACCCTATTGCACTATTACACAATTGCATACATATTATTATACATATTACCCTATTACACTATGACACTATTACACATATTTCCTATTACACTATTATCCTAATGCACAAATATCACACTATTACACTTATTACCCTATTACACATGTTACACTATGACACTATTACACATATTACCCTATTACTGTAAAAGAGGGGTCTCTTGGTAAAGTTCGGGTAGTTCAGGTAAGTGACTGACGAGGTGCGGGCAGGCAAGGCCACCGGCCAGGCTGACCATTGAGAGGCAGAGGCAGAAGGTTCGTTTGAAGATTTAATAGGTGTGAATGCGTGGTTTTAGTCATGGACGCACGCAAATGGAGGAATGGAGGAGAGGATGGTGGTTGTGGTAGGCAGCAGAGCAGGAGCAGCACTGGTGTGGCCGTGTGCAGCTAGGCCACTTATATAGCCTCCCACACCTGTGCGTGGCCAAACGACAACCTGCCACTCACTCAGCCTTGATTGGAGTGATTGGGCTGATGGTGTGGGAGTGACTCTCCATGAGCCTTTTGACAGCCACCCCGGAATTTGGATAAATTCCAATTTCTCCAAAGGCTCAGTTGATCTATAGTCACCAATCTCACCATGGGATCTCTTCAGCCTGGCGTGATGGCGTCTGTGGGTAACTTGGTTGATTGTGGGGGAAGCCACCCCGTCAAGGGCCTCTGATGGAAACTCTGGGTCCTCACCAGTTGGTGGACGGGAGGCAGGCAAACCGGGATTTCCTGCTGTGGAGAGGAAAGGTGGTCCAGGACTCTGACCAGATGGAGTTGGAGAGGTCCTCAGTGGTCGAACCTCATTGGCAGAGTTGAGTGGATGGGCTGGAGCTTCGACTGCCCAACCCAAGGATGCGTGGATGGCGACAGGCCCGCCAAGCGGTCCAGCCACCACCGGCACAATCGGGGTGACGAGTTGCTGGTAGTCAGACCTGGTGGGGATGAGAGGCTGCACTTTGACCGAATTGGGAAATGGTGAGGTGAAGGTCGGATACGTCAGGTCCGGTGGACCTGCAGTGGTACTGGAGAAGGCCACGGCTATGCCGGTTATTTGAAGTACATTTGGTTTCGCCGTTGGGTTATGGGCCTCGGGCGTGCCCACAAGGTCAAGCTGCTTGGCTGCAGCTGGGAGAATGATGGTCCCTTTTGTTCCATCATCTAGGACGGCGAGGTTATCTGCACTTCTTTCTCCATTAAGTGGTGTGACCTGGGGACAGTTTGGTTGGTCAATATGCAGCCTCTTGGTTGCTCTAATCAGGAGCATGCTTGGCCCCTTCTGGAACTGAGGTGTGGTGCTCAATAGAGCAGTGGGAGAAATCTCTTCGTCTCCTTCAGAGGGTTTATTCAAGGCGTTAATCTTCACCTTGGGGATGGATGCACACTTTGAGCAGGAGCTCGGTTGGCATGTGGCCTCACGACCACTGACGGTTGAGGGGTTTCCTAGCTCCTCATCAGTGGACGCATCGTCACCTGCCAACAGAGGTGCTAGTGTGATCGGTGGACCAATATCTTGGTGAGAGGGCAGTGGAGCTGCAGTAGGTGGTCTCGGCGTCTCGGAGACCATTTGAAAGCAGGTCGTTTCAGGTGGCAGCCCTCTCCTATCCTCATGCGATGGCTCTGTGGTAAAGGCTACTGGGCCCAGCACTGTACCTTTTCCCCCTTGGAGGGCTGTGCATGCATGAGGGTCAAAGGACACCTGCTGGGCTGTGTCCTCTGGAGTGGGGACAGCTGCTGTTGGATGGACCGCCTCTGCTCCATCTCCGGGAACAGACCCCGCCGCTTGGACCGGCGCTGCCAGGTAAACAGGCTTTGGACCAGACTTTGCTCGCTCAGTCTGCGCTAGGAAGGATGAGACCATCTGTGCCTCCTCCAGTTTCTGTCTGGCCTGGCTCCGCTGCCGCTGCTGAATCATGAACTTCGTGATGTCCTCCCTCTGCTGTTGGTCTCTCCGAATTCGGTCCTCCAAGATTTGCAGTCTTTCATCAGCAGCTCTGTCTTCCGCCAGCCGCTGCTCCATCTCCTGTAGGGCCAGGACCCTCTTCCTCTCATTGAGGGCGGCAATTTGGGTCTCTGTCAGGGCTATCGAGCGCCTGCTATGGTGCCTTCTTTGGCTGGATGCCGCCCCACAGTGGTGAATGGATGCCGCTTTGGTCAGCGGTGTGGAGTGGTGGACGGCGCCTGCCTGGGTCAGCAGTGTGGAGTGGTGGACGGCACCTGCCTGGGTCAGCGGCACGGAGAGGTGAGAGGAGCCCGGATGGGCTGGGGCGCCAGAGAGGCAGGAGGAGGCCGGATGGGCTGGGGTGCCGGAGAGGTGAGTGGAGCCCGGATGGGCTGGGGCGCCGGAGAGGTGAGTGGAGCCCGGATGGGCTGGGGCGCCGGAGAGGTGAGTGGAGCCCGGATGGGCTGGGGCGCCGGAGAGGTGAGTGGAGCCCGGATGGGCTGGAGCGCCGGAGACGTGAGAGGAGCCCGGATGGGCTGGAGCGCCGGAGACGTGAGAGGAGCCCGGATGGGCTGGAGCGCCGGAGTGCTGGGAGGAGCCCGGATGGGCTGGAGCGCCGGAGCGCTGGGAGGAGCCCGGATGGGCTGGAGCGCCGGAGCGCTGGGAGGAGCCCGGATGGGCTGGAGCGCCGGAGCGCTGGGAGGAGCCCGGATGGGCTGGAGCGCCGGAGCGCTGGGAGGAGCCCGGATGGGCTGGAGCACGGGAGCGCTGGATGGAGCCCGGATGGGCTGGAGCACGGGAGTGCTGGATGGAGCCCGGATGGGCTGGAGCACGGGAGTGCTGGATGGAGCCCGGATGGGTTGGAGCACGGGAGTGCTGGAGGGAGCCCGGATGGGCCGGAGCACGGGAGTGCTGGAGGAAGCCCGGATGGGCCGGAGCACAGGAGTGCTGGAGGGAGCCCGGATGGGCCGGAGCACGGGAGTGCTGGAGGGAGCCCGGATGGGCCGCAGTGCTGGCTGGAGGGCTGGATTGAGGCCACCCTTCTACCAGTAGAGAGGGCTGGTGCCTCATCTGTGGCCTTGTGGCATGGCATACGGTTGAAGCCGGTGGGCCTCCCTGGAGCAGTTCCATATTCCTCTCTGGCTCCACTTGAATCTCCTCTTCCTCCTCGTCGATCCTTCTCCCTTCCTCTCTACCTGCCATTGGTTCAGTCACATCCGGCTCGAAGGACCATTGTAAAAGAGGGGTCTCTTGGTAAAGTTCGGGTAGTTCAGGTAAGTGACTGACGAGGTGCGGGCAGGCAAGGCCACCGGCCAGGCTGACCATTGAGAGGCAGAGACAGAGGGTTCGTTTGAAGATTTAATAGGTGTGAATGCGTGGTTTTAGTCATGGACGCACGCAAATGGAGGAATGGAGGAGAGGATGGTGGTTGTGGTAGGCAGCAGAGCAGGAGCAGCACTGGTGTGGCCGTGTGCAGCTAGGCCACTTATATAGCCTCCCACACCTGTGCGTGGCCAAACGACAACCTGCCACTCACTCAGCCTTGATTGGAGTGATTGGGCTGATGGTGTGGGAGTGACTCTCCATGAGCCTTTTGACAGCCACCCCGGAATTTGGATAAATTCCAATTTCTCCAAAGGCTCAGTTGATCTATAGTCACCAATCTCACCATGGGATCTCTTCAGCCTGGCGTGATGGCGTCTGTGGGTAACTTGGTTGATTGTGGGGGAAGCCACCCCGTCAAGGGCCTCTGATGGAAACTCTGGGTCCTCACCAGTTGGAGGATGGGAGGCAGGCAAACCAGGATGTCCTGGTGTGGAGAGGAAAGGTGGTCCAGGACTCTGACCAGATGGAGTTGGAGAGGTCCTCAGTGGTCGAACCTCATTGGCAGAGTTGAGTGGATGGGCTGGAGCTTCGACTGCCCAACCCAAGGATGCGTGGATGGCGACAGGCCCGCCAAGCGGTCCAGCCACCACCGGCACAATCGGGGTGACGAGTTGCTGGTAGTCAGACCTGGTGGGGATGAGAGGCTGCACTTTGACCGAATTGGGAAATGGTGAGGTGAAGGTCGGATACGTCAGGTCCGGTGGACCTGCAGTGGTACTGGAGAAGGCCACGGCTATGCCGGTTATTTGAAGTACATTTGGTTTCGCCGTTGGGTTATGGGCCTCGGGCGTGCCCACAAGGTCAAGCTGCTTG
Source organism: Benthosema pterotum (assembly GCA_039105355.1). Classification (NCBI taxonomy): domain Eukaryota; kingdom Metazoa; phylum Chordata; class Actinopteri; order Myctophiformes; family Myctophidae; genus Benthosema; species Benthosema pterotum. Next base: position 34,519,178 of record CM076984.1, read on the forward strand.
GCTGCAGCTGGGAGAATGATGGTCCCTTTTGTTCCATCATCTAGGACGGCGAGGTTATCTGCACTTCTTTCTCCATTAAGTGGTGTGACCTGGGGACAGTTTGGTTGGTCAATATGCAGCCTCTTGGTTGCTCTAATCAGGAGCATGCTTGGCCCCTTCTGGAACTGAGGTGTGGTGCTCAATAGAGCAGTGGGAGAAATCTCTTCGTCTCCTTCAGAGGGTTTATTCAAGGCGTTAATCTTCACCTTGGGGATGGATGCACACTTTGAGCAGGAGCTCGGTTGGCATGTGGCCTCACGACCACTGACGGTTGAGGGGTTTCCTAGCTCCTCATCAGTGGACGCATCGTCACCTGCCAACAGAGGTGCTAGTGTGATCGGTGGACCAATATCTTGGTGAGAGGGCAGTGGAGCTGCAGTAGGTGGTCTCGGCGTCTCGGAGACCATTTGAAAGCAGGTCGTTTCAGGTGGCAGCCCTCTCCTATCCTCATGCGATGGCTCTGTGGTAAAGGCTACTGGGCCCAGCACTGTACCTTTTCCCCCTTGGAGGGCTGTGCATGCATGAGGGTCAAAGGACACCTGCTGGGCTGTGTCCTCTGGAGTGGGGACAGCTGCTGTTGGATGGACCGCCTCTGCTCCATCTCCGGGAACAGACCCCGCCGCTTGGACCGGCGCTGCCAGGTAAACAGGCTTTGGACCAGACTTTGCTCGCTCAGTCTGCGCTAGGAAGGATGAGACCATCTGTGCCTCCTCCAGTTTCTGTCTGGCCTGGCTCCGCTGCCGCTGCTGAATCATGAACTTCGTGATGTCCTCCCTCTGCTGTTGGTCTCTCCGAATTCGGTCCTCCAAGATTTGCAGTCTTTCATCCGCAGCTCTGTCTTCCGCCAGCCGCTGCTCCATCTCCTGTAGGGCCAGGACCCTCTTCCTCTCATTGAGGGCGGCAATTTGGGTCTCTGTCAGGGCTATCGAGCGCCTGCTATGGTGCCTTCTTTGGCTGGATGCCGCCCCACAGTGGTGAATGGATGCCGCTTTGGTCAGCGGTGTGGAGTGGTGGACGGCGCCTGCCTGGGTCAGCAGTGTGGAGTGGTGGACGGCACCTGCCTGGGTCAGCGGCACGGAGAGGTGAGAGGAGCCCGGATGGGCTGGGGCGCCAGAGAGGCAGGAGGAGGCCGGATGGGCTGGGGTGCCGGAGAGGTGAGTGGAGCCCGGATGGGCTGGGGCGCCGGAGAGGTGAGTGGAGCCCGGATGGGCTGGGGCGCCGGAGAGGTGAGTGGAGCCCGGATGGGCTGGGGCGCCGGAGAGGTGAGTGGAGCCCGGATGGGCTGGAGCGCCGGAGACGTGAGAGGAGCCCGGATGGGCTGGAGCGCCGGAGACGTGAGAGGAGCCCGGATGGGCTGGAGCGCCGGAGTGCTGGGAGGAGCCCGGATGGGCTGGAGCGCCGGAGCGCTGGGAGGAGCCCGGATGGGCTGGAGCGCCGGAGCGCTGGGAGGAGCCCGGATGGGCTGGAGCGCCGGAGCGCTGGGAGGAGCCCGGATGGGCTGGAGCGCCGGAGCGCTGGGAGGAGCCCGGATGGGCTGGAGCACGGGAGCGCTGGATGGAGCCCGGATGGGCTGGAGCACGGGAGTGCTGGATGGAGCCCGGATGGGCTGGAGCACGGGAGTGCTGGATGGAGCCCGGATGGGCTGGAGCACGGGAGTGCTGGATGGAGCCCGGATGGGCCGGAGCACGGGAGTGCTGGAGGAAGCCCGGATGGGCTGGAGCACGGGAGTGCTGGAGGGAGCCCGGATGGGCCGGAGCACGGGAGTGCTGGATGGAGCCCGGATGGGCTGCAGTGCTGGCTGGAGTGCTGGATTGAGGCCACCCTTCTACCAGTAGAGAGGGCTGGTGCCTCATCTGTGGCCTTGTGGCATGGCATACGGTTGAAGCCGGTGGGCCTCCCTGGAGCAGTTCCATATTCCTCTCTGGCGCCGCTTGAATTTCCTCTTCCTCCTCGTCAATCCTTCTCCAATCCTCTCTACCTGCCATTGGTTCAGTCACATCCGGCTCGAAGGACCATTGTAAAAGAGGGGTCTCTTGGTAAAGTTCGGGTAGTTCAGGTAAGTGACTGACGAGGTGTGGGCAGGCAAGGCCACCGGCCAGGCTGACCATTGAGAGGCAGAGGCAGAAGGTTGCTTTTATAGTTTTATTTTGTAGAATGCGTGTTAAACACGGCGTGTGGTTTTTAGTCATGGACGCACGCAAATGGAGGAATGGAGGAGAGGATGGTGGTTGTGGTAGGCAGCAGAGCAGGAGCAGCACTGGTGTGGCCGTGTGCAGCTAGGCCACTTATATAGCCTCCCACACCTGTGCGTGGCCAAACGACAACCTGCCACTCACTCAGCCTGGATTGGAGTGATTGGGCTGGTGGTGTGGGAGTGACTCTCCATGAGCCTTTTGACAATTACCCTATTACACATGTTACACTATGACACTATTACACATATTACCCTATTACACTATATTACCCTATTACAGTATTACACGTTACACTACGACACTATTACACATATTAGCCTATTACAGTATACCGCTATATACTGCATATGTTACACTATTAGCTCTATTACACTATTGCATATATTACACTATTACGCCTTTTAGCACATTATACCATTATACTATGACACATGCTACACTTTGTGCGTCCGCTTCACATATACACTTATTGTGAAGGACAGATGCACAGACAGACATTTCTGGGTGGCTTATATTCGCAAAATGTACGCAGCAATTTTAGCACTGAAACAGCCCTTCACAATTGGCTTAATAACTCCCGACCCGTTTCATCAATTGAAAAACTTGAAGTGGTTTATGATAGCAGATACATGTAGGTCCATTTCCTGAAAATAGAAGAAATGGTGATAAAGGGATCTTTGAGTTAAAGAGTGAAACATGCCAAAATGTTACACTTATGGTGCCACATCACTACGTATATGTTGTAACTCAAGAACTGTAGTACATACAGACATGTACTTGGTATCAAAATGTCCGTAATGCCAAACTTTATATTAACGCTCAATACATTTATGGGGCTTAAAAGCTTTGTATTTCGAGTTATGAAGGAAAAAACACATTTTTGGACTTACATCTTGGATTTTGGGGGGTGCCATCTTGGAATTTTGCAGGGCACGCAGTACTTTTAGAAATAGTGGGGTTTGAAGAGTGTGTGTACCAATTTTCATGCCTGTATCACCATTTGATTCACTTCAAATCACTTCAGAATCAATGTTACAAATGTCTTGCTCTCCTCAATCTGTGAAAGTACTTATATGCTGTATCTCAAGAGCCGTAAGTGATACAGACACGATCTTGGTGCCAAACCGTCCGTAATGGCCAACTTTGTATTAACGTTCAATACATTTATGGGGTGTAAAATCAAAGCATTTTGAGTTATAAAGGAAAAAACATGTTTTTGGGCGGACATCTTGGATTTTGAGGACCGCCATCTTGGAATTTTGCGTGGCTAACGGGCTTTCCTGAGAAAGTAGGTCCTAGGCATTGTTCATACCAAATTTGGTGCTTGTATCACAAAGTGAACGATTGTACCACTAATTTCCTGGGCTAGTACAAATGGAAGCAAATGGACCCGCTAGGGTCCATTTGGTTCACATTCTGAAAGAAAAATGGTGAAAGAAAAATGGTGAAAACATGGTGAAATACATCTTGGTGATGTCATCAGATGTATTTCACCATGTTAATGATTTTTTTCCGGCCCCCCTTTTTAGGAAATACATAATTGGGGGAACTTTTTTTCATCCTGTCCACACAACATCTCTAAGGTATATTATTGACACAAAATGTTGAAAATGGGTGGTCTTCCCCTTTAATTTCTCAAGGGCCAAATAAAATTACACGGCAGGCCAAATTTGACCCGCGGGCCAGAGTTTGACACCCATGCTCTTGAGTATCGATCATAGCAAACGGCTAAAAGAATTGAACTTTGTGTTGCTTATGCAAGAAGGGTTCAAAAGCTTTTAAATATAGAAAAATATTGAAGAAATGCCAAGTCGGGAAGAAGAGGGTAATCATTATTCCTAAAATATTTTACGTTTATGTTTTACTAATTACAAGTTTTCGTCCAGAATGTTGAATATGAATGAATACAAAACTAATCCCCAAGTGGGCTCCAAATCCTAAGCATTATTGTGTGAGTGCAATATGCAGTGCTACAAGTTTAAATGCAGATGAGGTTGGTCTGCAAGCCCTGGGCATGCGTATGTACGGCTGTGTATTTGGAATACATTAAATGCAGTGTTTTTTTTTTTTTTTTTTTTTTAGAATATTTTGCTTTAGTCTTAGTTTTAGTCTTTTCAATAAGACATATTTAGTCTTTTAGTCCCATTTAGTCTTCTGAAATTCATGTTTTTAGTCTAATCTTAGTTGACGAAATGTTAAAATTGATTTAGTCTAAGTCTCGGTAGTTTAGTCTTACATACAAATACATTGTAGGTTTGTATATCTTATACAGATTTATAGTTTTTAGCATGAAACATGCAATGTACTGTATGCTGCAGATATGTTCACAAATATTTAAAAAGAAAGGGGAGAAAAAAGATAAAAATGTTATGATTTAGTCTTTGTCTTAGTCTTTTGAAAATCACTTTTGTTAGTCTAGTCTTAGTCGACTAAATATCAAAAACCTTAGTCGACTTAGTCTTTAGTGTTAGTCTTAGTCAACAAAAATAACACTGATTAAATGCATGTCAGATCACAGAGCTTTTACGTCTATGAACATGCAACACTGAGAATATTCATCTTACAGTTAGCTGATTAAAAAAGAAAGCATTTTTGTGTGCTCATGCTCCGGTCAAGTTGCTTTTGTACATGGACGAACTTATTGTACTTGTCCGAAGGACAAGTGCCTCAAAAAGTTAGTGTCAAAGCCCTGAACTTAACCAAGACCTAAGTTATATTCGGCTATTCAAATATAGCAGATCTAGACAATAACAAGTCCCTGATTGTGACCTCCTCGCATGCATATCCCCACCACGACCAGCTCTGAAACATTTTCATTTTTAATGATTTTGTGAAAAACCCTAGTGCCTTCATTTCTCGCTCATGCAATAAGGGTTCAACATGTTTTTTTTAAATAGAAATATTGCCGAGTCAAGTAGAATAGGCTCACAGACATTGTTCCTGAAACCCACCAGATCCTCTACTATGGCCTGGCAGTAGCAGCAGCAGCAGCAGCTCATGGAGCCGCTCATTAGTGAGCTCTCCCTCCCAGAATGTCTGCCGGCTCTTTGGCACATGTGAGCTACAGGCAGGAACAGCCAGGCGGCACCAGCGCCGCCGGGCATGTGCAAGAGGAAGACACTGATAGTACATTGTTAAAAAGTAATTATCTTCTCATACAATGGCGCCAGGCAATGAAGAGAAGTCATCCGCAACACCCTTGTAATACAGGAAATGCAAATGTTCAAAAATAATCGTGCAACCTAACGGCACACCCGTGTACACACACGTGCGCGCACACACGAGCACACACACACACACACACACACACACACACACACACACACACACACACACACACACACACACACACACACACACACGCACACACATGCACACACATGCACACACCACACAGCCGCAAATCATAAACGCCAAATAAAGGCCAAAGTTTCATGGAATCTTTCTTTCTTTTTTTGTGCGTGGTTCAAAGAAGTGCCACGGTGCTAAAAGGTCGAAGGGAAATTAAAATGAATTTATCTCTGCGCGGGAAAAAAAAGTAATTTGGACATTACGGTTGATGAATGACCGCCGACTGATTAAGGCAATTAACTAGGTTGCATTAATTTTCAGTTATCATTAGTTTCAGAATCAATGTTTGGCTGCAGTCGTGCTGCTGCGGCTCGCACGTGTTTCTGTGTCCAGAAATCTCATTGTGTTGCCATAGTTACACCGACCGACCGACCCGTGATGGAATTAGAAATGCGCTGCCTCGAATTATACACGCACAGCGTGCGGCGCGGCGGGAACGCACACGCACGCACACGCACACACCTGTACCTGAGCCAGCTAGCGTATAACCTGACATCTCGCAGGTGGGCTTGGACAGACTTCTAACAAGACCATTAAGTCTGAAGGGCCCTGCTCAGCGGTAATGTACACTTGATTTTTTCTAAAGTTTGGAAAAGTCTGTGGGCAGCCAGGCTGAGGATCCTTCCTTCCCTCTCTCTCTCTCTCTCTGTCTGACAGATCGTTTTTAGAGGCCAGTCAAACCGCGGTGGTGTAGATAATGATGATCTCTCGTCCACGTTGACAGGGTACACCGTGTGCATATTTCTCTTCGCCCACAGTGGGGCCACACTCTAATGACCCCTTCTTCAAGCGTTATAGTAGTCCTTTTTCTTTTTACAGTTTATATATAGTTTAAATCTGTATAATTTACGAAGCACTATAAGAATATGCGTGCTCGGGCTTTTGATCCGCGGATGGCTGTGAAAGACCCCTGGTTTCGCCCCTGTGCGTTATGTATCCATTATATTTTGTTATATTCTGCGTTGTCTATGATTCTCGGGGTCCTGACAGTAATAAAGCTAGCCGCGGGAAGGGATCATAAAAACGGGAACACGGAGGGCAGCTCCAGGAGTGATGGGACTCCATTACGGAGCGCGTCTTCACCTCTACCAGGAAATACAGCCAGCCGTATGTCAGCCCCATCCCATCCCATCCCCTCCCTGGACCCCCTAATTATAAAGCATCCTCTGGCAGCCCTGCTGCACGCCGTTGTGGCGCTGTGGCGTCCGTGGGCGTTTGGCCCTGGGCGCAGCTCGGCCAATCATCTCCTGACTGTGTTACGTTAGGTTAAGGCGTGTTGTGAACAAAGTATACAGGCCTCTACTCACCCCCTGTGCACTTCGCAAATATTCAGGCAAATATTCATGTAACATTTCTCAAATGTGGGGGTAGGCAAAAATGGCATAAGGGTGGCTTCATCGCCCTCAGACCACCCCCATACCATTTCCATTTAATATCTTTAGTTCTGTGACCCACAAGATTTGTTTGTGCTCACTGTATATTAGGCAAGTAAGCATCAATAACAACATCAGTTGTTGTTGAAGTTGCAACAGACACGCATGCATAAAGCTAAAGGTCTGACTCAGAGAGTTTTCTGTTTTCACTAATGAAATGCTGTTGGTTTAGTGGTTTTAAATAATCATATAATAAGCACTTTCATTTGAAATAGCTTTGAAATGTGGGTTGCTTGCATGCCATCATCTTTGGTGGGGCAGTCAGGGCATTTAGGGGGGGTATCCCCACATACCCATGCCTACATCCAGCCCTGCAAATATTCCTGGCCGATTTTCAATACCTCGTCTGAAAGTAACAAGTGCTGTCTGTTTTTTTTTTTTTTTTTATATCCATCCATCCATCCATCCATCCATCCATCCATCCATCCATCCATCCATCCATCCATCCATCCATCCATCCATCCATCCATCCATCCATCCATCCATCCATCCATCCATCCATCTGAGGTTTGGATATGATTTGTGATTTTGTACCACATTTGCTCCCGGTGTGCTAATGATGTTTCTGGCTAAAGGTAAACAGCATGAGCTGATGCTAATAATGATTGGCCGGCCGGTCCTTTATGCAGATAGAGCTATGCAACATTGAATCCTAGTTTACTCTAATGGATGCAGATGCATGCAACACCTTGCCAGCTTGTGAATAAGCTACTTTTTCCACTGCTAGTACTTGTAGGGCTTTTACGTGTTTAATTCATGAATGTGTTTTTGTAAGTTTGGGTCCCACTGCCCCTGCTTCTACCGTTATCAAGCGATAATTTTCCCAGTAGGCTGCTTATCATCACCATTTTATCGATGATAGCATGTTGTCTGGAGCCTACTCACTGATAAGATGACAACTGCGATCTTATCCACTGATAACAGTCAAATTTGCTTGCAGTTAGGTTTAGGGGTTAGAGAAGGGTGTAGCAATGTTTGTAACAAAACCCTAGCCCCCTCCAACCGTAACCCTAAGCCTAAATCCCCGATGCTCAACCACCTCACAGACCGTCAGGTCTGTGAGGTGGTTGAGCGTCTGGCATTTAGGTTGAAACAAGGTTGAAAACCACTGTAGTAAGCCATGTAAAAGAAAACGGCACTTGGCTGCGCCTCAGTCATATTTGTTAGGAAACAGCTACCAGTCCGTCGGGTGTTATCCCTTATACTTCCATCCCTCCACGGTGCCGGGACTGCCCAAGGCAGAAACCAGCTAAACGGCCACTTTGGGCCTCATAGTGGCGCTCAGGGGATGGCTATAAAATATGGGCTTACATCAGTATTTACATTACAGCGTGTTGTCTTACTCATTTGTAAAGTAGCCTGCAGTGTATGTTAAGTGGTAATAAAAGACATGACTCATGTGATTCAGAACAGTAGTCATGAACTGGTGAGCGGCGTGACTGCTCAACCAGCTGTCGAATGTAAAAGAAAAAATGTAAATACATAAGTCTTGCTGCATAAATTTGTCTCCAGCAAATGCCTTTGGCAGAAATATAAAACAGCATGGCACCCCTTGTTTATTTAGAAGTGACATTCATTCATTAATTACAGTACAACCCACCAGAGCCTTAGAATTGACACAGTCAAGACTTTGCCTTATTGACTGTGTCGTCTATTATGTATTGTCTTTTTGTCTCCACGGTAAGGTGGTGACTATAATTCGTACCCTGGAGATTCACTTGAGTGAAATATTCTCTATTTATGAAAGAAATAAGATGCCATTGGTGTTTTTATTTGTTTATTTTAGTTATATAGGGAAAGTACAATGTTTTAAGCAATGTTTATCTTCTTAGTCGGGGATCGTTTTAAGACGAGGAGTTTGCCCCTCACCCCCCACCCCACAAACACACTCACTACACACACTTTAGTCTCTCTCTCTCTCTCACTCCCCCCCCCCCCTCTCTCTCTCTGTCGGTGGAGAGAAAGCTCAGGGGCAAATCAAATCACATTCTGCTTACGGTCCCAGAAAGGGCTCGGGTGCAACCAAGCCATAGATTAAATTCGCGGGGGTCAATAACACACTAAAGACTCTGTGACACAACCCTGGACACGGAGCCTCCCGAAAATCCCCCAAATCCTGACCTATTGGATTTTCCCTCCTGAACCAGTGGACAATCCCATGGTTGTGAAACCTCCTCTCTGTTCATAATGTTTGAGGATTTTGATTGATCACATGTGACGGACCACGTACGCGCCAGAACGGGCCTCCTGTTTGCAGAGCGGCACTGTGGGCGCTCTCTTTGAACAAGAGACAAAAAAAAAAGACGGTTAACAGTCACAGATAAAACGGCAACAAAAGGAAAATAAATGAGCTGGCTCCTCCAGTTCTCACACTTATAGATTTATGCCTCTTCTGCAGTTCCTTCCTCCTCCTTTCTCCACGGCATGCTGTGAAGTCTTCTTTCATCGCAGTCAAGGGCAACGACGCAGCGTTGCAGAGAAGCTTCAATTGTTGGGGAAATAATAATGGAGAAAAAAATGAATGGAAAACAGTAATGTTGGGCTAATTAACTCGTTCGCTGCCGGATATAAATACATCAATATTTCACCCTCTGACCTCCTCTTCTTCATGCCTTTCAAGTGTAGTGGCAGAATATATACCAATATATCCCGTATGTTTAGTGTTTTGGCAATTATTTGGACGTCCTCTTGAAGTGTCCCCGACAGCCCACCAGTGGGGCATGGCTTCACAGGTTGGCAATGAGAAGGAGAAAGTGGTTAATTTGTGATAAGATCAGACCTTTTTTTTTTGTTGTTGTTTTTTTTTAACTCAGGCACCAAAGACAGTACCGTTGTTTAAAAACAGATTGCAGAACAAGGGGGAAAAAAGCTACAGACGCAGACGCCGGTACAAACTACCAATGTGCAGTGTGTTGGATGGAGGCTGTTTGTTAGAGAAGCTTGGGGCATCGTAGGACAGTGCACTTTTACCAAGTTCACTTCAGTGCAGTCTCTGAGGAACTCTAAGAAACCAGAGCCTGTAGCTTTTCCACAATGCCATATTTCATCAAGGTTGCACATGTACAAAGAGGGGAGGATATAGCTTTCCAGTTTTCTGTGAATGGCCTTGACGTTTTTCTTCTTTATTCATGCCTCAAACTCTACATTACAAGATGATGCTAACCGACCTCTTCATAAAGGGTCAGGGATCCAGGAAAGTGTATTGTATTGTCACATCTCATGTTTCCATGCACAGTATTGTATAAAGAAGTGCAGTGGTATAACATTTTGAGATCGAATACATCTAATTCAGTATTTTTTGGCACCAGGGCCCACTATTTCATCAGCATTTGACCACGCACAATAATTTGAGGACATTTTAGCCCCCCAGACCCCAACACTAAAGACTTATTTGGCTTTTGTCTACAATACCAAGGCTTGGTTTGGGAAACAACAGACAAACACAACAGACCATCAATGAAACCAAATGGACCCTTACGGGTGCATTTGGTTTCATTTTACGGCTCTCAAGAGTTAAATTATATTGAAACATCTGAATTACATAATTTTCCATGCAATTAGAAAATGGAGAATAATTGTTATTTTGACCAACATTTTGCCAGTTCTCTTTCCCAATTATGGACAAAAAACTTGAAAGTTCTTAGTTTTGGGTGCAAGAAACTAAGCAAACTGTCAACTCAAACCTCAAATACTGTTTTCAAACGTCAGTAATAGGATATACAGGAACACCTTCCAAATAAGTGCATTATTCTCAAACACTATAACAGTAAGTAACACCATCATCACTATTTCAAAGCTCAAACTTTCTAGGGGCCTTGAAATGTTTTTTAGTAATGGAATAATCACATTTTTGATGTGTAGATCTTGTTGAGTCGGTCATTTTGAAAGTAGCTCTCAAGTCAAAAAAGTGTGGGCACCCCTGCTCTATAGCCAATCGCCAGAGCAAAAAAATGTGACTAGGTTTCTGATATAGCACGGATGAGATATGGACGTAATTTTCCAAACCAGAAGTGTTTAACCAGAAGTGTTTAACGACTTGTACTGTTTTGCATTTCCGTCTAATAAAACATTTATTCAAGTCATCTAATCAGTCTAACAGAATATATGTATCTACATGCATACATAAGATATGAGTTCCTGGAAAAAGGTGTGAAAGTGTTAACATCTCCGTAGGACAATGGACACGATTATGGACAGGATCTGTCCACGGTAATAAATCTGTACAGTGCATTGTTAAGGTACGTGGCCAGATGTCTGATTTAAAAGAGAATTATAAAGAAGCCAATGATAATAGTGCGTGGTAATGAATGATTTAGTGTAGTCAAATCAAGGCCATTGTATTTCTATGGTGGGAACTCACAATAGGTGTAGAACAGAGAGTATTACCTGCACTGAAAGGACAAAGCCCTTGAGATGAATCGTTTAGTTTTGAAGCTGGACCTTAACGCAGACGTGTGAAAGATTAATATTTTCTATTTAGCCAACTTTTTTTTTCAGAGGGATGACGTGTGTGGAGACGCGGTGGAGACTACAAACTACTTGTGACGAATATATATATATATATATATATATATATATATATATATATATATATATATATATATATATATATATATATATATATATATATATATATATATATATATTCATGCATGTATGTATGTTTTTGTGTTTTTTCTTTAATTACCGGAGGTACTGTGTGCATTCTTTGTAACTATCTTTTTGGGGTTCGGTGTTCAAGATGTTTGAATTCACACTACAAGTGCTAGAGCAGTGGGTTTCAACCAGTGGTCCGGGGACCACCAGTGGGCCTTGAGAGGGTTCCAGGTGGTCCCCAGGCTAAAAGATGGAGAGTTGTTTAAACAGATGTAACTCTTTGAGAACGTAAAAATGAACATGTTTACACTCTCAAGAGTTAAAATATTCCATCATCTGAATCAGCTCAAGTCTACACAACTAGAGAATGTAGAAGATTAATGGTTGTTTTGATCTTTATGTTTCCCCAAATCCAGTCTGGAATTGTGGACAAAAGCAAAATAATTCTTTAGTTTTGTGGTCTGTTGGGGCTAAAATGTCATCAAATGATGGTCCGTGGCTCAAATTCTGAATAAATAGTGGGCCCTGGTATCAAAAAGGTTGAAAACCACTGTGCTAGAGTATACTGTGCTCCTGTTTGCTGTCTGCTCACAACCTTCTTATCCCCTTTAGGGTCGATGATGACACCCTAACGCTAACCCAAACACCCCCTACGTCTGCTGCCACTCACCACCTCAGTCTGATTCCTCATTCCATGGTAAGTCCTCCCATATTTTGGATGTTTCTCTTTCGATAGACTTGTTGTCATTGGTTCCAGCGGTGTAGTAGTTGTTCAGTTGCTCTTAGTCAAGGCTGCAGCAGTAGTCAGTGAGGCGATTGTTATATAAAATGTGAAGGATCAGATCCTTACTCAGAAGAAAACCTGCAGTATACAACACTAGTTTTGATTTTCTACTTAAAGGTAGGGGAAGTGATTTGAAATCCATGGTGTAGTACCAGCCTGGTGCACTAGGGGCCCCCAAAAGTAGCTACACTATGTGAACCTGCTGCTCTCTCCTGATTGGAGGAGAATTGTGGTGACCTGGGGAACTTTTATTAGCTCCTCTGCTAACGTGGGGGAGGGGGAAACTCCATATGTGGTTTCCACACCTTATAATAGAGCATTTTAACAGAAAAAAAATATTTTTTGGGTGATATCTGACAAAAGTGAAATCACTTCCCCTACCTTTAATCATTAGGCATTGTCTCGTCTTGAGTCATTCTCAAGAACGTTTTTTTCGTTGTCTCGGTCTTGTTTTTTTCTCGCTTTGTTTTGTCTTGGTCGTTATTATGTTAAAATGGGCATGACAAGACTAGGTCTTGGCCTCGGTCTTGACCAGTCTTGGTCTTGTCTTGTTCTTGACCCTTCTCAGTCTTGGTCTTGTCTTGTTCTCGACCCTTCTAGGTCTTGGTCTTGTCTTGTTCTCGGCCCCTCTAGGTCTTGGTCTTGTCTTGTTCTCGGCCCCTCTAGGTCTTGGTCTTGTCTTGATCTCGACCATCTATGTGCTAGTCTCGTCTCCATCATGTACGTGGTTGTCTTGGTCTCGTCTTGGTCTTGACCCCTCTAGGTGCTAGTCTGGGGGGGGGGGTGAGGTTGAGTGTCCTTGTGATCACTAAGAGCCTCAAGCTCAGGGACCCCCCCAAAAAGGGGCAACAGTGAATAACAGTGGCACACACAGCCCTTGCCACTGTTATTAAAACGGGTTTATTCATTTTGTGTGTCCCTAAAATAACCTTGCATTTATTTGGCTTAGTTATTTTCTGTGTTTATTAGGCCTATTTTCAAGCACTCCAATGCTATAAATCCTGCTGAATTGCAGGTGCGCCACGCCAGAAAGAACTTTGGTTTCATTTTCACTCTCAAGAGTTAAATTATGTTTAAACATCTGAATTCCATAATTTTCAAGAGTCCTTACAATTAGAAAATGGAGAATAACTGTGATTGTGGACAAATTGTGGACAAAAATGTAAAGGTTTAGTTTTGGGCGCAAGAAACTAAACTCAACATCACAAACTCTCAACTCAAACCTCAAATGCTGTTTTCAAACGTCAGTAATAGCATAAACAGGAAAACCTTCCAATTCTCCCGCTCTATTTTTCATTATAAGAGCATTATTCTTAAACACTATAACAGTAAGTAACACCATCACCAACTAAATTATTTCAAAGCTCAAATTTTCTAGGGGGGCTTGAAAAGGATTTTCAGTAATGGAATAATCACATTTTTGTGTAGATCGTGGTGAGCTGGTCATTTTGAAATCTGATCTAACAAGCAACCCCTCTCAATCAGCCACTCATATCAGCTACAGTAAATGCATGTTATTTAGGCCAGTGGTTTTCAACCAGTGGTCCAGGGACCACCAGTGGTCCTTGAGAGGGTTCCAGGTGGTCCCCAGCTAAATGATAGAAAGCTGGGTTAACCAGATGTAACTCTTTGAGATGAAACGAAATGAAACGAAATTAAACCAAATGGACCCTTGTGGGCCCATTTGGTTTCATTTTTTACACTCTCTCAAGAGTTAAAATATTCTGTCATCTGAATTAGCTCAGGTTTACACAACTATAACAGATGTAGAAGATCTGTATGTTTCATTGTTTTGTTTCACAAATCCAGACTGGTATTGTGGACAAAAGCAAAAGAAATCTTCAGTTTTGGGGTCTGTGGGGCTAAAATGCCCTCAAATTGTGGTCTGTGGCTCAAATTCTGAATAAATAGTGGGCCCTGCCTGATATCAAAATGGTTGAAAAACATTGATTTAGGCTACTGCATTTGATTTAGAAGTCCATAATATACCTATTTGTGGCAACAATGGTCAGCCAATCACATAACGCCAGTCCCCCTGTGGCAGCGACGGTCGGCCAATCACATAACGCCATTCCCCCCGTGACAGCGACGATCAGCCAATCACATAATGCCACTCCCCCTGTGGCAGCGACGGTCGGCGAATCAAAGCACAGAATGAATGGCACACCTTTTGGACAGCGGCAATTTTTCAGCAGCTGCAATCATGGTAATTTGTCCATCCAATCACAGTGGCAATTTCACCCTCAATTTTCCAGTATTAGTTATTATTAGATGTGATTACCTTGCTTCTTTTTTTGGTTCCTCTGGATAAAGAGTGTCTGTAAATGCCTAACTTGCCGTATAATACTGCATATAATCAACTCTAATGATTAACAGTGGTTTTCAACCAGTGATCCGGGGACCACCAGTGGTCCTCAAATGCTGGTCCGTGGCTCAAATCCTGAATAAATCCTGGGACCTGGTATCAAAAAGGTTGAAAACCACTGGACTATAACAACTGCAGAACTACTGCAGTTCTTCCTCAGAGGTAGTCTACCAACTTCTAAGAGCAGTTTATACTTGTAATCAACTGTTATTAGGGGTGGGGCGATTCACTTACCTCACAGTACTGTATTTAGGGTGCCGATCGATTCGATTTAAATTGCAAATCTTCAAATTATGTTGTGATTCGATGTACAGTATCAATATACAGTACTGCAGTTTTCCCCACAAACGACATTGATTTTATCATAGTAGAACAATTAAAAACAATACTAAATAATATGTACCGTGAAAACACATCACAGTCTTTCTGACATGAACAAATACATATATATATATTAAAAAAAAAAATATATATATATATATATATATATATATATATATATATATATATATATATATATATATATATATATATATATATATATATATACTGTACATGTTTTTTTTTACCATGGCGATTTGTTATTGATATCATTAAAGAGTAGGTATCACGGATATTTCCTTTAAAAACTAATGACGCATATCTATCAATGACCCCCTAAAGATGTCCAGAAAAAAAGTCGTTTCAGAAAAAATACAATATATAGGCAGAGTTGAAGAAAGAAGTTGAGCGCCCCCCCCTGCTTCCCTGAAAAGCTGTTGCTTCGGGAAAACAGCCGAACGTGCCATTGCGTGACGTATACAGTGGTACGCTCGGCCAACTTCTACGAGCAGGTTGTGCAGCTGAGCTTCCGGCTAAAGTTATCCACAGTAGCATAGCATAGCATAGTAGTAGGATAGCCTACTATGCTATGCTATGCTATCCAGCACAGGCATTGCGGGGCTGGTTGCATTAGCCCAAGGAAGCTAGCTAACTAGCTTTGACTTCCAACCGGGCTGAATCATTGCATCTATTCTTTTCCTTTTTGAAACTGTTTTTGGTCTTCTCCCGGCAACGCGGACAATTCTAGCCTCCCGGGCCAACATAGAGAGTATTATTTTTAATTATCGATGTGAATTACCGGGGATATTTAGTGAAAATGTGTGTTGGCATATGGGGGGATAGCTAAAATGCTACATCAGCAGTCTACATCAGCAGTTCGGCAGTCCAGCAGCAGTGGATGCAATGACCAAACCCATGTGTTTGGCGTTAAAGTTATTTTCTGTTATTATTGCTAGTATTATTACTGGACGATCCCACGGCAGCGGTGTGATTATTATTTCTTGTATCTAAGAAGTTGAACTAGAGATGGGAGCGGAGGGACGGAGCAGAGAGTGGGGTTCCGACGGAGCTAATGTTCTTCTAATATTCAGATTCCGAATGACGCTCAATAATAATGGTTGATTGTTCTCATTGTTGAATACAGAGGCTATACCTCAATGAAGTGAAACGGACTGCCATTCTGTTTCACTCGTCTCACTTCATTATTTACTTGAATCACAAAGAAAAAATAAGGTAGTATTTTTACGGTGCTGATTCAGGGCTGAGCCAGGCTATACAGAGGCTTTATTTATACTGCAATACGACCGTCATTATGCCATATGGTTTACATCTGGTCGAAATAATTCTGGTTATAACAATATTACTGATTATAACTCCCCGCCTTGCTCACATTAAAGAGCTATTTTTTATATTATAGCCTATATTACGTTATATAGATAACTAGCTGGGGAGAGAACAGGAAGAAGTTACTACATACATACATTAGAGTCTATGGGCTCGCGCAAGTACATGAACCACGTAACCAGACTATTTTCTGCCCCCTCAATATCGCAACTCTGTCTATTTCCCCCCCATACCGACACCGAGTAAACCTCACTAGCCTGCCCAAGAGACGTAATCTCTTCATGGGCAGGCTAGCGAGCGTGGCCCGCTGGAACCAGCCTGGAGGTTGGATACAGTGACTCAAGAAAGACACGCCCCCCAAGCCTGTGTAGAAATGCGAGCCGTGCACAGCCGTGTTTCCCGTAGATAATGCAAAAACGGCTGGCGGATTATTTACAAAAAATCTCGAGTGCATAGTATAGCGGTCCCTGGTCATGCTAACCAAAAAAGATTTTTATTTACTTCATTAACATGACGCTAAAATAATGGAATTCCGAGGAGTTTTTAACATGTGTTCCTATGTGTTCCTAGAGGTGTGACGTCAGCGTGTTCTACTGGTGACGCGCTGTTTTGGCTCGGGCCTTTCCGAGCTGGTGGGAGTGGTTTTTCAGAAGAGTGTCCTCCGACCCGATACAAGCATAGAAACGGCTTTATATAGCCATATGTTTGCATTTTCGAATGTTATCACAACTTTGTCATAGTTAAAATGAGAAAAAGTTGATATTAGCATGATACCCTGTCTTTAAGAATCAAGTCAAGCATATCAGTAAAAGTACCCTGAAAACTGTACTTGATTGAGTGAACGTACTTCATACGAAATTATTACATGGCTTGAAAGAATGCTCCAATCAGAAGCCAGCATTCTGGTCACATGTCACAACAACGAACACAACAATGAATGCATTAAGCTGTGTAATAAGACAGAAAACACCCAGTGAGTTGTTTCCTATAACAACTGACCTCAGCTTCACCTCGGTCAGTTGTTAGGAAACAAATCACCGTCGGGTACTTACTGTCCACCATAACAGCCAATGTTGGGCAGTAACTAATTTTAGATTACATATTACTGTAATATTATTACTTTTGCTCCAAAAAGTAAAGTAACAAGATTACTCTACAAAAATGGGTAATAAGTAATGCATTACTTTGCAAGTAACGCCAAGTTACTTGTTTGAAATGAGTTTGTTGTTGCATGCAAAAATAGAACAGATTTACAAGCTATCGACAGGTACTGTAACAGAGATGTGCAGTAGATTGTAGATCCAGTCCACACTCTGCATCCTGCGCACAGTTATGCACACCACAAATCACGTGCTGCTTTATTTTGTATTTTATTTTTAAATACAAGACCTCAACTGTCTTTGAAAACAATTGTGAAAGTGTTTAAAAAGTCAAAGAGACAAATTTCAAAATCTGGTTTTGTTCGCTCGCTAAACAGTTTATGTTGTACATCTCTATTTTTTCAAAGGTGGGAGTTGAGAACTTGGGAAAGTAATAACGTAATATGTAATATATTACTCTTCAATTCCAGTAATAAGTAAAGTAATGATATTACTTTGTCTAAGGGGTAACGAGTAAAGTTAAGAAGTTTCTTTCCTAAGTAATATTGAGCAACACTGATAACAGCACACACGCACATACAGACGGATGGGCAGATCTAAACGTATCGCGTTGTGAGGAGGAAACGGAAGGGAAACAGAAACCCTTCTTCTCCCCCTCCCTCCCGCTGTGTGTTTTTGTCTGGGCGGACGGCCCCTAACAGCTGATCAGTGGGGAGTGATACAAAGAAATCATATTGAAATCTTATCTGTTAGGCGTTGCGTTGCTGCCGATATGCCTGCTGTGTTTGTGTTATCTGTTCAGCACACAGAGCCGTGGGTCGGTCGGTTCCCCCTGCCCGCCCCGCCTGCCCCACGCCGTCCGTCTCTATCTGTGCACTCGGGGGCACCGTGGAAGATAAATTTTTTCGCCCTTTGGGGATTTGTTGTTTAAATGTCTTTGTTTTTGGGGTCCGTGAGCGTGCGCGTGTTAACACCGCCGAGGGCGGTAAACTCGGCAATAACCCGCCGGCGAGATAAGGTTATAGCGTGAACACGCCGGTGGAAATCACCTCACAGTGCCACGCGATAACGCTCTTTCACCCCAACACTAAATTACTAAAAGCTGCGTTTTGTCAGCTCCGGCGATTTAAACTATAATGGTAAAATAATTAAAAACGCGCTGTGTAATAACAATAACAGGGACAGCGGCGTTGGGACTTATCAGAAGTGAAGGGGAAACTAATTAGGGCTGACTCTATGGGTGAGTGGGTAGCTGGGAGGTTCCAAAGTTCCTGGTTTTAGTTTTCTTTCATTAATGCAAACAGACAGACAGAGACACACACAAAAAACTAATCGGTCAAAATTGCAACTAAACACTTCAGTCAATGGTGTTAGGTCACTTTCCTGGGTTATTTCTTGAAGCCATAACCTTTTCCTGGGTTGCAGGGATTTTATTTTGACCGAATTCATGGGTTGTTTTATTTGGTTATTGGTTTTGGGTTGTTTTAATGAGAATAACCAATTTGTTAGGTCACAGACTTTGGTTGATGCCGCGGTGCACTGTGGGTATTGTAGAATTTCTCGGACAAAATGACGAAAAATGAAATTATTTATACTTTTTACAGGAACAGATAGGATACTAATGCCGAGGAATGCATCCAACACTGTAAACACAACACTGCAACGACTTTTCCTTCAGACCGGCACTCAGACCGTTACTCAGACCGGTACGGTAACCAATTTGTTAGGTCACAGACTTTGGTTGATGCCGCGGTGCACTGTGGGTATTGTAGAATTTCTCGGACAAAATGACGAAAAATGAAATTATTTATACTTTTTACAGGAACAGATAGGATACTAATGCCGAGGAATGCATCCAACACTGTAAACACAACACTGCAACGACTTTTCCTTCAGACCGGCACTCAGACCGTTACTCAGACCGGTACGGTAACCAATTTGTTAGGTCACAGACTTTGGTTGATGCCGCGGTGCACTGTGGGTATTGTAGAATTTCTCGGACAAAATGACGAAAAATGAAATTATTTATACTTTTTACAGGAACAGATAGGATACTAATGCCGAGGAATGCATCCAACACTGTAAACACAACACTGCAACGACTTTTCCTTCAGACCGGCACTCAGACCGTTACTCAGACCGGTACGGTAACCTTACCCGTCCACATACTCGCTGTAGTTTAAGTCAGTGGGACGTTCTGACCCAATGACGTCACTGGGTCAGAATCTGACAACTTGGGAAGCACGGCGCTGGAGCCACAGAATCCCAATGTTATTAATCAGGAGGCCATTAGCATGTATGCTAATGACCAACACCACACAAAGAGTGTTGAAAAGTGGCGAAGTTCCCCTTTAAATGGGTGGCATTTCCCTTTAATAAAACAAATGGGTTAACTGAATATTCTGTATCAATTCAACTGGCAGTTGGGTAATCTTGACCCTCAAAATTAGGTTATTAATGCAAGCTAATATGTTCGGTCAAATCAACTGGTACTTAGGTTATGTTGACCCTCATAATTGGGTTATTAATGTAACCAAATGCATTCGGTCAAATATAATAACACGCATTATTCGGTCAGATTGACCAAAGACCCAGTTGGTCCTTATTCAACCTCTACGTTTGGTTGAAATTTGACCGAAGTTAGGTTGTTTTTGACCATTGTTTTTTCTCTGTGCAGGGTCTGACCGACATGAAGGATCTCACAGAACAGCTGAACCTGCACATCCCAAAACTGTTATTGGACTAATTACATATACACAGGGGTTTTCAACCCTTTTGATACCAGGGCCCACCATTTATTCATGCATTCAAGCCATGCACAGACCACCATCTGATGACATTTTAGCCCCACAGAGTCCAAAAACTAAAGATTTTGCTTTTGTCCACAATTCCAAATGGAATGCGTGCGTCCATTACACACATTCATTCTTACACACTTAACTACCGCGTAAACCAAAATCAGCCTTTTTCTTGTAGACATGAAAATCATGTACAAAAGTCATTTTTATACCCCTGGACAAAAAAACTAAAACTTTATTTTACAGCATTGTAGAATAAGACCACTTTATGTGTTTTGGTTAATCTCATGGGTAGGTTTTGTCTCATTAGCATATTCGTCTTGATGACGTAGTCAAGCCGAATTATATGCTGATGAGCCTACTGTACTACTGTATATAAATCATATTCCATATAGTCAGTTAGAAGCCGAAGCCCCGCCCCTTCTTCTTCACAGCGGAGCGGAGCTGGTGGTGGTGGTGTTGGTTGATAGCTAGCTAGTAGCTACTAGCTACCATAGACATATATAAGAAAGTGTAGTTACTACAGTGTGTTTTGCCTGTTTATCACTGACATTTGTTTGCTCTCGATGCGTGATTTTGTGGATGACAGCTGAAAACTACTCTGTTTTTAGTAACTGTCGATGATGGAGAGGTTGGCGACGTTTTCACATTCAAGGGCTATCTAACGGCTGCTGCTGCCTGCCAGCAGTATTGCCAACTGCCAAAATCCAAAGTGCACTAGTGGCACTTCCAAAATGCACTCGAATGCGCTAGAGCAGTGGGTTTTCAACTATTTTCATGCCTAAAAAGCACTTGGATTTTCCGCCAGGAGTTTTTCCATTAATTTCGGCGGTAGGGGGGTCTCGAAAAAAAATCTAAATATAGTGACAAATGCGCGAAGTTGGCAACACTGCCTGCCAGCCCTGCTGCGTACCATCAGAGCTATCTAGTAGATGAGTTGCGACATCGAGGGGTCACAAACTGAGCACTCCAGCGCTGTTTATGCAGCCCGAATAGGGACAAAGTGGAGATGGAAATGCATTGTTTTCAATGAGGGCAGAAAATAAAAGAGCCGCCATTGGACTAACCCCATGAAGTGGACGGAGTTGTCGTAACTCCTGGCTGTCCCATAGCCTGTAGGGACCGACCGTGGCCGTCCAGGCTATGGGACCATGATGATGGGACCGCTGTAGTCAGTCAGTCTCTTTTCTCAGATCCGCATGTCGTACACACACACACGCACGCACGCGCACACACACACACACACACACACACACACACACACACACACACACACACACACACACACACACACACGACGCTAGTAAAGTTAGCACGCTGTAGTACTGGCTTGTTGTTGACAAACAGTTAGGCTGTATGGTTTGGACGGCGAGATATGCTAATTAGCATACTGCTCATGAATATGCTAATGAGCTTACAGTACTGGCCACGCCCCTACAGTCCTGGAGAATCAGGCCAGATTTTTTTCCATTGTATTTCACACATGTTTAAACATCATTTCTGAAACATAGCAACTTTTTTAATCATAAATATTTGGTCTGTGGGGCTATAATACATTACTCTGTGGTGTGACAAACTGGGAATACATTTTGTATCATATATTTTTTTGCTTTACGGGGTCTTTAACTAATGCCTTCATAACAGTTAGGGGTTGGCAAAAAAAATCGACATTTCAAAACATTATGATTCTTACTTTGCTTGAGTGTTTTCCATTTTTCAATGCTTCTACTTTTCTACACCTCAGACAGATGTACTGTGATGCAGGGGCGTTTTTTGCCATTAGGCAGACTAGGCAGTTGCCTAGGGCACCATGAGGGGTGGGGGCAACCATGAGGGGAGAATCGCAGGCTAATAAGCCCAATTTGGACATTATACGTGTCCTCTATAACTAGAATTGAACATTTAAAACACATATAATATGTTCTTTAGTTTAAAAAATAGTACATCATTTTGTCCCTTGGGGGGGGGGGGGTCCATTTTACAGGAGATTTTCCCTGGAGCTCCAAAATCTTTCCTAGGGCTCCAAATTGCTTAGAAACGCCATTGCTGTGATGTACAGAAACCTTTAATTGCAGTGTTACATTTTGAGATTTAGATTGCGTATTTAGTGTTTACTATGACTTTCGTGGTAAATGCAACCTCCTCTACTCGTCTAGCTGCTAGAGGAGTAGAGGAGGTTGCATTTACCACGAAAGTCATAGTAAACACTAAATACCCATTTCCCCAAGTATATACACACCCAAAGAAGTATCCAATGCTGGAAAATTTCTAAAAATGTTTGCAAGTGGACTTTGGAATAGTGACACTAATGTGTATATAAGACAGTTATAACACAGTTGGTTTGGGTCGATGGGACAAAATGGAATTTGTGTTTCCTTCTAGATAACTTTGTAATGCAACTTCGCATCTGTGCACAGTGACACTCTTGAAAACAAATTATTGCCTGGTGGGTTTGAGTTGACATGTAATCTACCTGCAAAACCTTTGTGATCTACTGGTAGATCGCGATGAACCTTATAGCCATGGCCATGAAACCTGGCCATGTAGCCTGGCTGTTCTTTCATTGTGAGTTTGTTGGGTCCATATGTTCATATATGGACATATTGGTTGGAACAGCGGTTCCAGACAACCGGATGTCAGAAGTACTTGATAGCAGGCACAGCGCTGCCTTGAATCCTTGCTGATGTGATGTGAGTGGTGAGTTTGAAATTGGTTGATTTACATGTACACTTTAGCTTGAATCAATAATGATGTAGGAGGATACTCAAATATCACCATGTTAAGACATCAAGGGTCTACACACACCCGCACATGCACGCACGCACGCACACACGCACACACACACGCATGCACGCACGCGCACACATGCACGCACGCACGCACACACACACACACACACACACACACACACACACACACACACACACACACACACACACACACACACACACACACACACACACACACGTACCCCTCTCTCTCTGCTATCTCCTTTTCTCTCTCACAAATGCATGCGCATGAGCATACACGCGCACGCACGCACGCACACACACGCACACACACAGACGTTCACGCTGCATTTTTGCATATAGTGATTCTTATCCAGTAGCACATTATCATTTGACCCAAATCCTAGTGTTTTTCTGACCCACTTATTTGCGAGTTCCTCCCCAGGGTTTGGCATTTTTGCACTTGTTAAGTGTGTATAATGGCGCAGGCCTTTGATGTGCGGCTATTGATTATCCAGAAACAAGGATCTGGGCTGACCTATTGCATCGACCCGACCAGGACAGCAGACTGTCTGTATTCTGCCTGCTCTCCCACTTGAGATAATAAAAAACCCTCTCCCTGCAACAAGCTTCTTTCTACGGATCCCCAAAGTTCATAGAACTCACTCAGAGCAGCCCAGGACTTCCCAATGTATGAATGAATGGACCATTGTAAAGCGCTTTGAGCACTTGGAAAACGCTATAAAAATGCAATCCATTATTATCTAGGCATGGGCATGGGGGGGGGGCAATGCCCCCCTAAATGCCCAGACTGCCCCACCAAATACGATGGCAGGCAAAACAACCCAAGCTATTTCAAATTAAAGTGCCTATAGCTGTATTTAAAATGATTACAGCTGTGTCACCACTAAACCAACAGCATTTCATCATTGAAAACAGAAAACTCTGAGTCAGACCTTTAGCTTTATGCATGCTGCGTGTCTGTTGCAACCTCAACAACTGATGTTATTATTGATGCTTAATTCCCTAAGCATCGCCTTTAATTCCCTAAGCATCGCCCGTGGCGCCCGTGGCGCGAAGCATCACGAGCGATGAAGCTGTCCCCCTACCATTTTCTCCTGCCCCTCTCCCCAATTGGTAAATGTTATATCCGCGCCTGGAGCAGCCCATTATTCTTTTGGTATTGTTGGAAATGTCGCAATGTTATCTCCCCCCTCCCTCCTTCCTTCCGCACCGTTCTGCTTCTTGATCTTTTCTGGAACACACTCCTGGATGTCTCTGAAGCCGCCCAGCCCCAGCAGCCCCGTTCCCGAGACACAGCACAATGTGCTCCAAAAAGCACTTGGCGATGTGGCGCACGCCTTGATTCATCTCAGGACAGGTGAACCCCCAGTGATGCGCCGCCCAAAGACAGCCATTGTCATTCCTGTCCGAGTCCACAATGCCGTGCCAGATTTAACCCGTTTGGTCCTGACACTAGATTCTAGTTTCTGACATTAGATTCTAGTTTTTGATGCTAGATTGTAGTTTCTGACACTAGATTCTAGTTCTGATGGTAGATTCTAGTTTCTGACGATAGATTGTACTTTCTGACACTAGATTCTAGTTTTTGATGCTAGATTGTAGTTTCTGACACTAGATTCTAGTTCTGATGGTAGATTCTAGTTTCTGACGATAGATTGTAGTTTCTGACACTAGATTCTAGTTTCTGATGCTAGATTCTAGTTTCTGACACTAGATTCTAGTTTCTGATGCTAGATTCTATAGTTTCTGACCTTATATTCTAGTTTCTGATCCTAGATTCTAGTTTCTGACGCTAGATTAGAATTTTTCTGACTAATCTATTTTCTTGTGTCAGTGATGCTCAACATATTTCATGCCAAGGACCAGCAGAATTATCTATATTTGGCTGCGGACCCACCATCTGTTTTCCCTCAGAAGCAAAGATTTGAGTTAAAAAAAAAAATGCTTCTGAAATAATGCATTCAAAGATTTGCACCACATTTTCCATGATTTTTTTTCAAAAATAACAGATCTGCTATTTTTGCAATAGTTAAAAGTATAACATAATAACACCAAAACCGCGTTGCAGCACAGGCAGTCTTAAGCCTGTCTGCTCCCTCAAAGGTCACGCAGTGGTTTCACATGGGCGGGTAATGGAGTTGACAGGGCTCATCTGAGCCTGAGGGGCCCCGGCCCGCCGTGGGTTCACTGCGTTGTCTGCAAACCGGCCGACCGGCCGACCAGCGCTTCCCTCACAGGCAGCTCCCTCTGAGCTCACAGATATAAGTAGGCAGGCTGGGGCCATCGCTGGCCGGGTGAAATTAAATTGCTTATGAGCTGGAGGAGGAGAAGGGCATCGGGGGACGTCGCACGGTGGGGTTTTTGTCGTTGTGCACATCCGATCCAGCTGAAGCAAACACGGTGGTATTGCCGCAGTAAAAGCAGTGACAAGATGACAACTCAAAGCGCAAAAACAAAGGCGGCAGTGGCTCAGGGGTAGAGTCACCGGATGGTAACCACAAGGTTGCCGGTTCGATCCCGGGCTCCTGCAGAGTTAGTGTCGAAGTGTCCTTGAGCAAGACACTGAACCCCTAATTGCTCCTGATGTGCTAGTAGGTACCTTGCATGGTTTCCACTGCCATTAGTGTGTGAATGTGTGTGTGAATGGATGAATGTGGTTCCTAAAAATGCACCATTTACCATTTACCAAACACGTTACGTAGCACACCTTATAGGATGCGTTTGAACGGTGGCAGAATGGTGCAAAACGCATAAGGAAGAAGCCAGATCCTATTATAATAGATGGCTTGAGCTGCCCTTAATGGAGAATTCCACACCAAAATATGTTGGGCATCAACCTACCTCGATCCCTGTGACATCATACTGTACTTGTCATAGACAGTGGTGGACTGGGCAAAAGAATATGCCCGGACATTTTTAGCGTGATTTGGCCTAGAGCGGCCCACCACAACCAGCGTGTGATGGAGCTATTCTACCTGGTATAGTTGGTTAACCAGATGTAACTCTTTGAAAACGTAAACATGAAACCAAAAGGACCCTTGCGGGTCCATTTGGTTTCATGTTAACACTCTCAACAGTTATAATATTGTTCTAAATTGGCCCAATTCTAATTGCAACATGTAGATGATTAATGGTCATTATGATCTGTATGTTTGACTGTTTTGTTTCCCAAATCCAGCCTGGAATCGTGGACCAAAAAGAAAATAAATATTTAGTTTTGGGGTCTGTTGGGGCTAACATGTCATCAAAATTCTGAATGAATACTGGGGCTTGGGATCAAAAAGGTTGGAAACCTGTGCTTTTAATCATACAGTGACATACGTTATCTATGACAAAATTCAAGGGCTGCTGAAGTAGACAACCCACAACACTCCATATTAATGAAAATCCTTCGAGGTGCAAGGCTCAAAAATGCAGAGTTGAGTTAAAAAGAGAAAAATGCCAGCACTCAATAAATTTCCTTTCTGTGTATTTTTATTTACATCGTCGTGCAGACTACAACAAACGTGTTTCGACAAAGACTGTCGACAAAGACTGTCTTCCTCAGCCTTGTGGATATGTACAGTATGACAGCACAGGGATCAAGGTATACGATTGATGCTCAGTGAGTTTTGGTGTGGAATTCTCCTTTAAAATCTCTCTTTTTGGCTGTCAAGTTGGGGAGAAGAAATGAAACATTTGGGCGAGGAGCTGCCCCTCACTTTCAGTGAATTATGCTGTCCTGGACTGCTGAGAATTTATAATGATGTTCCATCTCCAAACCAGCATCCAGACCACGTCCAGAGAGTCCAAATACCTAATTAATATGATTCATATCACCTCTCTGTCTGTCTCGGTCTCTTCTCTTTTTATGTTTGCTACGCTCTCCCTGTTTCTATCTCTGTCTGCATGTCTGTCTTTTACACTGTCAATCTCTCTCTCTCTCTCTCTCTCTCTCTCTCTCTCTCTCTCTCTCTCTCTCCTCTCTCTCTCTCTCTCTCTCTCTCTCTCTCTCTCTCTCTCTCTCTCTCTCTCTCTCTCTCTCTCTCTTTCAGTGGCGTTTCTAAGCAATTTGGAGCCCCAGGCAAGATTTTCCCTGGAGCCCCCCTCGCCAATGAATTCCATTTGCTCCATGATTACCCAGCATTGCAACGTAAAACAGGGTTCGTTTTTATAAATAATAATCAATTCTAGTTATAGAGGGCAAGTATAATGTATTCATCCATATGAGGCTTATTAGCCTGGGATCCGTTTAATTAAAGCATGTCTGGTGGTCGCCCCCAGACCCCCCCCCCCCCCCCCCCCCCCCCCCCCCCCCCCCCCCCCCCCCCCCCCCCCACCCCCCCCCCCCCCCCCCCACGGCGCCCCAGGCAACTGCCTAGTCTGCCTAATGGTCACCCCTCTCTCTCTCTCTCTCTCTCTCTCTCTCTCTCTCTCTCTCTCTCTCTCTCTCTCTCTCTCTCTCTCTCTCTCTCTCTCTCTCTCTCTCTCTCTCTCTCCCCCCCCCATCCCTCTCTCTGTCTATCTGTCTTTCTGGATCTATGTTTGCATGTGTAGTAATTACTAGAAGTCCTGCATGTATTGTCCAGATCACTCACTCCGGAGACAAGCCAGATCCCATCACACATATAGAGGAGCAGCCCTAGCTGCACGGAAATATGATCACGCTTCCAATAATCCTCATTTCAACGCCGCGTCGCCATCTATCATCCTCTCCTCTCTGACGCTGACAAAGGAAATAACACGTTGGACTCAAACACACGGACATGTACGCCTCAGAGAGAGAGAGAGAGAGAGAGAGAGAGAGAGAGTCTTTAATAATAATTACAGGTAATTATGCTTTGTTTTTTTTCCTCAATTAGCTCATCTCAAACAACACTAATTGGATGATGATAATTGCTTGCTTGCAGTGCGCGGCCCCCTCTCTCTCTCTCTCTGTCGTAGCGATTATCAAAAGCACATGTTATCCGGCAACATGAAAGGTCTTTTGGCTGTATCAAAACCCAACGTGGACCTGCAGCGTGGCTGACAGCCGGGGAAAGGGCAGCCAGCCAGGGCTAAGCTGATTGGAGGGTTACAATAAGAGCGAGAGCTATACTTTATTTCATCTGACCTTTACAGCCGTCTCCTCTGCTTTCCCAACCCCCCTTTTCTCTCCTCTGGCAGGAGTGATGGAAAGTAGCTTAAAGGAGAATTCCACACTAAAACACATTGGGCATCAATCTACCTTGATTCCTGTGACATGATACAGTACATATAGTGCCCTTGATTTTTGTCACAGATCCCTCCCTTGTCGTGTATTTCCATAATACACAACCAATATTGGAGCACGGAGAATGAGTTGAGATAGGCAGCTCAGGTCTCAGATGATGGTTGATTTATTTCCGCAAAACAACAGCATACAACAGGGGTTTTCAACCTTTTTCATCTCAGGGACCACCATTTATTCAGGATTTGATCCACGGACCACCGTTTGAGGACATTTTAGCCCCACAGACCCAAAACCCAAAAAGTTCGGAAACATAACAGGCAAACATAGATCTCTAGTTGTGTACATTTGGGCTAGTTAAGATGATGAATATTTTGAGAACGTAAAAATAAAACCAAATGGACCCTGGCGGGTCCATTTGGTTTTATTTTTACACTCTCAAGAGTTACATCTGGTTAAACAACTTAGCTGGGGACCACCTGTAACCCTCTCAGGGACCACTGGTGGTCCCCGCACCACCTGTTGAAAACCCCTGGCATACAACATACGGGCCTCGGGCTCCGAGAGAGACCTTGGCTTACAGCCAGCCACACGGTGTGGCGGCCGACAGACTGAACCAAAAGTGATACAGTGACATAGCTTTTTTTATGCAGGTTTAAAACAGGAATACATATTTCACCGAAGCAAACATATAGTCACACATTTAAATGTAAGTCCTTTGATGCCACATGTCAAACACTTTGTACCCAAATGTGTCCCCGTCCATCCTGTCTCACCATGGGGTCCACCAGAGAGAAGCTCTCTGACCAACTTGAAGGTGACAACAGGACATTCTAAATAGGCTATAATTAACACATACGTCTATGCCTGTGAAATAACAAATTACAGCTATTTGGTTTCACTTCATGTCATTCACCGGTATTTTAGTAGCTCCAAACTTGTTTTTTTTTCCACACATCCCATCAAACCACACACTACAAGATGTCGGACCACTATATGATTATAAAAATAAATAAAAAATCAGGTGGCACTGTGGGACAAGAGTTTTAACCGGAGTGATTGGAGAGGAGAGTGGCAAAAGGGAGGGGAGGAGAGGAGAGGTGGAGGAATAGATTACCTCTGGGATTACATACACACAGACCCCAGATGGACCCCACCAAATGGTCCCGCAAGAGTCCATTTGGTTTCATTTTTACGCTCTCAAAGAGTTATATCTGTTTAACCAACTTCATCAATTTAGCCTGGGGTCCACCTGGAGCCATCACAAGGACCACTGGTGGTCCCCCCGGACCACCTGTTGAAAACCCACTGATTTAGAGTATTGTTACAAAACATCAATCAGTTAAGCCCGTATTGTCTACTCAAATATAGCAGAACGACGGCCTATATCAGGGGTCGGCAACACAAGATGTTGAAAGAGCCATTTTCGACCCAAAATTAAATTCAAAATCTGTCTGGAGCCGCATTTTATTATTATTTTTTTCCTGAGAGTGTGCAAATGTGAACCAAATGGACCCTGGCGGGTCCATTTGGTTCCATTTGCACACTCTCAGAAAAAAAGGTCCTCAAAGAAAAATCATTAACATGGTGAAACACAACCTTTCTTCAGAAATGGAGTTTCTTAAAAAAAAAAAAAAAAAAAAAAAATAGAACTTCATTTCTAGTCCACACAACATCTCTAAGGTATATTAATGACATAGTAAACTGAGTAAACCTTTGAAAATGGGTGGTTCAGATTGAAAGCTCCACCTCTGATAACTGCTGGGCTTTTTTGACATGGCCAAGTGCTACTTTAACTGGCAACTGTCAGACAGCGCAACACGTTTTGGGTGACTGACTTGGGTGTGTATGTAATAATGCTACAGCCACTGAGCCACTAGGGCTGTGTTCTGGAGCCGCATGCGGCTCCTGAGCCACAGGTTGCTGACCCCTGGCCTATATGCTGTCGTAAAATGTTGTGTAGCCGACATGTTGCCTTAGCCGACATTTTTACCAGCCTGAGGACCCGACTCGTGCGTGTTACCCGAGTAGATGCTGTCTGCTACTGGGAGGGCTTAGGGCTGGAGCGTCCTAGATCTCGCTGTAGTAAGAAACGGGACTCGATGTCCAGAGCAACTACTCCTACAGGACTTGAGTTGCGAGTGCCTTGTCTTAAAAGGAACCCTGCATAATGAGACAAATATGGATAATACATTATACTTGCCCTCTATAACTAGAATTGAACATCCCAAGGGCGCCCCCCTTGGGATAAAAACATGAACTATTTTTAAACTAAAGAGCTTATTCTATGTCTTTTAAATGTTCAATTCTAGTTATAGAGGGCAGGTATAAAGTATTATCCATATTTGTCTCATTATGCAGGTTTCCTTTTAAGAGGCAACGGGTGATTAGGTGATAAGAACCTTAGATTGGTGATAAGAACCCTTAGATGGGTGATAAGAACCCTTAGATGGGTGATGAGAACCCTCAGACAGGTGATTAGAACCTTTAAACCCTTCGTAGTGTGAACCCCCTCGTCCCCCCAGGCCACAGGCTTTATGGCTTGGAGTTCACTTTGTGACGTCACGCTGTCGCAGCGTCGCCCTGGGCAACATGTTGTATTCAGTTTATTACGTATATTTTGATGCCAATGTCTTTGTACCTTTACTCAAGTACAATCCTGGATACAGAGAGGGCCTTTTTATACATGTATTTCTTTTTTTGTGAGATCGGCACTCCAGTAAAATAAATCTTCTTCAAGAATCCCTGGCTGGCTCTATATATGTGCACACAGACAGACAGACAGACACAGACCAGGTCCCTGCAGCCATCATCCACGTCATCGCAAAACACAATCAATCTGGATATAATCGCCTGTTCAACTCCCACCCAGCTCCTCCATCCTCTTTTCATCTCCACACTCCACATAATGCATTGGATGTGGCAGGATCTGCCGTAGTGGACACTTCCTTTCATGAATATAAGTATGTGGGAGAGTGGTGTGCACGCACACACACACACACGCACTTGCACATGCACCAGGGGCGGATGTAACATTTCCCAATCGGGGGGGGGGGGGGGGGGGGGGGGGGGGTCAGGAGAGAATGGTATGGGTGCGACTTCATCGCCCGTGTCTGACTCAGAGAGTTTTCTGTTTTCAATGATGAAATGCTGTTGCTTTAGTGGTGACTGGCGACACAGCTGTAGTTATAGTTAGTAGCAGTAGTAGTAGTGTTTCAAATCATTTGAAATATAAGCAGTTGCATTCAAATATCGTGGGTTGTTTTGCATGCCATCATGTTTGGTGGGGCAGCTTGGGTGGCTGTGGCTCAGGAGGTAGAGCAGGTCCGCCAATGATCCAATGGTCGGCGGTTCGAATCCTGGCTCCTCCTGTCTACATGTGGAAGTGTCCTTGGGCAAGACACTGAACCCCACCTTGCCTCCAGTGGTTGCTGCCACCACTGGTGTGTGAATGTGTGAAGTGGAGACGCTATGGCGTTGACTGTTCGCCGCTCTACTTCCCAATGTATGAATGAATGGACCATTGTAAGCGCTTTGAGTATGCACATAGTGCATAGAAAAACGCTAGAAAATGCAATCCATTATTATTATTATTTAGGGGGGCATTGACCCCCCTAGGCCCATGCCTAGATCCGCCCCTGACATGCACACACACGCACCGCGCTTTGCGCTTCATCCTGACTGCAGACAGGCTGTTTTTCATCCTGACTAGTTATCTCTCACAGAGTAGAAGTATGGTCTGTATTCATCTGATGCAGGGCCTGTCCAGACAGCGCTGATATACTGTCATGCGTGTATCAGTGGACTGTTTGATATCAACTATTTGGGGCTGGCAGCGTGATGCGGAGGGATGAATATTTGTAGATGTTCCAGCAGGCACTGTTCTGGCAGAAATGCTATATCACATCTCTGTACTTAAAAGTAAATAATAATATTAGAATCGTTTACAAGTAGTGCCAGTTTGGGGCTGCCAGTCATACAGGTATAGTTTAAAAGTATTGCGGTAAATAATAATGACGGTTCGGAAATAGAAGCAATGTACTCGAGCGTGCCCCAAAATGTGTTGAAATTGATGCCGCATGGTGCGTCGTCATGTTGCACATTTTTGTCAGGCGAAACTTTCTCTGTAGTTACCATAACCCCCCGTCCAAAAGGTTGGGATGATGGGTTATGGCAACTAGAGAAAAAGGTTGCCCTAAAGATTCCCTCCTGAAATTGTCCACTCTCTGTGACATTTCAAGGGAGAGAGCTTTGGTTCATACCAAACAAACTAGCCTATTTGCCAACCACACAAACACAGCCAACGAGCTCTACTAGGATGTGAACAAAAGCAGTAATACATGTCGAATGATGATGTTTATACAACCTGACGCTTCTTTAAATAAACTATTTGTCATAGGACAGACTGAGATGACCACGATTCACTGCAGTTACAGCCACCATGTTTGTTGTTTGTTGCACTGTTGAGTGACGGGGCTTCTGGCCAATCAGCTGCGTCTGTCCAGATTTGTCGTTAGACCAACCCCTGACTCCGACTCTCATGAACAATGGTGAATCCCGCCTCTTGCACTTTTTTCTTTGGGGCCTGATGCCCTGTAGATCGGCTCTAAGTTGGATGACAATGACAATACGTTGGTGTCAGGTATCGATGATGCCTCATAGATCAGCTTACTGTATAACAGAACGACAACAGAGACCAGCATTTCCTTCACCTGACGATTATCCCTGTGGGATTAATTCTTGTTTTCTTTTTGTTGACCTTTTTAAAAACATTTGGAAAGTGAAACTACTCTTTTTTTTCCAATTCCGAAAAAGTTACAGAGTTTGGGGCATAAAACTCTTCCACCCAAATGTAACGATTTGCTGTGATAATAGCTCCAAACAGAAGGTCCTCCTGATAGCCTGAACCAATTAACTTCAAACCTGCACCATACCACGTTGTGAGGTGTGGGAGATCAGTTGGTTCCTACAGGCTAAAATTATGTTTTACACGCTTTGGTTTGATGTGGGGCCTGCGATACCGCACCTCAGTCTGACATTAAACGGTATAGTCCTTTACAACGCGGCGGCCGCGGCCTTCAACTCTCTCACATGGAAATGAAATCATCTCGGAGCGTTTGTGAAGATTTCACTTCACAGTGGAAGGGAAGGCATGAGAGAACTGTGAAGCAACGAGACGAGACCCCATGAGGGAATGAAACGATGAAATGAAGTGATGTAAGTCACCTGTCATCCGTCAATTAATGTAACTCTGCATTAGTTGCAACGCCGCGCAGACACAAACAGACATTTTAAATTCAGGGAAGAAGCTGCAGGCGTTCAGATAAAAAAAAAGCAGCGGCACATTTTTTTTAACGGCAAATAGAAATAATTAGGGATGAAAAATATCATCATCCATTTTTTTTTCACTTGAGGTAAGAGACAAGTCAATCCTTGAAATATCTTCAAAAACTGCCTTCAGTAAACTCCTTGATGACAGTAATGTATTCCAGCTAAGCTTTTTTAGGTAAACACAATTTCTGTTTGATTGGAGGAGGATTGGTGTAATCAAATTTAAACCTAATCATTTCACACATTGAAGCTCTGTGCGTGGGTGCGTGCCTGCCTGCCTGCTTGCTTGCAGTGTGTGTGTGTGTGTGTGTGTGTGTGCGCGTGTGCGCGTGCGCACTTTTGTGTGTATGTGGCGCGCACGCAGGTGTACTTTTGTGTGTGTATGTGGCGCGCACGTGTGTGTGTGCGCGCATGTGTACAGATTTGTGATCTGCCGTGATAAGAGAAGGACATCACATGGAACACAACCACCCTAAAGGATGGGCATAGTGCATATTCTTGCTTCGAATGATCTTGGTACATACAGGTAGAAATTGATTAATTGAAGATCCTGACTTCCAAATGCACGTCATTTTTGTCTTGATTGTATTGTTGTATTGCAGTGATTTTCAACCAGCGGTCCGGGGACCAGCAGTGGTCCTTGAGAGGGTTCCCGGTGGTCCCCAGCTTAGTCGGTTAACCAGATCAAAAGTTGGTTAACCAGATGTTACTCTTTGAAACCAAATGGTCGATTTGGTTTCATGTTTACACTCTCAAGAGTTAAAATATTTGTCATCTAAATTAGCACCACTTAATTAAGAATTCTAAACAATTAGAGAATGTAGAAGAATTTTGATTTTTGATTTACTGTATGTTTGCCTGTTTTTTGTTTTTGTTTTTTTGTTTTTTTTAATCCTGCCTTGAATTGTGGGAAAAAAACAAAAGAAATGTCATCAAATGGTTGTCATGGTTCAAATGCTGAATAAATAGTGGGCTCTCGTATGAAAAAGGTTGAAAACCCCTGTTTCATTGCGTTTTTTGCCTTGGCAATGTAAACGTATGTTTTCTCTTGCCAATGCAAAAAAAAAAAAAAAAATCAAATCAAATCAAATAAATAATAGTAAATAAAAAATAAAACCCTTTGAAATAAAATTGTAATGAATTGTGAGAGAGAGATGGAGGCTGATGATTCACTGTGGTGACCCCTGAAGGAAAAAGACCAAATGAAAATAAGACGGTCCCGTTTCAGCAAACTGATAATTTTACAGTTACGCTGGCTTAATTTAGCCATGACTGGGTTTCATGAAAGAAGTGCTTCATTAGTTACCATGGAGATGTGTTCTGTGCCAAGCTTTAGCATATAAAGAAAAAAAAAACATTGTGGTTTTCCACAGTTATTTCATATGTACGTTAATCCTAATTGCCTTGATTTTATTAGCCTGCATTAAAATACCACACCAGGTACGTTTGAGTGTTATTTTATTGGCGTAGGCATTTGTGTGTGTGTGTGTGTGTGTGTGTGTGTGTGTGTGTGTGTGTGTGTGTGTGTGTGTGTGTGTGTGTGTGTGTGTGTGTGTGTGTGTGTGTGTGTGTGTGTGTGTGTGTGTGTGTGTGTGTGTGTGTGTGTGTGTGTGTGTGTGTGTGTGTGCGCGCACGTGCATGCACGCAGTACAGGGGCGGATCTAGGCATAGGCATGGGGGGGCAATGCCGCCCTAAATGCCCAGTCTGCAGCCCCACCAAACATGATGGCATGCAAAACAACAACCCAAGATATTTCAGTGCTTATATTTAAAAGTATTTGAAACACTACTGAAAATGGCATGGGTGAGGCTTCATGAAGCTGCCCCCTTACCACCCCCCCCCCCCATTAGGGAAATGTTACATCCGCCCCTGCCGCAGTATATACGCAGTATATACACAATGCAGGTGCTGTGTCAAAACACATCAAGACAATGTGAGACCCCATGTGGTGTTATTGACCAGAATGTACTGTGTCGATTCTTTATTGATCCATCCTGAGGAGTTATAGGATTACTTTTGGTTTGTTTGTTTGGATTTACTCATTCCCCCGGAGTGAAGGAGGCATGAAGGGACTTATAGCTATATGTGTGTGTCTGTGTTCGTGTAGGTATTTCTAAACAGAAGGTCGTACACTTAAAGGGGAACTCCACCCATTTTCAACATTTTTTCTCGGAAAAAAATAAGCGTCTAAAGAAATCCATTAACATGGTGAAAATACATTTTGATGATGTCATCAAGATGTTTCACCATGCTAGTGGTTTTCTTCAGACCTCCATTTCTTGAGAACACAGAATGGGGGGGACGTTTTTATCGTGTCCACCCAGCACCTCTAAGGTATACTAATGACATATTAGAATGTTGAAAATGGGTGGACTTCCCCTTTAAACCTGCTGTAAGCTATGAGACATTTGCCACGTTGTATAAGCAGCAAATTTGGGATAATATAAATCAGTACCCTCTGTATTCAGAATTTGAGGCACGCACTACCATTTCATATTTGTTTAGCCCATGAGTCCTCAAAACTAAAGATTTCCTTGTGCTTTTATCCACAATTCCAGGGCTGGACTTGGTAAACAAAACAGTCAAACATACAGATCAAAATGACCATTAATCTTCTACATTCTCTAGTTGTGTTCTCTGTCACGGGATGAATATTTTAATTCTTGAGATTCTAAACATGAAAATGGTCCATTTGGTTTACTTTTTACGCTCTCAAAGAGTTACACCTGGTTAACCAACTTTCCACCATTTAGCCTGGGGACCACCTGGACTAGAGTTCTCAAACTCTGCCTGAACCCGACCAGGACTGAACCCGAACAGGCCCGACCCGACATTTAGGGCTGGGTAGGGCCTAAAATCTATGCTAATCAGTAGAAAAAATATATATGGAATTATTTTACTATAGTAAAAATAATAGTTATTTTCTGTATTTACCTATTACGAAGATGGTGCTGATTGCCATTTCATGTTTAATCTGTGGCGAATTCTCAAATTTTGCCCAAACCCAGTTTAGGGCCGGGTAGGGCCTAAAATCTATTCCATTTAGTAGGGCCGGGCCTAGGGCTTGAACTGTTAGGGCCCAGTTAGGTCCGGGCCTTAATTTCAGGCCCGTTGAGATCTTTAACCTGGACCACTGGTGGTCCCCGGACCACTTGTTGAAAACCCACTGCCACAGAGGAACGGTACCTTTGGCACAGGATTAATAATTTAATATTACCACACCAAATATTGTTATAGTGGAGGTGCAGAGAGACCCAGACACAAACTTTTTAGACCGACAGCAAAAGTTACATCAGATAATGGCAAAGCAGAAGGTACTATGATTTCCCAAAGGTTAGTGGAAAAAACCTCTCTGAATTCTGCCAGCATAGGCAGCGCTTTATTATTAGCAGGAAATGAGCAGTTTATGGTTGGGATAATAATGATTCCACAAGCTTTTCTGACACAGCGATCGTCATACTGGGCTTTGGGTGGGTGGGGGTTGGGGAGACCGAGATACCTCCGATGATGATGCATTCGGCTTTCCACATTATACCCACAAGCGTTGCTTCATGGTTGCGGTCAGAGGCGGATCTATGGGCATGGGGTGGCAATGTCCCCCTAAATGCCCAGACTGCCCCACCAAACATGATGGCATGCAAAACAACCCAAGATATTTCATATTAAAGTGAAATTAAAATTTAAATGATTTGAAACACTACTACTGCTAGCAATATTTTGATCAATATCAACTAACAATGTCGACATCAATGGGCAAGATGATGAGAAACATGGCAACAGGCAGCACCTCCCATCAAAGTGGAATTACACCCATTTTTATTTTTTTCCTGAGAGTGTAATGGAACCAAATGGACCTAATGGGTCCATTTGGTTCCATTTGTACCAAATGGACATAGGTGTACTAACCAGGTGATGTGCACCATCTGTACACTCTTCACTGCAGCAACATTCATAGATAAAGTGTTTTTCTGATGTGTTCCTGTAACATTTCTCTGTCATCACTGGAACAGGTTGCATGCTGTGACAACAAAGTGTGTACCTGCATGTCCTTCAATGTAACGATTGTCACCCCTCCGCCATGGGGGGCGCAATTTAAACTTTACACTGCTCAACCGATGAAAACAACAATCACTGTTATTCCTTTTATGATTCCACCCATTAATGGTCGTTTGTCGCTGAGGGACTCACGGCGTGTGAGGGAGACATGCTGCCTCGGGTTCCCGCTCACATTAATGGCTTATCTGTCCCAGCATTCCTATTGAAAACCGTCATCGCAGACGGCGAGAGAGAGAGAGAGGGAAAGACTCTCGCTGTGCTTCCCATTTTGCTGCAAAAGCCGCTCTTACAATGGCCACTCGGCGACGGCCACGGGAGCCATTGTGTCTGTAGGTGGTTGTCGAAGCTTCACTGGAGACCCCGGAGTGGGTATCGGTCGTCAGCCCCTCTATTTCAGAACAATCTCTTGCTGGGTTCTAGGTGAGGAACTGCTGTGTCCATTAATTGATTTCTCCTCACAGCAGCAGAGGATTTTTTCTTCTTCTTTCAATATCATCCCTCCATCCCTCCATCCCTCCATCCCCAGGCGGGACATGATCCCAGTAGAGCAGCAGAAAACGGGTCAGCAGGAATATGAATCACCCTCTTGACCCCGTCTCTCGCCCGTTGCCCTCTACTCCTGTACGCCTAACTATTCTTCAAAGCTTTTTACGAGGTCTGATCTATTCAGAGCGCTGCCTCAAGGACATGCCAGATGATCTAACCACGTTGGCTAATTGAATTACACCACGTAGGAGGGTGGGAGAAATGTAGCCACAGCCAACTGTCAAATTACATTAGGCTTTGTGTTGTGGTGTTGGTCGGCAGAGTGTACTCAGGCCCGGTGTGTGTTATTGTTTAGAGCTACCGAGGGGCTTTCAACCTTTTTGACACCAGGGACCACCATTTATTCAGCATTTGAGCCACGGACCACCATTTGACGACATTCTTTTGGTTTTGTTGACAATTCCAGGCTGGATTTTGCAAACAAAACAGTGTAGACTTCTTAAATAGTGCTAATTCAGATGATGAATATTTTAACTCTTGATAGTTCTCAAGAGTTACATCTGGTTAACCAACTTTCGATCATTTAGCCTAACCTCTCAGGGACCACTGGTGGTCCCCGGACCACCTGTTGAAAACCCCTGCTTTAGAGCTACCGAGACTGAAGGGCTGAAACCCATTGTGTTTTTATTAGTGCTCCAAGTAGAGATGTCTGATATTGTTTTTCTTTTTGCGTCTTCTCAGGAAGTTGAGGCGTTGTTGTTGTTGTGCTTTCTTCAGTTCCGTCATTCATTCCAATGTAAATATAATGGACGTTACACATTAAATACATTTTTGGAACGAGACCTACAAAATGTCTTCCAAATCCATCATGCGCTATGCAGTGGAAAAATGTGTGTGACATTTATTTTTTAAAACAATGTTTTATCATATAGGAAAGCTCTTGGTGGAGAGGTTTGTCTATCACATGTAATGCTTAGCTGTGATTTGACCATAGCAGTTTAGGCAGGTCTGAAGGTCTGAAACCCATTGTGTTTGTATTAGGGTTTCGAGTAAAGATGTCCGATATTGTTTTTTTTTTTTTTTGTTTGACCAATATACTGATATCCCAGTTTCCCAACTCCGATATCAACCGATAATCGGTTGATATTATCGGTTGATATTATATCGCTATTATATCGCTACCAATATCATCAGGGAAGGATTATCCAACAGGCGCATTGGGCCCAGGCCCAGGGGGCCCTGAGTGGGCTGAGTGCCCCCCCACCCAAAAAAGTGGTGCATACGGTCCTTATTAACAATGGCTTTACTAATTTATTACTGTATATGTCACTAAAATTCTGCTCTCTGTTGCTCTCCCAAAAGTCCTAAACCATCATGATAGGGTAAATTACTGCAAGTGTGTAAACATTTTGCATTTGTTTGGCTTAGTTATTTTCAGTGTTTATCATTTTAAAGCAATCCCATGCTGTAAATACTGCTGAAATGCTGGTGCGCCGTGCCGGGAAGAAAATGTTCCTGTGTAGGGTGGCCCTTGGGCAATATATGCAGTCTTTTGTGGTGGGGGGAAAAAATAAAGGTGAATTCAGTGATTTGGGTGATTTGGAGACCCCCCAACAGACCAACAGCATGTGCACCAAGGCCTAACCTCCCCTGAACATAATTGGAGGATATACTCTACTATACTTCTCTGTAAACAGTGTTTTGTTGATTTCCCAAAAAAAGAAAAAAAAAAGTCTTATTTTGATCATATGATCCTGATACCGATATTTTCCGTTATTCATTTTTAAAGCCTTTATCGGCTGATAATGTCTGTGTGGCCGATGTGTTCATCCCTAGTTCGAAGCATGCGTGGAGGTATCACTATAATCAGACTATACGTCGGATTGCTTTGTCCAGTGATTGTTCCGTTACTGAAGATCCATTTCAAGGCCCCTAGAACGTTTGAGCTTTGAAATAGTTGGTGATGGTGTTACTTACTGTTATAGTGTTTAAGAACAATGCACTTATAATGAAAAATAGATGGGGAGAATTGGAAGGTTTTCCTGTATATACTATTAATGACATTTGAAAACAGTATTTGACAGTATATTACACGTTTTTGTCCACAATTAGGAAAGAGAACTGGCAAAACATTGGTCAAAATAAACAATTACTCTCCATTTTCTAATTGTGTGGACTCTTGAAAATTACGTAATTCAGATGTTTAAATATAATTTAACTCTTGAGAGTGTTAAAATGGTTTCATTTTAACACTCAAGAGTTACAGATCTATAAGGGACTATGTGATCTACCTGCACGGCCTGTGTGATCTACTGGTAGATCACCTTCTACCTTTTGGGCAGCCCTGGCTTTGTCCAATAACTACAAAACTCATGGTTGTTGAATCACATGCAGTATAAACTGCCCATGCAGGGTCAGCATCATTTGCAGAGCACGCAGTGCACGCTTGCATGCAAACTTAACTCATACATTCATTCATAAATGTGAATAAACCCATTAAACCAAAGTTTATGCACCGTGCAATTGGTATCAAAACATGGCCTTGTTGACCATAAATATGCCATGGTATTGGTATCAAAATGATCCCAAAATAATGCAGATTATCTTTCACCGATATTTATGACACACACAAACAGAAACATCAAGCGCACCTGAGGATATGTATGGGTGCTGCTTCCCTGGCAGGAATCGAACTCGGGACCTTATCTGTGAGGCGCCATAGTGCACCACTGTGCCCGCCTAAATCAGTGCTTTTCAGCCGGTGGTCCGGGAGAGGGTTCCAGGTGGTCCCCAGGCTAAATGATAGAAAGTTGATTAACCGGATGTACTGTAACTCTTTAAGAGCATAAACATGAATCCAAATAGACCCGCAAGGGTCCTCAAGAGATAATATATCATCTGAATTAGTCCAAGTCTACAAAACTAGAGAATGTAGAAGATTAATGGTAATTTTGATCTGCATGTTTGACTGTTTTGTTTCCCAAATCCAGCCTGGTATTGTAGACAAAAGCAGAATAAAACTTTCGTGAAAGGGTGGTCCGCGACTCAAATTCTGAATAAATAGTGGGCCCTGCTATCAGAAAGGTTGAAAACCACTGGCATAAATGCTACACTTATACAGCACCTTTACCATTCACGTTCACAAGGACATGTAGACAGAAGGAGCCGGGCGGGATTCGAACCGCCGACCCCACGGATCATTGGACGACCAACTCTACCTCCTGAGTCACAAGAATCTAATTACAGTATATATTTATTTTGAGGCCGTCTGAATAATTGCCTTAATTTGTAAAAAGAAAAAAGGGAGGCTAAATGAAGGCAGCTCTCCAAGGACATCTTGTTATTAACTTAGAATTAATATGTATACGGTGTGGCTGCGGTGCTGTATGGAGCGGTGATGGTAATGCTAGCAGGCTGCTCTTCATTTAATATGTATATACTGTAGCTTTTCATTAACTGTCAGTGGTGCACTGTGGGAGAAGATAAAGGAGCAGCAGCAGCACAATGGTACAGTTCTACTTGAGTAGAAGTATTTGAATGAAAATATTAGACTCCTTTATGGGGAGATTCCACCCATTTACAACATTTTGCTGCAGAGAGTGTACAATTTTACACTCTCAGAATGAAAGTGTCCAAAAGCAAAATCATTAGTGAATCACATCTTGGTGATTTTTTTTTTAGATCTCCATTTCTACAAAACACAGACCAACTCTGAGGTATATTAAGGAGTTCATTCCCTTTTGAAGTCTTTCAAAAGCAGCCATGCTTACATTATAGATTGTCAAATAGTCAGAGTATAAATTAAGGTTTGATCGATCCCTGTATGTTCTTATAATAATCTATAATAATAACTATAGAGTGCACTGGCTGTGAGATGCAGCAGTGTTTTTCAACCAGTGCTCAGGGGACCACCAGTGGTCCTTGAGAGGGTTCCAGGTGGTCCCCAGCTAAGTTGGTTAACCAGATGAGCAGTGAGTTAGCCAGATGTATAACTCTTGAGAGCGTAAAAATGAAACCAAATGGACCCTTGCGGGTCCATTTGGTTTCATGTTTATGCTCTCAAGAGTTCAAATATTCATCTAAATTAGCCCACACAATTTCAGAATGTATAGGTAGAATGGTCATTTTGATTTGTTTCCCAAATCCAGCCTGGAATTCTGGACAACACCAAAATAAATCTTTACTGTAGTTTTGAGGTCTGTGGGGTCTAAAATGTCATCAAATGGTGGTCCTCCGTGGCTCAAATGCTGTATTAATAGTGGGCCCTGGTATGAAAAAAGGTTGAAAACCACTGGGCCTACAGTGCTTGAACTAGCGTGCTGTTGTCACACAGAGGTGGTGTGACGTAAACCATGAGGGAGCATGTCCTGGTATAGCAGCAGGCAGGCAGGCGGCCTGGCCTCTCTGTGACATGCTCTCTGGCACGCTCTGCCTTCACCCTATCCACTGTGACACACGCTGCATGGCGTCCCAGCAGGGGCCGATGTAACATTTCACAATTGGGTGGGGGGGGTCGTCGTGCACGGTCCCGTGTGCCGGTAACGACGAAGGCGCAGAAAACGACGAAATGTAGATTTCATTCTTTAATCCAACTATTAGTCCCAGCGCATCGTCCGATAAAGATCCCGTTGTTGACTTCCATTTGAGACAGAATTGCCACGACACCTTTTTTTTGTCATTCATTTGTCATTCAATCCAATGCATTCAAAACCCTCTCCTGATATTCTGCCCCTGAATGTCGTGGGCGCATGGTTAGATAAACTAGGGCTATACGTCACTTCCTGACTTTTGACCCGGAACTTTTTGCTCAGATCGTGAGAGGACAGGTTAGTCAAGGTTAGTCATCGCCCAAAATAAGGGGTTTTTACCAGGGTTTTTACCGAA
The DNA here is from genome assembly GCA_039105355.1 of Benthosema pterotum. Classification (NCBI taxonomy): domain Eukaryota; kingdom Metazoa; phylum Chordata; class Actinopteri; order Myctophiformes; family Myctophidae; genus Benthosema; species Benthosema pterotum. The sequence goes on from CM076984.1 coordinate 34,562,203, forward strand.
TTCACTGGCTTGAGCCGTGGCATAGGGCAGATATAGACAAACACGTGATCGCCGCCGATGTGTTAAGCAAGTAAAGCATCGATAATAACATCAGTTGTTGTTGAAGTTGCAACAGACACGCAGCATGCATAAAGCTAAAGGTCTGACTCAGAGAGTTTTCTGTTTTCAATGATGAAATGGTGTTGGTGCCGCGATTAAATATAAGCACTTTCATTTGAAATATCTTGGGTTGTTGTTTTGCATGCCCCCCCCCCCCCCCCCCAGCCCCATGTCTAGATCCGCCCCTGCGTCCCAGGAGCGCCGCTTTCACCACGGCATGATGAAGTAAGGCTCCTGCCTGTCCCGTCCAGCAGGAGTACGGGGCGCGTGGAGAGTCTACTGTATGTGACACCAGTTCCCTGGAGTTTCTGCCATGCATGCAGCCCTGCAGGCCCCGGAAGGAACACTCAGCGCTCAGCGGCGCAAATGGATGTTCTCACACACCATCAGTGTCAGACAATGTTTGGGGTCAGAGTTGTTGCTCTGTCTGCCTGTTATAAATAGTCTCGAGGAAGGAAAAAATAAAAATAGGGAAAATGCTGCTATGTTTCACAATGTCCCAAAGTGGCTGCTGGCTGCAAAGAGATTGCTGTTTCAAAATATACTGCAGAAATATAGCTCTGTTAACCACGTCGTTGCCGGGACTGTCTTTTGCCCCTTTGACCCGGCCATGCTGCATCGGCACCTTTCGTATATTGGAGTGGTTTTCAACCTTTTTGATACGAGAGAATTTTAGCCACGGACCACCATTGGATGTTGTGCTCATTCTCTCGGACGCAAAAGCAAAAACTTTCAAGTTTGTGTCCACAATTTTAGGAGAGATAAACTGGCCAACGTTGGTCAAATGAACAATTCTTCTCCAATTTCTAATTGTGTAGATAATTTAACTCTAAAAGTCCTGTAACCGAAAATGGTATGGGTGCGGCTTCATCTTCAATGCGAAAATGGTATGGGCTTCATCTTCAATGTGAAAATGGTATGGGTGCGGCTTCATCTTCAATGCCGCCCTCCTCCCATTTTCTCCTGCCCCGCCCCAATTGGTAAATGTTATATCCGCCCCTGATGGTGACGCTCCTCTACAGCGTAGCTCTCGTCAATATTGTTAACAAGACACAAAGAGCTGCATTTTGACTATGTCCGCGAGGGTTATGTATTTCGAGCACCGAGCCATTGATCAGTGGCGTCTCACATCGGGGGGATCTTAAACTGGTTATTATGATATCTACAAGGCCACCTCATAACCGTGTTTATTGAAATAAACCGTCATACATTTCCACCAATTGCTCCAATACTACTTATGCTGTGTAATGTGTTGGCAGGAATGCTTTGAAAGAAGAAATCACACTTTGAGGCTCAAGTACCCCAGGGTCAATTTTCTGATTTTTTTTTTTTTTTTTTTTTTTACAGATTATTAAAGTATGCAATGTGAGCTTTCATATGGTTCTCAAGGAAATTGGAGCATTTTTGGAGTAGCTGTGAGCATTTAAATATGACCAAAATAGTAAATCTGAGAAAAAGGCATTCAAAGTTTTGACACCTAGAGCAGAGTAGAAGTGGGTGTTAACAATGGGAGGTGACAACGGTCATCCACTCCACCCATAATGTCTCATTTAAATACCCTAACCACCCCCACAAACTGTAGGAACTGTATACATTACATCAGTGGTTTTCAACCTTTTTCATATCAGGGCCCACTATTTATTAAGAATTTGAGCCGCACGGACCACCATTTGATGATATTTTAGCCCCATAGACCCCATGAAAACCCCTTCATTATGGTATAGATCGTTCTGTGGGCAAAAAAAAACTGCTTTAGCACCTTTCCCTTTCCACTGCAGTGCATGTGAGAAATAAGTTATCGGCAAATTACTATAGCTATTGTACGGCGGGGTGTTCTGGTTGGAATGACGTGTTCCTTCCACGTCCAACCAGGGAACCCAACCCCCCCCCCATGAGGCCAGTCCGCTGCCTTCTCCCCAGGTTGGCCGGAGTGTGTGTAAAGCCCAGAATCACATTAGGATTTGGCACTGGGTGGGGAAAAAATGGGTTGCAAAATCCTGTGGATAAAAATGTAAAAGTTTTTAATGCAATTTGGATTGTTGCTTTCAGAGATGTCCTGCTAAAAGATAAAATGGACCAGGACCAAAGCAGAACCCCCATCCAGAACAGGGGCGGATGTAACATGTCCCATTTGGGGGGGCAAGAAAATGGTATGGGGGCGGCTTCATCGCCCGTGTCGCTTTGCGCCATGGGCGATGAAGCCGCACCCATACCATTTTCGGTTACAGGACTTTTATTAGTCAAGTAAAGCATCAATAATAACATCAGTTGTTGTTGAAGTTGCAACAGACACGCAGCATGCATAAAGCTAAAGGTCTGACTCAGAGAGTTTTCTGTTTTCAATGATGAATTGCTGTTGGTTTAGGTTTAGTGGTGCCAAAATTGTAGTTAGTAGTAGTAGTAGTAGTGTTTTAAATCATTTTAAATATAAGCACTTTAATTTGAAATATCTTGGGTTGTTTTGCATGGCATCGTGTTTTCTTTTTTTTTTGGGGGGGGGGGGGGGCAGTCTGGGTATTTAGGGGAGCACTGCCCCCCCTATGCCCATGCCTAGATCCGCCCCTGATCCAGAGGCAGATCCAGGCATCTGTGATCTTGATAACGGAGCAGTGGAGGCAGGTTATTCCAGGTGAGGACGGCGCTGGTCAGTGTGTTCTGTTAAGCAACAGTGAAACAGTTCAGTCTGGAGTTCAGCTCCCCTGGTGGTTGAGGCCTGGGTCTGCGTCTAGAACAAGACCAGGGGCGGATCTAGGCATGGGCAGGGGGGGAGGGGGGGCGCAATGCCCAGTCTGCCTCACTGCAAACACGATGCCATGCAAAACAACCCAAGATATTTCAAGTCAAAGTGCTTATATTTAAAATCATTTGAAACACTACTACTGCTACTAACTAACTACAGCTGTGGCACCACTTTGCAATGATGAAATGCTGTTGGTTTAGTGACTAACCCAACAGCATTTCATCATTGAAAACAGAAAACCTTTAGCTTTAGCTTTATGCATGCTGCGTGTCTGTTGCAACTTCAACAACAACTGATGTTATTATTGATGCTTTACTTGCCTAATAAAAGTTCTGTAACCGAAAAATGGTATGGGTGCGACTTCATCGCCCGTGTCGCTTCGCGCCACAGGCGTTGAAGTCGCACCCATACCATTTTCTCCTCCCCCCCCCCCCCCCCCCCCCCCCCCCCCCATTTGGGAAATGTTACATCCGCCCTGAACACAACACGCTCCATCCACTCTGCTGGCCATCATTACTCCTCAGATGGGCTGCAGCTCAGCCTTTTACACAATGTTTTCATCCGCTGGGGATTGGCTTCCAGCCTGATAAAGTTCAGGTCAACTTTTAGCCTTCCGTCCTGCATCCTTCTAAAATCCCATTCCACTACCACTCCTTTAACCGCTGATGCTATTTTTGGGTTGGCTGCAACTATGACCGTTTATGTCCGCAGGGAGGATTACATCCACTGCTTTTTAGACCCATTTTCAGTTTTACAACAAGTGTACAACAATAAAATAAAAATCGTATCTGTCTAACTACTAATTAATATACATTAATATACAAGATTTCATTAACACTGGGATTCTTTTCAAAATAGGAGCTCCAGAATGCCGGCAGATAATGGCGGATTTTACTCTGAAAGGTCGATCCCCCCACTTCTGTTTTCTCCCCATACCTTTAAGACGGGGCTACATGTCATATGGTCCAAAAGTGTTAATCGTATGAATTATTTTAAGCCTGAAACCAAGACATACAGGCTGGTGAATCATGACCATAACCATTTGACCCAATGTGTCAAAAAAATCCTTCTCCTAAGATAATTCTCTAAGCTCCTATAATATTTTAATTGTGCTGCATTGTATACAGTACCTTGTTGTTTTTACAGCATACTTCATGTACAGTACATGCAGGTAGTCCTGTGTGTCCTTCAGAATCAAGGTTAATGTACAATTAATTCCTGCCTATTTTCTGGAATAAATTGCATGTCACTGATGAAGCAGTCACACCTGACAAACAATTACCACTGGGTATTGTCCTGCTTCGTTTCCTCATTCAAACTAGCAAGGTGTCGAAGCATGATGGTAGTTATTGTGGACATCGACACCGGCTGCAGTGGAGCTGGGACAGAAAACAGAAAAAAAAAACTACTGAACAGTCTTTCCGTGGTAATAATAATAATCCCACCCAGTCTGCACGCTTAAAGTTGTGACATTGTGAAATAAGAAAAACAATAGCCCAAAACAAGTGACTACATGTGTCACAATTTAAACTTTAAATTCCTTGTATTCTTGGAAACATGCTAACTACACAAGTAATTATTTGGTAAGGGATCGCTGGCACAAAAATATTTCCCCCTCTCTCCCCATATCTCTCCCCTCTACCAATAAATTTAGAAAAAAATCACAAGCTAGCCCAATCAATCAACTACACTTTGAATACAATCCCAAAACGCCAATTGTTTTTGCAGTACAACTAGCCCACTAAGTCACTTATTGCCATGACAAAACATGTTTACAGCCCCAATTCAAGTGTCAAAATAACAATAATAGGGATTTGGGATTTAATAATAATTGGGACCTGAAAGGGTTTTTTAGGTTTGGCAGTACGACTGTTATGATGCAATCGGCATAGCAGTCAAAATGGTTAAGCAACGGCAGGCCCTTTTTGGTTCCCATGGTGGCGACGCATCTATGCTGAATCTGTCAAACACAAAATACTTAATACTTAAAAATAACAATGCGCAGGAATGTTTTTGTAAGGGTATCTACCCTAGGGGACACGGGGAGAACATGCAAACTCCACACAGAAAGGCCCCAAATTGCAATTGTACATAGGCCTACTTTCATTGTTATGTAAAGGCCCTGATACACTAGCAAAATTTTGATCAATATCAACTAGCAATGTCAAAACCAACGGGCAACATGAGTGTACAAATGTACACGAGTGTACAAATGTGAACCATTTGGTTCCATTTGTGCACTCTCAGAAAAAAGAAGCCTTAGTTTGCATGGAATCATTTTCACCCAACTGCCACCCAACTCAAAATGTCCATTTAGCGGAATAAAAGTTAACAAAATCCCTGATTTTGTCCACAGCAGTGAAGCAGCAGCCATGGTTTCAGAAAAGTTTATCTGTGGGAGTCTAGGAGAAAGGATCAGGTGACGCTAAGGAGGGCTGTGATTGTAGGATTCTGAAATGTCGACCAGTAGGGGGCGCTAATGATCTGACTTTTCTGAACAACCAGGAGTTGATCAACGTTGATAGTTGACGTTGCTTGTTGATGTTGATCAAAACATTGCTAGGTGTATCAGGGCCCTTACTGCTGTTGCTGTTATTACTTGAGTGAGCAGAGCGGTCGGTGTCCCTCGGGGCACTCTGATTGGCCGGTTAAGTGACAATGTAACGGTGACATAAATAAAATACCTTTATTGCTAAAGTCATGAGTATTAACTGGCTCCGCTCATGCCCAAGTAGGCCATGGCCTACGTGTGTGCAACGTGCAAGTTTGCTCTCTACCTGATCTAGTTTGTCTTTGTTGTTGCTGCTGCTGCTGTTGCTGCTGCCGCATTGTTGAGGAAGCACAACTCAATCGTTTTATAGTTGTGTTACTCACAGGCATCTGTGTAATGTTGAGAAACCAGGCTGAGGCTGAGAATTCAGTGATTCAAGCATATTTTAGCCAAGCCGTGTACTACACTATTGCACAAAAAGGACAAGGTTTTCGGTCAATAGACCTTGGACAGTGCAATAGAACAGCAACTGTAGCAATTCTTTAACTACTTACTACACTTCATTATTGAATGTTACATCACACGCAGGGCGAGTAAGAACTGCAGGTTGCCCACGGGAAGGTTATTGTGTACATGAGAGTGGGTTGGTCTCTCACCCCAAAGAAATGCACCTCACACACACTGTACAAGCAGGTTCACACAGCAACAGTGTGCCCATGGGCAGCGCCGTCCACAAGAGGTGAAACCTTCATTATTAGCCCAATCAAATTACGCTGGAGAGACAAATATACAGCTGAACACATGCAAATTGCATGGTGGAGGCATGCCCTATGTGCAAGCTTTCTAGTTCAGCGTTTTTCAACCTTTTTCATGCCAGGGCCCACTATTTATCCAGCATGCTGAACCCAAAACTAAAGATTTCTTTTGCTTTTGTTCACAATTCCAGGCTGGATTTCGGAGAAACATGCAGATCAAAATGACCATTCATTTTCTACATTCTCTATTACTTGGGCTAATTCACATAACGAATATTTTAACTCTTGAGAACGTAAACATGAAAGCAAATGGACTCGCAACTAGAACCCCAGCTGTTCTAGTTGATGTATTCAAGGCAGGCATGGCGGTTCCTACTTTATACTGGCAGCGGATTCTAACAAAAATAAAACAAGTATTTCCAGTAGGTTGCTTGTTATACCGTTGTTGTCGCATTTTGTCACATGCTGTCAGCCGACTAAGCTGATGAGCATCGCCGTACCGCGAGCGCTATACGATGCAGTCCGTTTTAATGCACCATTGACACAAAGTGGCCAACCGGCCACGCTGATAGAGGATTTCTGGGTTTTCGTCTTATCAATGCAATCGTTGTCAGTAGGCTCCCAGTAACATGCCTGGTCCAGAAGATCGGCTAATAAGCAGCCTCCTGGGAATTATCGTTTGATAACGGTCGAAGCGGGTGATATTGGACAAGAACAACTAAAGATAACATTACTGCAGCATGTGCTGTCCGGATTTGGGATATTTACTGGCAAATCATATAGTACCATATTATTATTCATTACCCATCTGGTACCAAACGTTATACCGTAATTTCCGGACTATAAGCCGCACCTGACTCTAAGCCGCATCTGACAACAAGCTTCTTGTTAGAGCAGTGGTTTTCAACCTTTTTGATCCCAGGGCCCACTATTTTATGCAGCATTTGAGCTACAGACCACCATTTGACAACATTTTCAACCCACAGAACCCAAAACTAAAGATTTATTTCGGTTTTGTCCACAATTCCAGGATGGATTTTCGCAAACAAAACATAGGGATCAAAATGACCATGACTTATTAATTAAGTGGTGCTAATTTAGATGATGTGAATATCATAACTGTTGAGAGTGTAAACATGAAAAACGGGTCCATTTGGTTTCATTTTTACGCTCTCAAAGAGTTACATCTGGTTAACCAACTTCCCTTCATTTAGTCTGGAGGGCCCACCTGGAACCCTCTCAGGGACCACTGGTGGTCCCCGGGCCACCTGTTAAAAAAGAACACCTGTAAAAATGTATAAGCCGCAGGGCCAAAAGCATGTGAAAAAATAGCGGCTTATAATCTGGAAAGTACGGTAATTGCTAACTCACCCCGATACGGCCGAGATGTCGTCCATTTGTAGCTACACAGTGTCGTTTATATTGAGCAGCAGCTTTGATTCAGTTCGAGTTTCCACGAGTTGCACACAGGGGAGCAGACTCATTGGCTGCTTGCTGCGTGGCACTTTCTCTGAGTTATCGTCCGATGTTAATTCTCCTAAAGAGTCGGAATATAAAAACTATACACTGCCTGATAATTGCAACCCTCCCAGGGAAACTGCGGGCGGCCATCTGTGAAAAGATGAAGGAAAAAAAATAATAATGGCATAGTTAAGACCCGCTTCAGGGAATGGAAACACATTTATTTGTCTAAAGCAGCTCCTTTTCTGAAACCCAGGGAGGAATGGAGCTAGTTATTAAGGTGCGCCTCCATTTTAGAGTTCCTCTAATAAGGCGGAGCAGGTTAGCTCCGATGTTGTTGTGGAAACAGCAATTCATCTAGTTCAATTCCGGAGGATAAATACAGTAGGCTACCGTCAGGCTTTTTTATTTTAAAGCCCTCAGTCAGTACTGAATCATGGCAGAGTTTTTTTTTTTTGTAGACGGTGAATTTCCACCTGACAACATGTGACAGAACCAATCCCTTCTTATCAGTCATTTTCTTCCTCCCTCTGGTCTCCTCCTCCTCCATCACCCCCACAACCAGCATCATCCTCCTGACAGGGGCGGATCTAGGCAGGGGCATGGGGGGCAATGCCCCCCTAAATGCCCTGACTGTCCCACCAAACATGATGGCATGCAAAACAACCCCAGATATTTCAAATTAAAGTGTAAGCTTACATTTAAAATGATTTGAAACACTACTACACAACTAACTACCTGCAATTGTGGCGCCACTAAACCACCAACACTATTTTATCATTCAAAACATAAAACTCTCTGAGTCGGACCATCAACCATCAACAACAACTGATGTTATTATTGATGCTTTACTTGCCTAATAAAAGTCCTGTAACCGGAAATGGTATGGGTGCGGCTTCATCGCCCGTGGCGCGAAGCCGCACCCATACCATTTTCTCCTTCCCCCTCCCCAATTGGGAAATGTTACATCCGCCCCTTCCTCCTGGTTCAAACTGCCACCGTGATAAGGACCGGCTGGAATTACAACTCACTTCTTTTTAATTACTTTACAAATTAAGAAACACTCTGGATTGCCATGCATTATTATTATTATTATTCTATACAGTAATGTGTAAATTCACTCCACTGGTTCATGTGAGTGTTAACCGTAGGGTTTTCTGTAGGTGAATCGTAGCCCAGAGGGACACATAACAGAAAGCAATTAAAATGAATTTAAACGGGAGCTGGAGGAGGAAGAGAAAAGAAAAAGAAGTGAAAAACATTTCCCCCGTCATTGTCAACAGTTTTAGAGACGGATAAAAACGCTTTACAACTTCTGCGTTGAATACGAGTATGTGAGGTATTTTATTCAGCAATTTGTTTCCTGTTTTTTTTTATTATCACTGTCTTAACGAGGCGGTGGGTTATGGCCGCGGAGCCGTTAAAGTGTATTTACGGCTTTGTTAGTTGCTGCGCAGTCACTTGCACATGAGGGAACATTTAGCCATATCACATCCTCATCTCTGAGACAAACTTATTATGCAGGGCATTAGCCTTAGTTACATCCAATAACTCCACTGATAAAGTCACCTCCCTTTCTAGTGTAGACCAGGGGTTTTCAACAGGTGGTCCGGGGACCACCAGTGGTAAGGTAAGGTAAGGTAATTTTTATTTATAAAGCACCTTTCAAGACCATTGTCACAAGGTGCTGTACAATGACAAAAGATAACAGAGCAACAAGTCAGAACAACACAGTAGTACATGTACTACTGTGTTGTTCTGACTGTAAGATTTAAAAGTAATTAATAAAATTTTAAATTTGATATTTGTTTTTGTAATTTTGTTTCCTACTGTACTACTGCAGTAGTACAGTAGGAAACAAAATTACAAAAACAAATATATATATATAATTATTGGAGACCAAAATGTTCACGGAACAGGTGTGTTTTTAGATCCTTCTTAAAGATCTCGAGAGATGTCACATTTCTTAAGTTAGCTGGTAGATTATTCCACATTGATGGAGCAACAGTAGCAAAGGCTCGATCCCCTTTGGTACGTAACCTAGTAGCAGGGATGGAAAGAAGGCCTTTGTCAGAAGACCTTAGTAGCCTATGATTTAACTTAGGGTGTAATAGCTCTTTTAAATAAGATGGGCACATCCCATGTAAAGATTTAAAAGTAATTAATAAAATTTTAAATTTGATTCTAGCGTCGATTGGGAGCCAATGTAAAGCCATGAGCACTGGGGTGATATGTGCTCTTCTATGACTATTAGTCAGCAGTCTAGCAGCCGCATTCTGTACGAGCTGAAGACGGTGGATGGAGGCACGGCTCAATGTAGAAAATAAAGAATTACAATAATCTAATCTAGATGAAATAAAAGCATGGATCAATTTTTCCAGGTCAGGAGGAGTCAGAAGCGACTTAATTTTAGCTATGTTCCTCAACTGAAAGAAAACACGTCTGAACAACCTTCTTGATATGGGGATCAAAGCTCATTTGGTGGTCAAACAGAACACCAAGATTTTTAGAAACCTTTGTAAAGTTAGCGGTCATACCCATAGACTGTTGTATATCACTGTGGAGTCTCTCTGGGCCTATAATTAAGATTTCCGTCTTGTCCGGGTTCAACTGTAAAAAGTTCTGAGACATCCAATCCTTAATGGAGTCTAAACATTCCTTTAAGACGGTTAAGTTGGAATGAAGGGAGGATTTAAAAGAAAAATACAATTGGGTGTCATCAGCATAACAGTGATAAGACACATGTTCAAACTGACTTATTAACGCACCGAGCGGAAGCATATATAAAGAAAATAAAACCGGGCCAAGTATCGAGCCCTGGGGAACACCATACTTTAATTGAGTAGAAGCGGACACATGGTCATTGATGGAGACCGCGACACTCCTACTGGACAGGTATGAGGCGAACCACTGTAAGGCAGTCCCCCGGATACCTACCCATTGCTCAAGTCTTTTAATAAGAATAGAATGATCTATTGTGTCGAAAGCGGCACTCAGGTCCAGCAATAACAGGACTGAACACTCTCCAGCATCTGCCCGCATCAAAATGTCATTGGCAACCCGGAGGAGAGCTGTCTCAGTACTGTGCTTTTCACGGAAGCCTGATTGAAATTTATCAAATATTGAGTTATTTTCAACTATTAAAAGAAGTTGTTCGTAAACAACTTTCTCTAAAATCTTAGCTATAAAGGGGAGTTTAGAAATAGGTCTATAATTAGATGGAAGAGTAGGATCAAGATTGGGTTTTTTTTAACAGAGGCTGGATAACAGCGTGCTTAAAATAATCCGGTACACAACCGGAACTCAAGGAAGTGTTAATGATGGATAGCACATGCAACCCTATAACATTAAAAGCATCTTTAAATATGGAACTGGGGATAACATCCAGCGGCTAGTAGAAGGATGCATTTTGGAAACAACCTTGGTTAAATAAACCAAAGTGACTTCACTAAACTCACTAAGGAGAGGTGGGATGGTTGGAGCACCGACAATGGGCCTAGTTGAGGGAGAAATAGAATTTCTTATAACTGTGATCTTATTTATAAAGAACGATAAGAACATTTCACAGTGATTGTTGGAGAAAACCGGAACGGGAGAGGGGGCAGGGTTGACCAATCTGTCAACCGTAGCAAACAGAGCTCTGGGGTTGTTTCTGTTCTTATTAATGAGATTGGAAAAATAAAAATTTCTTGCGTCATTTACAGTCTGATTGAAATTATTAAGGCGTTCTTTCATAACACCAAAGTGTATGTCCAGTTTACTCTTTTTCCACAGCCTTTCAGCCCTTCGGCACTGTCTTTTTAGGTCCCGGATGTTTTCATTTATCCAAGGGCAGGCATTGTGTGTAGCAACAGATTTACGCTTGCTAGGGGCAACCAAATCAATGGCTGATCTGCATATATCGTTGAAGGAATCAACTAGAGGGTTGACCTGAGAGGGGAGGGGCAGGTTATTACTGAAAAAATAGAAGGTATCTGTGAAGTCTTTTGCAGTACGGTTTGTTAGTGAACGAGTGCAGATAATACGTTTAGTGGGTTGGGTATCAACATGAGCAACAATATTAAATGAAATGGCCTTATGGCCAGACACAAACAACTCATGAATATCAAGAGTACTAAGATTTAACCCCAATGTAAAAACAAGGTCCAGTGTGTGGCCATGAGTGTGCGTGGGCCCACTAACATGTTGTTTTAAATTAAAAGACTCTGTTAAGTGTAAAAATTCAGTAGCAAACTTATCACCCTCCGAGTCCACATGTATGTTAAAGTCCCCAAGAAGTAATAATTGGCTATAATTAACAGTGACAGAAGCTAGGAACTCAGCAAATTCAGTTATGAAGCCATTATTAGGGCCAGGAGGTCGATAGACCAGAACAGAATAAAAAGGATTTGAGGTGTCGATCCTGAACAAATGCACCTCAAAGGTGTTAAAAGTACCCACAGCTACAGAATGGCAACTAAATTGTTGCTTAAATACAGCAGCTAAACCCCCACCTCTACCAGAAGGCCGAGGGTCACTAATATATTTAGAGTCAGAAGGGCACAGAGCATTCAACACCACATTATCATTGGGTTTCAACCAAGTTTCCGTGATAAAAAAGAAGTCTAAGTTAAGGGAGGAGAAAAAGTCCTGTAAAATAAATGTTTTATTAGAAACTGATCTAGCATTAATTAATGCCATCTTTAAAGGAGCCGTTTTATCAAAACCAGCTTTATGTTTATGAACAGGGGGAGTCTTTGTTTGAAGGGGAACAAAAATTAGATTTGAAGAGGATACTAAACGTATAGGACATAGAGGATGAGATCTAGGCGTAATTAATACTGGAATATGTTGAGGGGGCCGCATAATACGTACAGAATGTGTGCAGTTAGCGGCAATATCCTCCGGCCACTGGGGGGCAGTAGGCGCAAGGGATTGACTTGTGAGCGGGGAACAAAAGTCCGTGCGAATAGAGGAGAGCAGGTTAGGCACGGACATATTTAAGTGTGGGACCAGCAGTCAGTTAGCACAGTCAGTTACCACAGTGCTAGTCACGGTGGCGGCGCTCAGAGTGCGCTGAATGTTAAAAGAAAATGAGTTTCTCCCCAGTACACTTGGGTGCAGACCGTCCCGCGCATAGAAGGCTGGACGTGCCCAGAACAGGTGGAAATTGTGAATGTAAACTACACCACAGGAGGAGCAGACTGCCTGAAGCCAGTAATGAAGGTCCAGCAGGCGTCTGAAGCGCTCCTCCCCCCTGCGCAACAGTGGAATGGGCCCAGAAATGAACAACTGCTTGCCGGAGCCCAGCAGGAGATCAAGAATGTTCTTAAAGTTATTTTTCGTGGCAATGGGTTGACGGTCATTCACTCCCACGTGAAGAACCAGCTGACTGATGGATGGTGGAATTGACGTCAAAATGATGGGAAGTCTGGCCAGGATGAATTGTGTGTTTGCGCCTGGATAACAATAGGTCAGGGAATTGGGGACGTGTAGGTCACGGGCCATACTGTCTGAAATAATTAATACTGAGGGGGGGGTGGGGGGTGGAGGAGATCGGGTGTGCTTTGTGGCCGGTCGAACGCGACCAGACTGTGATACAGTGTTGGAGAGGACTGCAGCATCAGTACGCGCACTATTACGCGCACCAGGCCGTGCGTAAAATCCGCGGTGGTCAGGGACTGGCTCCTCGCCCGATGGCAAGGGATCAACATCCCCAACAACAACAGTTGCACGACGTACCTGAGTACGATGACTACCCGTGCATCCGCGGCGGTCAGGGACTGGCTCCTCGCCCGGTGGCGAGGGATCAACATCCCCAACTTCGTCAGCACGGCCACCAGCATTGACGGGAGGAGGTGGTGCATACCCGTCATCCCTCCGTAGCTCCAGGTTCCAGCTCTTCAGCCTTTTAGCCCTGGGGGGGCAAGTCGATGTTCATCCAGGAGTCCCGCCAGTGGTGCAAAGCTGTTCCCCAGCACAATGGGAGGAGATGCAGCGCGTCTGTTGCGCTTTCTCCTGGAGTGTGCAACAGGTTTCCACCCGTCCGCCTTGGTGTTGTCGGTGCGCTTCGGAATGGCTCCCAGATCCCGCGGCGGCCCTGCCTCCTCCACGGGAGGACCCTTGGATAGGGGGTCCGCGGCCCACAGCTCCGAGACACGACCAGCTGGGCGGCCTGGGACAGCTCCAGGCACGGACTCCCCCAGATTACCCAGAACAGTGGGGGGGCAGACTGTAGCTGCAGAAGCTTGCAGGGCATCGAGGTATTTTTCGTCCTCGTGGATATCGTGAAGCCGCTGAATGCGGTCCTCCAGTTCTTTCAATCTTCTTTCAAGTAGAAGGCATTTGCTACAATCCGGAGAAGGGGTGAGTGATTGTATGACAGGGTTAACCGCCACACACACCTCAGTGTTCCCCTTCATAGCTGCTTGACAGAAGCGGAAACAGCCAACCGCCCGGCTTTTCTAAAATGTAAGCGATCTAGAGGTCCGATCGTTAAAATGACCAGGGAGGTGTAAAAGCAACAACCTAAAGGCTGCTAGTTTGTAAAATATATGATTAAAAATAAAGTGTAAAATAGTAAAAATGAGTTAAGAAACCAGGCGAAGTAGAGAGCTCTTCCACAGAGTGTAGACCCACAGTGGTCCTTGAGAGGGTTCCAGATGGTCCCCAGGGTAAATGATGGAAAGTTGGTTAACCAGATGTAACTCTTGAGAATGTAAAAATGAAACCAAATGGACCCTTGCGGGTCCATTTGGTTTCATTTTCACACTCTCAAGAGTTAAAATATTCATCATCTGAATTAGCACCGCTTAATTAAGTTTACACTGTTTTGTTGGCAAAATCCAGCCTGGAATTGTGGACAAAACCAAAAGAATTATTTAATTTTAGGTCTTTGGTGTGAAAATGTAATCAAATGGTGGTCCGTGGCTCAAATGCTGAATAAATGGTGGTCCCTGGAGCCAAAAAGGTTGAAAACCCTGGTCTAGACTGTAGATCTGTACATTTTCTTTTTTATGCCCTTTAAAGCAGTGCAGCTTCTCAAAATTATTTCATTTCAAGGACCGCCATCGGGCTGGCCACGGACCCCCATAACTCAGTGGGTGTATAAATGGCGGTCCATTTGGACAATCTTTATCCATTCAATGGCCAATTGACAAGTGTTGGAGCTTGTAACTAAGGTAGATTTTGTGGCAATCAATATTGTCACAGTATAGATTTTAGTCTCGCTGTCTTGTTGTTTGTTGCTGGATTTGTTGAAGGAAAAACAAGAATGAATCCCATAGGGCAGTGGTTTTCAACCTTTTTGCATTTTCGCCACGGACCACCATTTGATGAGTTTAGTCTCAAGGATTTTCAAGTTTGTGTCCCCAACTGGCAGAACATTGGTCAAAAATAACATTTCTTCTACATTTTCTAATTGTGTAGATCCTTGAAAATTAACTATTTCAGATTATAATTTAACTCTTGAGAGCGTAAAATGCCATCTCAAGAGTTACAGATCTTGGAGGGGTCCATTTGGATACCAACTGTCCATCATTTTGCTGGGGACCACCTGGAACCCTCTCAAGGACCACTGGTGGTCCCCGGACCACTGGTTGAAAACCCCTGCCATATGGGGATATAATGAATGGTCAGGTGAAAGAAGAGCTGTCACCGTTGACATATTCTCCCCGCATATTAGTGTGATTATTGCTTTATTAGTAGCGTGCCCCATCGTCTCACATCCGTTGTTTGCTTGCATGATCTGTGTCCCCCTCCCCACCCCCATATTAGTCCTCTATCAATCTGTCTACCTTCTATTTATAAACGCTTACATACAGAGTTTTTTTTATGGTTGCGCGTTATTATTATATAGCTTAATCTACAGCTCACGATGCGTTGCGTTGCGTTGTGTGCACATGGCAGATCGCATCGCACACGTTTGACGCATGTCATTGATGCGTGTGTTGTTGTTTTTTCATTCTCCCCTGAGGCTGGTTGTGCCGTTGCCCAGCAGCTGGTAGGCAATAATAGGCATCATGTTCATGCAACCAGGCAGACAATCAGCAATCAGCTGACGGGAGACGATAGGAATAGTCGATTAGGTGGTCCAAGTTTTCATGTCGATGCCTGGGCATTATGTGGCCCCTGGGCCGCATAATGCTCAGGTCAGGGGCCGCATAATGCCCAGGTATGCTCTATAACAGGACTCAGCTCTGGATCCTCCTGTGGCTTTTGAGTCACTCCTTTGGGCTCCCTACCTTCACCAAATCTTTTAATTTATAAAAATCTTTGTGGAGCGCCTTTAAGGCCAGCCCATGGACTCCAATTTGACAACAACTTCATCTCTGTGAGCACACTGTAAAAACCCTCAGTGTTCTTTTGCCAAACTATACCGATTAAATATTCTCTCTAAATATTTGTCTCTTCCCCCTCCTGGCTGCAAAGACTGGAATGTTAATGTTTTGGGTTGTGATGATTACCTGGTATCCTAGCTCCTTGGTTACAACACTACATTGTTCTCCTTGTGTCCTAATTAATCCTTATCCCTGATGTACGTTGACTAGAGTTCGTACTATTTAGTCTAATTTAGCACTTTGTAAGAGGCCGTGGATAAGAACGTCTTGCCAACTGCTTGAACTGTAAAATCTAAGCGGCTGCAGGCCCGGATGTAACATTTCCCAATTGGGGGGGGGGGGGCATGCATGAAGCTAAAGGTCTGACTCAGAGAGTTTTCTGTTTTTAATGGTGAAATGGTGTTGGTTTTAGTGGTGCCACAGCTGTAGTTAGTAGGCTAATGCTTCAACTCATTTCAGTTATAAGCACATAATTTGAAACATCTTTGACACTTGGGTTGGTTGGGCAGTCTGGGCATTTAGTGTGTGTGTGTGTGGGGGGGAGTCCCATAGATCAGAACTCCCATTAGTCCGAAAATGCGCTGGAAATCCACTATCAGCTGCAACGTGCTTGATGCGGTTATGGTGAGGATGAGGGTTAGAGAAGGGTTAGGGGTTAGAGAAGGGTTTAGGCATGCCTGTAGCAAAACCCTAAGCCTAAACTCCCAACCCTCAACCTAACCTCACAGACCTCACGGTAGAGGTAGTTGAGCGTCGGGGATTTAGGCTCTTAGGGTTACGGTTGGAGAAGGGTAGGGTTTTGCGTCTCGTAGTCTCGGAATAATGACATAGCACCGGGGAATGCCAGGTGAAACAGCCAGTTATCGGACGTGTGGAAGGCTTTTTTGGTCCTGGGCCAAAACAGCAGGGTAGCTGGTCTTAGCGCGGCGCTATGTCGTTCTGTTGGCCTCCTGCCGGCGCTGAGAGTGAAAATCCCAGCGCAGCGCCTGATTACAGGCTCAAAGGGGAGATGGGAGGATCAATGGAGGTTGGGAGAAAGCAGGACTGGTGGGTATCAAATGGCTAATTTTGTTTATCTGAGAAGTTTGGTGTCGGCGCACGCGGTGCCACAGCGATGATTAGATTAGACCCTTTGTTTTGTTGTTGTTTTTTTTTTTTTTTTTTCTGCGTCGTTGTCTATAAACCCACTGTCAGTTCCAATTACCACACGTATTTTGGTCCCCTGAATCCTTTGCGCTTTGCGCGGCGCCCCCCTCCCCGCTCGGCCTTATTACTGTTAAAAGAAAATCCATACACATCAGGTTGTCTTTGTGTCTGTGTGCTCTCTCATAGACGCCAGGGGGAGGGGGAGGGACACTGTCGTTTTCTCTTTGTGTGTGTGTGGATGGTTCACATTGGGGAGGAGGGGGGAGGATGGTTATCCTCAGTGAGTTGAGCTCTCACTCTCACTCCTCTCTCTCTCTCTCTTCTCTCTCTCTCTCTCTCTCTCTCTCTCTCTCTCTCTCTCTCTCTCTCTCTCTCTCTCTCTCTCTCTCTCTCTCTCTCCAGGGGTGGATGTAACATTTCCCAATTGGGGGGGGGGGGGGCAGGAGGAAATGTTAAGGAGGCGGCTTTCACTGAAGTCGCCCCCATACCATTTTCAGTTACAGGACTTTTATTGGGCAAGTAAAGCATCAATAATAACATCAGTTGTTGTTGAAGTTGCAACAGACACGCAGCATGCATAAAGCTAAAGGTCTGACTCAGAGTTTTCTGTTTTCAATGAAATGAAGTTGGTTTAGTGGTGACACAATTGTAGTTTTAGTTAGTAGCAGTAATAGTGTTTCAAATAATTTTAAATATAATATAAATAATAATAAGCACTTTATTTTGAAATATCTTGGTTTGTTTTGAATGCCATCATGTTTAGTGGAGCAGTCAGGGCATTTAGGGCGGCATTACCCCATGCCCATGCCTAGATCCGCCCCTGCCTCCCTCTCCCTCTCACTCTCTCTCCCTCTCTCTCTCTCGCCTTCTTGAGTGACACAACAAGGCCCAGGGCCGGATCGCGGGCCGTTGGAGTTCACATCAGGGTTATCTTGCGGAGCACAATGGCGCGGCTGGGGCCGTGGCCCAGGCAGCGTACAGGGTCAAGTGAGACCGCTTCGCTGTTCTCAAGACGCACACAATGAGATCCTCAACAACCCCCGCAAGAGAGAGAGAGAAATTGATGTTAGATGTTAGAAAGCTGTAAATGCATTGCTGTATCTAAGCTTTTCTCAGGGGTTGCTGCATGTCATCCAAGGCTGAACATGTGGACCGATCCACGTTTTGAGGTATAGAGCAAGCAGCAGGGGTCGGCAACCGTTCATGTCAAAAGAGACATATTGGACCACAAACATGTATACAAAATCTGTCCGGAGACTCAAATTTATTGAGTCTCATAATGGCAACACGGTCTGACTATATCAGCCTATCAATATACTAGATATACAGTAGTATATGGTAGCGTGAAATGATACCCTTATGGGTCCATTGTGTATCATTTCACACTATCAAGAGTTACAGATCTGTAAGGGTCCATTTGGTTAACAAACTGCCCATGATTTAGCTGGGGACCACCTGGAATCCTCTCAGGGACCACTGGTGGTCCCTTGACCACTGGTTGAAAACCACTGTCTTACTGAAACAGGGCCTTTAATGTATATGAAAACTGGAAGTCTGTGAAATTAAAATCGGCGTGAAGAATCGCTGTTCTACAATAAGAGTATACAGTATAGCCGTTTTCCCGTTTGGATGATCAGTTGGTATGAATGTGCACCAAGGAGACATTACAGGTGGACCGAATGGGCTCTGCCCAGACAACACAGCTCCCAATTAGTGTACATTATTACTTCTGCAGTCTGCTTACGGCACGGGCGGATTGGCACATATTTTCCCACCGGGACAATTTTGCCTTTGCCAGGCCACCCTGGGGGTGGCAGCTGGTTAACCATATGTAACTCTTTGAGAGCGTAAAAATGAAACCAAATGGACCCTTGCGGGTCCATTTGGTTTCATTTTTACACCCTCAAGAGTTAAAATATTCATCATGTGAATTAGCCCAACTTAGTCTACACAACTATAGAGAATGTAGAAGATTAATGGTCATTTTGATCTGTATGTTCCAGGCGAGCATCTAGCGCATTCTAGTGCATTTTGGAAGTGCCACTAGTGCATTTTGGATCTTGTCCAGGCCACTAGGTGGCGCAGGCCACCGGGAAAACTCCCTGTACTCCAGATGGCCAATCCGCCCCTGGCTTACGGTGCCTAGTAGTCACAACAGACCTCACACACCACCACCTTGCACAATTACAACTCCATACACAACAGTATCTTTCCTCTTGTTGTTGTTGTTTATAGGTTGAAGACACGTCTCGCCACAGTGGGGAGAGATGTGTTAACGCTTACGCCGCCAGTCAGCATTTTTTAAATTTATTTTTATAGGTAGCTAGGGATAACTACTCACGTAAAAAACATATTCTGTTGTATTCTATTCCGGGGCTATGTTTCCACGCAGACATTTTAGATCGGTACGCAGGATGTGGCATCCGGTCCATCTCTTACCCTAACGGCGGGGATGGCGGGCGATGATTAAAGCAACATCGCCCGACATCCATTATTTCTCTATGGGAGCCGCCGTTTCGGGCGACGAGGGCGGGCGACGTTGCCCGGAAATAGCAGGAAAACGGTTAATTGGATGATGGATGTTTTTGGTCAAAAACAATCTGCAAAGAACTCGTAGCTAAAGCTGTCGGTATCCACAAATTTAAACACTAAAGTAAAGTAAAAAGTACCTGGAGAATGTACTATATACATACAGTACGTTCTGGAGTACTTGTCCTTAGATAGTCCCCAGTCCCCAGCAGCGACACAGACTCAGTCTGAGTGCATTAACTCTGTCCATTAAAACATTTCATCTCGCCTTACCCAAAGCAGACACGGTCCCAGTCCATCTCTCCTCTTCTTATCTCATCTCTCTTCATGTCTCCCACACCGAGTTAATTGATGTTAAAATATGCAGCGTTAGAAAGTATTCCATAGCCCTGAAACCTTACACATTAAAGTCCCAACACCACTACCCACACACCATGTGGTGAGGAATGGGAGGGGACACAATCCTTTCTTTTTTTCTTGCTTTTTTCCCTCCTTGAGATTTTCCTCCTTCTTTTTATTCACCATATTACATTTTCAATTAATTTCTCATTTTCATGAAGTCTAGAATCTAATTGCATGAGGCTCAGAGCAAACATCTGTCCTCATCATTTTCAATAAGTGCAAGCTGTCAGGCATGTAATCAGAAAATCACATGCTGTCAGTCATCTTCCATTACGGAGAATGCGGCTCAATTTTTTTTTGCGGTCAAGCTGTGGTCTCTGTGATGCTCCATGATTTCCTTGCTTCAGCAACCGGTGGCAACTTTCTTGTGCGCGACTTGTGCTGTCTGTCTGCTCTCGACAGCTGGTAATGTCCTGCCGGCGATGCCAAAGCCATAACGCCTGACAATGTTCATTTATTCCACTTCGTCTAATCTCTTTTTCGCTGATGACCTTTACTTCACTTACCTCCTGTAAGCAACCGCCTCTCAATCGATGGGTCAGGACAGGAGGAGGTAAAACCAAAACGGAGCACAGAGATAATAGAGACGTGTTGGGGAATTGTAATCAAAACATTTGTCATGCAGGAAAGACGTTCAGCCTGAATGGAGCTAAATATTACAGCCACAATGGCTGTCAAAGGGCTTTATATTCTGATAGTAGTCATTGCAAGAGGAGTGTTTCTCACATCCCCAGAGAGCCTCTCCAACGTTGAAGCGGTCGGCCCTAGTGGCTGTTATGTGAACTGCAGGCAGCCCGTGGATTCATTACTAAATTTTGGTGGGTGGAAGTGGCGAAAATGTGGAAGTGGCGAAAATAAGTACACGCTACTTCCGGCATGTCTTCCGGGTGCTTCAAAACGCCACTGAGCAACTCGTATTGAAATGAACAGCAAGGGGGTGTGGCTATCACTCCGGTTATCTCTCTATATTTTATTACTCTATGGTGTTTCACCGGCTCTTACTGATAGGACATACATTTTCAGTTGTGTTGCAAAATTCAGCCAATCAGTGAGAGAGTATACAATACACATTTATTCCAAACGCAGTGAGTGCTATGAAAGCCAAGCCAAGCCTCGGTTTCTTTACATTTCTGCGCTGCGAAATGAAAGCCTGGACCCAGGGTACCCCAGAGAGACTATCAAAAGGCGGGACTTCCGGTTTGTCAACTTCCCCCGGAAGTTGCCATTTTTCAGCCAATTGTGGTGCGGTGCTCCCGAAAATGTCTACCCCACGGAAACATGTTATTGCTCCCTTTGTAATCGCAAAACTGTTGTAAAGTTTTAAAAGATGGAATCGTGTGCACTTTTCAATGCTTCCATCACTGATTTGTTTGTTGAAATCCTTTTTTTCTGAAAATAAGAGTGAACAAGTCAAGATGCTAGTGTCTCTAAAGTGTAGGTATAGCACCCAGGGTGCCAGCCAGTAGACTCCATTTTTGGGTATGCCGCAAACACTACAAGTTGTCACTCCTGAATGAATTGGGGTCCTGGACTTGATGTTTGAGAACCATTGAAGTATGGCACAACCAACAAGTGCACCATATAGTTAGCAGGGGACGAACTGCATGTGTACCAGTATATCTGTATGGTGTTTATAGGAGTGGTTTTCAACCAGTGGTCCTTGAGAGGGTTTCAGGTGGTAGTTAAATGATGGAAAGCTGGTGACTCTTTGAGAGTGTAAAAATTATCCAAATCGGTACATTTGGTTTCATGTTTATGTTTACACTCTGAAGAGTCTAAACAAGTTTATACAACTAGAGAATGTAGAAGATTGATGGTTATTTTGATCTGTGTGTTTGACGGTTTTCTTTCTGAAATCCAGTCTGGTATTGTGGACAAAAGCAAAATTAATCTTTAGTTTTCGGTTTGTGAAGCTAAAATGTCATCAAATGGCGGTCCGTGGCTCAAATTCTGAATAAATAGTGGGCCCTGCCATCAAAAAGCTTGAAAAACAATGGTCTATAACTGTGAATTAGCAAAATGGACTATAAAGTTTAATCAACAAAAATAGCGGACCAGAATTATATAGCTCTGCTATTGCTGGGTGAACTGATGAATTAGCATTGATTTAAATGGCTGTCTATTTTATATACAGTACATCCGCAGAATGCCAATATAACACAGTAGTTTGTGTTTTTTACTGCACATAAAATCATCAGGATGTATGAATGAAGCATCACCAAGTTAATCGTTTTATGTCTTTGACATTGGCTTCAAGCTTTGAGAGGATTAGATTCTCCCTGAAGTCCTTCCCTAAAACCTGCATGGCAACCCTTTCCTAGAGCGTAATGACAGCATGGCTGTTAACCTCCTTCCCTAAGCTCATTTACTGCCAAGAATATTTAACCAAAATAGCCCAGACTGCCGTGAATTGCCACCCATTTGTGGTTTTACTCGCCGTAACGAGTGAGCCGCTTGTTCGTCAAGCAAATATCATAATGGTCACGTGACTGAGTTGAGCCATGACACTTTCATGGGTGTAAAAATCTCACACCGAAACTTACCTGTACGTCAGTGGTTTTCAACCTTTTTGATACCAGGGCCCATTATTTATTTAGCATTTGAGCCACAGGCCACCATTGAAGACATTTTAGCCCAAACGCAAAAACTAAAGATTTCTTTTGTTTGTGAGATCTCGCGAGATTTGGCTGCCAGACAGGAAACAACAGTTTTGCGATATTTAGTACGTTCAGAGACTTACAGTACTTTTCTCTTTTTAGATGCCTCTATACAATTACGCAGTGTACACAATGAAAAGCAACACTTCAGAAAATAATTATGTGATTAGTTTCAAGAATTGATGCCCAGTGGCATATGCCTTGAGCATTGTTGATTTTAACCCCTTATAATAATCCTACCAAAATAGAGTTTCATGGCATTTCATGCAACCTACTCTGAACAGGTAGCCTATAACTTATGCTTATGAACTCTGGTCTTTAGTTTTCTCACCATATGGAATTATGCCCAGCAGGTAAAAGTCTGTGCGTGACGAATAAAGCCTCCAGGGGTCCTTGAGTATTACTGTTTCTTTACAATGATTATTCTTCTCTCTCTACCTCCAACTCAACTCCAACCGCAATTGGAAATTAGAGGGCATTGTTGGGAAATGAATCTTAATAGGGCTGAAATGTTGGAAACAGCACAAATGAAACCCACAGTTCCTTTTTTATATCAATCAAGTCACCTTAATTCATGTGGCAGATAAATATATATGGATTGTATGATTTTAGGTGCATGCCATGTGGTCTACCTGCACAGCCTTTGTGATCTACCCTTTGGGCATCCCTGCATTAGTTATAAAGGTCTCTTACTTACTTATCACCATTACATCATCACCCAAACCGGCCAATCGGAGTACCCCAAGGGCCCACGGACTGCCGACCGACCGCACACCGATCGCTTAATTAATTTGGATTTTTGCAAACAAAACATACAGTAATTCAAAATGACCATCTTCTACATTCTCTAATTTAGATGATGAATATTTTAACTGTGCACGGGTCCATTTGGTTTCATTTTTACGCTCTCAAGAGTTACATCTGTTGGGGCGGCTGTGGCTCAGGAGGTAGAGCAGGTCGGCCAATGATCCAGTGGTCGGCGGTTCGATTCCCGGCTCCTCCTGTCTACATGTGGAAGTGTCCTTGGGCAAGACACTGAACCCCACCTTGCCTCCAGTGGTTACCACCACTGGTGTGTGAATGTGTGAAGTGGAGACGCTGGCGTTGTAAGCGCTTTGAGTATACACGCTGTGCATAGAAAAGTGCTATAAAAATGCAATCCATTATTATTATTATTATTATTATCTGGCTAACCAACTTTTCATCTGGTTAACCAACCAACTTAACTGGGGACAACCTGGAACCCTCTCAAGGACCACTAGTGGTCGGGGAAAAAAAAAAAGAAAAAAAAAAAAAAACATAAAAAAGCATGGAGATCTCAGGTTTGATCCTGACAACAGCGCTATGCGTAGCTGTGTGTGTGTGTGTGTGTGTGTGTGTGTGTGTGTGTGTGTGTGTGTGTGTGTGTGTGTGTGTGTGTGTGTGTGTGTGTGTGTGTGAGAATGCTGCATGAAGCGCCTGCAGGCTTCAGGCTGGCAGCAGGCTTTATGAGAAGGGCTGGCAGGGGAGTGGGCTTGGCTGAAAGATAACCACAGGACTCTATTAGCATTATTTTCAAACGGTTAGTGTTGTTAATTGTTGCGGACGCTGACAGGCCCGACGTTGGCCTGAGGGGTGTCGGCGGGGTCTCGAACGCTCGGGGGCTCGCCACTCAGCGGGAGGTTTTTTTTTTTGTATTTCGCTCTCACTCAGCCAGAACCTTGAACAAGGGCAGCAAGCACAACACATAGCCTGACTGCCTTTACATCTGTGGACAACCCATAGAGTTAAAGGGGAATTTCACCCATTTTCAAAAATTTCCTGAGAGGGTACAAATGGGGTACATTTGGTTCACATTTGTACCCTCTCAGGAAAAGGGGGTCTGAAGGAAAAAGCATTAACATGGTGCATCATCAGATGTATTTCACCATGTTTTTTTCAGACCTCCATTTTTAGTAAATACAGAATTGGGGGAACTTCTTCATCATGTCCACACCACATCTCTAAGGTATATTAATCACATATTAAAATGTTGAAAATGGGTGGAGTTCCCCTTTAAGATCAATCCACCTCACATCCACAACACATAGCCTGACTGCTTTACATCTGTGGACAACCCATAGAGTTAAGAACAATCCAACTCACACCCAACCGCATGCCAACTCCGTATGGAGTTGCTCACTACTAATACAACTACTAATCCCCTTGCTGTTGCTCAGGGGCATATTGAAGCACCCGGAAGCAGTGTAGAAGCTCTGAAATAACATGCCAAATTTGGTGGAACGGCACGCCGCCGTTCTACCGTTTTACCAGTACAGTCTCACAGATAGTACGACACTATGCCACCTACGAATTGCGTGCATACACTGCAACTTAAAGCAAAAATCCGTGAATATGCACTTGGGCGTGTTTTTCCACAAACCGGAAGTGGCTGGTTGGGGGTGGGTCGGTTTGGGTTTTATAATATTTATTATTCTGTCCCTAACACATCGCAACTCGGACGCGGCTGAGTCGGCTCTGCCGACCATCGCAATGCTCAGCGCAGCAATTCGCTCGGCTAGCGCCTCGCTCAGTGGCGCTTCACAATGCTCATGGTCGGCAGAGACGGCGCCGCTCCGACATTTTCAGTGGAAAGACGAATATGCACAGATTTATTGTAAGCAAATATGCACAGATTTTTGCCTATTCTAGGCGAGTATGCACGTAATGGCCCCCGTGCATAACGTGCATATTCGCCTAAACCTCATGAGACTGGGTTGGTTTTACTGCGGTGGTGATAGTTGTGGAATAGCGCGCCGGCATTCCGCCATCGATCCCTGACATTCATTTAGCCTAGCATGGCTAGGCAGCACAGTGGTATAATCTCAACGCGAGGCTGAGCTTGCGCTACCGTGTGTGAGGAAGGGATGGGACCCTTGCGGGTCCATTTGGTTTCATTTTTATGCTATAGTTAAAATATTCATCATCTGAATTAGTCTACACAACTAAAGATTAATGGTCATTTTGATCTGTATGTTTGCCTGTTTTGTTTCCCCAATCCATATTTTTGGGGATCTAAAATGTCTTAAAATGCTGGTCCGTGGCTCAAATGCTGAATAAGTAGTTGGCCCTGGTATGAAAAAGTTTGACAACCCCTGATGTAGGGTATATAGTACTCAAAGACTAGCAGGCAAAACACCCCCCCCCCCCCCCCCCCACACACACACACACACACGCACGCACGCACGCACACACACACACACACATGCACACACGCACACACACACATACACAGCCTATAGCTTGTTTTGTTTGTCTCCAGCCGTGAGACAGTACAATAGAACCAGGCCAAAACAACAACAATATTAATATTTGACAAATGGCAGCCTCCTCCATTTCATCATGAGGAATCGCAGCCCGTTAAAGAGACTATATGAAAAAAACATTGTGATGTTGTTGACAGTGATTGCAGAGAAGAGTGAAAGAGAATGAGGAGAAATGAACAGCCTTATCCTCAAATGTTAACATCCTCCTCCAACAATATGCTTCTGTCTGCAAAGTAACTGTCTGAGTTCTGTCTGAGCTAATTTGCTTGTTTGACAGCTTTTCTAGCTATTATAGTTTGTAGTTTCAGATCAAATTGCTGCAGACAGTTTCCGAATAGTGCTTAAAGATGCGGTCTCATGATTTTTCCACCCTAAAACATGATCATCAGGTATTAATATAAACCCATTTAGGCCTGACCTAAGGTTTCTGAAAAACTTGAAATATTTGTATATCAGCATCAAAAAAGTTTATTCTGTAATACTGTACATACTGTACAGAATCCAAATATGGATTCCCGTCTGGAAAGGGTTAAATGAAAAGTAAGTTGTTCTTTTTTTGTATATAATCATTCTACTGGCTGACTGGTTGAGCAAGGAACGTGATGTATGATGTACGTCACCGTTCACCATTACAACATCAGTGACCATTAACCCACCACGCTATGTAAAACTGTCTTTTACTGTGTCATCACGTCACCATTACAACATCATCGGGGCAACCACACTTTACTTACGGAACATAGGCCATTGATGAGTCGTTTCCACCCTCGTCTGTCATGGTCATCTTCTCCAGCTGTTTCCACGTCAGTCCCTGCTGCTTTACGTCTAGCTCGGTGCTCCTTCTCCAGGTGTTTTTGGGTCTTCCTCAGCTCCGTTTGCCTTGTGGGTTCCATGATAGTGACTGTTTGGTTATTGACATGTTGCTTTTCCTTAATGCAACCACACTTTGCAATTGCAAAATTTGCGTCATTCTAGTTCTCGTTTGGTTACTTTTTACTTTGCATAAGTATTGTTCGTATTGTGCCTGTGATGTGGTGACTTATAAGTCCAACATTCTGAGCACTTCCACTAGTCTTCTTTCTCCTCCCCAGCCTGTCCCACAGACACCCCTCTAAACCTCTGTCTGTCTGTCTGTGGACCTCATTACCTCGTTGTAGAGCTGCTAGACAAATGGTGAGAAATGAAATGGATGTGCTTTAAAGTCACTGTAATGGGTTCATGCAGTGCCATGAACAGAGCTAATTAAGGTCGGGGGAGTTCTCATCTCAGACACCAGTTCTACGCTTTTGTGTGCTTTTTATTTATTTATTTATTTTTATTGTCAAGGGCGTTTATTATGCACGGCCTGACAAGTAGCTGAATCGCCGCTCGCGCTTATAACCACAAGGAAATGGAAGAAAAAAAACAACAACCATGTTCTGCCTTTTGTGTACAAACAATTCTCTTCTCACCTGACATTGAACTTCACACAAAAAATGCGAGCTTATTCCCTCAGAGAAAGAAATGCTGATCGCTAGTTTAGAATGCCAAGCCTGCAAAAAAAGAAAAAAAGAAAGTAAAGGCATTCATTCACTCCAATGCAGAAAAAATAAATGCCCCTGAAATTTTTATTGCAAAGTGATTCCCTGTGAGAAAACCTGTGAGCTCATCCATAATTTGTGTGTTTTGATAGATATTGGCCCGCGATGGGTTTAACTAACGATGCACAGGCTATTTAGGAAAATGCCTCCTAAAATGCTAAATAGTTTAGGTAACTAATTGCTCACAGTAAGACACATTAGACACAGAATCTGTATTTCTGATGGGCTTCACTACAGATAGAATGACCATGCATAACACCTGGGACATTACCGCAGAAGCATTAAAAAAAATTGGACTCCCCACAACCTCGCAGCCAGTTGATGTATGCCCTGCACGATTCCAGAGAACATTTAGAGATAGGAGAGAGGTTAATGCCACGGCCGTACATAACTGATTTAATTGATCTTAATAGCCTGTAATGATTGGAAAATAATTGCGTACTTACCGCAAACTACAGATATTGAATTATTCATCATAGTATAGTTGTGGCTACATTAATGGCTGTCGGTGTGCCTTTGGCTTGCAGGAGAGAGAACATGCCACATTTGCAGATTTCCCCACTAATTAAAGTTTTGTGCATGTGTACATCACAGGGTGCCTCCAGGTCTCTGTGCAGAGGTGTTGGAATATCAGCCCAGATCTGTTGTACTGAGTGGAAACTCTCTTTCTTACTCTTATATTATATTTATAGGCCCTGCAAATATATTACACCATGTTGTTAAAAACAGCAATAACATCTATAAATGCAGTTAGCCCTTAGACCAGGGGTGTCAAACTCAAATACAGAGTGGGACAAAATTTAGGTTCCAGGTGGTCTCCAGCTAAGTTGTTTAACCAGATGTAACTCTTGAGAATGTGGAAATGAAACCAAATGGACCCTTGCGGGTCCATTTGGTTTCATTTTTACGACAAAAACTTTTTTGACAAAACATCAGCAGATCATTATGGGATTTGTAGTATTAGTGGTGAATGCAGTGTTACAGCGGTGCCAAGGCTGTATAATACCGGTGGGCTGCTCTAATGTTAATTTGATGTTGCCTCAAGAGCCAAAGGAAATTACACAGCGGGCCAAATTTGGCCCGTGGGCCAGAGTTTGACACCTATGCCTTAGACATTATGGTGTCTAACAGTGTACTAAAAGATTGAAGTTCAACTCCCAGCAGGGGCGAAATCCAAAAGCGACCTCGCCCGCGGCGCCCGGTTTCAAAAGCGGGCGCCCGCTTTCACAAAAACGGGCGCCCGTTTTTGTGAAACCGGGCGCCCGCTTTTGAAAACGGGCGCCCGTTTTCAAAAGGTTATGGTTAGGGTTAGGTTAGGTTTAGGCATAGGTTTACTGAGGTTAAGTTTAGGGTTAGAGTTAGGTTTAGGCATAGCCTAGTTTGTGAAAACGGGCGCCCGCTTTTGAAAACGGGCGCCCGTTTTTGTGAAACGGGCGCCCGTTTTTGTGAAACCGGGCGCCCGTTTTTGTGAAAGCGGGCGCCCGCTTTTGAAACCGGGCGCCCGCGGGCGAGGTCGCTTTTGGATTTCGCTGGCTCTCTCAACTCCTGTGGAAAACCTCATAAAAAGCAGGTCAAAGACAGGGTACTACCCTCCTAGTTAGACATATCACATGCTACATAAAGCATGATGACATTTTGCACATTTTGCCTTCTATAGATTATGACCAGTACACTGACTTTTATCTGTTTTTGTGACAGATAACTTTAAGCCCCACAGGTGTGTAAAGGGGAACTCCACTCATTTTGAACATTTTACTATGTCATTGATGTACCTTAGAGGTGTTGTGTGGACATGACGAAACAGTTCCCCCATTCTGTGTTCCCAAAAAATGGAGCTCTGAAAGAAAACCACTAACATGGTGAAACATCTTGATGACATCATCAAGATGTATTTTCACCATGTTAATGGATTTCTTTAGACGCTTCTTTTTTTCTGAGAGCGTACAAATGGAACCAAATGAACCCGTTAGGGTTCATTTGGTTGCATTTGTACGCTCTCAGAAAAAAAAAATGAAAATGGGTGAAATTCCCCTTTAAGTCAATCTTTCAGTCAATGTTATTAGACACCATTAGAAACACATTGTTGAAATAATGTCTTTGGAACAATTTAGATCTCAGATTTTCATAACTTGCACTAACTAATACCGGTAATTCGGTATCGGTGAATATATACCAGTCTAACCAGCGATCCGACACAGGGGTAAGGAGTTGACACTGTGGCAGGTAAATAAATATGTTTGCTTGTGAGTTGCCCAAACTGAAAGTGCACAATTTATTGAGGAGTCTGCTATAAACATAACACAAACAATTTATCACAAAGGTTTTATACAGTGCCAGTAGTTTTCAACCAGTGGTCCCGGGGGCCACCAGTGGACCTTGAGAGGATTCCAGGTGGTCCCCAGCTAAATTGGTTAACCAAATGTAACTCTTGAGAGTTAAAATATTCATCATGTGAATTAGCCCAAGTCTACACAACTAGAGAATGTAGAAGATTAACGGTCATTTTGGTCTGTATGTTTTGATTGTTTTGTTTCTGAAATCCAGTCTGGTATTGCTGACAAAAGCAAAATAAACCTTTAGTTTTGGGGTCTGTGGGGCTGAAATGTCCTCAGAAGGAGGTCTGTGGCTCAAATGCTGAATAAATAATCGTATCAAAAAGGTTTTTAACCCCTGCATTAGAATAATGCAGGGGTTATATCATACAATGGTATATCATCATTATCATGATGATAACATTGTAAACACCCATAGACCTACATGGCGTCAGAAGTTACTTTAGGAATAAGTGGAACTGACAAGTGACAATAACAATATTGTTGCCCTGTGGCCAACCACAATAACAACAAAACAAGTGATTTGAAGATGTTCTTAGACTTGTCTTACACACAGTACAGCTCTTTACTTGCCCTCAACAATAAGTACAGCTTTTCATAATAGTTAAGCTGGCAGGGGCGGATATAGGCATGGGCATGGGGGGGCAATGCCCCCCTAAATACCCCCCCCCCCCCAAACATGATGCCATGCAAAACAACCCAAGATATTTCAAATTAAAGTGCTTATATTTAAAATGATTTGAAACACTACTACTGCTACTAGCTACAGTTGTGAAAAACTGTTTTCAATGATGACCTTTAGCTTTATGCATGCTGCGTATCTGTTGCAACTTCAACAACAACTGATGTTATTATTGATGCTTATATATTTATATTTATTTAAAAAAAATGGGACATGTTACATCCGCCCCTGTAAGCTGGGATAATCATTGAAGAGTGGCAAGATGAAAAACATTAAAAAGGGTTTGCTGTTTAGTTTTGCAATAATATACTGTACTACCTGCAGTGACAGAAGGTATGTAAGGTACTGTACTATATATTGCTTATAAGGCAATTTACATACTGGGTGTAAGTATAGCCATAGAGCGCTATGCACAATGGCTTTTTAAACTGTTATGGTTAAGAAAGAGAAAAGTAATGGTTTAATTTTTGTCCCACTTCCCAACGAGAATTCTAGGTTTTATTAAAATACTCTATCAGCAAAAATGGTGGGTCTATACCGGAGGATGAACATTCAAACTACTGGGAGACAGCGATATCATTTTGCGACTGCGACCTGCTGGTCGTGACCGCTATAAAACAGCCGCAACCAGTGGCCAGTGGTCACGACCAGCTAGGGCATGGGGGCGGGTGACCCCCTAAATGCCCTGACTGACCCACCAAACATAATGGCATACAAAACAACCAAAATTTCAACCAAGTGTGCAACTTAGTGCGCTATAACACAACACAAGATAAATTTGTCTTGAAGGCAGTCATTGCACTCTGCCTCTGTGTCTTTCCCTGCTTTCTAGCTATCCACAATTCCAGGCTGGATTTGGGAAACAAAACAGGCAATTTAACTTTCACATCAAAATGACCTAATCTTCTACATTCTCTAGTTGTGTAGACCTGGGGCTAATTAAGATGATGAATTTTAACTCTTGAGAGCCTAAAATGAAACAAAATGAACCGGGTCCATTTGGTTTCATTTTTACGTTCTCAAGAGTTACATCTGCAAAATTTACAATATATTTTAGGGGGCAAGTGACCATGAGCTGAGGGCAAGTAGAACCTGACTGCAGAGACTCTGTCCGTGGTGCTGAAATGAGCTTTCTGTTATGGTAGCTGGAGTGACTCTGTCCGTGGTGCTGAAATGAGCTTTCTGTTATGGTAGCTGGTAGTGACTCTGTCCGTGGTGCTGAAATGAGCTTTCTGTTATAGTAGCTGTAGTGACTCTGTCCGTGGTGCTGAAATGAACTTTCTGTTATGGTAGCTGTAGTGACTCTGTCCGTGGTGCTGAAATGAGCTTTCTGTTATGGTAGCTGTAGTGACTCTGTCCGTGGTGCTGAAATGTAATAATAATAATAATAATAATAATAAAAGTTCTGTAACTGAAAATGGTACCCTTTTCATATGCCCCCCCCCCCCCAATTGGGAAACGTTACATCCAGGCCTGGCGGTCATGGTCGCAAAAATGATTTCATCGCGACAGTTGAGCCAAACGGTCCCATGGTCGCGGTCGCAAAATAATTTCACCCTTCCTGCAAACACCTCACATGGATATATTATAAAATATTCCTTGTATGTGAGAGTGTCCATCCTCCATTATATTCCCCCCTATGGTTCCTGGTAAACCTTTTAATTCTCTTGGCGCCGTCCACGCGGGGCTCGTGGACATCCCGTTAGAACCCCTCCGCCGGTCACGCGGACGGCTCGTATCACGACGAGATGTAGATTTCATTCTTTAATCCAACTATTAGTCCGTGCGCATCGTCTGATGATCATCCCGTTGCTGACTTTCATTTGGGACAGAATTGGGGACAACTTTTTTCCCCCGTCCCATTGACGTCCATTCAATCCAATGCATTCAAACGGCTCTCCTCCGGTTTGCCCCCTCAATGTCGCTGGCGCATGGGTTAAGCAGCCAGGGCTACACAGCACTTCCTGACTTGTGAGCCGGATGTTTTGGGGCAGATCGCCAGATGATCGATTAGGCAAGACAACAGACACAGCATAACAGAAACAGCACATCCTGTTTAGGAGATCTGAGCTTCAAAATAAGGGCTTTTTTACCGATCGAACTGGTTTGAGCCGCGGCAGTGGAAAGAAAACAAAGAAAATCCGATCGCGCTCAATGAGTTAATAAACATTCATATGCCAACATTAGGAAATGTAGGTGCTAAATTAGTTACTTCCATGAAGGCAAGACAGATAATTGAGTGCATAAATGTGTCTCAATTATAAATAAACATTTAATTGCTTATGAGAAGTGCTGGTACATTGTTCCAGCAGTGGATTCGCCCAGAGCACAAAGATCCTGAGATAACCCTTTGGAGTAGCGATTACGTACAGTCAGTCTGGAGACAGCGTTACAGCATTCTGCACAGATAGTTGGACGCCCACACCGCCACACCGCCACACACATTTCTATTCATCCACTTTCTTACATTGCTGTATGTATAGGCTTGAATGCAGATGCCGGTTTGAAATATCAGTTTGCAGCTGCAAAGGCTGCATGGGCAGTTGGTGGAAGTAATAATCAAAAACAAAAATCTAATGTCCGTTAGTAATTAGAGACACAGTGAATTAAGTAGTAGTCTTTTCTTCAAAGCTTGAACATGACTCAAATCAGCGCAATATGCATCTCAATATGCATAGCTTAAAGTACCGGTGGAATAAAATAAATAAAATAATAATAAAATTGTTTATATTTTTTTTATATAAAAACGCTCGTTTAAAAAGCTCATCTTAATTACTTACTTTGAAATAGGTTACTTTCTGTACGTACATTTGCACGTTCTCAGCAAAAATAAGCGTCTAAAGAAAACCACTAACATGGTGAAACATCTTGATGACATCATCAAGATGTATTTTCACCATGTTAATGGATTTCTTTAGACGCTTCTTTTTTCTGAGAACGTGCAAATGGAACCAAATGAACCCGTTAGGGTTCATGTGGTTGCCTTTGTACACTCTCAGAAAAAATGTTGAAAAACCGGTGGAATTCCCTTTTAGGGCCTGCTTTCTCGGCTGAAGCTTCTACACAAGTGCTTCCCAAAGTGGGGTCCAGGGACCACAGGGGTACTTGAGGGAATTCCAAGAGTGTTCTTGAGAGAGTTACTTGAGAAGGATCCTCCCAGACCCCCTTTGTACACTCTCAGATTTACATTAACATTGACTTACAATATAAGGTGTGGGTCGCAGACAGAAATGACATTTAATGGAGGGCTAAAGCTGTAAAGATCTTCTCTTATGTGGGTCCATGGCATAATGCCAGGCATATATCATCAAAAGGGGGTTCCAATTAGGGGATCCTTGACATGACTAAAGTGTGCAAACCACTGGTCTACACCACTCTAGTAAAATGTGCAGCTTAATTCTAGATAGGAAATCACGAGTACTTGATTAATACAACCCGATAATTAAAGCTTTCTTCATTTTAACTCTGCAGTGATACATTCTGTAGTTAATGGGAATACACTGCGATATAGACATTTACATAGTACTCATTTCAGTTTGCTAGTTGACATGGCTCATGGAATTCAGGGAAATTTCCCTGAGCCATCATTAGTTTTGGTCAGTTCTGAATCCTGACTAATCAAGTATTCAATCAATCGATCGATCAACCAATCAATAAATAAACTATCAATAAACTATCAAAACAACATTATTCCACTCGAATTTCTGCCAAATCTATGGTCTGTTTTCATAGATCTTGTGCACGTTATGAGATTTCATGAACCATCTGCATTTATCCTGAACAAAGAAATTATGTTTATTTACAGTATACAGAGAGCATCTGAATAATGCAAGGCGTGTGTATTTTTTAAGCACTGTTTGAACAACAATAACAAGGAAATTCAAAGTGCTTTACATAAAAAATTGAGAGTTAAAACACAACACAAAAACATTCTAACAAGTCACTGATGTGTGGAAACGTTTTATGTAAGATGACAAAAAAGGTCCTTGTAATAAAAAATAATACTAGAACCTTAGGCTTCAATGCCAGCCGGACATTTGGTTTGCGAGTTCGAATTCCGACGACCATTGGTACCGTAAATGGTGCATTATATAAATGCACCATTTACAGTGCATGTACTGTATATACTGGCATCCAAGGGGTTTAGATTCTACTCCATACTAACTGTGGTTGGCGTCTGGGTTCAAACTGAGCTTGCAGATTTTCAATATACAGTACTTTAACATGACATTGAACTGAATAGTGGAAATAGTACATTAATTGATGGAATAGGCCAGCACTGTCCAAATTAGCACCTTATTGACATCCAAACCAATCACAACAATCGGTGGCAGGATGATAATGACAATATCGCATGTGTTTGCACGGCAGTCTCAGCCAATCACAGCTACTTTAGAATCTCCTCCAGGCAGCAGGGTATATACAGTAGGCCAGGGGTGCCCAAAAGGTAGATTTTGATCTACCAGTATAGATCACAAAGGCTCTGCAGGTAGACCACATGACATGCACCTAAGATCATACCAGGGGCGGATCTAGGCATGGGCATGGGGAGACAATGCACCCCGAAATGCCCAGTCTGCCCCACCAAACACAATGCCATGCAAAACAACCCAAGATATTTCCAATTAAAGTGATTATAATTAATTTCATCATTGAAAACAGAAAACTCTCTGAGTCAGACCTTTAGCTTTATGCATGCTGCGTGTCTGTTGTCTAGTGTCTTCAACAACAACTGATGTTATTATTGATGCTTTACTTGCTTAATAAACGTCCTGTAACCAAAAATGGTATGGGTCCACTTTTAGGACATTTTCCTTTTCCTGTTGTTAGTCATAGCTGCCAGTTCCCACCTGATGCCATGTGGGAGTCCAGACTGGTCCAGACCATACTGAATAACTGCTAGCTTACATACGCTCTTCAGGCTAGAGCTCAGGTGGGCAATTATTTTTTCCCAAGGGGCCACATGAGATATTTAAAATATTGTGGAGGGCCAAGACTAAAGGCTGAACTAAAGTCTGCGTAGTATTAATTTAATTTCAAGACAAAAGTAGACCAAACTTTTTGATTCTGGGGCCCTCTATTTACTCAGTATTTGAGGCACAGAGGACTACCATTTGATGACATTTCAGCCCCACAGACGCCAAAACTAAAGATTTCTTTTGTTTTTGTTCACAATTCGAGGCTGGATTTGGGAAACAAAACATGCAAACATAGATAAAAATGACCATTCTTTTACATTATCTGATTGTGTAGATTTTAGGTAATTCAGATGATGAATATTTTAACTCTTGAGAGTGTAAACATGAAACCAAATGGACCCGCAAGGGTCCATTTGGTTTCATGTTTACATTCTTAAAGAGTTACATCTGGTTAACCAACTCTCCATATTTAACTGGAACTCTCTCAAGGACCGCTGGTGGTCCCCGGGCCGGTCAGTGTAAGCCAAAGGGCCGCATTTGGCCCCCGGGCCGCATAATGCCCAGGTATGCTCTAAGATATACAGGTCATTAGGGATGCAGCACCTTCCAAAGAGGATGACACAATCTCCTACCATGCAATAGCAAATGTTACCCATAGGGGGCGGTCCTTTCCCCTTGGGCTCAACCTTCTTCCAGGAGAAGGTCTCTGGACTGAATTTCCACAGATCATTGAAGTAGTTCTGGTTCCAGCCAGTGAATATGATCATCTCTCCATTGCAGGTAGAGGCTGAATGACAGATGCGTCCTTCTGGAACACCCTGTGCAGAAGGTGTGTCCAGCCAGAGGTTGGCCTCCGTGTCAAACACTCTGACACAGGGGTTTTCAACAGGTGGTCCGGGGACCACCAGTGGTCCCTGAGAAGGTTCCAGGTGGTCCCCTGCAGGCTAAATGATGGAAAGTTGGTTAACCAGATGTAACTCTTAAGAATGTAAAAATGAAACCAAATGGACCCTTGCGGGTCCATTTGGTTTCATTTTCACACTCTCAAGAGTTAAAATATTCATTATCTGAATTAGCACCACCTTAAGAGGTTTACACTGTTTTGTTGGTAAAATACAGCCTGGAATTGTGGACAAAACCAGAAGAATTCTTTAATTTTAGGTGTTTGGTGTGAAAATGTAATCGAATGGTGGTCCGTAGCTCAAATGCTGGATAAATGGTGGTCCCTGGAGTCAAAAAGGTTGAAAACCCCTGCTCTGACGGTATGGTGGTACTGATCGTACCATCTGCCCCCAAATGCAAACATCATGGTTCCGATGACGGTGGCAGAATGATGTCTTGTAGCAGGAGGTTCAGTTCCTCTGGTGTGGATTAAAGTCCACACCACTAAACCAACACCATTTCATCACTGAAAACAGAAAACTCTCTGAGTCAGACCTTTAGCTTTATGCATGCTGCGTATCTGTTGCAACTTCAACAACAACTGATGTTATTATTGATGCTTTCTTTACTTGACTAATAAAAGTCCTGTAACTGAAAATGGTATGGGTGCGGTATGGGTGCGGCTTCATGATGAAGCTGCCCCCTTACCCCCCCCCCCCCCTCCCCCCCAATTAGGTTACAATTAGGTCTAACTGACACAGTGTGGGGTTAAGTTGAGAAGTTGAGAGAAGAAGAATATATATATATATATATATATATATATATATATATATATATATATATATATATATATATATATATATATATATATATATATATATATATATATATATATATATATATAAATTGCAGCTCTCAATCACCCCCTGGAATGTTAATTTGGGGGGGGGGCAGTCTGCCCCACCAAACATGATGGCATGCAAAACAACTGATATTATCGATGCTTTACTTGCCTAATAAAATGTTCTCCTGCCCCCCCAATTGGGAAATGTCACATCCGCCCCTGCTTGTTGAGCTGATCAATTTGAAAGACAAGTCAAAAAAAGTGTGGGCAACCCTGGCCTACCGTATGCTAGCTTCCATTATTACGATTTGCATTAGTAAACAAAGGTTTTATAAATATTGAAACATATACTGAAGCACTTTGTGTGATTAAATAACAACTACAGTAGACGCAGATTGCAGGAACACAGCAGGTTATTCATTTATTTCATTCCATTTCCCAGAAAGTTGGGGATATATATATACAACGTTTGTGCTCATTTCCTCTAATATGTAATTCATGTGGGCCTGTCCTGCATCTGTAATGTCTTTTTCTCCCCTCCATCCGTGCAGGTAAACAACTGCAGGAGAGGAACATGCATTTGTCTTAATGATGGCGGTTATGTAAATGCCCTCTCCTCTCACCCGCTGCGTTCTCACCTCATCTCTTTGTGTCTTCACAGAGCCGGGTGCTGCTCGGCGTCGTCATGCAGGCGGGTGGCGGTGACCACGGGACAGGGGGAAGGGAAGGGGCTGCATGAGGAGGATCTTCAGGGGGAACTCCACTGTCAGCCTTGAAAGGTGCGTTACCAGGGGGTCTTTCTAATTAAACTGCTGCTGAAATCCAAGGCCGTGGGAGACGGTGCATCTGCTATATGCAAAGTGCCTGGAAGAAGAGTGTGGAGGGGGGGGAAAAATCCTCCAGCTGCCTATTTATTTGCAAAACTTTCATCTGGCCTCCATCGCAGGGAGGATGCAGGGGGATGTGGAAGGAGGAGGGATGGGGAAATGCCTTTATTTTTCATAATCCTCCCCTCCCTCCCTCCCTCCCCATCCCTCCCTCCCCATCCACCATCCAGTTTCTGCTACCTTATCCATATTTCATGAAGAACTCTGGAAGGTATGAAATTGTCTGAGACTAATCCACCACTGGATATTTAGTCCCAGATTAAAATCACTCGCTTCACTGACTCATAATTCTGTTCCTATTGATTGCTGCGGTCCGAGTGTAAGTCAAGGAATGTACAGGAACATTCTCTCTTTTTTTTTATCCCCAGAGCATTTCTGAAATTGTATCAATGCGGTTTTATTTATTTTTTTCCGCAGTGTATGGCAATGCACACATGGGTCCTTGTACTGTACTTTAGCCAAAGTAACATTCTACCACTTTTTCAAGTCAGGTGTTCAAATACTGGATTGTGATTGCCTTAAAAGCGTGGTAAATAGGACCACGACCCTCGGACCTTCAAAATAACCAGATGCATTATGATGGCTTATTAGAGCGGTAGAATACCCGGATGTAATTCACCGCAGAGCCACAGATTAATGATTCTTGCAAGTTACAAGTGTGTTTCTTTCATGTATATGTAAAAAAAAAAAGAAGTCCGCCAATTGCTCCTTCCTTATATGACTGTAGCTGGACTAAAGACTGCATGGACTTCTTCAATAGGAACGCACCCTTATGCAAATTTTGCCGTTTCATGCATGGATTTCTTCAATGTGAACGCGCCCTCATGCAATCTCTGCTCCGTTCTGATAGTCATGTGATCGGGCTAGCCAATCACAGCTGCCATTTCGTGCTGGCATCCAAACCATTTGGTTTCATGTTTACACTCTCAAGAGTTAAAATATTCATCATCTGAATCCGAAGCCCAAGTCTACACAACTAGAGAATGTAAGATTAATGGTCATTTTGATCTGTATGTTTGACTGGTTTGCTTGTGAAATACAGCCTGGTATTGTGGCAAAAACAAAATAAATCTTTAGTTTTGGGGAATGTGGGGCTAAAATGTCATCAAATGGTGGTCCGTGGCGGAAATTCTGAATAAATTGAGGGCCCTGGTGTCAAAATGGTTGGTTTTACTCTTACTTTTATCTTGAAATTAAAATATTACGTAGACTTTAGTTCAGCCTTTAGTCTTGGCCCTCCACAATATCTCATTTGTATCTCATTTGGCCCCTTGGGAAAAAATAATTGCCCACTCCTATACATAGGGGTCTATAGGGAGTCGTTTCACGACTCCAAAAAGTGCTAATTTTCATGGTAATTTACGATGAAAGGTCGTGGATTGTTAGCTGATTTAAACAATCCTGAAATAGTAGGTAAATCGGCCCACAGCCCACTTCCTTTCATGGTACATGGAACCTGTAGGTCTACCTACTACCACCCAAAATAGCAACAAAAACGGCACCTGCAAAGATGCGCGCTGCCGCTATATATTCAAGCAGATGTCAAAACAATAACTGGCAAAGCATTCCCCCGTCATCGTCCTTATAGAAAAGCCGAGGTTGTTTCTTATCCGTACAGCTGTCATTTGCAGATGGCGCGGCGCAGCGTGCGTCGGAGCTATAGCGTGAGACTTTAGTTGCACTCGGGGGAAGGATTGTTCCGTTGCTGCCCGAGGTAGAGGCTGGGAGTCTATAAGGTCTATAAGGCACTACAGCCTGATTTATAGAGCTGTTGTGTGGCGGTGTTGTCGCAGCACGTGCAGGAGATCGCTTATGTTTGGGTTAGGGCAACCTTTGTCTATTCAACAAAGCATCTGTACATACCAAGCCCAGATGATTGTTGAAGCTATCGTGCGACATACGGGCTGACGGACAGGGTACGAATTATAGTTACCACCTTACGGTGGAGACAAATAATATATAAATCCTTGAGAATCAGCAGTCAGTGAACCTCAGGGTCTGAACCTCAGGCTGCGTTGATGTTTGCATGCCAGGGAAGCAAAGACCAACTAACTGCTCACTGCCTGGTGTAAGAGCCAACAGCCAGGTTGTGAACCACAACCAAACTCATTGTAATTCCATTACATGGAAACCAAGAGAAGGGGTTGAGGAAGAAACCGCTCTGGTTCGTACATGAGTCATGCAATGATGATTTTTTCTATTTATTTTTCAGACCTAGAGGTTGTTCCGGAGCGCCCCTCGATTGGCGAGGGAGATTGCATGAAAAGTGCATGTGTCGAAGCATCAGACTACGGCTCTAGACGGATCGATATTGTTTTGATTTATTCAGTGACCTGTATGAACTTTATTTCTCTACCTTCCCTTAAATAATACAGAATTTGATACAAAAAATGTGAAAAATAACACTGGGCAACTTTTTCTTTTATGAGGGCGCGATAGAGCGCAATCAATTTTAGATAGGAGGCATAATTTGGAAAAGCATCAACAACCGCGAGTGTGTGTGTGTGTGTGTGCGTGCGTGTGCGTGTGCGTGTGTGCGTGTGTGTGTGTGTGTGCATGCCTGCGTGTCTGACAACAATGAACTTCTTTCTCCATTTGTAGATGATTAATTATGAAAATAATTAATATGTATTTGCCTCCCATATTCTTTGATGCTAATTGGGCTGCAGATAGGTTTATTTATTTATTTTCTGGAGAAGCTACAGTGGTATGTTGTCGCTGTCGGGAAAAACCTCATATCTTCATTGTTTATGCAGTGGTGTGGGGCCCTAAGCTAGCATACAATAGTGCATGTGCGTTTGCGCGCGCGCGCGTGCGTGTGTGTGTCCGTGGTGCGGTAGGGCCAGGTTGTATGTAATATTTTCTCGTAAACCATCTATAAACAGTCGGACAGGGAAACATGTGTTTGGCTCGGAAGAAGCTCAGGCAGTCTGTCTGTCCATTTATCTGTCTGTCTGTCATCCATCCATCCGTCTTTTTTTCTATTAATTGTGTTTCCAACTACTTGTACCAGTGTGTGAGTCAGACAGTATTACAGTAGTCAGTCATCCAGTCAGTCAGCCAGTCAGTCAGTCGCAACATGTTGTGAGTTTTTACATCTTCCATTTTCAGAGAGCAACATCCATCAGAGAATCAACCAGGTGCTCCAAGGAGTTACAAAAAAAAAGTTTTCAAAGCAGACTGGTGCTTCAAAGATCAATGGGTCTGGAACACTGAAGAAAAGGCAGCGATCCAAGCACTCCAAAAACTCAAAAAGCAGTCTACATCAGTTCTAGTATACAGATATGGTAGGCCTATGCCCTGATGAAGACCCCCTTTGAGTCAAAACATGTTGTTTTGTTTTTTTGTTTTCTTGGTGGTTGTTTATCCACCCTCTCTCTAATTCTTATACCTTTTTGAGTGCTCACCTAGTGCACCCATCAATCGACATGAATGCATGAGGATTTTCATCAGGCCCGGATATAACTATTCCCGATGGGGGAGGGCGAAAATGGTATGAGGGCAGCTTCATTCGTGCCACGGGCGAATGAATACCATTTTCAGTTAAATTCTTTAGAAGATGTATACCTTGTGCAGGACTTATAGGCAAGTGAGCA
Source organism: Benthosema pterotum (assembly GCA_039105355.1). NCBI lineage: Eukaryota > Metazoa > Chordata > Actinopteri > Myctophiformes > Myctophidae > Benthosema > Benthosema pterotum. Next base: position 34,603,808 of record CM076984.1, read on the forward strand.
TCAATAATAATATCAGTTGTTGTTGAAGTTGCAACAGACACGCAACATGCATGAAGCTAAATGTCTGACTCAGAGTTTTCTGTTTTCAGTGATGGAATTGTGATGGTTTAGTGGCGCCACAATTCTAGTTAGTTAGTAGCAGCGGTAGTGTTTAAAACTTTATATAAATTATATAAATATAAAAAAATATAAATATATAAAAAAAAAATATAAATATAAAATATAAATATAAAAAAAAAACATTAAAACATTTTAAATATAAGCAATTTAATTTGAAATGTGGGTTGTTTGCATGCCTTCATGTTTGGTGGGACAGACAGGATATTTAGGGGGGCATTGCCCGCCATGCCATGCCTAGCCTAGATCCCAGCCTGATGTCCAGCTCATGGAAAGCCAAGTCTATATTCTATACTCTAACGCATTGCAGGTTTATTGTCCCTGTAAATATTAGGGCATTGGCCCTACAATAATACAAAACACTACAGTGCATTACCTTGATCAATATCTTGTTGTTTTGTCGCAAAAATATTTGGGGCCCATGGCATGCTGGTATAATGCTTGGCCACAGATCAATATTTGAACATTGTATTTTTCCCCCCACAATTTTGTATCACATTTTTTCTCTCCCAGTTCAAATTACCTAATGTGAGTCCTCCTGTCCTCCATGTTATGACTCTCCATTATGCCCTGTAATGCTGCTGACAGCAGGCCCTCCAAAGTCCTGTCACATGCCATGGCTTATCTTAAAGAGCAGCAAGTAACGGTCAGGGGCGTTTTTGCCATTAGGCAGAATAGGCAGTGCCTAGGGCGCCATGGGGGGGGGGCATGAGGGGGGGGGGGGGGCATGAGGGGGGGGCACCATAAGGCCCCCTAATAAGCATCATATGGATAAATCATACTATACATTATACTTGTCCTCTATAACTAGAATTGAACATTTTAAACACATACATGTTATTTAGTTTAAAAATAGTTCATAATTTTATCCCTTGGAGGGATAAAACAGGAGACCAAATGGAAGGGTCCATTTGGTAAGGGGGGGGGGGGGGGGGGGGGGGGGGGGGGCGGGGGAAAATCTTGACTAGTGCTCCAAATTGCTTAGAAACGCCACTGGTAACAGTAGTACCACAGATGAAGGCAGTTAATCTGACTGCTGCAGCCTAATTGTACGGTGTAAATAAAGGTGATAAGCTGTAATAAACTAAAAGTATAATAAACTGGCAAGTATTAGAAAAACTAAACAGAAACTAGATATAACTAGGACGTACTTACTACTATACATGATACTACAACTATAGCACACTACAATTATAACTATAAAAACTATAACATACTACATACTACAATATACTCTACGACAGCTACTGTTACCGTTGTTACGGTGTTACCGTTTATCGTGATATTGGAAATCAATACCGAGGGTCTGTTAAAAATATTGAATACTGAATATCATCAAATACCAACATTATACTGTAGTGTATTCTGTTAAAATATCAGCAATGAGACTTTTAATTGTAACTATAAAAACAATTCTCATGTTACACACATGCCTAAAATAGCCCTTACATGTATTTGGGCTAGGCTTTTTGGAAACAATGTATTTCCAACTCCAGTTTGTCCCTATTTAGGCTGCTTGAACAGCAGAGCGCTCAGTTTCTGACCCCTCAATGTCGCAATTCTGAGAACTATAGACTGGTGGAACGTGTCAGACTCTGATTGCACGCCATTGCCATCTAGTGGTCAATACCGGTAATATCGAATACCATTAGCACGTTATCAATACCGATATTAAAAAAAAACAATACCACTCAAGAGTAACTACAACTAAGCTACCGTAACTGTAACAACTATGGCAACTGCTTACTTACAGCTATGCTATGACAACTATGACTGTGACAACCAGTATAAGTGAGGTATTAATAGACTACAAGGAACTAAGTATAGTGAAGTGACAAGTGACACAAATGTATAAAACATTTGGTACAAACAGTTCAAAAAGGTACGAGGCATTGAAATAAACAAGCTCTACAGTATTGCTCTATACAGTACGTTCCCAGCTGGTTGCCCGTGGGCATGCGAACTCCCACCTTCATTTAATGCAGCCTGTAGGGTAATATATGAATACTGATAATTATCGGTTTTAACTGTTACAACTCCCAAAACACTAACATGACCCCCTGTAATTACTTCAGCCTATATTAGTACTTAATGACGATAGTATTAAAAGTTTATTGTCTTTTAATGTCAATGTATTTCTATTTAAAGGGATATTTTACATTTACTCGGGCTCATGTGAACACCCGCAGACAGTTTACTCGAAGTTACTCGATTGAAAATTTAGATACTGTAATGTTGATTTTAGCTGTCTATACAAACCCATCATAAATTAAAACTTTTTTTTTTCAGAGTAGACCCTAACTCTAACCCTAACCCTTTTTTTAGACTCATCTAAAACATAAAGCTTAAACAGTTAATAAATAAATTTAATAGGCCTATCTACATTGATACTCTTCTCAATTCATTATCATGTAGACGTAATCAATAGGTGGTGTTCTGTAGCTCAAATGCTGAATAAATAGTGGGCCCTGGGATCAAAAAGGTTGAAAACCACTGCTCTAACCGTAAATTACGGTAGATAAGCTCTGTTGTTCTCATTCATGTTAGCCAGTGTCCGTGTATTTCCTCACCTCCGGTCATTTAGCAATCACATTGCCACTATCTGAGCTGCTAACATATACAGCACAAGAGGAAATGGAGATGAAGCCTGATAGCGGAACGGTTGTTAGCCCTGCGCCATCAGGCCAATACATGGAACTGAATTTCTCCAACAAATATGATCAGAGCGGATGTAACATTTCCCAATTGGCGTGGGGGGGGGGGGGGGGGGGGGGGGGGGAGGAGAAAATGGTAAGCCGCACCCATACCATTTTCAGTTACAGGACTTTTATTAGGCAAGTAAATCAATAATAACATCAGTTGTTGTTGAAGTTGCAACAGACACGCAGCATGCATAAAGCTAAAAGTCTGACTCAGAGAGTTTTCTGTTTTCAATGATGAAATGCTGTTGGTGTGGTGGTGTCACAGCTGTAGTTAGTAGCAGTAGTAGTGTTTCAAATCATTTTAAATATAAGCACTTTAATTTGAAATATCTTGGGTTGTTTTGCATGCCATCATGTTTGGTGGGGCAGTCAGCCCCTGATCAGGAGTCAGTCAATGGGGGATCGTGTAGCAATGGAACACAGTTCTATTAAATTTAATTATCCCCGATCATTTTCTGGGCCTGGCTTCAGTTGACTTCTTCAAGTGTCAGGGCTGCGTGCCATTTCCCTGCATGGTCTTTTTTTCCCACTCCCATTGTTTTTAGACGTTCGGAGAGAGAAGAACTCATGCAACTCCTGCGGAATTGTTTCATCTTCTTCTTGGCTCTATCTGCCAAATGATCCTCGCTCCCTCGCCTCTGATAGAGGCACCACTGCGTTATCTGGAAGGAGGTGGAAAACCTGATACAACTGAATTCCAGGGCAATGCTCTCCCTCTCTGCTCTCTCTCTCTCTCTCTCTCTCCCTCCCTCTCTCCCTCTCTCTCTCCCTCTCTCCCTCTCTGCTCTCTCTCTCTCCCCCTCTCTCTCCCCCCCTCTCTCCCCTCTCTGCTCTCTCTCTCTCTCTCTCCCCTCTCTCTCTCCCCTCTCTCTCCCTCTCTCTCTCTCTCCCTCTCTCCCTCTCTGCTCTCTCTCTCTCTCCCCCTCTCTCTCCCCCTCTCTCCCTCTCTGCTCTCTCTCTCTCTCTCTCTCCCTCTCTCCATCTCTCTCTCTCTCTCCCCTCTCTCTCTCCCTCTCCCCCTCTCTCTCTCTCTCTCTCTCTCTCCCCTCTCTCTCTCCCTCTCTCTCTCCCTCTCTACCCCCTCCTCTCTCTCTCTCCCCCCCTTCTCTCTCCCCTCCCCCTCCCCCCCCCCCCCCCCCCCCCCCCCCCCCCCCCTCTCTCTCTCTCTCTCTCTCTCTCTCTCTCTCTCTCCCTCTCTCTCTCTCCCTCCCTCTCTCCCTCTCTCTCTCTCTCCACCTGGGAATTCCCTTCTTCTTCGTGTTCTTACAGGATGCATTTCTTCTTCTTCAAATTTAGATGAGTTTTTTTTTTCCCTCACCTGAAAAATTCTGTGAGGGGAAGTGTAATGTTTGCAGCCTTGCTCTTGCGTTCAGGGTGAGTGATGAGTACCGGGGGAATTGCACCCGTACCAAGGTAAAATGCTTAAAAAAAAAGAAAGCGAGAGAGAGAGCGGGTTCCCTGTTCCAGTATACAGCAGGGGCGCTGGGAGTGGGAGTCATCACTGGGGGGCTCATTAAAAAGCACCCCTCTACTGGGAATCAACAGGAAAATATGACACTCAATATTTGAAAAATGGCAGAGGCATTTGCACTCTCCCGTGTTATATTATTGGACACAAAGCTCCGGGGATTCCTTAACTCTCCGTCTTACCCTGCCTGGAATCTGCATTCTGGCGGCGTTGCTAGTGCGGTGGAACGAGGAGAACGAACGGTGGTCTCTCTGGAGCAGTCTTGGGAATTTCTCACAGGGGACTCACACACAGTCATTACCACCACGGGTTCACCGGTACAGTCAATAAATACACCGTGAAATGCTTCTTAAGCTAATCAATGCCGCTACGCTTCTCTAATTGCTGAACACGGCGGGAAATGTGGTTGCCGGTGAGGTACGGTACGTAGGAGGAGGATAAATTTAAGACACTGTACACTAAGTCTTGTGCCTTCGGGGTATAAATAGGTGAACTATAAAGGATTGCCCTCTGTGGGAATCCGGTTAAAGACGATGATTTTACAGTCTTCAGTTATATTTAAGGCATTAAACCCTAGATATTCTATGTAATGTCACTTCATTGACTGGCGGTCCCCTAGGGGCCTGTATACTTGGTCCCCTCTGCTTCTTTTTTTCCTCCCTGTCTACACTACAAGTCTTTTCTCTGAAAATCACTCATCAAAAGACTGTTTGCTCTAGCCTGACCTCCGTCTGAATTGTCATTTCGTTTCACTTCATGAAGGGCTTTACAGACAGTGGGTATATAACAAATCGCGCCTTCTAGTTCATTTTCAACGGGAACGGCGTTTTGTGCTGAGACGCTGGGCGTTATCGCACGGCTTCCAGTGTTGTGTTGCCCATGCTCGTTTCGTGGACAGGTCCGCGATGCTACGCCAGGGGCGGATTGGCCATCTGGACTACAGGGAGTTTTCCGGTGGCCTGCGCCACTTAGTGGCCTGGACAAGATCCAAAATGCACCAGTGGCACTTCAAAATGCACTAGAATGTGCTAGATGCTCGCCTGGAACATACAGATCAAAATGACCATTACTCTTCTACATTCTCTAGTTGTGTAGACTAAGTTGGGCTAATTCACATGATGAATACTTGAGGGTGTAAAAATGAAACCAAATGGACCCGCAAGGGTCCATTTGGTTTCATTTTTTACGCTCTCAAAGAGTTACATCTGGTTAACCAGCTGCCCCTATGGATTTTGTCCACAATGTAGATGGAGAGATAAACTAGCAAAATATTGGTCAAAATTCTTCACAATTCTCCTAATTGTCTAAATTCGTGAAAATGAAGTAATTCAGAGGTTTACTAAATATAATTTCACTCTTGAGAGTGTAAAATGAAACCAAATGGTTTTATTTTACCCTCTCAGGAGGAGTTACAGATCTATAAGGGTATACCAATTGTCCCATCTTTTAGCTGGGGGCCACCTGGAATCCTCTCAAGGACCACTGGTGGCTCATGGAACCACCGCTCTACAACAGAGGTTTTCAACAGGTGGTCCGGGGACCACCAGTGGTCCTGAGAGGGTTCCAGGTGGTACACAGCTAAGTTGGTTAAGCAGATGTAACTCTTGAGAACGTAAAAATGAAACCAAATGGACCCTTGCGGGTCCATTTGGTTTCATGTTTACACTCTCAAGAGTTAAAATATTCATCATGTGAATTAGCCCAAGTCTACACAACTAGAGAATGTAGAAGATTAATGGTCATTTTGATCTTATGTTTGACTGTTTTCTTTCCCAAATCCAGCCTAGTATTGTGGACAAAAGCAAAATAAATCTTTAGTTTTGGGGTCTGTGGGGCTAAAATGTCATCAAATGGTGGTCCGTGGCTCAAATTCTGAATAAATGGTGGTCCCTGGTGTCAAAAAGGTTGAACATGGAACCACTGCTCTACAACAGTGAACCAACGGCTGATCTGATAGGATATCTGAGTCCAGTATCGGTGATCTAATAGACTCCTGGAGAGATGGATGGTCCACCTCCTCACCATCAATGGAATGGATCTGCTCACTAATACGTTGGTCTGAGTCTAGGGGAAGAAGACACAGTTCAAGTACACTCTTTAGTTGTCGATAGCAAAGTTACTTACTGGCAGGGCCGGATCTATAGGCATGGGCCATTGGGCATGGGGGGAGGGGCAGAGCCCCCCTAAATGCCCTGACTGCCCCAGCAAACATGATGACATGCATTCAACATCATTTCAAAGACATTTCAAATGAAAGTGCTTAGATTGAAATGATTTGAAACACTACTACTGCTACTAACTACAATTGTGGCACCACTAAACCAACAGCATTTCATCATTGAAAACAGAAAACTCTCTGAGTCAGACCTTGAGCTTTATGCATGCTGCGTGTCTGTTGCAACTTCAACAACAACTGATGTTATTTCATCGCCCGTGTCGCTTAGCGCCACGCTTCGCACGGCAGGCGATGAACTCGACCTCATACCATTTTCGCCTACCCCCCCCCCAATTGGGAAATGTTACATCCGGACCTGCTTACTGGGTTCATGAAGGAGTCTTTGCCTGAGATGAGAGTGTTGGTGTTGTGTCTGTTCACCCGTTTATGGTTGTTGTTCACTTTTGAACAAGTCATTAGACTCAGAGTTCTGAGACTTCGTTTGGCAAGGACCGACCGTGTCGTGTTTGGGTGGGGGCGTATTTTTTTCCCCTTGAAATATGCCCCCAAACTTTCTTTTTTTTTCTTTTTGGCAGATCAACAAGGTCTCTGTACAGACTCCTGAAGAGCAACAACATAAAACTAACTTGTCGCAAAGCATGTGCTATTTCTGCTATGGTTTATTTTAATTGCTAACAAAAATGTTTGGTGTTTTATTGGTGTTAATTGGAATACTGAACATTTCAAAAGCATTTACAACATAGTTATATTTATTGAACTTAAACAAATATATTTGTATAATTTTAAAACTAGTCATTAAAGGTATAGTAAGTGATTTGGGTTATTTGGAAGCAAGATTTGTACACACACACACACACACTCTACAGTGAGGGGAAGTGCAACAGGTCAACATCATATACCTGTACATCAAGGCCCACCCCCACTCGATCCTGATTGGAGGAAGGTCGCTCTCATCCTGATTGGATTTCTCCCAAAGCCCAAACTGAAACTAGGGATGAACGATAATTCAATTCAATTCAATCTTTATTTCAGACTCAGGGGAATCCATATCACATACATCAATCAGTACAACAATAAATAAATAAAAAGAGAGAGGGAAGAAATAAATGTACAATAAAAAGTGTTCCACTATGTTCAGGTTTGCACATACAAACATGTTCTCCAATGGTTCCACCTTCTAGAGTGGAACCTACTGTAACTAATATGAACATTTCAGTCACTGACAGCACCCAACACGCCATGCACTGACAGTCTGACAGTTAACATAGCGCTTGTTGGCCATGACACAAAAGCCCAGCACATATCAGAGATCAAGCTTTAATCTGAACCACCCATTTTCAACAGTTTACTATAATATAGTAAACTGTTGACATCACAAAGATATATTAATGATATTATCATTAATATATCTTTGAGCTGTTGTGTGGACATGTAAAAATGATGTGTTTCCTAGAAAAGGAGGTCTGAAAAAAATCATTAACATGGCACAACACAGCTTGATGACGTCATCAAGTTGTGTTTCACCATGTTTTCTTTTAGGATTTTTCTTTTAGGACCTTTTTTCTGAGAGTGTACAAAGGAATCAAATGGACCGCCAGGGTCCATTTGGTTCACATTTGGTTTGGTTCACACGGCTCCAGACAGATTTTGGATTTAATTTTTGGTCGAAAATGGCTCTTTCAACATCTTGGGGTTGCCGACCCCTGGACTACTGGGATTATGAATACTGACCTAAATGTGACGTTAATAGGGGAGGTCAATTCATGCTTGTTTAATCACGTGTCAGTTGTTTTTGTCAACTATAACAAAAGACGAAGTCGTTGATATTCAGTCGACTAAGAGTTGAACAACAAAAAATCATTTAAAAATACTAATGGGACTAAAGGCAAAATGTTATTGAATAGCATATTTAAATAAAATAAAAAAACAAACAACAACACTGTTGTGTAGGGGACCTTTATTGGTTTTTTTTTAATTCACAGGAAGGGTGATGATTTTTTTTGTGTGTGCAGTTCACATTTCTCCATATACCTCCAATATTTAATTCACTTCAATTCAATAACTCCAATAACATAATCCCCTTACTACTACCAGGTTACGTAGAATTTTTATTTGGGTAACCATGGAAACCAGCTAACACCGGCCATTTCTGTGTCCTGGCATACGTGTTGGAGCCCAAAATGTCCGTTTTGGGTTTATGTGTGGAACACGGATATCTTTGTTGTGTGGACAGGATTTTTTTGTTCAACAGTGGAGGAAAAGAACAGGTATTTTCCTCATGTAGCCATGGCCTAATATTGCCCCAATGACTTAGCCTCAGCCCTCAATTTGATTGATTGCTTGATTATTTGGGTCCTACTAAAATACAAGCTGGGTAGTTTTGCCCTTTCTTTTGCTATGCCTTTGTGACACATTGTAATATCCCTGTCACTTTCCACTGTCCCTGGTGCTGAAGCATCACTGTAGCTGTCCACTGTCCCTGGTGCTGGAGCATCTCTGTAGCTGTCCACTGTCCCTGGTGCTGGAGCATCTCTGTAGCTGTCCACTGTCCGTGGTCCTGAAGCTTCTCAGGAGCTGTCCACTGTCTAGTGCTGAAGCATCACTGTAGCTGTCCACTGTCCCTGGTGCTGGAGATCCTGTAGCTGTCCACTGTCCGTGGTGCTGAAGCATCTCAGGAGCTGTCCACTGTCTAGTGCTGAAGCATCTCTGTAGCTGCCCACTGTCTAGTCCAGGGGTCAGCAACCTGCGGCTCAGGAGCCGCATGCGGCTCTAGAAACACAGCCTAGTGGCTCCCTGGATGTGTGCATTACATTGCACATATTTTTTTTCACTCTCAGAAAAAAAAATAATAAAATGCGGCTCCAGACAGATTTTGATTTTAATTTGGGGTTGAAAATGGCTCTTTCAACATCTTGGGTTGCCGACCCCTGCACTAAACCAACAGCATTTCATCATTGAAAACAGAAAACTCTCTGATTCAGACCTTTAGCTTTATGCATGCTGCGTGTCTGTTGCAACTTCAACAACAACTGATGTTATTATTGATGCTTTACTTGCCTAATAAAAGTCCTGTAACCGAAAATGTTATGGGTGCGGCTTCATCGCCCGTGGCGCGAAGCGACACGGGCGATGAAGCCGCCCCCATACCATTTTCTCCTGCCCCCCAATTGGGAAATATTACATCTGCTCCTGATAGTATGGAGGATTAGCCAAAAAAATAACAATATTTGAATTAAGTCAAATCACTTACGATGCCTTTAATCCATAGACTGAATTAAAACGGGCCATGTTTGTGATTTTGATGGTATTAACCATTTTTACTGCATTGGGATGACCGCCTGGAACCCCTTCCTCGGACCCCTGGGTGTCCCAGGAGGACTCAACCTTGAGACCCACTGACCCTGATGCATATCAAACTGTGGGTCCTTGAATGTAGAACCTGGCTCCTCTAATAGCTCCCATCCATGCAGCCTCCTCCTCCTTCGGGACAGATTCACAGCAGAACAGAACAGAGTTAATCCAGATCCATGTACAGTATGTGTGTAAAAATGGACCTGTGTGTTCCAGCAAATTGGGTTGTTGCTGGAGGGAGAGAGAGAGAGGGGGGGGGGGTGGGAGTGGGAGAAAATGTATTGAAATTCTTTACTTGAGTAATGTAGAATACACTGGGCGGCAGTGGCTCAGGGGTAGAGTCACTGGATGGTAACCGCAAGGTTGCCGGTTTGATCCCGGGCTCCTGCAGAGTTAGTGTCGAAGTGTCCTTGAGCAAGACACTGAACCCCTAATTGCTCCTGATGTGCTAGTAGGTACCTTGCATGGTTTCCACTGCCATCAGTGTATGAATGGGTGTGTGAATGGGTGAATGTGATGCACTAAGCGCCTTGGATAAATGCGCTATAGAAATGCACCATTTACCATTGGGCACCAGGGGTGCCCAAAAGGTAGATTGTGATCTACCAGTAGATAACACAGGTCATGCAGGTAGATCACATTACAGTCGCCTAAAATGTATAGATCTGTAACTCTTGAGAGCATGAAAATGAAACCAAATGGACCCTTATGGGTCCATTTGGTTTCATTTTACTGCTCTCAAGAGTTAAATTATATTTAAACGTCTGAATCTAATTTGAAGAGTCCACACAATTTGAAAATGGAGAATAATTGTTATTTTGACCAAAGTTTTTCCAGTTCTCTTTCCCAATTGGCCCTTTGGGGAAAATAATTGCCCAGCCCTGCACTGGTTGAAACCCTCTGGTATAGTGGAACAGTGTACAGTACTTTAGTAAATGTACTTGGTTGCATTACACCAGTGTGTGTGTGTGTGTGTGTGTGTGTGTGTGTGTGTGTGTGTGTGTGTGTGTGTGTGTGTGTGTGTGTGTGTGGGGGGGGGGTGTTCATTGCTGAGGTTCACTATCCTCTCTGTGCTCTCCTCTCCTCTCCTCTCCTCTCCTCTCCTCTCCTCTCCTCTCCTCTCCTCTCCTCTCCTCTCCTCTCCTCTCCTCTCCTCTCCTCTCCTCTCCTCTCCTCTCCTCTCCTCTCCTCTCCTCTCCTCTCTCTACCTCTCCTCTCCTCTCCTCTCCTCTCTCTACCTCTCCTCTCCTCTCGGGGCTGTTTGCTTTTTTAATGTGATTTGTGGAATTCCCGTTGGACTTCTACTCATGAAAAATAGATGATCATGACTAAGTGGTGGCTAAACGACCCCCCCATCCCCTGCCTCCTAAATGCACCCTATTGATGTTGAACTAATACCAGTCCACAGCTATCGGTCAGCCAGTTAGCAACCCGTTAACAGTTGTCATGCAGCCGCTATCAGGGCCGGATCTAGACATAGGCATGGGGGGGCAATGCCCCCCTAAATGCCCAGTCTGCCCCACCAAACATGATGGCATGCAAAACAACCCAAGATATTTCAGTGCTTATATTTAAGTATTTGAAACACAGTATTTAAATATTTGAAACACTACTGAAAATGGTATGGGTGCGGCTTCGTCGCCTGTGGCGCGAAGCGACACGGGCGATGAAGCTGCCCTCTTACCATTTTCTTCTGCCCCCCCAATGGGGAATGTTACATCCACCCCTGGCCGCTCAAAGAAAAAATCACATTAACCACTCAAAGGGGAGTTCCACTCAACATTTTACTATGTCATTAATATACCTTAGAGATGTTGTCTGGACATGATAAAAAGTTCTCCCCATTCTGTGTTTCCAAGAAATGGAGGTCTGAAAAAAATCATTAGCATGGTGAAAACACAACGTAATAACGTCATCAAGTTGTGTTTCACCATGATAATGATTTTTGACCTGCTATTTCTCTGAGAGTGCACAAATGGAACCAAATGGACCTATTAGGGTCCATTTGGTTCACATTTGTACACTCTCAGAAAAAAAGGGTGGAATTCCCCTTCAAGCCCTCGGTTTTTTTGATACTTTTATTAGTCAAGCAATGTAAAAATAGTACAGCAGTACAATTCCACAAAGATACCAAAAGGAAATCACCGAAGAAAGACCTTACGGCCTTGTTTCCATTCGGGTCCCCAACATTATTCATATTTAATAATAACAGTAAAAAGGTTTACATTGTACAATATACAGTTCCTGTATCAAAATAAAAGATATAAAGATGTAAAAAAATGGTGATGCAGTCACCATCAGTCCCTATGATCAGATGATAAGTGGATCTTCAGTCCTTTTTTAAAGGTGACCAGGGAACTACTTGTTTTTAATGAAGCGGGCAATGCATTCCACACTTGTGTGGCGGTGTTTTGAAATGTGAACTTTCCCATATTTGTTTTGAAGGTAGGTGGCACTAGATCATTGTTTTTGCTTCCTCTGGTATTATGGCTGTGGGAGTTGCTCACCTTTTTGAGGTAGTCTGACAGGTAAGTGGGTACTGAGTGTGGTTCTGCATTAATTATTTTAAATGTTAGTGCCATTTTCAGTTGTTTTACTCTATTTTCCACACTGAGCCACCCGATGCTATCGAAATGGGTTGGAGTGAGGTGGGTCATTGGTCCTAGGCCAAGCAAGAGTCTGATAAGTTTATTTTGTGAGGTTTGGAGCTTATTTTTATGTGATTGTGAGGTGCTGGAGAACCAAGAGGTGGAGGCATAGTCAAATAAGGGTTGAATAAGTGCTCCAGCTAATGTTCTGAGAGCCTTTTTGTTCACAAAGGTGGATATTCTGCCCAAGAATCTTGTTCTCTGATTAGCCCTCTGGATCGCTCTTGTTGCCATGCCTTCACCTGTCAGTTTGTTGTCCAGAATACAACCTAGATATGTAACTTCTTTTTTGCTAGTGATTATGGTGTCGTCAATTTTGACCTTGAAATCATTTATATGTAATTTATTGAGAGAGTGGTTAGAACCAAAGAGAATGGATTCAGTTTTACCTAAGTGTAAAGAGAGTTTGTTATCTGTAAGCCAAATTTTAATTTTTGAGAGTTCAGAGCTCAGAGCCTCCTCGACCTGTGATTTGTCTTTTCCTGAGATTAGGAGTGCTGAGTCATCAGCAAATAAAAACAGTTTACAGTCACAGGCTGCATCCATGTCGTTTATGTATAAAAGGAAGAGAAGTGGCCCTAGGATGCTTCCTTGAGGAACCCCACAGTTCACTGGGAGGGGGGAGGATATGGTTCCATTTATGTCCACCACTTGTTTTCTACCCTCGAGATAGGATTTTATCCAGCACACAGATGTCCTATCAAATCCTATAGCGCCTAACTTGTCAAGAAGAATCGAGTGATTTACAGTGTCAAAAGCTTTTTGTAGGTCCAACATGACCATACCGCAGTACTTGCCCAAATCTACCTCACGCTTGATGTAGTCAGTCAAGTACAGCAGGCATGTGTCTGTGGAGTGGGAAGTTCGGAATCCAGACTGGAATTCAAACAGGAGTTTGTGTTCAACTAAATAGTTATTAATCTGTTCGAATATTAATCGCTCTATAATCTTGGATGTGGAGTTTAGGATGGAGACAGGGCGGTAGTTGCCTAGTTCCATTTTACTTCCTTTTTTATGCAGGGGATTACTCTTGCCATCTTGAGTTCAGGGGGAACATGACATTGGTTGATGGATAGATTTGTAAGGTGGGCTATAATTGGAGCAATGGTGACCGCAGCGTCCCTGAGGAATCTATTAGGGATATTGTCATGACCAGTGGCCTTTTTTGGATGTAGGGCAATAAGTTTTTTTAGATACTTCCTCACTTCTTACGGGTTGGAGGGAGAATGAGTTTCTTTCGACCCCTAGTTTGGCATAGTGGGCATTGATATGATCAATCCCATAAATACCCGAGTGCGGGGGTAGTTGTTTAACCAGATCAGTGGCAATGTTTGTAAAAAAGTTGTTGAAACTATTTGCCACTGTCAATTTATCAGTGATTATGGAGCCATTTGAAATGACTGAGAAGTTTGAGGGTTTGGTTTGGATTGTATTGCTGCAACCTAATTTTTTTAAGGTGTCCCATAGTTTTTCCGGTTGTTTTTTGTTTGATTCAATATTCTCATTTATGAAGTTTCTTTTTGCTTTTGAAATTAGACTTTTTGCTATATTGCGTTGCTTTTTGTATAATGCGTGTGTCTGATCATTTCTGTTTTTATTGTATTCTGAGTATCTTGTGTTTCTTAGTTTGATGGCATCCAATATATCTCCCCTCATCCATGGCTGTGTTCTTGCTCTGACTCTTACCGTTTTTTGCGGGGCAACATTGTCTAGGACTTCCAAAAATGTGTGTTTGAAACTGTTCCATGTTTGTTCGACAGTAGTGCAATCTAAAATAGTTGTCCAATCCGATTTATCAAGAGCTTCCGTGAGAGCTTCACTGGAGTAGTGTTTCATGGATCTGACTTTGGCTGTGGTGTGACCTTGAACTGCAAGTTTGTGAATTTTACGAGTACAAAAAATGATATGGTGGTCGCTTAAACTACACTCTATTACTCCACTTCTTCTGATTCTGGCTGGGTCTGATGATAAGATGAGGTCAATGGTGGACTGAGAGGCTGGTCTTGTAATGTGATTTATTAACTGGGTGAGACTATGTAAGTTGCAGAATTTAGCAAAATGTCTGAAAATGGTATTATCTTTACGTTGAATATTGGTATTGCAATCGCCAATAATAATTACCTCTAAGTTTCCTATTAATTTGAGTTCTTGTTCAATTAAATCATAGAAATTGTTTTGGTCAGGTGGTCTGTAAACTCCACCTATAATTATGGGTTTGGATTTGGGAAAAAATATTTTAACCCAGACTGATTCTGTGTTATGACCTGTTTCTGATAGTACCTCATAGTTAATATTAGATCTTATATAAATGCACACCCCCCCCCGAACGATCTCGATCTTTCCTAATAATGGAGTACCCATGTATTTCAATTTCAGAATCATGTACAGAGTTGTCCAGCTTTGTCTCAGAAAACGAGAGAATGTCAACTTTCCCATTACCAAACATGTTTCTAATTTCAGATATTTTGGAGGGACATTTTAAGCTATTAATATTCAGATGTGCAATATGAAGCCCTCTAGAGGAGAAGATATTGTCCATTTCATATATTGTGAAAAAACCTGTAGCTCCTGGTGTTTCAGTAGGGGCAGTGAGAGGAGTAGAAATGGGTTGAGAGGGTGAATGAGTCTGGGGGGGGTGATTGATGGACATATTGTGGGTTTGGGAACATCTATGAGATGGTCCGAGCCCAGAGTGGTGGGATGAAGGGCCCGTAGCTGGGGCGGAACTATTGTGCGGTGGGCTGGGACCAGGGGGACATCATTCCGTGACGGACACAACATTGGACTGGATGCGCGCAGCCGAGACTATGGGCATCGTAAATGGATCCAGAGGAATATATCGGAGACCGAGGGTAATATTAGCCGTTAGTACTCTGCTACCAAGCAGGTTGGGATGCAGTCCGTCCTTGCCGTAGAACGATGTGCGTCCCCAGAAGAGAGCGAAGTTGTCTATATAGTTTAGGTTGTGGGTGCGACACAAACGGTGGAGCCAGGTGTTTAGGCTGGCGAGCCGACTGAATCTCTCTCATCACCACAACGGAGACGAGGGATTGGACCCGAAATAAAAAAGGAGAGCCCGCTCTCTTTAAGAACGTCAACAAGTTTTAGAAAGTACTCGGTCATTAACTAATGGTGGAAATAGCTGATCTTCAAGTTTTTTGACCTGTTTTGTACCATTTTGGAATGTGTGTCGCCATTTTTTAAAGAGATTATGAGCACAATTGCATCCAAACATTGAACATTCAGTAGATTTTCTGTGATTTTCTGGCTCTAAAACACGTGCTTTGATTTTCCTGCTGTTTGTCACAACCAGCAAATCCCTGTTTTTATATATTCAATAGCAGGTGTCACTGTTTTGCCTGTTTTCATTGCAGCCCAAAAGGCCTCCAAATGCACAAAAAAAATCCTTTGTATGTTCAGAGTTGAAGTTTTTGGAGTGCAATTGAGGTCATACAAGCTAAAATGAAAATGAATGCCATGATGACAGTCATCTGCCTCTTCAGCCTTAATGAAATGCCCAAAAACAGGGACGACGTCCTCAAGGATTCAAGTGAATTCAAGTGTTTTTTTTTCTCTCTCTTCTTTAAGGTTGTTCACTGTTGTGCTTATTTGCTTTTTTCGCACTCATTTGTGTTTCAAAGCCTCCTGCAGCCTGGTTCTGTGCACTTAGAGCTGCTTTCTTGTTGGGCCTCATCAGCACATTATGAGAGAAGCATACAGCAGCCATGCAGCCCCACTGGGGCCCAACTGGGTCAGATAGTTAGCACATAATACTGGCCTTGATGCGGAATGACTTCAAATGAAAAGATATGTGGGATTTCATTTTTTCTCTTAAAGGAGAATTCCACCCATTTTCAACATTTGACTATGCCATTAATGTACAGTAACTAAAAAATGTGCCTCCGTTTTGTTTCCTAGAAGTGGAGGTCTGAAAAAAACAAATCATTAACATGGTGAAACACAACTTCAAGTTGTGTTTCACCATGTTAATGATTTATTTTTATTTTTTTGGACCTATTTTCTGAGAGTGTACAAATGGAAATATGAAAATGGGTGGTATTCCCCAGGCTTTTACAATGGTGTATTTTTTTTTTTTATAAACGTTTAAGCAAATTTATATACAGTATTTATTTGAATTAAAGCCTTTTTTATGACAGAGCCTGGCCTGGTTTTAGGGGCATCGCCACATGGTCTTTGTTATTGTCCATTTTCTGTGCGAAATGTCAGGGCTGCAATAGGACATTAAATGTGTACTAGGTAACTTTGACTGGTGGTCACAGTTTGTAGATCGAGTCCTACATTTCCCAGCACCCCTTGCGCTTTAAGTCGCATTCTAATTGGTCCTTGTAATCATGGACCAAGGACCAATCAGATCAGTGTGTGATTTTCCCCTGGGAACCACAGTCACTTAATAGAAAACAAATTTAGAACAGGCTTCGAGGGCTGAAATTCAGAGAATGGCTTAATCATCTGCTATGCTGGGGCAGTGTGTACAGGCCATCAATGCCAATTTGGCCTTTTTAGGGGTGAAATAGTGCCTTAGGGTATGTGAGTTTCCAATGGGCATGAGGCCAAAACAAGGGTCTCTATTACTAATGGTAATCTGATAATAATCCATGCCGTAGTCTTTCTCAGTTAACCAGGATTTCCCCGGCCCTCTAAGCCAGGGGTTTTCAACCTTTTTATTCAGCATTTGAGGCACGGACCACCATTTGTTGACATTTTAGCCCCACAGGCCCCCAAAACTAAAGATTTATTTTGTTTTTGCCCAGAATTTCAGGCTGGATTTGGGGAAACAAAACAGTCAAACGTACAGATCAAAAATGACCTTTAATCTTCTACATTCTCTAGTTGTGGAGATTTGAGCTAATTCAGATGATGAATAGTTTAACTCTTGAGAGTGTAAACATGAAACCAAACCTGTGAGGGTCCATTTGGTTTCATGTTTACGCTTTCAAAGAGCTATATCTGGTCAACCAACTTTCCATCATTTAGCCTGGGGACCACCTGGAACCCTCTCAAGGACCACTGGTGGTCCCCGGACGACGACCGGTTAAAAACCACTGCTCTAAGCTCTTTGGTAAACAGAAACTACTTTCAAGTCGGAATACCATTTTCATCCAATCAGGAAAGAGAGCTTGAAATTGGAAGTAATGGTGCAAAGAAGTGAACATGCAATGTTGGAAGTGAAACACTAAAATTGAAGCAGATGAACAGACTCTCTCTCTCTACTCATTAGATGAAATTGTGTCGCAACTGAAAATGTATTTTCTGTATGGTTTTTAAAGACCTAAACTCTAGCCACTGGAAAAAACAGTGATTTATCTCAGAAATCGGACTATTATCTGTAGGCCATTGTTATCGTTTTCCGAGGAATGGGTAGTCTTCAAATCCACTTTCACGGTATTGCAATTGAAAACGTGCACATGGCTGGAATATGGAAATGTAAATGTCCCATAGTAACTGTAGTACAGTACAGTTAAGGGTAAATATACTGCTAAAGCATCCCATAATACTCACGGGGCACAATAAAAAATGCAACACAGATTAAGCCTTTTGGTTTTCTCAGAAAATAATTAAGCACATTCACTTGCAGAGCTATTTACCCCTGCTAATCACTTGGATGGTGAACTTTAATTAAAAATATATTGGCACGGGCTATTCATAGTAATCAAGTTAATTAGAGAATTATAAGACATCAGATTTAATTTTAATAAGATATGTGCATCCAAATCGCGTTTTAAATGGTCCATAGGCCTACTACTGTATGCATGCAGGCGTTTTACAAATGGTGTTTTAATGACATTTATTAACACAGTAAAACATCACATATATCGTCCATTATGGTGATTCAGGATGACATCAGTGTGATTATGCAGTACCAATATTCATTGGGCATAATAGGTGACCTTTTATTAAGCTTTCAGAAGTGTATGAATAGGCGACTGTGACAAACTGTAGATGGTCAATGTTTACCTGGGTGAGCAGAGCAGTGGTTTTCATCCTTGTTCATACCAGGGCCCACTATCTATTCAGCATTTTAGCCACGGACCACAATTTGATGTTGGGTTTAATCTCTGACCCAAAAGCAAGGATTTTCAAGTTTGTGTCTACAATTTAGGAGAGATAACTGCCCTAATGTTGGTCGATAGGGGAAGTGATTTCACTTTTGTCAGATATCACCCAAAACATTTTTTTTTTCCTGTTAAATTGCTCTATTATAAGGTGTGCAGACCATATATGCATGGAGTTTCCCCCTCCCCCACGTTAGCAGAGGAGCTAATAAAAGTTCCACAGGTGGAGGGTGAATTCTCCTCCAATCAGGATTGAGCAACAGGTTCACATAGTGTAGCTACTCTTGGGCGCCCCTAGTGCACCAGACTGGTACTACACGATGAATTTCAAATCACTTACCCTACCTTTAACTCTTGAGAGAGTAAAATGAAACGTACGGTCGGTGGTGGTCGTTCCTCTTCAGAGTTCGTTTTTTCTTTATTTCTGATTCGCCCACTCCGCTCATGCAAAGTAGCATGGCCTACTTGTGCGTGAGCGGAGTGCGTGCAAGTGCGCACTAGTTATTGTTTAGCACTTTTCAAGATTTCAAGCTTGTATAGATCAGCTATTTTTTTTACTCCATTTGAATATTTAGTCCTGAAAAGTAAGAGTTTTGGACAAATGAGGTTTCCAGCCTCCACAGAGAGCATCTACAGTATAGAACTTAATGCATTCCTTCATTTGTGTCTGATCTTCTGAAAGTGAGGAGCTCTGCCGTACGCTGTGAAGGAGAGGAGAGGAGGAGGTCTGGATGTGACACCGACCTCATTAGGGAAAGACCTTTTTCTGGCACCAGAATGTGTTTGTGCTTTTATATCATTTCTCTGCATGGTAAAAAAAAAAAAAAAAAAAAAAAAGGTTCAGGGAAAGCATTACTTGAATGCACTTTTCATTCATTACATGAATGAAAAATGGCAATAATATAAACCAGTGGTTTTCAACCAGTGGTCCGGGGACCACAGGTGGTCCTTGAGTCCACCAGTGGACCTTGCCATTGCAACATTCAGCGTCACCTTAGCGTCACCTGATCCTTTCTCCTAGACTCCCACAGCTGCTGCTGCTGCTTCACTGTGGTGGACAAAAACAGGGATTTTGTAACTTTTATTTCGCTAAATGAATAGTTGGGTGGCAGTTGGGTGAAAATGATTCAATGCAAACTAAGGCTTCTTTTTTCTGAGAGTGTACAAATGGAACCAAATGGACCCGCTAGGGTCCATTTGGTTCACATTTGTACACTCTCAGAAAAAAAATCAAAATGGGTGGATTCCCCTTTGTTGCCTGTTGCCATGCGTCTCGTGTTCATGTTGCCCGTTGATGTTGACATTGCTAGTTGATATTGATCAAAATATTGCTAGTGCAGCAGGGCCTTAAGAATGTTACCGGCAACTGAGTCTGGAGAGTAGCTGGTTGACTCGAATTTTCCTGACGTCACTTATTGCGTAGCGCCCTTGTTTCTGATTGGATGTAGTTCCGATGAAGGTAAACTGTTGCTTTTTTTCCCCCAAACAAATCAGACAGTATTTCAACCTTCATAAGCCACACCCACTGGTGGAGATAGGCTCCTTGCCAGACAGAGTTGCGTTGAATTTGAACTTGAACTTCAACATAATGCAGTCTGGTTTCCAGGCTAGGTGGTCCCCAGCTAAATGATGGAAAGTCGGTTAACCAGATGTAACTTGGGTCCTTTTGGTTTCATTTCAAAGTATTGATTTGGTTTCATCTTTACACTCTCAAGAGTTAAAATATTGATCCTGTGAATTCTAGTCTGCACAATTGGAGAATGTTGGAGATGAATGGTCGTTTTGATCTGTATGTTTACCTGTTTTGTTTCCAGACAAAATCAAAAAATAAATCTTTAATTATGGGGGTTTGTGGGGTGAAAATGTCATCAAATGGTGGTCCGTGGCTCAAATGCGGAATAAATTGTGGGCTCTGCTATGAAAATGGCTGAAAACTCCTGATATAAACGTATAAAAAGATAATGCAAATTTGTCCTTTACTGTATTACAGTGGTTTTCAACCAGTGGTGCGGGGACCACCAGTGGTCCTTGAGAGGGTTCCAGGTGGCCCCCAGCTAAGTTGCTTAACCAGATGTAACTCTTGAGAACGTAAAAATGAAACCAAATGGACCCTTGCGGGTCCATTTGGTTTCATTTTTACGCTCTCAATAGTTAGGATATCCTAACTCATCATGTGAATTAGTCCAAATCTACACAACTAGAAGATTAATGGTCATGGACAGAAGCAAAAATAAATCTTTAGTTTTGGGGGTCTGTGGGGCTAAAATGTCCTCACATGGTGGTCCGTGGCGCAAAGGCTGAATAAATGGTGGGCCCTCGGATGAAAAAGGTTGAAAACCCCTGCTTTACTGTATTATATCATCACTGTCTGTATGCAGAAACACGGCAGCGTATTTCATGCCATCTCTACGGGTGAAGCTGTGAATGAATGAATGAATGAATGAATGAATGAATGAATGAATGAATGGAATTTTTATTGGCAGAGATGAGAGTTACAGTACAAGTCAAGTACACACTGCAACAGAACTGATAACAGCTTGGAGAATTACAGTACAATTCAAGTACGACTACATCAAATCTGACAGAGCTGATTGGACACACTAGTTAAGCATACACTTGTTTACAATAGTGTTCATTTCATTAAGGCATTCAAATACATACAAAACAACTACTTCAGTGAAGTCAGAAGCAGCAAATCATGGAGGTAAACTCATAGTGGAGGTAAAAGGGAAAAGAGAAATGTACAAAGAGGAGAGGGGGGTGGGTGGAGCTGTGCTCACTGTTCTCCATTACTCATCCAGAGCGTTGCCATGTCTGCTAATTATGCGCGACTTTGGGATTGTTTTTCTGTAAAGGTGCTTGTAAATATTGGCAGTTACTGATTGCAGGAGGGTGCTGCACGCTGCACGGGGCTCTTAGCTAAAGTGCTCATTTGGGGCCCGTATCCTGAATCTGGTTTAAACCACTGGTTCTCAAACCGTTTCATGTCAAGCACCCTGGCATAAATTGTCCTGGTATCCTCTTCATCTGTGTTGTTAAAATGTTTCAGGTGATGGTGGTTTATACTGCTCATGTAGCCATACTAGTTTATAGTCATTATAGTCACTTGTTTTGGCTTTGTTTCCATAGACCCATTGTTGGTTATTTCCAGTTCCGGTTCTAGGTATTTAGAGGCCTTATGCTAGATGAGCTAAAACTTCTTGTTTTTACTATTTTTCGAAAGGATAAAATGGCATAATATAAACTAGATCAGTGGTTTTCAACCAGTGGTCCGGGGACCACCAGTGGTCCTTGAGAGGGTTCCAGATGGCCCCCAGCTAAATGATGGGAAGTTGTGCCTGTTGGATGGATAATTCTTCCCTGAGTGCAAGCGTGCACATTGGGGAGGGAACCAATGATAAAGACACAAAAGCCTGGGACCGTAGATAATAATAAACTACATGTGGTTCGGATCCAATTGAAACATTTTCCATTTCCTGAATCCTGAAATAACAATAATGTTGGACATAACCCTAAACCACAATGTTTCCATCTGACCCTAACCACAGACCATAATGTATTCAGCATGCTCTTAAAAAGGCTCCGGGATTTCATCAGTGTTGCCAACTTGACATATTTGTCACTATATTTAGCTTTTTTCCAGACCCCACTAGCGACAAAATTAATGAAAAACTCCTGGCGGAAAATCTAGTGATTTTTTGCTGGTGAGTTCGGTGAAATTGGTTGACAGGCGCCAGAGATAAAACCCTCGTTTTTCACTATTTTTCCTCCTATGATAGAGTCCTCCTCCCTCCCAGGAAAGGACCATTGGTAACCAAATGGGCCCTTATAGATCTGTAACTCTTGAGATTGTAAAATGAAACCAAATGGACCCTTACCGTCTATTTGGTTTCATTTTACGCTCTCAAGAGTTAAATTATATTTATTATCTGAATTGCCTCATTTTGAAGAATTGCTAATTTGCAACATTTTGCCAGTTATTTCTCCTAAGAGAGACTAAACTCAACATCAAATGGTGGTCCGTGGCTAAAATGCAGTGGGCCCTGATATGAAAATGATTTAAAACTACTGCTCTAGCGCATTATAGTGCATTTTGGAAGTGCCACTAGTGCACTTTGGATTTCGGCAGTTGGCAACACTGCATCTCATCTCCAGTGTATGCCTCACTCACTTCACCAGCTTTATACGCTTGTTTCTCTTGTTTCTTTTTTAGTACAAAAAAGGCTTTTCCCAACAATAGTGAGAGATCATGACTGACTGAATGAATGGATGGTGATATACTGCAGCACTTGCTGTAAAGACGACAAGCAGCCCTAAAAGTTTCCCACCCGGTGTGACATTAAAAACTGTGATTTATGAACTTCCAACTTAACGCAGGCAACAGCGACGCAGCACAGCACACAGCTGGCCTGTAAATTAGCTGTTAAGTGGCGTATATATATTGGTTGTAATAGACTGAGATCTTTAGCCTTGTCCAGACCTGTGATTTAGAATGCTGGTCCCTCAGCACAGGGTCCGGGACCCCCCCCGGGGGGGGGGGGGTCCTCAAGGTTACTACTAGGGATGTCCCGATGCCACTTTTTTTCATTTCCAATCCTGATACCACAGTTTCCGTGTTGTCCAATACCGATACCAAATACCGCTACCAGATATATAGTTCACATTTTGCCAGTTCAATGTCCCAATTGTGGATAAAAACGTGAAAGTTATCAGCCTTCTCAAACCCCCAAATACTGTTTTCAAACGATAGTAGTAACATATACAAGAAAACCTTCCAATTCTCACCCTCCATTTTTCATTATAAGTGCATTATTCTTAAACACTATGACAGTAAGTAACACCATCACCACTATTTCAAACTCAAACTTTCTTAGGGGCCTTGAAATGTTTTTTTTTTTTTTTTTTTTTAATGTGTAGATCTTGTTGATCTACACATCTAGCTCTCAAGTCCAAAAAGTGTGGGCACCTCTGATCCAGACTATTGTGATGTCAGAACAGGTCAGCTCCCTAGATGGGTATGTCCAGATCCCGGGCAGAGGTCTTTGGTGCATGGCGATGGGTGGTATGGAACGCATCTGTTGTTTTTGAAGTCGGTGAGGCAGATGGTAGTTTAAGTGCATTTCAGACACACACACACACGTTTAGACAATGTTTGTTCAGAGCACTTTTTTAGCATGGCATCATATGGCAGCCCAGATCTTTAATGTTTGTTTTAGCAACAGTCTGGTAATATTTGTTTAGATCACTGTTTAGATCTCTAAAGAAAACATCACAAGGCAGACTTCACTTCACACAAGTTTGATATGTTTGGCATGTTGATATGAGGTTGTAGATCGGATTATTCAAAAATGTTTTTTTCAAAAACATTTGTGTTTTAAAGAGGGGGTGCCGTGATTTTTGTTTTTTTTCCAATTTTGTACATGTTTAAAAGGTGACAGTATGTAAATATACCCCTAAGTGTGTTTTTTTATGTGCAATGACGTCTTCCCCTTGAATTTAGGGTTTCTTCCTGGGGGCTGAACCTTTCCAGTGAAAAAAAAACTTCAATATAGTGACATCACGTGTTCAGCCCCTCCCCTAACTCCTCCCCCCTTTATCATGCAAGTACAGCTGTGGGTGTGGCTTCAGTTCAGGTGGATTTCCACCCATCACCACCCACCAGGCAAACCAGGCATACTTAATGAGCTGGTAGGGTGGAATCATAAAAATGACAGTTTAACAAACACTGTACACTTTTTGGGGGAAAAACTCTTACTTTTCATATAACATTAATACCTGATGACCATGTTTTAGGGTAGAAAAATTCATGGCACTCCATCTTTAAGAAAAAAAAAAAGCAAGACAAATAATAATGGTTAAGGTACTGGCAGATATACAGGGCCCTCTGGTCATATTATTGCTGCTCATTTGTATTTTTGTGGGGGAAAAATGGAATTTTGATAAAAATCTCCAGCACAGGCCAGCAGGTTTGATGATGGCCTCTGCTGGAAACCAGTACATTAAAAATGTACTTTTAGTTTTTTTCTTCACTGCGACCCGAGGGAGGGAGGGAGCGACTGAGTACAGTGCCGTTGCTTTGGCCTGCAGCCTGCGTCTGTCTCACCAGCTCACACAGGGGCGGATCTAGGCATGGGGGGGGGGGGGGGGGGGCAATGCCCCCCTAAATGCCCAGTCTGCCCCACCAAACACAATGGCATGCAAAACAACCCAAGATATTTCAAATTAAAGTGCTTATATTTAAAATGATTTGAAACACTACTACTGCTACTATCTAACTACAGCTGTGTCACCACTAAACCAACAGCATTTCATCATTGAAAACAGAAAACTCTCTGAGTCAGACCTTTAGCTTTATGCATGCTGCGTGTCTGTTGCAACTTCAACAACAACTGATGTTATTATTATTGATGCTTTACTTGACTAATAAAAGTCCTGTAACAGAAAATGGTATGGTGCGACCCCCCCCCCAAATGAGACATGTTACATCTGCCCCTAAGCTGAGTGAGCTCACAGCCTTTCAGAGTCTCTCTGAAATAAAAAGGGACAAAGGGAATCGGGAGCAGAAAACAATCATAAAACGATTATGAAAGTTGCATAATTCTAGACGGCTGGCCGTGTCGGCTAAATTACACTCCTCAGGGGTAGAGCAGACATCACACAACACAAAGTTCAGAAGGAAGAATTTTCAATCACCTCACAGTGGACGACTAGCAGTCAAGGTGATGGATTGAAATAATATTTTAATTTAGAGAGAGGGTTGGGGGGGGGGGGGGGGGCAGGTTACGATACATTTCCTTAATGTCTGCAGGCCGAATTAAATGGTCTTGAAACATCGGGTTCACCTGAGGTCGAAGATTTCTAGTATCACTCCTGGCATAATGGATGGATCTGTTTACTGCTCTGAGTCATGACGGATGTATTGCACTCTTGCTTTAGTTAGAACTACTATACTTTTATCATTATTGTTTAGGGTGTTTTTTTTTTGTAATTATTCTATTTTATTAAACAAATAATTGAAGCATGAGGTTTCATGGATCATTAAAAATCGAATCGACACAAGAACAAATCAAGTTGTTTTTAATCAACTAAATCGATGAGAATCGTGCATCAATATTGTATACTTGTCTTGTCTTACTCCGTTGCGTGCAGTTGAGCCTCCTATGGATTCCTTATAGTCAATTATTATAATAATATTACCGCTGTTGTTTACTGGATGACTCATCTCCCCTCGTTAAAGTTACTGAAGTATTTAATTAGCGTGTGTGTGTGTGTGTGTGTGTGTGTGTGTGTGTGTGTGTGTGTGTGTGTGTGTGTGTGTGTGTGTGTGTGTTGTGTGTGTGTGTGTGTGTGTGTGTGTGTGTGTGGTTGTGCGGGCGTCGTGCGCATGCGTGCACCTGCATGTGTGTTAGAGAGAATGTTTGATTGATTGCAATTCAGTTGCATATTTTTTATCAGTTCTAAATGTACCTTAAATGAGTGTTTTTCAAATTTTTCGTATCAAGGTCCATTATTTATTTCTGCATTTGAGCCAGAGACCACCATCTGATGCAATGTTTTTGCACTATTTACAGATAAATTAAATAATTTGTCCCAAGCTGTTGATATTTATATTGGTACCATTAGGAGCGAGCATGCAAATTTTGCAGAATATTTTCAACATTCTTTAATTGTTTAGACTTAATTTAAATTAACGTAAGTGAAGCAGATGCATTTGGCAAAATTGAACCTACTTGGCTTTTGTTTTTGAGTTAATTGCGTCCTAAATAAATTTATATACAGTATATATATATATATATACAGTATTTATATATATATATATATATATATTTATATATATATATATATATATATATATTATATATATATATATATATTATATATATATATGCCTCGCCAACATATTTCTACAGCTTTAAAATGATAACTTGATTTCGTACCTTCACCACTACGATCCTGACACCAACCCATCACATCTGCTACCACTATTAGATAAATATTACCATGAAGCCATCATCTCCTCAGTGATTATTAGATCTATTAGATCTATCATCCTGCAGCGCAATAAAGAGCAGGCCGTGTGCAGGCGGTGGCTGGGGCGGCGGGGAGAGATGAGAGCAGGGGCGGATGTAACATGTCCCATTTGGGGGGGGGGGGGCAAGAGAAAATGTTGGAGGGGCAAGAGAAAATGTTATGGGAGCTGCCCCCATACCATTTTCGGTTACAGGACTTTTATTAGTCAAGTAAAGCATCAATAATAACATCAGTTGTTGTTGAAGTTGCAACAGACACGCAGCATGCATAAAGCTAAAGGTCTGACTCAGAGAGTTTTCTGTTTTCAATGATGAAATGCTGTTAGTTTAGTGGTGACACAGCTGTAGTTAGTTAGTAGCAGTAGTAGTGTTTCAAATCATTTTAAATATAAGCACTTTAATTTGAAATATCTTGGGTTGTTTTGCATGGCATCGTGTTTGGGGGGGGGCAGGCAGGGTATTTAGGGGGGCATTGCCCCCCCATGCCCATGCCTAGATCCGCCCCTGGGAGAGAGAGAGAGAAAAATGAACTCCGTCAGGAAGCTGGATAAAATTTCTCTGACACACACAACCTTCAGTGCAGGAAGAATATCTCCGTATCCTGCCGACATGCGATCCTCCCAATCTATTTGGGACGGCTCGTCTTCACTGCAACTCCAAACAAGTCCTTTCCAGCTGCATCATTCATCAATTTCAAGCCCCCACCCCCCCACCCCACCCCCCCCCCCCACCCCCGGCCGTTTGGTTTTTGTGGGCTGAGTTTTATGATACCCCTACGACGCTCAATAGCTGGCACGGACGGCAGCCATGTGTCACGGAGGAGGAGGAGGGGTGGGGGGCCGCGTTCGCACGCCGCCCGGCGTGATAGGAAGACGGACAGACGAGAAAACCACGGGAAAGAAAAAAGGACAAGCCGTGGCTTTTAATAATTCATTTGCTTTAGGTATTGACATTAAACACCAATTCGATGGCGGGGAGGCAGAGGTGGAGAACAAAGATGCTCTGGCCTGCTCTGGTCGACTCGGCAGAACGCTGACAGCCGTTAGTCAACGTTTATTACAGGTGATATTTGGGCAGATCGAGGCACAGAGGCAGCTGCGGTGTAATACAGATATATTTAACTTTGTTTGCTTTTTCAAGAGTAGAGAAAGTAAAAGATGGGTGTTAACTGTTTTACATTCTTTGCTTTCATATTTGTTTACACAATGTGAAAGCGATTTATTTTTTTTATGTATTGTACAGTAGAACCATGTTAGAATGCCCTCTCCCATAGCTGAAGTCCCTAAAACTAAAGAAAGCAAGGGTTGTAAGATAATTAACACCCATCTTTTACTTTCTATAATAACAACCTAAAACATGACCCTTGGATGAAAAGTGTTTAGCCTCCTCCAGCTGATGGCGCATAAAGAAGTGGTTGCATTTATATAGAGAAGCGCAGTGACGTCACCGCCCCGGTTCGGAAGTCTTTTTCCAATTCATTTTTCTCATAGACTTTTCAAAAATAATTTATATCAAGACGATTACGCCGCGGAAAAAGCCAACTCGAGTCGTGACGAATCATGATGACACAAACTTTTGGGACAATAAAATAAATTTCTAAGATGAAAAACGAAACAAAAAGTCTTGTATCATGCCGTTTTTACTTTCTTCCTAATTATATATTATATGACGATGTTGTGTTTGTTGTCATGATTTGTCACGACCTGAGTTGGCTTTGGCCGCAGGGTTATCGTCTTGATATAAATTATTTTCGAAAAGTCTATGAGAAAAATGAATGGGGAAAAGACTTCCGGAACCGGGGCGGGGTGACGTCACTGCGCATCTCTATAGCGCCTTTATCCAAGGCCGCTTTACATACATACAGTAGTGCAAAACCATGCAAGGCACAACCAGCACGTCGGGAAGCAAGTTGGGGTTCAGTGCCTTGCCCAAGGACACTTTGACATGTAGACAGGAAGAGCCGGGATTCGAACCGCCGACCCAAAAATCATTAATTGCGACGACCTGCTCTACCTCCCACAGTCGCCCCGGGGTAAGTGGGGGAGGTTGGGGGTACGGTACAGACAAACACTTTGCCCAGGGCTGGGAATAACCCAAAGCTGCGTGCCTGCCTGGGATATCTTCTGTTTCCCAGAATCTATCTTCTATCCGTTCAGCTTGACCTGACCTAGAGAGAGTGCTGAAATAAGTAGTCAGGCTATTTTTGAAGCCAATTGTGTTCTTCCTTTGTTTGCGATCCTCGCCGGTGAGTCCGTAGCTCCACTGATGGAGACCTGCAGGCAGGGCCGGATCTAGAGGGGGGCCAGGGTGGGCACTAGGGCCCACCCAAATGTGCATCCTGCCCACACGATGAAAGGTATTATCAGTGGTTTTCATCAGTGACCCGGGGATCACCAGTGGTCCTTGAGAGAGTTGTGGAAAGTTGGTTAACCAGATGTAACTCTTTGAGAGCGTAAAAATGAAACCAAATGGACCCTTGCGGGTCCATTTGGTTTCATTTTTACATTCTCAAGAGTTAAAATATTCATCAACAGAATTAGCCCCAAGTCTACACAACTAGAGAATGTAGAAGATTAATGCTCATTTTCATCTGTATGTTTGACTGTTTTGTTTCTCAAATCCAGTCTGGTATTGTGGACAAAATCAAAATAAATCTAGTTTAGTATAGTTTTAGGGTCTGTGGGGCTAAAATGTCATCAAATGGTGGTCTTACTGTGGCTCAAATGCCGAATAAATAGTTGGCCCCAGTGTCAAAAAGATTGAAAATAAATATGAAAAACTTTGGGAGTCCCACCCTGCCGTTCTTCGTGCCCACCCTAGTAGGGCTGGCTAAATCCGGCCCTGCCTGCAGGAGTGGATGAAAGTGTTGGTGTGAGAGAGGAGAAGCACTAGTACTGGCCACACTCTTTCAACTTTTTATTTTTTTTCACCTGATGATTGCTATGAGGTCCATCCACTCCTGGACAACTGCTATGATCCGTCTTAGAAATTGCCACTGTCGGATGAAAACCTTACGCGTCCAAAAGCATTACTTTACCTTTTTCATATACCAGCCTTTTTCATATACCAGCCTTTTTCATATACCAGGGCCATGCACTATTTATTCAGAATTTGAGCCGCGGACCACCATCTTAATGATACTTTATCCCCATGGGCCGCAAAACTAATGATTTCTTTTGCTTTTGTACACAATAACAGGCTGGATTTCAGAAACAAAAAACGGCAAACATATAGATCAAAATGACCATTAATCTAGTTATGTAGACTTGGGCTGATTCAGATGATGAATATTTTAACTCTAGAGAGTGTAAACATGAAACCAAATGGACCCGCAAGGGTCCATTACTAGCACCACATGCCATCCAGGGACTGGACTGTACTTGGACATCTAGGATGGCCTTGTTGTCACTTTGGGAGGGTATGATGCTTTAACACGTTAAAGCATCATATGTGCATTGCATGTGAAGCCACAGACAGATGCCAGATGTTTCAGTTCAATTCGAATCCCAGTTTTGAAAAAAAAAAAAAAACAAAAAAACAAGCGGTGTTTTGACATATTATATGAAAAGGTGCAAAATCAATTCTATCCAATTTGGGAAAACTTAGATTTAATTAGGACTAGCAGATGTAGCAGATTGTAGATAGCAGATTGTGTGCTGTTTTGCTTTCTCTTTTTTCACATTTATGATGTCTTTTAAAAGATCCTGCTTATATGATCCTGCCAAAATAGGTTGGAAGTGGTTTAGGATTGGAGACGGGTTGGCTGCATAATCACTGTGGTCATCAGTTGTGAAAAATACTCAAGTACTGTATAGAGCAGTGTTTTTCAACCAGTGGTCCTTGACCCTACGGGTCCATTTGGTTTCATGTTTACACTCAAGAGTTAAAATATTCATCATCTGAATTAGCCCAAGTCTACACAACTAGAGAATGGAGAAGATTAATGGTCAGTTTGATCTGTATGTTTCACTGTTTTGTTTCCCAAATCCAAATCCAAGCCTTTTGTTTTTGTGGACAAAAGCGAAATAAATCTTTTGTTTTGGGTCTTTCCTTGGGGTGAAAATGTCATCAGATGGTGGTCCGTGGCTCAAAATCTGAATAAATAGTGGGTCCTGGTATGAAAAGGGTTGAAAACCACTGGTGTAGAGGAATCTTTACTTCACTGGAGTATTTATTATTTTCAAAATTTAACCTCTACCCTTGATTTTATTTTATCACTTTAGTTACATTGATTATTATTACAAAATGTATACATTTCAGCCATTTAAAAAAGCCGATCTACAAGCTCTCAATGTTTCGATGTTCCCATTCTTCAAAGCTCACAACTTTTACTTGCAATGGAGTTAAAGTATTATATGCAACTCTTTAGCCAAAAATCGAAATATACTATATATTTTTTGCCCTTTCCCCTTCTACATCACTTCTACTTTGATGCTGCATCTGTTGCCGTGCAGACATGCACTTGCTTTGCCCTGCGCACGGTGCAGAACTTTTGTTTGTTTGTTTTTTTGTCGGGCTTGTGACAAGTCGGTGCAATTGCGTGTGTGGGCGGAGGGGGGTTTTGGGGGCTGAGGCAGTGTTTTAGCCAATCACAGCGCAGAAGTCTCCAGCAGATTCATATATGAGCCAATAGAGTGTAGGTGAGGTGGAGTTACGATCAGGGGCGGATTGGCACATATTTTCCCACCGGGACTTTGCCACTGGGGGTGGCAGCTGGTTAACCAGATGTAACTCTTTGTAAAAATGAAACCAAATGAAACCAAATGGACCCTTGCGGGGTCCATTTGGTTTCATTTTTACACCCTCAAGAGTTAAAATATTAATCATGTGAATTAGCCCAACTTAGTCTACACAACTAGAGAAGGTAGAAGATTAATGGTCATTTTGATCTGTATGTTCCAGGCTAGCATCTAGCGCATTCTAGTGCATTTTGGAAGTGCCACTAGTGCATTTTGGATCTTGTCCAGGCCACTAGGTGGCGCAGGCCACCGGGAAAACTCTCTGTACTCCTGATGGCCAATCCGCCCCTAGCTGGTTACGATTCATATAGTTTACAGCCACAGTTTTTTTGTACACAATAAAGTTGCATATATTACCTTTTAAACATAATAGAGACAACTTTAGTGTGTATCTGTTTTGATTTTTGGCTAAAAGGTTGTCTCTATTACCTTTAAAGGCGAATTCCACCCATTTTCAAAATTGTGAACCCATTTTCAAAATTGTGAACCCATTTTCAAATGTGAACCAAATGGACCCACTATAGGGTCCATCTGGTTACATTTGTACCCTCTCAGGAAAAAGGGGTCTGAAAAATCATTAACATGGTGAATCTTGATGATGTCATCAGATGTATTTCACCATGTTAATGATTTTTTCAGACCTCCATTTTTAGGAAATACAAAATTGGGGGGAACTTTTTTTTTTATCATGTCCACAAGATCTCTAAGGTGTATTGATGACATATTAAAAATTGGTGGAGTTCCCCTTTAAGTAAAAACATCTTGGTACTTTTTCCACCACTGCCTATATCAGTCTGGCTCTGTGTTGTTTTTATTTTATTTTATTTTTTCCCTCTATTGTGTAACCTGGTAAACTACTGCACACTCTTATATCCCAAATCCATGCTGTATGAAATGGACAATATATTAGTTTTTCAGTCGGCAAACAGTGCTATTTACCCCCCATGTGTGTCTATTCTCACTGGGATGGGAAAGGCAGAGAGCCTGTATGAAAACACTTAGACTTTCACAGAAACATCATAATGTTGTTTTGTCAGTGTGGGTTTGAAAGGTTCAGACACTCACACACAAGCATTCTGTCCTCATTTAATAGACAATAATAGGCTACTGCATGGCGGAACGGTTATTTTAGTTGTGTAAAAGAATAAAGTGTTCCAGGGCGGTCCAGGAGGTTGGAAAAATAAATGGACAATATTTCAGTCACCAATTCAAAACAAAACCACAACCCATGCGGCCGAGAGTGCACTGTTATATTTAATTTAGTTGAATGTAGTTTTTAATATAGTTTAGTCTCTCCTGTGATCTGGATATGAGAGAGATAGGAGAGATAGCTTGAAAGCCAGAGAAATCGCAGAGGCAGAGCGCAATGACCACCAGCAAGACAAATATAGGCCTATCTTGTGTTGTAGCACACTAAGTCACACACTTGCCCGATCGGGCAACCAGGTAGCAGTCTTCACTTGCCCGACCATTTTTTTTTACTTGCCCTGGGCAAGCGGGCAAGTGGTAGTGTCAAGCCCTGCCAAGGCTATGTATACTGTCTGTTACAGAGCACTAACCTCGCTTTCTTTGTTGCGATCGAGGATTGACACCCTCAGGGCGTGCCATAAATAACCACCAGCACAATGCCATACATATGCAATGCCTATGCTTCATATGCTGTAGTGTAAATAGGCCTAAATAATGGTTCTGGGTGGGCAAATAAAAAAAGTATATATAGGCCATTTTAGAGAATATTATTCAACTACAGCTTTTCTGTTATGGTGTATACATACATACTGTGACTGTGACTAAGAGGCTTACATGTATTCATGTATGTTCTGATGGGCCTCTGCATGTACACTGTCATGGCTAGGCCTACATGTTGTTTATGTGAATATGTACAGTATGAGTCGTTATTCCATATCAGAGGTGCCCACACTTTTTTGACTCGAGAGCTACTTTCAAAATGACCGGCTCACCAAGATCTACACATCCCAAAAAAAGTGGTGATGGTGTTACTTACTGTTATAGTGTTGCACTTATAATGAAAAATGGAGGCAGAGAATTGGAAGGTTTTCTTATACTACTATTGACATTTGAAAACAGTATTTGTAGTAGTTTGAGTTGATAGTTCTGTGATGTAGAATTTAGTCTCTTGCACCCAAAGCTGATAACTTTTCACGTTTTTGTCCACAATTGGGAAAGAGAACTGCCAAAACGTTGGTCAAAATAACAATTATTCAGATGTTTAAATATAATTTAACTCTTGAGAGTGTAAAATGAAACCAAATGGTCCATTTCAACAGTTTCATTTTAACGCTCTCAAGAGTTACAGATCTATACATTTTAGGGGACTGTCATGTGATCTACCTGCATGGCCTGTGTGATCTACTGGTAGATCACAATCTACCTTTTGGGCAGCCCTGTTCCATATCTTATTAAAAAGCCAAAGCAGAACAGTAAAGTAGTCCTTTCAGTCCTTTCAGTATGTGTCGGTTTTGTGTGCGCATCATTGTCCATGGTGTATGAGAGTGCTTATTTTCATTTTTGTTTTCTTTATCATTATTCAAATGTGTTATCAACAATTTGATACCCCTACATATCTGCGTTGCTGTGACTGAGCCGTTCACATTCAGCATCACGCTACACTTTTTATATTCATAAAGAATGCTGTTTTTTAAACTCCATCTTTCGATTCAGGCGTTTAGCAGAGGTTTTCAACCAGTGGTCCGGGGACCACCAGTTGTCCCTGAGAGGTTACAGGTGGTCACCAGGCTAAATGATGGAAACTTAGTTAGCCAGATTTAACTCTTCAAGAACGGAAAAATTAAACTACGAAACCAAATGTAGCCGCAAGGGTCCATTTGGTTTCATCGTTCACCAATTGTTTCATTTTTTACCAATGAAACCAAAGTCTACACACCTAGAGAATGTAGAAGATTAATGGTTATAATGATCTGTTTGTTTGACTGTTTTGTTTTCCCAAATCCATATTGTGCACAAAAGCAAAAGAAATCTTTAGTTTTGTGGTCTGTGGGGCTAAACTGTCCTCAAATATATTGGGCCCTGGTATGAAAAAGGTTAAAACCACTGTGCTAGATATGATGCTGTTTTTTGCTTTATTTTTTTATTTTATTCATTTATTTGTTCATATTTTTGTTGCTGTTATTTGCGCTACGTGTCAGGCGGTGCCACCAGGGGCCTGAGTGACACAATAATGACAAACTCTTTTGAGGCAGAGCAATTTCCCAGAATTGAATGAGCAGGATGTGTGTGCGGGGCGAACAATTTGTGCACTTAGCTCCGGATTGGTGCTGTCAATACCGGCCTGCTGTCCGTCCCTGTATGAGTGTTCACACAAATAGATTGGACAGCTCACCCCTGGCAGGAAGGACCCAGGGGCGGATCTAGGCATAGGCATGGGGGGGGCAATGCCCCCCTAAATGCCCAGTCTGCCCCACCAAACATGATGGCATGCAAAACAAACAACCCAAGATATTTCAGTGCTTATATTTAAAAATATTTGAAACACTACTGAAAATGGTATGGGTGCGGCTTCATGGTATGGGGTGCGGCTTCATCGCGAAGCCCCCCCACCCCAATTGGGAAATCTGCCCCTGGAAGGACCCACAACCACGGGGGTGCAGTGTTGCCAACTTGGCGCATTTGTCACTATATTTAGCTCTTTTCCAGATCCCCCCAGTGCCAAAATTAGTGGAAAAAATCCTGGCGGAAAATCTAGTGCTTTTTTTGCTGGTGAGTTGGGGCGGAACTGGTTGACAGGCGCCAGAGATAAAACCCTCATTTTTCACCATTTTTCCTCCTATGATAAGAGTCCTCCTTCCTTCCTAGAAAGGACCGCTGATAACCAAATGGACCCTCAGAGCTGTAAAAAGCTCTTAAATTATATTCAAACATTTGAATTACCTAATTTCCAAAAATCTACACATTTAGAAAATGTAGAAGAATTTTTACCAACATTTTGTCAGTTATCTCTCCTAAATTAGTCCGAGAGACTAAACTCAACATCAAACGGTGGTCTTCCGTGGCTAAAATGCAGAATAAATAGTGGGGCCTGGTATGAGAATGGTTGAAAACCCACTGCTCTAGCACATTCTAGTGCATTTTGGATTTTGGCAGTTGGCAACACTGCGCGGTGGGAGGAGGAGTAGCCTGGCGGCGCACAATGTCAGTCAGAACAGCCACCAGAAAGTGCTAGAATTTCAATGAAAAGGTCTGCATGTATGCCATGCTAAATATTTGAAATATTTTGGGTCGTTTTGCATGCCATCATGTTTGGTGGGGCAGCCTGGGGATTTAGGGGGGCATTGATCTAGGCATGCCCATGCCTAGATCCGCCCTGGTCAATTATTAAAAATGCAGCATGCAGTATGCTGGGGACCCATACCCAAACTTCTAAAACTAAATGCACTATAAATCTATAAACTAGTATCTAAAGCTGTCAAATTAGCAGACATTTGTCTTGAGATGCATGCAGTAGAAGTACAGGATGTCAAGTAATGTTCATACGAATTCCATCCATTTTCTTTTTTTTTTTTTCCTGAGAGGATACAAATGTGTACCCTCTCAGGAAAAAGAGGTCTGAAAGAAAAATCATTAACATGGTGAAATACATCTTGATGACGTCATCATGATTTTTTCAGACCTCCATTTTTAGGAAATACAGAATTGGGGGATTTTTTTTAGGTATATTAAGGTATATTACTGCCATAATAAAATGTTGAAAATGGGTGGAGTTCCCCTTTAAGTAAAAATAAAAGTACCTCAAAATTGTACACACATTGTGTACACAAAGACATCTGGGAAATAAATTCCTCAACGTAGCTAAAATCCTTGGGGATTTTAACCAATCCCTGGAGATGTTTTTTTCATGCAAAACAAATGCACACACATGGATTCAGAATTAGGAGAAACCCCCAGTTTGAATGAAAAAATGAACATTTTGCCTGCATGCATTCTGTAGGTACTCTAACCTTCAGCAGCTGTTACAGATTACCGCAGGGAGCCTGGATTTCAATCTTTGTGAGACACCTTTACAAAACACATTTATTCTGAAACTCAAGAGAACCACAAAGGTTTTATTCATTGCTACTTGGTACAACAAGCCTATGCAGTTATATACACACAGTACTCTGACTGCTACAACAACAACGACAATAGTAATAATTCAAAATAAAAACAAAGTAAAAAATAAATGTAATTATCAAGAAGCCTTCAGCAGTACAGTATCCACACATCAGCCGTGCATAATGAGGGCAGAGGGAAGAAAAATTGCATTTATATAAATGTGCAATGAGGCATGATGTATACAGAATAGAAGTGCTTTAAGGCATATAACCATTTAGCTGTAGAAACACATGCACAGTATATTATGCTACGGTACACAGTAGCAGTAGCTAGTATTTATACTAGACTAGAAGCTGCAAGTCGTTGGTAGTCAAATAAACAAACAAACAAACAATGCAACAAACAACAAGTTACCTTGTATCTATATATTGACACTTTATTTATAAGCAATAAATCACAGAATTTCATTGGCATTATGTCTTTTTTCCTTTTTCATCTTAGACCTTTCCATTATTAGATCACTTTATGAAAACTATCTAGTATGACAGACATATGACTGAGATAGATGGATTATTAAAGAATGAAATCTGCGATTCGTTGTGTTTTGCCCTATGCCCTACCGTAGTAGGCCTACCAGAGGCGGTAAATGACTTACACTGCATGCATTCCTGTGAATGCAAGGCAAGGCACCAGACAGGTCATTCAGGTGTTGACTTGCACTTTGCTTTATTTGGCATTCCTGTCTGTTGTGCTAAAGACAGACAGATGATCAGGACCAGTCTGCAGGAGTCCAGCAGACTGCATGCAGACCATCTCCACAGATACGTGTCTGACCATTCTGCACTCGGAATAAATGCATCTCTGATGGAATACTACACTTACAGAACAATCATATCAAGGCCCCAGCTCAGCTCGGAAAAATCCTGCGTATTCCACCAAATGCTGCTTAATTAAAGTGTCACAGAGCGGGATGGGCCCAGCGTGACAGAAAAATCTATTCGTTTCCATTAACATAGTAACTGTATCTATTTACAAATGTCAAATGTCAGCGAGTATTGAGTTTTGATGTGACAAATACTTGTCCCATTTATAATCGTGTTATACGACACCTTTCCCCCGTTCTGCCATGGCCATGGAGTGAGATACTGGAACACGCACTACTGCGAAGGTCATTGGAATTACAGTCTGGTCAATACCGCAATCATTGCATTCTTTCGATATTCATCGGTTGTGATCACTTTGTATGCACATTGTATGCATTTGATTCAGGCTTTCGTACACGGACTGCACTTTCAAGCAGTGTTGGGCAGTAACTAATTAAATATTACATATTACTGTAGTATTATTGCCATTTCCAGCTAAAGTAAATTGATATTACTCCGGCAAAATGTGTGACAAGTAATATTTTACTCTGCCTTAACATGCGTTATTAATTACTTAATGAAAATAGAACAGCTTTACAAGCTATCAACAGATAACAACAGAGTTTGTAGTTTGTAGATCCTAATCCCCCACAGCATTCTACAAACAGGCCATACACTACAAGTTCTCATAGTTGTCACAAGTTGTCACTAAACAGATTGTGTTGTACATCTCTATTCCTTTGTGGGTGAGAGGGGAACTGGGCAAAGTAATATTGTAATATGTAATATATTATTCTTTGATTCTAGTAATAAGTGAAGTAATAGTATGTTTTCTAAAGGGTAAAGCATAATAAGAAAGATATTCTCTCCTAAGTAATATTGCCCAACACTGCTTGCAAGTTTATTTTCTCATAACTCCCATTGACCATGAAGTGGTCAATGGGAGTTATGAGAAAATAAACGCGTAAAGTTTATTGCAAATTGTTAAAAAGTTAAAGTTCTATATTTTGATTGCCATACAGTGTTTGTTGTTCAGTAACCCGAGGTCTCTCTGTTTCTCCAGCTAGAAAAAGTGCGACGCCAATTATTTATCAGTAGAGAGAATTCATTTATCAGCTCCAATTTTACGGCGTTGCGGTTCCAATTGTCTGTTTGTTTTGTGGTAGTGTTTTATTTTTGTTTTTCAATACGTATAAACTCACTTGTGTGGCATCCATCCTCTTTGAGTTTTCTCTCCTGATGGTATATAATGACCTGGAGGTCATGATATTCCGTTTTCTATCTACTAGAGATCTGCAGAGATTGGAAGACTCCTGTTACTGAACAGACAGCAATGAGTACTATCAGATTACACATCAGATTATAATGCTATTTAAACACTGTTACTGAACAAACACTGTAGCAATGAGTACTAGAGTATACTCAGGGGTGTTGTGGAGGAGGGACGCGGGGGGGATATTTTTGGGGAAAAAGTAGGCCTATGTTTTTGTTTTGTTTTTTTGTCTTGTCATTTACTTTTATGGGTACAATTAGGCATTGTAAACAATCTTTCTCAATATGCTATACTTGTTTTAATAGCGTGTCTGAGTGTGTTGCGCAGGTGCATGCAAATGCAAGTGTGCATGCACGTGTCTTAAAGGGGAATTCAACTTATTTTCAATATTTTACATATATTTTCAATATTTTACATTTATATTTACATATGTCATTAATATAACATAGAGATGTTGTGTGGACATGGTAAAAAACAGTTTCCCCAATTCTGTGTTTCCTAGAAATGGAGGTCTGAAAAAAAAACATTAGCATGGTTAAATAATACATCTTTGATGACATCATCAAGATGTGTTTCACCATGTTAATGAGTTTCGTTTTTTTCTGAGTTTCCTTTTTTTCTGTGAAAAACATTCTCAGAAAAAAAAATGAAAATGAGTGGAAATTCCCCTTTAGGAGGCATCCCCCCACTTTTAAAAGTCCCACGTACTACAACACTGGCAATGAGTACTAGAGTATAATGCCATTTCAACCAAGAAGTCACACCACCACAAATCTCTATTTTATACATCGCTGGGCACTGGGCACTCATACGAAAAATAGCAGATCTACAAGCTCTCAAATGTGTTGCAGAGCAACACACATCAATGTAGTGTGTAGCTTTGCTTTTTCTTTCTCCCTCTTTCTCTCTTTCATGACAATAAACACATGTCCAAACTCGGGGTGCCAGGGAGAAGTGGTTAATATTCTGTAAGTGTTTCTGTTAAGCTAACGCTTTGGTCTCTCTGGACCTTTGTCTAGAGTGCTTTAAACAACCCTTACAACTGCCATCTTAAATAGAATCTCATGGAATCTCTTGGTTCAGTCCTACGGGGACGACAATTGCAAATTAACCCCCAATCTTCATCCCCAAGACGCTTGGCAGATACAATTCCCTGAGCTTTGCGTTGGACTAGACCTACTGTTTATGGTGCTCTTAAGATAATAGCATTTCATGAAGACTGCACACATTTTTGAATGACTTTACCAGAACTGCAAGACTGATGTTTTCATTTATTAGATATCTCTATAGTTGTATGGAAACATTGTTTGTCTCGAAAAAAAAAAAACTTTTTTCATGATCGTTTTAGAAGTAGTGTTTTGGGTCGATGAAAAAAGCTCACAAGCTGGTGTCAACACATTATGAGCTTGTAGATTTGCTATTTCCACAACTTTTGTGTGACACACTTGTATGTTGAAATAGGCCTACTATAGGGCATTACAAGAAAAAAAGAAAATTAACCAAAAAAAGTATACACGTATATACTGTATAAATATACAGTTAATCTGGAATGATTTACATTATACAAAGCCGAATCATGGATACAGTCGGTTCATGCCTGACCTGCCACGACATATAATTACTGTAAATTCTTAATTGGACATGAATATGTGTGGTGGTGACTCAGTTTCTGTTTTGACCATAATATGACACATTCACAGTCACTTTATTGAGAGGCACTCCCACAGGAATAGAATATAAAATGTGCAACACATTGCCTGTTTAATCACGTGTTTTGTTTTTTGTGGTTTTCAGTCAGTGGTCCAGGGACCACCAGTGGTCCTTCAGATGGTTCCAGGTGGTTCCTAGCTAAGTTGGTTAACCAGATGTAACTCTTGAGAGTGTAAATGAAACCAAAATGGACGCTTGCGGGTCCATTTGGTTTCATTTTTAAACTCTCAAGAGTTTAAATATTCATCAGGTGAATTAGCCCAAGTATAGACAACTAGAGAATGTAGAAGATGAATGCTCATTTTGATCTGTATGTTTTGGTTTGTTTCCCAATTGTAGTCTGGTACTGTGGACAAAAACAAAA
The DNA here is from genome assembly GCA_039105355.1 of Benthosema pterotum. Classification (NCBI taxonomy): domain Eukaryota; kingdom Metazoa; phylum Chordata; class Actinopteri; order Myctophiformes; family Myctophidae; genus Benthosema; species Benthosema pterotum. The sequence goes on from CM076984.1 coordinate 34,644,393, forward strand.
TAAATCTTTAGTTTTGGGGTCTGTGGGGCTAAAATGTCCTCAAATAGTGGTCCGTGACTCAAATGTTGAATAAATAGGGGGCTGTGGTTTCAAAAAAGGTTGAAAACCCCTGCATTAGCCCAATAGCCCATCATCATTTTAGGCAGGTTGTTATTAGCGATCATTGTAAAAATAGATATCCTCCTAGATCTTATATGTAGATATGCAAAGACATGAACGATGCACTTTAGAATGTAAATGTAAAGCACAATTTATGTAAAGCACCTTGGATAAATGCACCATTTACCATTCATAGTCCCTTACTAAAAGGAAAATACATTGTTAAAGTTATTTGCTATGCCATGAATTTTTTCAACCCTAAAACAGGATCATCAGGTATTAATCTTATATGAAAAGTAAGATTTTTTCCCAAAAAGTGTACAGTGTTTGTTAAAATGTCATTTTTATGATTCCACCCAGCCAGTTCATTAAGTATGCCTGGTTTGCCTGGTGGGTGGTGATGGGTGGAGATCCACCTGAACTGAAGCCACACCCACAGCTTTAGTTACATGATAAAAGGGGAGGAGTTATGGAAGGGCCTGAGCACATGATGTCACTATATTGAAGTTTTTTTCATTGGCACGTTTGACTGGAAAGGTTCAGCCCCCAGGAAGAAACCCTAAATACAAAGGGAAGACATCATTGCACATAAAAAACACACCAAGGGTCTATTTACATACTGTCACCTCTTAAACATGTACAAAATTGGAAAAAAAATACAAAAATCACGGCAAATACATTAAAAGGAAAATACATTGTTAAAGTTATTTGCTAATCTTTCCAGGCAATCTAAACTCTATTTGCGATATCCAATAATGTAATGCAATGTTGTTTGTTTGTAGATCTGCTGTTATCAAAAGATGAAACCGTCCATCTGAGGCCAAATGATTTCTGTGGGCTCTTGACAGTGTATTTCCAATTTTCAATACTTTCCCCTACACCTGGGACTGGCTGGGATGAATATTCACTTTTAATACATTAAATGTTTTTATAGTTACTTTGTTTACGTCGATTATACACTAACCACTTCAGTGCTTAAAATGAGCCTGTCCACAAGCTTTCAACCCTTTCGCAGAGCAATGTCTTCTGAGATTGCCGATCGACTATACCTCAGTAAAATTATGCCTAAACTTAATCCTCACCCAACCTTAACCTCAGTAAAACTATGCCCAACCCTTGAGGGAACATAGAGCTGAGGGAACATAGACATGACCCCATTTGGAAAAGGTATTTTTGAAATGGGACATTCTGCACAATGACTATTTAATGACAATTCTACATTGTAGTAAGTATAGACTACTTTTAGTCAAGTACAGTATATCCTAGTACTTCTTATTCCATCAGTTATACACATATTAAAGGGGAATTCCACCCATTTTCAAAAATTTCCTGAGAGGATACAAATGTGAACCAAATGGACCCGACAGGGTCCATTTGGTCCATTTGTACCCTCTCAGGATTTTTTTGGAAATGGGTGGAAGCCCATTAAATAGTCATTGTGCAGAATGTCCCATTTGTACCCTCTCAGGAAAAAAAGGGGTCTGAAATAAAATTATTCACATAGTGCAGGGGTTTTCAACAGGTGGTCCGGGGACCACCAGTGGTCCCTGAGAGGGTTCCAGGTGGTCCCCAGCTAAGTTGGTTAACCAGATGTGACTCTTGAGAATGTAAAAATGAAACCAAATGGACCCTTGCGGGTCCATTTGGTTTCATTTTTACACTCTCAAGAGTTAAAATATTAAAACTAAAGTCTACACAACTAGAAGATGGACAAAAGCAAAAGCTTTCTTTAGTTTTGGGGTCTGTGGAGCTAAAATGTTCTTAAATGGTGGTCCGTGGCTCAAATGCTAAATAAATGGTGGTCCCTGGAGTCAAAAAGGTTGAAAACCCATTATTAACATAGTGAAATACATCTTGATGATGTCATCAGATGTATTTCACCATGTTAATGATTTTTTCAGACCTCCTTTTATAGGAAATACAGAATTGGGGAAACCTTTTATCATGTCCACACAACATCTCTAAGGTATATTAATGACATATTAAAATGTTGAAAATGGGTGGAGTTCCCCTTTAAGATGTAGTACAGTACCATCCTGCCACATACAGTAGTAATATAAACATCAGCTGAACGTACAGTGTAATGTTGATAAAAGCCAACAGGCGCTTCATTCTATATGTCCTTGCATGCTTCTATCTGCCCTTGTAAAAGGAATGAAGACAAAGATACATATACATGAGCAAGCAGATTATCTACCCTGTGAAGTACGTGACCCAGTGATTGATATCACCAGTTTAAAACCCAATTCTTGGGACTTTTTTAAAGGTTGATATGTTATGTACAAATCCTTTTTTGGCGATAAAAACAATTTGTACTGTGTGCATGTGTCTGTGTGCATGCATGTGTGCGCGTGCGCCATGCGTGTGTTTGTGTATCCAAAGGTACACTGTACAGACTCCGCGTTTGCAGATGTCTTATAAAGAACTCCATTATATATAATATCTAGTTGTGGCATGTATTTCCAACTTACAATGTTCCAAGTAGGGAAGTTACTATTTCCTAAAAAGTAGCTTGGGACCCTTTTGTGGATCAAGAGCACATTTTATATACAGGTCCAAGGGTGGGAAAACAATTTAAATATCAACGAAAAGTTGGTTTATTTCCACAGTTCCATTAAAAATCCCGAACTTTCATTAATTATAGATCCAGTGCTCACATTGTAAATGATTTCAAGTATTTATTTGTTTATTTTTACACAATTTTGGCTTCCAGCTCATAAAACCCACCAAATCAGGATTTCAAAAAATTAGAATATTTTATGAGACAACAAAAAAAAAAAGTGTTTTAAACAAGAAATGTTGACTATCTGAAAAGTATATTAATTTATGCAGTTAATACTTGGTCTGGTCTACTTTAGAACAAATTATTTCATTAATGGGGCGTGGCATGGAGGTGATCAACCTGTGGCATGTTGAGGTGTTATGGAAGCCAGTTTTGCTTCAATAACAGCCATAAATGAATTTGTATTTTTCAGTCTTATGTCTCACACCTTCCTCTTGACAATACAGCCCAGATTCTCTGTTGGTTTAAGTCAGGACAATTTGCAGGTCAGTTAAGCGCAGTAATACCATGGTCAGTACAGCAGCTACTAGTAGTTTTAGCTCTGTAGGCAGGTGCCAAATCGAGCTGGAAAGGAAAATTAGCATCTCCATGAAGCTTGTCAGCATACCGAAGCATAGGGTACTCTAAAAGATGGTTGTGTTGCAACCACTGGTGAGTTTTCACTGTCAGTGGATTAACACCAGCCAATAACATGGCTTGGAGACTGGACATGGCAAAACACATGATTTAGGCCATGTTATCGGCTGAAAACTTCAACACAGCCATCTTTTTAGAGTACCTTGTGCTTCGGTTGTTGACAAGCTTGATGGAGATGCTAATTTTCCTTTCCAGCTCGATTTGGCACCTGCCCACAGAGCTAAAACTACTAGTAGCTGCTGTACTGACCATGGTATTACTGCGCTTAACTGACCTGCCAACTGTCCTGACCTTAACCCAACAGAGAATCTGGGTTGTATTGTCAAGAGGAAGGTGTGAGACATAAGACTGAACAATACAAATTCATTTATGGCTGTTATTGAAGCAAAACTGGGCTTCCATAACACCTCAACAGTGCCACAGGTTGATCACCTCCATGCCACGCCCCATTAATGAAATAATTTGTTCTAAAGTAGCCCAGACCAAGTATTAACTGCATACATTAATATACTTTTCAGATAGTCAACATTTCTTGTTTAAAACACTTTTTTTTTTTTTGTTTCATAAAATATTCTAATTTTTTGAAATCCTGATTTGGTGGGTTTCATGAGCTGGAAGCCAAAATTGTGTACAAATAAACAAATAAATACTTGAAATCATTTACAATATGAGCACTGGATCTATAATTAATGAAAGTTCGGGATTTTGAATGGAATTGTGGAAATAAACCAACTTTTCGTTGATATTCTAATTTTTTGGAATGGACCTGTAGTTCAAGGGTGGGAAAACAATTTAAAAAGCAACATATTGTGTGATTTAAATACAAATTCAATTACTTCATCCAATAATTTCATGAAGGAATCAGAGACAAATCTAAGAAATCCCATAAATTAGAAAACAAAACTATGGATTGCCCATCTACAAGCTCACAATGCGGGTCAAAGCCTCAACATTTCTCTTTTGGGTCACAGGCTAAAATGCAGAATAAATAGTGCACCGTGGTATGAAAAGGTTTGAAAACCACTGGTCTAAACAATCACTTAGGTGGTCCAGGGACCACCAGTGGTCCCTGAGAAGGTTCCAGGCGGTCCCCCAGCTAAGTTGGCTAACCAGGTGTAACTCTTGAGAACGTAAAAATGAAAACAAATGGACCCTTGCGGGTCCATTTGGTTTCATTTTTACACTCTCAAGAGTTAAAATATTCATCATGTGAATTAGTCCTAATCTACACAACTAGAAGATTAATGGTCATGGACAGAAGCAAAGGAAATCTTTAGTTTGGGGGGGTCTATGGGGCTAAAATGTCATCAAATGGTGGTCCGTGGCTCAAATTCTGAATAGATAGTGGGCCCTGGGATCAAAAAGGTTGAAAACCACTGACTTAGGATTTTCTCTCAGTGACCGCTGAGCGGAGGGGCAGCGGCTCCACTCTGGGGAGGAAGAGGCTTCAGAAACGTGAAAAACAGGCAGCCATAAAACATTCAACACAATTCAATTCAAGGTCTTCTGACTCTCACACACACAGGGGCGGATCTAGGCATGGGCATGGGGGGGCAATGCCCCCCTAAATACCCAGTCTGCCCCCCCCCCCCCCCCCCACCCCCCCACCCAAACATGATGCCATGCAAAACAACCCAAGATATTTCAAATTAAAGTGCTTATATTTAAAATGATTTGAAACTAAACCAACAGCATTTCATCATTGAAAACAGAAAACTCTCTGAGTCAGACCTTTAGCTTTATGCATGCTGCGTGCCTGTTGAAACTTCAATAACAACTGATGTTATTATTGATGCTTAATTGCGTATCAAAAGTCCTGACTGTGTGAAAATGGTATGGGTGCGCACCCATACCATTTTCTCTTGCCCCTCCAACATGTTCTCTTGCCCCCCCACCCCCCAAATGGGACATGTGATATCCGCCCCTGCACAGTACTGTATTGGGTGACAATGTGTGACAAAGGGAACGGTGACCAGGGAGGCACATTCCAGGATGTCTTTTCTTTTGTAGATAAAATACAACTGTGTTCTGCAGAGGATGGGGTTGTTGGTGATGATAGTTTTATGCTGTCGCCGTCATTGTTCAGTGCACATTCCCTATAGCACCATTGTTCAGACTTTTTGACATGGAAATACCCTACTTGATTTAATAATAGAAAGGTGTTTGTCATCGAAATCTAAAAGTATCTATATGTTTTTTTTTTCCTGACACTCATTTTGAATTATCATTTCGTTTCACTTCATTATTCAGTCTGAAAACCCACCACGACAGAGGTGGGGAGGATAGAGGTTTTCAACAGGTGGTCCGGGGACCACCAGTGGTCCCTGAGAAGGTTCCAGGTGGTCCCCCAGCTAAGTTGGCTAACCAGATGTAACTCTTGAGAACGTAAAAATGAAACCAAATGGACCCTTACGGGTCCATTTGGTTTCATTTTTACACTCTCAAGAGTTAAAACATTCATCATGTGAATTAGTCCTAATCTACACAACTAGAAGATTAATGGTCATGGACAGAAGCAAAGGAAATCTTTAGTTTGGGGGTCTGTGGGGCTAAAATGTCATCAAATGGTGGTCCGTGGCTCAAATTCTGAATAAATAGTGGGCCCTGGGATCAAAAAGGTTGAAAACCACTGACTTAGGATTTTCTATGAAAACTTTTTCTGAAAACTCTCCCCACCATGACTGCAGTTTATGGGATGAGCGTTGTCAAAGCGGCTGTCTTCGGTGATTGGTTCATACCAACCAAACAGAAGAGTAGGATAGCAAAAGATGTTCTCAATCATGTGGCTAATGTGCTTCAAGTTCAAGGTTCTTTATTGTCACTCCAGTGTATGTCAGGACATATACAGGGATGAAATAACGTTTCCATTGTTCCCCAGTGCAATAAGACAATAGACAGTGCAAGAAAAGGGACAAAAAAGGACAAAAAACCATGCCCATGCCTAGATCCGCCCCTGCCGCTTCACCTGATATGAATCCCCAGGGAAAATAATTTAAGGTGGTGATTCAGGGCTTAGCTTCAGGCGATATGTTTTCAGAATCTGTCAGAAATAACAAGCTACCAGGGTATCATCAGAGGCGCCGGAGGGGTGAGGGGTCAGGAATGTGTGAATGTCCCAACGATACTGGAGAATGACTGGTCAACTGGCCCTGGTGGTCTCTCTCTCTGGCACCGTTCGCATTTTGTTGCAAACTGTGCAAATTGTGTATTGGCTGCATCTGCAGGCTAAATAATAACAATTGTTCCACTGGCACCACTAACTGTGTGTCATGATTCCCTGTGTCATGACCAAAGAATAAAAACAAGGCTAAGTGTTTTCTGTTTTTTTTTTTTTTTTTTGTTTTACCCTAACTGTACTGGTGTCAAAGCTACACGATTTCATTCTGATTTAGTGGAGTAGTAGAAAAATATTCTACTGAAAGGGAAATAATTAGTGATGTCCCGATACCGATACCAAAGTATCGGATCGGCTCTTTTTGTCTTTTCTTGTCATATCGGTATCGGCAGCTACTGAATGTAGGTATCGGAAAAGTATCAGTATTGGTTATTTGTCTTTATCGGGTCACATATTGGCAAATATGCCTAACCAGTGATCAGACACAGGGGTAAGGGGTTGACACCATGGCAGTTAAGTAAAATGTTTGGTCATGTGGAGTTTGCTTTAGAGTTTCCCAAGTGCAGATTTGAGAGAGGAGTATGTTATTCCCTGTTGGTGACTTGTATGTTGTTATATATATACTGTGTGTGTGTGTGTGTGTGTATGTATATATATACATATATTATATATATATATATTTATATATATATATATATATATATATATATATATATATATATATATATATATATATATATATATTATATATATATATATATATATATATATAAAATATCCCAAAAAATGGAGTCGTCTTATATTCAGGGGCTATACTATTTGACATTCAATGTTCTTTTTTCTGTAAATGGGTCTTGAAAAGGACCTTATAAACGAGTCGTCTTATATTCGGGACAATACGATATATATATATATATATATATATATATATATATATATATATATATATATATATATATATATATATATATATATATATATATATATATATATACATATTCTCTGGTATCGGGATTTCATATCAGTAGACAAAAATTGTGGTATCTGGATCGGATCGGAAATGGACTATACTGTAAGCATACGACAGCAACATCTACATTAGCCCAGGGTGTGCAGGTGGACCTATCCCTAAGATTGGCATAAAAAATGACCTGACGGAGTGGAATTCTGAAAACTTGGATAGAAAAACGATGGGTGACTTGGGTGAAGAGCTTTAAGTACTGCAATTATCTATCCATTTTAATCCACTGCAGAGAGTCACAAATGGGCACAGTTAACAATAAAGGGTCAGAACACTTAAAATGTACCTGCTGCATTCTTTTGTGCTATGTCTACCACTGCAGCCCGGTCAAGGTTCATTTCTCAATAGTGTCCCTCTAATCTCTCTAATCGGCACAGTGTGGGGTTGCAGTTGAGGTGGAGAGAGAGAGGGAGAAATTGCAGTTCTCAATGACCCCTGGAGAGAGTTAAAAGCATATAATTCAAAATGGAAAATCTAAAGAACAGATTTCATTTCCTGTCTGTATTATTGTATAGTAGTAGTACAGTAGTAGAACTTGTTGACTTCATTCTGAAAGACACAAACTAGTCAGAAAAGTGTGGGCACCCCTGGTCTATACTATACTACACTATAGTGGTCTACATTATGCGGCCTTTTGGCTGACTCTGACCGGCCCGTGAGAGAGCACTGTGGTTTTCAACCAGTGGTCTGGGGACCACCAGAGGTCCTTGAGAGAGTTCCAAGTTAAATATGGAAAGATGGTTAACTGTAGTATGTAACTCTTTGAGTGCGTAAAAATGAAACCAAATGGTTTCATTTTTCATTTTTTCAATTTCATTTTTACACTCTCAAGAGTTAAAATATTGATCATCTGAATTAGCCCAGTTCTACACAACTAGAGAATGTAGAAGATTAATGGTCATTTTGATCTGTATGTTTGCCTGGAATTGTGGGCAAAATCAAAATAAATCTTTAGTTTTGGTGTCTGTGGGGCTAAAATGTCATCCAATGGTGGACCTCGGTGGCTCAAATACTGAATAAATAGTGGGCCCTGGTGTCAAAATGGTTGGTTTTACTCTTAGTTTTATCTACGCAGACTTTAGTTCAGCCTTTAGTCTTGGCCTTCCACAATATTTTATGTATCTCATTTGGCCCCTTGGGAAAAATAATTTCCCACCCCTGCTGTAGATAAACCTGCTTGCTGTAGCAGCCGTTTTTACTATAAGGCAGAACTACTAAATGTTCAATTCTAGTTATAGAGGGCAAGTATAATGTACCGGTATTTATCCATATTTGGCTCATTAGCCAGGGTTCCTACTATATCCCTACTATATGTTGGGTGGAAACCTCATAGCCTAATGTCCGAAACTGTTACTTTTCAGTATACATAAATACAAAACCGTCCCAAGTACCAGTTACAATGCCAAAACTTGCCGCTTCATGGTGTGTTTTGAGCTTGTGGATCTGCTATTTTTTTATACTTTTGTGTGATGCTGTATCAAGCAGGCATGTTCGTTTACAGAAAAAAAAAAGTCAAAAATATTTAGATAATAGACGGCACTGGTGTCTGGGGGCTGTGTAGACAGATAGTTTTACTGGGTGTATATTGTTTAGTGCAGGACGAATCCCATCGCAGTCACAGCAGCACATTGACAATCCTTCAGGCCCTTCTGACTGAGTGATTCTCACTTATTCTCAGTCGGGGCATGTTTGGAGGCTAAACCAACGGAGGAGGAACGCGGCTGAGATTACCTAGCAAACAAAAACTCACACCTATAACAAATATTACGGCTCGTTTTTCATTAGTCGCTCCCTTTCGCCGGCACATTTTATTTTATTTTATTATTATTATTTTTTCTTTGCTCTGAGCGCTACTGGCATCATACACATTCACAGTGGTAAACACACAACGTCTCCTGCACAATGTACTGGTGTGTGTGATGAAGAAAAAAAAGAAAACAAGCCAGTGTTTGCATGTGGCTTCACATCTGTGCCCTTTATTGGGTCCATATCACGGAGTTCATTTCTCTCCTCTCGATGTGATTGTTTTCTAAAGATCTTTGCAGTGTTAAATGGCCCACGGTTTACATTCCTGGCCGTGGCCTATTAGAGCACAGTGCCGTGGAGCAGTGATTATCGTCGTGTGAATTGTTTAAATGAGCTCTGCCATGGTTTTGATAAATTACAGTAGAACTCAGTTAGTCCATTTTCGAGGAGCAGACTGGCAGAATGCAAATTTATTTATGACCCTGAGACTGGTAGAAAATGAAATCATCATACATTTTCCAGCACTCAGGCTGTGTTTTAGATTAGAGGGAATCTATGGGGAAAGGGAAAACATTCTATGAATAAATTGTTTGCATTTCTTATTCAACTATTGTCGATCTATACCCATAAATGCAGTCTGCAGTGGAACATCCAGGTGCGGGACCGGAGCAAAGGTCCTCCTGTTCACCGTGCCGTGGGGCTGGCTGTGGGTTTGATTCCTCTGTGTCGCCAGTAGCTTGGTCCAGCGGCGGATGTAACATTTCTCAATTGGGAGGGCAGGAGAAAATGGTATGGTGGCGGCTTCATCGCCCGTGTCGCTCCGCGCCACGGGTGATCGAACCCACACCCATACCATTTTTGGTTAGAGGAGTTTTATTAGACAATTAAGCATCAGCATCAGTTGTTGTTGAAGTTGCAACAGACACACAGCATGCATAGAGCTAAAGGTCTGACTCAAGGTCTGAGAGTTTTCTGTTTTCAATGATGAAATGCTGTTGGTTTAGCGGTGGCACAACTACTTAAATCATTTTAAATATAAGCACTTTATTTGCCATCGTTTTTGGTGGGGCAGTCAGGGCATTTAGGGGGGCATTGCCCCCCCCCCCCATGCCCATGCCTAGATCCGCCCCTGGCTTGGTCCAGTGCTCCAGCCAACACACAGAGTAGCCTCAGTCTCCAGGTTTAAATGTATACACCCACAGAAACATTTTTTCTCTCTTTGTGCCTTTTGTTTGTTTGTTTCTGAAAATAACAGTGAACGTGACACTAGTGAGTAGCCTATTGGACAGGGTGCTTTCACTGGTGTCTGTAAATGCAGTAACTTCTGCAAATACCGTTAACAAATTCCGCAACTACCATCATGTTTACAGGTGGGAAGGAACCGGTAAGGAGAGGCTTTGTGTCGCTGCTCTAGAAATGTTGAGTTGATTGTTCTGCAATGAGGGACCTGACAGAGTTTTCTCTGCATGCATTACGCCTTAAGAAGTGGTTGTCTGCACTCTCCTGATCAACAATAGAGTTAAATGGCACTGACTGGGAAATTGGCGTAACGACTAAATTGGGGATAAAATGTAGAACTAAGAAATCAATCAAAGGAATAGAGTCTGCAACATAATTGCAGGCAAAAAGAACCGTAATTGCCTCCGAAGTGCCAGTGGTGTTGATGCAGAATGCTAAAATATCAAAACATGAAAAAAAAATGCTCAAGTGTAAGTGCCTCGCAATTGTACTAAAAGCATCAATCTGAAGTCTAACGCAGTGATATTTCACCGTGCGTACCGATCCAAAATGAGGAGAAAGACAGAAAGTTGTACTCCAAATCAAAAAACACTGAATCAACTTTAATTTCTGACACGTCTGATCTTGATTTATAGTGGCGCGTCGGCATGCGGCCTGCTCCATGCGATTTGCTGGTTTTTATCCCATTCTACATTTTCATCAAAGAACATTCCGGGGCTCATATCTGTAAAATGGAGAAATCATCGGAGCTGAAGGGCTGCGATATTGAGGAGGTTCAGCATCATCAGCAGTCTGTGAGGCTGAAACGGGAGACCTTCAGCAGGTCTGCCTCATCTATCTTCATGTCTGCCTCTCTCTCCCTCAACTGTCTCCACCCTCTCTCTCTCTCTCTCTCTCTCTCTCTCTCTCTCTCTCTCTCTCTCTCTCTCTCTCAGGGGCGGATCTAGGCATGGGCATGGGGGGGGGGGGGGGGGTGGGGGGTATGCCCCCCTATGCCCCCCTAAATGCCCAGCTGTCTGCCCCACCAAACACGATGGAATGCAAAACAACCCAAGATATTTCAAATTAAAGTGCTTATATTCAAAATTATTTGAAACGCTACTACTAACTGCTACTAACTAATAACTACAGCTGTGTCACCACTAAACCAACAGCATTTTATCATTGAAAACAGAACACTCTCTGAGTCAGACCTTTAGCTTTATGCATGCTGCGTGTCTGTTGCAACTTCAATAACAACTGATGTTATTATTGATACTTTACTTGCCTTAAAGAGGGGGTGCCGTGATTTTCGTATTTTTTCCAATTTTGTACATGTTTAAGAGGTGACAGTATGTAAATAGACCCCTTGGTGTGTTTTTTATGTGCAATGATGTCTTCACTTTGTATTTAGCGTTTCTTGCTGGAGGCTGAACATTTCCAGCCAAATGTGCCAATGAAAAAAAATTCATTATAGTGACATCACATGCTCTGCCCCTCCCCTAACTCCTCCCCCTTATCATGCACCTAAAGCTGTGGGTGTGGCTTCAGTTCAAGTGGATCTCCAGCCATCACCACCCACCAGGCAAACCAGGCATACTTATTGAACTGGTAGGGTGGAATCATAAAAATGACAGTTTAACTAACACTGTACACTTTTGGGGGAAAAAATCTTTTCATTTAACATTAATACCTGATGATCATGTTTTAGGATAGAACAAATTCATGGCACTCTATCTTTAATAAAAGTCCTGTAACTGAAAATGGTATGGGTGCAGCTTCATTGCCCGTGGCGCGAAGCGACACGGGGGATGAAGCCGCCTCCATATCATTTTCTCCTGCAACCCCCCCAAATGGGAAATGTTACATCCGCCCCTGCTCTCTCTCTCTCTTTGTGCTGTCGTACGTCCTCTCAGATGGCTCACACAGAGCTGTCCTGTCTCTCGTCCGGTCACTCTCTTTTATTCAATCCACAGCGTGACTGATGTCAGACTTCTGTCCTGTCAAAAGTGCTAAATCTGAACGCCTGAACAGCAGAAGAGCAGGGAGACGAAAAATAATACAATACAATACAATGCAATACAATACATTACTCCAACTGTGTAAGTTATATTTATTACCATGCAGACCGGATGTCTTATTATTAACATGCTGTATAAGCAAATAAATAAGTAGAAAGGAAAAAACTGAATAAATCGAGGGCCCTGGTGTGTGAAAATGGTTGGTCTTACTCTTACTTTTATCTTGAAATTAAATTAATATTACGCAGACTTTAGTTCAGCCTTTAGTCTTGGCCCTCCACAATATTTTATGCATCTCATTTGGCCCCTTGGGAAAAAAATAATTGCCCATCCCTGCCATAACCCAACCCTAACCTTAACCAAGCCCTTACCATAGCACCATAACCCAATCATGAGCACACCGCAAACCGCCGCAGAGCTGCGGCCTCCTTCTTAGTGTGGTGGTGCCACGGCTATAACGCCGATGCCAGGAAGTGCTAAGTATAACGCTCCTTCACCAAAAAAAAAAAAAAAAAAAAGTGAAACGGTGGTCTCTAGTTCTATAATTCCCTATGATCCCTGTGCGATCTTCACTATCTCACCCCCGTTCCTGTTGACAAGCACACACATTATGTGCTGATAGAACATGTTATCTCCGCTCCTGTGAGCTAATTTAATCAAATAAAGTCAGCATAACAGCGCGACACGTCCACATCATAAACTTGCATGTTACTTAAGTGCTAATGTTTGAGGTTTCCAAGCGAGCCGCACATACAGTATCTTTATGAATGTATTAACAACACAGGGAATGGTTAACTTCACCAAATGTGATCTCATTATAATCACAAATGCAGTGCTTTGACTACTCAATGTACACATTTAAAGGAGTTCACAGCATGTAGGTCGCCATCATTAAGCCTGTATCTGTGCTCAGAAAGCAACACTATTAGGCTATTTATAACCCAGACTGGGTTGATGTAATATAAGCACATAGTAGCCCTACCTACTTGTCTAACATGTGCTTTCTATTACTGTGATTTATTCAGCTTCATAATTAATTTTCCCGTACAACCCATATCGATAACGTTTAATTAAATTGATCCGCTATTGATCATCATAGGGCCGTTTTTGCATAATAATTAATGGCCAAAATGCTGCGGCATGCAAATTTGATCCTCAATTTAATCCCCATTGGAACTGTGTCTTCGTGAGTGGGGGGGGGGGGGGGTTGCAATGTAATATGCGTTCCGCTGCTCATGGCTTATTAAGATCTTTACAGTCATTTAATATCGGGCTGTGGTCAATTATATTTCTCCGCAGTAGCATTGCACTTTAATTTGATATAAACAAAACAACAGACTGTGAAGCTGTGGTCATGATGATGGAAGCTGATATAGCATTTCTCTCTCTCTCTCTCTCTCTCTCTCTCTCTCTCTCAGTCTTTCTCTCTCTCTCTCCATCTCGTCCTTAGTGTTGCCAACTTGGCGTATTTGTCGCTGTATTTAACGTTTTTCCCAAGCCAGTCTCATGAGGTTTAGGCGAATATGCGCAGAAGTGCCATTCCGTTCATACTTGCCTAGAATACGCAAATATCTGTGCATATTTGCCTAAAATAAATCTGTGCATATTATACTAAAATGAATCCGTGCATTATACTAGCATCACTGAAAATGACGGAGCGGCTCCGTCTCTGCCGACCATGAGCATTGTGAAGCGCCACTGAGCGAGGCGCTATAGCCGAGTGAATTGCCGCGCTGAGCAATGCGCATAGTGCATAGTGTACTATCTGTGAGATCGGGCTGTTTTTTTTTTGCTGGTGACAGGCGCCAGAGATAAAACCCTTGTTTTTCACCTTGTTTTCCTCCTATGATAGAGTCCTCCTTCCTTGCTAGAAAGGACCATTGGTAACCAAATGGACCTTTATAGATCTGTAACTCTTGAGACCGTAAAATGAAACCATGTTTCATGTTACGGTCTCAAGAGTTAAATTATATTTAAACATCTGAATTACCTAATTTTCGAGAATCTGCACAGTTAGAAAATGTAGGAAAATTGCTATTTTGACCAACGTTTTGCCAGTTATTTCTCCTAAATTCGCTACTAAACTCAACATTAAATCGTGCTCCGTGGCTAAAATGCAGAATAAATAGCGGGCCCTGGTATGAAAATGGTTTAAAACCCACTGCTCTAGCGCATTCTAGTGCATTTTGGAAGTGCCACTGTAGTGCATTTTGGATTTTGGGCAGTTGGCAACACTGTCTCTCTTCCTCTATCTCTCAGAGAACTCTGGGAGCGCTGGAATCGAGACACTGACTCGCACTGCGCTCCCCTCCAGGGAACGGCTCTGTTGATTGTAAACAACAACTAATATTAATTTCACACCGGACACCTTCCTCTTCCTAGATCGATGATGATCGACCAAGCGAATCAGTTGTCTTTATGGGTTGAATATGTTATGAGCTATAATTGCTGAGGTTTAGGGGGACGGGGGGGACGGACGGGGGGGAGACAACAAATACCACGAAAACCACCCCGGCGTGTAACATACTGTACAAATGAGCCTCATGTTTTCTTAATACGTATGGATCACTAACTCTAGGCCCTCTCTCTCTCTCTCTCTGAGTCATGACTGCGGGTGAATTATTCAAGATGGCAGGAGAGGAGGAGGAATAGTAGTTATATGTCTCAGATTGATGATTGATTGTGGGCGAACAAGCAGTTTGAAGTCTTGGGATATTGTAACTCAACCCCCCGATGATGGAGGGAAAATTAATTACAACGCCACAAATCGATGAACAACCGAACGTGTCAACTCCCTAAAGAGCCGTCGCTGTTCATTGTAAGGGTGATTGAAGGGGAATATGCGGCAGACAGGACGGGGTTATATGCGGAGGCACGCACGGCACGGGGTGCTGCCGACAGGCGTCTAGCTGAAAGAATCCGTGGCATGAAGCGAGGCTTGTGGGAGGTGTAATGATCCTGCTACGATCCCGATCCAAGCGTCACACTCGTGGAACTCCGACCGGCGCCACTTCCAAAACGCGCCAAACACGCCCCCAAGCCATTAATTCTGGGATGTTGACATGAGGCGTCTTCCGACGATTTGAAATAGTGGTGATGGTGTTACTTACTAGTGTTTAAGAATAATGCACATTTTTTCAAAAAACTTAGAGGGGGAGAATTTGAAGGTTTTCTTGTATATGCTTTTACTGAGGTTTGAAAACAGTATTTGGGGTTTGAGTTAACAGTTTGTGATGTTGAGTTTACATCTCGTCTCTTGCACACAAAACTAATAACTTTCGTGTGTTTTTTTGCCACAATTGGGAAAGAGAACTGGCAAAACGTTGGTCAAAATAACAATTATTATCTTGAAATTTACATAATTAGGATGTTTAAATATAATATAACTCTTGAGAGCTGAAAATGAAACCAAATGGACCCGTAAGGGTCCATTTGGTTTCATTTTAACGCTCTCAAGAGTTACAGATCTATACGGATCCAAGTGCCCCTATCGCCTATGTTCTATATTTTAGGGGACTGTCATGTGATCTACCTGCAAGGCCTGTGTGATCTACAAAATGCTAGATAGCCCGTGAGCCAGGGGGGTTGGTCGGTACAAAAAAGGTGAATAAGGCTCATAGTGATTTTTGTCATGGTAGACATGTCTAGAGTTAGAAAATATGTGATAGCCTTGCACCAGTGGTAGCTTTATGGGTGCTATCATGCATTTTATTATAATAACACTATAGGCGGAAATTGCATGGGTCAATATATGAAAGCATACTATATAACTACAACAACAAAAAAATAACAAAGTTTTTATTTTTTTCCATTTTTTTTATTTTATTTTTCTATGGGGTGTCTAGAACAACATACTAAAAGTTCTAAGAAATCGAAGTTGCAGAAGTATGTGTAATAATTATCATTCCAATATGTGTGCCAATATCGCCAGACAACAATACACTCCAATGAGCTTATTTTTTCCTTTAATTCTATCACAATGAAACTTTCCAGATGGAAGTTGACATGACAAGTAACATTTTCTGTATTATTATTTTTTTGTTTTAATGAATTTGAATGTGCAAATGAGCTCCAAACTCATTAAATTGAGGCCAAAATACAACCTAATAAGCTTATTTTCCCCTGAATTAGGGGTGCCGTGCTACGAGCTTGTAGATCACAATGAAACTTGTACGTTTGATGGCAATGTTGCTTTTGGGCTAGCCTGGTCTAGCCCTCAATGATTTTGGCCTTGGGGGGGCGGGGTGCCGTGGCATCCACACGGCAGATGAGCTGCGCTCTGATTTGATCTCACGAACGTGTCGTCATCCCCGGCCCTCCC
Source organism: Benthosema pterotum (assembly GCA_039105355.1). Lineage (NCBI taxonomy): Eukaryota > Metazoa > Chordata > Actinopteri > Myctophiformes > Myctophidae > Benthosema > Benthosema pterotum. Next base: position 34,661,133 of record CM076984.1, read on the forward strand.
GCGCCGTCCACTGCTGTTCTACGTCACATCATTTAGAGCGACGCCCACCCCGGAAGGTTGACTCCCCCCTCAAGGCCACTTTCCAACGTGCGTTAGTCCAGGCTTTCCGTTTTCGCGCAAGGCGAACGAAAATGAAAGCCTGGGTGTCGAGGCTACTTTTGGGCTGGCTTCTAACCTGAAAACTGTCCAGGATTATACCCCTGTACCTGCCAGGGGTATAACCCTGGACGGTATAGTCCTCAGGGTCATGGAGGTGCACAAGTCTCTCCCTCTTGTTTTTGTCCTTTATATCAGATAAAAATTGATATATAGTGAAAGGCAACTCAGTTACTATTGGGCTGATTTGGATGATTCTGACATCAAAGTCTACATTTTCGGTGTATACCGTCTACACGCCATATAGTGTTGTAAAGGTGACTACGATTACATACCATACCAAATGCTATTATTAAGGTAGAGAAAATAATTCCCAAAGTTAAGTTTCCAAACTTATGTGGGCCAGTTTACATTTGTCTTGGGTTCGTTTTGTTTCTCCCGTTGCCTTCTGAGCTGTAGGTTAATGTTGCACAGAATGCTTAAGAATGCTTAAGAGCACCCTTTTTCATAAATTTATGTCTGGATGGATGGATGGATTTTTTGTCATTGAACACGATTGTACAACGTAATTAAACTGTTTGACATCAATCCAGTGCAAACAAAAGGGTCATATAGGGCAACAATAAAAACGGTAAGAAAAATATATTGTAAAGCTTGTAATTGTCCGGCAGGTAAACTATTTTTTTATAGAGTTCAGGAGAATAATGGCAGAGGGGAAAAACTGGCGGTTAGATTGTAACCTTGGTGATATTAGGGATATGAACGAAGCGATTTTGTTTCTGGATCTGGTGGTTGATGTCTTGAGGCATCTGTAGCCCTTCCTCCTCTGTGAATGAGAGGGTTGAAACAGTTTGTTGTTGGAGTGAGTAGCATCCTTGATGATGTTGAGGGCCTTAGACCGAAAAACAGGGCCTTTTTTTCAGGGAGGATGTGTTTGTGGTCCAGGAAAGATCTTCGGATATGTGAACCCCCAGGAACTTGAAGCAGGTTACCTGCTCCACCTCCACGCTATCCATGAGGGTAGGAGCATGCTGCCCACTTCTGCCCCATCTAAAGTCCACAATGAGCTCCTTTGTCTTGGAGATGTTGAGTGTGAGGTTGTTCTCGGCACACCACCTCACCTGGTGTTTGACTTCTTCCGTGTAAGCACGTTCATCGTTGTTCCTGATGAGGCGATCACTGTGGTGTCGTTCGGAGGAGGGGTAGTGTGTTGAATGCGGAGCTGAAATCCATGAATAGCATTCTTACACAGGTGTTGTCAGTGTCCAGGTGGGATATGGTGAAATGTAGTGCTGTAGCAATAGCATCCTCTGTACTCCTGTTGTCCCGAAAGGCAAACTGGAACTGGGGTGGGCTTCGCTCCAAGTGATGTGACGTAGCACAGCAGGGGAAGAGCCAGGGCTGACGACACGTTTCTGAGATCAAATCAGATCTATACGATCTACCGCCGTGGCTGCGCCCGCCCCTCAAAATCATTGCAGGTTAGGCCAGGCAAGGTTTACCATGACCAGCAAAGCACTCAATGTCACATCCTGTAAATGCGTGTAATGCAACCAGACTGTCACCAAGGTTTTCTCCAAGGTCCCAAACTTGTGTATATTCATTGTTCACAAACCATTTGCGGTTTTGTGTACCACACTTCTGATATTGTGTGTGCGTGCGTGTGTTAAAGTAGTTAAATCACCCATGATTATGTGATGTTTAATTTCAAGGGGGAGCCATTGTGGGTTTGGCTGATGGCTACCAGTAGTATATCAGAAGTGTGTGTGGCTGTTGTTATATTATGATTTTTCTCATGTTCAATTTGTCCATCCATGGTACAAACATCAGAAATGTTCATAGAGGTGAATTATTTAGAGTTCAGACAATGATTAATTATATAGTCATAACATAATCAGATTATTAGCCTAAACCACTATTCAGATACTCTTATGAAACTGCTATCACACATTTTTTGCATCCCTGGATGTGTTACGAAAATAATGATACCACATATGCATTTTTTGCAATCAAAACAACAGACAATTTGTCTAGCCCATTAGGCCAGGTGTGAGTGTGACTACTTCACCGTCACAGAATCCCTCTTCCCCAGTAGTATTCATGTTTTATAAAATACAAATATTTAGCCTATTACACTACACTATTATATAATCTTTTAGGTTATGTACAAAATAAACTTTTCTTTCATGAAACCAAAGTACATCTTATAGAATTTAAAGTCGCTATGTTGTCACTGGCTATAAGAGATAACATTTCAAGAGATTCTGATTTTAACAACTTATCTGAACAATATATATAGTCTGAGCTTTATTCCAACTATTTTCTGACTGAGATAGGTTCAATAATAAGAGAGAACTATCATTTTTAAGTAGAATGATTAATTCGGATTTTGAAAACTGTATTTTGGCATGTGATCATAAATGGAGTGATAACACACATAAAGCTACCACAGATGCAAGGCTATCACATTTTTTCTAGTACTAGGGGTGTATACCTACCCAAAAATCACTATGAGAATTATTCACCTTTTTGGTACCGATGACCCTATTTTTGGGGTCCTGGCTCACGGGCTATAGGTCACCATCTACCTTTTGGGCAGCCCTGATTATTGTAGATTATGCGGAGGAAGGCACGCACAGCACGGGGTGCTGCCGACAGGCGTCTAGCTGAAAGAATCCGTGGCATGAAGCGAGGCTTGTGGGAGGTGTAATGATCCTGCTACGATCCGATCCAAGCGTCACACTCATGGAACTCCGACCAGCGCGCCACTTCCAAAACGTGGCAAACACGCCCCCAAGCCACTGGGATGTTTGATGACAGGCGTCTTCTGACGACACGTCAGGCCGTGAGACACACACCGCCAGCCAGCCGTGGATTCCGACTCCACCGTAACCAGGGGCGGGTGTAACATTTCCCGATTGGGGGGCAGGTGAAAATGGTATGGGGACGACTTCATCGCCCGTGTCGTGATGAAGTCCGACCATACCATTTTCTGTTACAGGATTAGTCAAGTAAAGCATCAATAACAATCAGTTGTTGTTGAAGTTGCAACAGACACGCAGCATGCATAAAGCTAAAGGTCTGACTCAGAGAGTTTTCTGTTTTCAATGATGAAATGCTGTTGGTTTAGTGGTGATACATGCTGTAGTTAGTTAGTAGCAGTAGTAGTGTTTGAAATAATTTTAAATATAAGCACTTTAATTTATTGGGTATCTTGGGTTGTTTTGGGTATCTTGGGTTGTTTTGCATTCCATCGTGTTTGGTGGGGCAGTCAGGGCATTTAGGGGGGCTTTGCCCCCCATGCCTAGATCCGCCCCTGACCGTACCACAGATCAATCAGATTCAGGAGGGATGGGGGGGGTGGGGCGATCATACAAACATGAAGCGACATTCTGCCAGAGCCTAGATGGCTGTCTGTTACCACTTACTGTATACACTCTATACTTGACTGACCGGAGGACCTCAGGACTCTATACCTGTAAAGTAACATTAAACTTCTTGATCAGGTTGGCAACCCAAGATGTTGAAAGAGCCATTTTCAACCAAAAATCAAATTCAAAATATGTCTGGAGCCGCAAAAATGTAAGCCTAAGTGCTTAAAGGTTAATTCCACCCTTTTTTCCCCTGAGAGTGTACAAATGGAACCAAATGGACCCTGATGGGTCCATTTGGGCTGCATAATGCCCAGGTATGATGTAGATTATGCATCCATTGGAAACCATGCAAGGCAACCTGGAAACCTGCACATCGGCTGAAGGGCAGCAGTGGCTCAGGGGTAGAGTTGCTGTTGCCGTTTGGAACCTGGGCTCCCCCAGAGTTAGTGTCGATGGGCCCTGAGCAAGGGCTCAGGTGTTTTTTTTTTTCTTTATAAATGGACCATTTTCCATTTAATTAGGGGTTCAGATTCTTGCTCAATGACATATTCTGTGCTGTGCTACCAATCTGTCAGTGGGACCATTCAGAATGTGTATATATACTGTACATTGTTGATAGTGGGAATGAAAACACAGAGGCACAGCACAGGAAGTGGAAGGCTGACGAATGGGCCGACATCCTGTTACACACATTCTATTGAGGCCTGCACCCCCCAGAGGCCAATTCAGTTGAAACAAACAGAGCAGACGGTGATTTTTTGTTCTTTAAATTAAAAGAGCATTTCTGAACAGTTCAAACAGGCCCGGATGTAAAAATTCCCAATTGGGGGTAAGTCCTGTAACCATTTTCGGTTACAGGACTTACAGTATATTAGTAAAGTTGTTGTAGAAGTTGCAACAGACACACGGCATGCATAAAGCTAAAGGTCTGACTCTTCTGAATTTTCTGTTTTCAATGGTTTAGTGGTGTAGACAACTGTAGTTAGTTAGAAGCAGTCGTAGTAGTAGTAGTAGTGTTTCCAATAATTTTAAATATAAGCACTTTAATTTGGAATATCTTTGAAATTTGTGTTGTTTTGCATGCCATCATGTTTGGTGGGGCAGTCAGGGCATTTAAGGGGGCTTTGCCCTGATCCGCCCTGAGTTCAAATAGCCCTGAGTTCAAATTAATAAATATCTACTCACATCATGTTGATGTAGAATCGGCTATTTAAAAAAAAAATGAAACGGGGCACATTTCTTCACAATTCAGATGGGGTTTAAGTGAAGGAATCAGGGGTCTGGGACCCACATGGGTGCCGCAAAGCACCAAGATCACAGACAGGGGGGTGTTATGAGTCCTGGCCACTGTCAATTCAGATGATTTCCTTACACAAAATCCTAACTTTCATCCACTTTCAACTTGGCATCCACATTTTGGGCATGGCATTTATATTGTCATGAATTTATACTATGACACACAGACATGAGTAAGTGTGTGTGTGGATGTGTGCGCCAGGGGCGGATCTAGGCATGGGCATGGTGGGGCAATGGCCCCCTAAATGCCCTGACTGCCCCACCAAACATGATGGCATGCAAAAAACATTTCAAATTAAAGTGCCTGTATTTAAAATGATTTGAAACACTACTACTGCTACTAACTAACTACAGCTGTGTCACCACTAAACCAACAGCATTTCATCATTGAGAACAGAAAACTCTCTGAGTCAGACCTTTAGCTTTATGCATGCTGCGTGTCTGTTGCAACTTCAACAACAACTGATGTTGTTATTGATGCTTTACTTGCCTAATAAAAGTCCTGTAACTGGGCCAAGGCAGTTAGCTTTGGGCACCCCGGCTGCTAAGCCAGCCTGACGGCGTGCCCAGGGTTCGATTCCCGAGCTCGGCGGACTTTGCCGCATGTCACTCCCCATCTCTGTCCCCCTTTCTTGTCAACCTACTGTCCTATCAATGAAGGCAAAAAGCCCAAAAACAAAAAAAAAGTCCTGTAACTGAAAATGGTATGGGGGCGGCTTCATCGCCCATGCACTCTAAAAGTTGACATGCTGATTGATGCTGCTCAGTCAAAATTACAGAGTTAACCTTATTCAGTTTTTATCAGAATGTTGGCATTAATCATGTGAACTACATTAATAGTACTTTTGGTCCAAAAAGATGACTAACATAATATGTCTGAGTTGGGTTTGTTTAGAAAAAATAAGTTCCAAACATTAAAACCCAGTAAAAGTGTGTTACTAGTACATTGGGGTCGAACTAGTTGTATTAATCCAGAAATATAGCGTTTGTCTAACAGCCACGCATGCGCAGACATGTCCTGGGAGGGGCTTCTATTCAAACTGGACGTCACTGCATTTCAGTTAGAGGAAGAGAAAGAGAAACACTGCACAGCACTGAGAGACAGAGGAATGGAGGCAAACTGTTTGTTAGGATTGTTTTAACCGTCTATTTTGGTGAGTACACATTTTATTCTGAATTTCATGCAGTGGGTATTATCTGCTCGCATTCTGTCACGTTTGACAAGTCCTAAAAGTGCGCATTTTTGAAAGACTTTGAGTTAGTTGTTTTGGTATAATTTAACAACTTTAACAGATTCACTGAAGGGTAATTTACGGAGCCCTCGAGGTGCCAAGCAGAAATATATATTTTAAAAGCGTGCGAACGCTATATCTAGCGTTCAATTGCTTTGTTAAAACGTCCAAACGCTAATCTAATCTTTATTCAAAAATCGCTATTTCACTTTTTTTTTTTTTTACCAATGCGAGTGTGCTGCTGCTGCACTGGGAGTGACTTGCGTTGTTCCTGGCGAAAAATATATTTTTTGGACTTCCCAGAGCTCGCGGCGACCAGGGAGGAGAGCTCCGGACCTGCCCGACCGAAGAGCTCTCTTGGTCGGGTAGAGTCGCCCGCTCGCTCCCTTGCTCGGTGCGAGCTCCGGAGGTCCGAAAAAATGAAAATGTTTACAAGTCCAGCTCCATCTTCGAGGGAACCCTTTACACCCAAGGATGAGTCAAAAAGCTAGTTAGCTAGCCAGCATTGGCTAGTGGGAGGCAGTTAGCACGTCGTAGACGTGTAGGGATGTGACGTAGCCGAATCCTCCTTCAGAATCTCTACCGTCCATCCGCCGTCTATATAGTATATACACTTTATTTTAACAAAGTGATTTAACGCTAAATATAGCGTTCGAACGCTTTTAAAATATATATTTTTGCTTGGCACCTCCAGGGCACCGTAGTAAATACATGCTTAAAAAATAAAAAAACGTTTAGTGTGTAGTTCAGGCATGTATGTGTCTGTTAAAGTACAAGGAATGCAGGGGCGTTTTTCCCCCTTTCCCCCCTCTTCCCATGTGGAGGGAGAAAAAAGGGAGGGGAAAGCTGATTTGATAGACCTTATAAATTGGTACGTTTTGGCAAAGACACTTGGTGTAGAGCAGTGTTTTTCAACCAGTGGTCCAGGGACCACCAGTGGTCCTTGAGAGGGTCCCAGGTGGTCCCAGGCTAAATGATGGAAAGTTGGTTAACCATATTTAACTCTTGAGAGTGTAACAATGAAACCAAATGGACCCTTGTGGGTCCATTTGGTTTCATGTTTACGCTCACAAGCTCACGCTCTACAAGTTCACAACGTGTCATGTTGTGACGCTTGTGAGCTTGTAGATCTGCTATTTTGACATTTTTGAATAGTTACAATATCCATGTAATGTAGGTACTGTATATTGGCTATATTAACTATTATTTTTTTTTCCTTTTCAACATATTACCATCGTGGAGGACTTTCCTAAAAATCCATGTTCCTGGGCAGACTGCAGAGTAATGGGTAAGCACTTTGACTCTTCACTTAAAGATGGAGTGCCATGATTTTTTTCTACCCTAAAACATGATCATCAGGTATTAATGTTATATGAAAAGTAAGATTTTTTTTTTCCCCAAAAAGTGCACAGTGTTCATTAAGTATGCCTGGTGGGTGGTAAAACATGAAGCCAACTATATAATATGGCGTATAATATGATGGTGGAATCCCCAGATCTGCTTCAAATAACTTTACTGACACTGTCACTCAGTTGGTGTCCTACACCAGGTAAAAACGTCATTGTACCATAGGAAGACCACCTTGAAGTACTACAGATGTGTTACTGTATAGAATATATTACCGTATATTGACATACCACATGCGGTTTGGTTAAAATATTTTTTAAATCAGTAATTTCCAGACTTTTCCGAAATGACTTGTATAAGATGATTACGCTGCAGACAAAGCCAACTCGGGTTGTGACAAATCTTGACAACACAGACAATATTTTGAAATAATTAGCAAGACGATAAAACAGCAGGCTACAACACTTAAGTTTTTCTTCTTTCAAATTATTTGATTGGTCCAAAACATTGTTTTTGTTATCACGATTTGTGACAACTATTAATGAATCCCTTCATATGTCTCCCTACCTCCCCCTTTCCATCCATTACCACCAGATGCATATCCGGCGTGCACTACAACTTGTCCCCCCCAAGGCCCTCTTTCGGCCCAACGAGACCAACCCTCCTGTGACCATACAGGGCATCTTTACATCGGGATGAGTCCACCTGCGAGGCCTTCCCTCCCATCTACGGCTACCTCCCCTTGTTCACTGGCATAGGTGAGACTACTCAATCTGTAGTTAGTGTTGATTCTGACAGCACATTTTGAGTTAGTTTTAGTCATAATATTTTGAATATCATGATGTTTTGTTGACTATGTACAGTGGATTTAAAGGACATAATGACTGATTTTACACTTGGCCGAATGTGAGTTGGTATAGATTAAAATACAACTCAATAAAGTACAAATAAAGTGGGACATTTGCCCAAAATTGCAGATGTACAAGTCCACAGATCCGTTCAATTCTTTTGCAAGGCGGCGTGAGCTTGCAGATCAGCTAAAATAATACTGTTAATAATAGTATGGATGGCATCTCTCAGCAGGAATAAAGGACACATCCTTTGAAAACAGAGCTGCTACACCACAACCTCATCCATCTCCTGATTGGAGCCATGAGCCTGCATCAACACAGGTATTTACCTAACTTTACTGGTTCACTCTGTGTCTGTAGTGCAGGGGTTTTCAAACTTTGTTTCACTCAAGGCACGCCTGTAAATATTCTTTTCATTTACGGCACCCCGGAATTACACTGCTAATTCTTGGACTCATATCATATTACTCTATGAAAAAAATCACATCTTTGCACCTGAGGTATAGCATGTTACTGATAACTGTCCATCGGTTTCCATTCAGTACTGACTGAAATTTTTAACTTTATATTTGAACCTTAGCATCCTTATTCTGGGGAAAACATTCATCAAAAATGGAAACAAGCATAACATTGTGGTTCACTTGTGTTTCTTTGCAGGCTACAGGATACAGCGGAGGACCTGGCAGAAGTCATGGTTGGTGTGCTGACCGGAGCCACTGTCCAGCTACAGCCCGTCGCTACTACTGTACTGGAGCAGCAGGTAGTCATGATGTGCGATACTTGCCTTGAGCAAAAATTCAAAGTCTGAAAAAAACCCAAGCCTAACTCATTTTGTCCTGAATAGATTCTAGTTTCGGACCATAGATTTTACTTTCAGCTGCTGGTACTTTCTGGTTCTAGATTTTATTTTGAGACTAGATTCTAGTTCCTGGTGCTAGATTCTAGTTTCTGGCACTGGATTCTTCTCTCTGGCACTAGAATGTAGTTTCTGACACTAGATTCTAGTTCCTGGTGTTAGATTCTAGTTTCTGATTCCATTTTCTGACACTGGATTATAGTTATCAGAAAACATGTTCTAAGAATGCACCAGAAGCAAAGGTTTGAGTTAAAAAATGTTTGCTTCCGAAATATTATATTCAAAGATTTGAGCCACATTTGCACAATTTTTAGCGGAGGCCATTGTTATTGTTTTACTGAACATTATTTTCTGTTTACTTATCAGCTGGTAATGGGGAAAAAAGAATATAGTACCTCAATGTGACTTTATTTTGTTGTTGTTGTTGTTTTATTTACAATGTGCACTTAGTTGTTTTGCAGTACGACACTGAACCTTTTTTTTGTCTGTAGTTTAATCTGTCTGGTAAAGTAAACATCTGCCTGTTAACATTACTATCTTGTAGAGTAAACATCTGACTGTACACATTTAGTATCTTGTACAGTAAGTACAGTTGAAATGTTTGTTAATGCATTATTGTATTGTTTTATTGTTTTGCACGCATGACAAATAAATTGTATTTTGAAATCACATATTGATTGTGTAGCGTGCTCATTAGAAATAACCAAGTTCTGCTTACTCAGAATAAACAGATTGTATAGTGTGAACATTTGAAATTACCACATTCTGCTTACTCAGAATAAACGGGTTGTATAGTGTGAACATTTGAAATTACCACATTCTGCTTACTCAGAATAAACGGGTTGTGTAGTGTGAACATTTGAAATTACCACATTCTACTTACTCAGAATAAACGGGTTGTGTAGTGTGAACATTTGAAACTACCACATTCTGCTTACTCAGAATAAACAGGTTGTAGTGAACATTTGAAATTACCACATTCTGCTTACTCAGAATAAATGGGTTGTGTAGTGCAGATTCAAAATAATCAAATACTGCTTATTCAGAATTATTAAGATACTCGTACTGCTTACTCAGAATGAACAAGTTACTTTCACTCACTAACTCCAGGTTAGAGTTTACGTAGTTTTTCTGAGGTAATTAGTTAGTTTAGCTTTTCTAAATAAAGTCAACGTGTTAGAATTAAGAGTGTGGCGCAAAGCCCCTCCAACACCCCCCCCCCCCCCCCCCCCCCAAATGGGACATGTTACATCCGCCCCCGGTGTGTGTGTGTGTGTGTTGGGGGGGGGGGGGGGGGGGGGCTCTGGGCTTATGTCAGGTTGGATGATCCAAGGGGTAATAAATGTTGGGATCCACAGAGGTCTCTAAGCCGGGGCTCCTGCTGTCTACTGTGACGTGCGACCTGAGGGGACAGTCACGCTCCGTCCGGCCGGCCGGCCGCGGCACATGACGCGCCGCTTTGACGTACGTGACACCGAGCGGGATTAGGAGAATAATAGCCAGAGCTCATTATAAGCAAGCCAGGCAGCGCACCCACCGACCGACCGACTGGCAAACCGGCCGCACGCGGCTGACTCACTCTGTACTCCCTCAGCTCATGCCGTCGGGAATAGAGGACAGTCGCACGTCTTTTCTGCCCTTAACCATTCATCGACCAAATGAAAAAGAAAGGACTCTGGGGCATATAGGCGGAGCGTGTGTTTGTGACTGTGTGTGTGTGACTGTGTGTTTGTGTTGCGTGCGCGTGAACATGCACGCACCACGGCCATCCCAGACAATGTGACTTTGACCTTTAGCAGGGGATGCTTAATGAGTTTGCATAATAGCTGATCTCCCATCTGAGGAATCATCCATCTACATGAACCATGTAATTAGCTGCTAAGATGGCCGCCTAGCTAATTTTCCCACCACTGGATAAACACAAACACGCATGCACGCACGCACACGCGCGTGCACAGCAGACATGCACGCACGGCGCAAACAAACTGCGGTGACTGTGGCTCCGGAGGTAGAGTAGGTTGTCCAATGGTGTGTGTGAGGTTGGTGGTTCTAGTCTTGGCTTCTCCTGGACAATGTCGAACTGTCCTTGGGCAAGACGCAATGGGCTCCATTTTCATCACCGCTAAACCCCTTATTCCTTAACTTCTTTGCCTTTTTAAACTATTAAAAAAGAACATTTTTCAATAGTTTGAATGGCCAGTCTACAAGCTCACAATGTGTCAATAGACTGGCACGTTGAAATATTCCAAAAAGTTTTTCAAAATAATAAAAAAAATTGATAAGGGGTTTAGGATAAAGGGTTTAGGTGGTAACGAACATGGAGCCCTAAACCTGTAAATTGCCCCGATGCTTGGCTTGTTTGCACTCTCAAGAGTCAAAATATTCATCATCTGAATTAGCACCACTCAATAAAGAAGTGGCCATTTTTATCTGTATGCCTGTTTTGTTTCCCAAACGCAAAAGAAATCTTTAGTTTTGGGGTCTGTGAGTCTAAAATGTCCTCAAATGGTGGTCTGTGGTGCAAATTCTGACCAAATAGCGTGCCCTGGAGTCAAAATGATTGAAAACCACTGCACTAACACGCTACATGACCGATCAAATACACTATATATACGTATTTTTCATAATATGCATTGTTGTGACATATTTTTCTGTCACTTCCATAGTATTGATGTAAGGCCAATCTGCAGCTTTATTGTGTAGACTTCTCATGAGTAATGCAGATGTAAAACAACTCTAGAGAGCATGAAATGAAACCAAATGGACCTGTACGGACCCATTTTGGTGACATTTTACTCACTCTCAACCATGCGCTGATATATCACATGTTTTTTTGTTTTTTTAATAAATCAATTAACTCGATTTGAACCGTTACACGGCACCCTGTTTGTAGCACCGTCACCGATGATGCGAGGCAAAAAAATTGTGTGTGTGTTCCCTGTCTTGTGTATAAGCAAAGCAAAATGGTTCCATAAATCATAAATCCACGCTCCTGGGAGAGCTGGGGGAGATGAAGGTTCTCGGTAATGTGTGTTTTGTACATCATACTTCTAAACACACCAGGGGTGGATCTAGGCATGGGGGGCAATGCCCCCCTAAATACCCAGTCTGCCCCCCCTAAAGACGATGCCATGCAAAACAACCCAAGATATTACAAATTAAAGTGCTTATATTTAAAATGATTTGAAACACTACTACTGCTACTGACTAACTACAGCTGCCACCACTAAACCAACAGCATGTCATCATTGAAAACAGAAAACTCTCTGTGTCAGACCTTTAGCTTTATGCATGCTGCGTGTTTATGCATGCTGCGTGTCCCCCCCCCCCCCCAAATGGGACATGTTACATCCGCCCCTGAAACACACACACATGCACACACGCACACACAAAAGGCCCGGATGTAACATTTCCCAATTGGGGGTGCAGGCAAAAATAGCATGAGGGGGGCAGCTTCATCGATGAAGCTACCCCCTCCATACCATTTTCATTTAAATTCTTTAGTTGTGTGACCCACAGGATTTATATCTTGTACAGGAACAGGACTTAGGCAAGTCTGCGTCAATAATTACATCACTTGTTGTTAAAGTTGCAACAGACACGCAGCATGCATGAAGATATCGGTCTGAGTTTTCTGTTTTGAAAGATGGAAATGCTGTTGGTTTAGTGGTGGTGCCACAATTGTAGTTTGTTAGTAGCAGAAGTAGTGTTTCAAATCATTTTAAATATAAGCACTTTAATTTGAAATATCTTTGAAATTTGGGTTTGTTTGCATGCCGTCATGTTTGGTGGGGCAGTCAAGGCATTTAGGGGGGAATTGCCCCCCGCCCCCCCATGCCCATGCCTAGATCCGGACTTGACACACACACACACACACACACACACACACACACACACACACACACACACACACACACACACACACACACACACACACACACACACACACACACACACACACACACACACACACACACACACACACACACACACACACACACACAACGTGCACTTTGTCCATCACTGATACATGGTGCGGCGCAGAGCGACAGATGTATCTGAAACTCAATGACATGCAGATGTTCTCTCCGCCGTGGATTTGCATGCAAAGCAGCTCCTGATCTGACTTGTGTCCTATTCATCATTTTCATTTTATGCAGATAATATGAAAATCTGCAGCCATAAAACTTGGAAGTCACACGGGTAAAAGGATTCCCTTTGCATTTGGCCGAACATGTGATAGTGAAGGAGGTGATGTATTGGTGTTTGTAGTTATTCAAAAGCATTATGAGGCGATATTCTGTCAGACCAGTGGTTTTCAATCACTAGGGCCCACTATTTATTCAGAATTTGAACCACGTAGGGACCACCACAGACCCCAAAACTAAAGATTTCTTTTGCTTTTGGCCACAATACCAGTCAAACATACAGATCAAAATGACCATTAATCTTACATTCTCTATAGTTGTGTAGACTTTGGGCTAACTCGCATGATGAATATTTTAACTCTTGAGAGTGTGAACATTTGTTTACATGAATCATTTTCGAAAAGTCTATAAGAAAATCTAATGGGGAATTCATTTCTGGAAGAGGGGCGACGTCACAAGGGGTGGGACTGCTCGGCTCTATTCTTGCATTCAGCAGAAGGTGTTGTGGGAGAGGTGAGAGTTCATTCATTCAGTAGCCAATGGCAGAGCAGCGGAGAAGTGGGCAAGATGGCAGCCGTTCGGAAGTGTAAGTAGCCTATCAGTGGTTTAATATAATGTTTTAAATGTTCAATTCTAGTTATAGAGAGGAGCGCGCCCTCCCCTCATGGCGCCCTAGGTAACTGCTTAGTCTGCCTAATGACAAAAACGCCCCTGGTATAAGTATCATTTCGGCATTTACATGTTGCATTTGTGCACGCTAAGAAACGCGCCAAACTATTTCAAGGAAATACAATAGGCGATCTTGGACTCTCGTAGAGTCCAAGTCTTTAGTTTATGGGTTAAACATGTCCTCAAATGGTGGTCCGTGGCTCAAATACTGAATAAATAGTGGGCCCTGGTATCAAAAAAAGGTCGAAAACCACTGCACTAGTGTAGGCTACTAGTGTACTAGAATAGACTCCATCCATTCCACTCCACTCCGCACCACTCCACTCCGTCCACGGAGGGCGCAGAGAGTCCGCTCCTGGTTTTGCCTCTCCGTCTCATCGCGCAGCACCACAGTAGCTTCACTCACACATCATTGCTGTGCAAGCAGATGTTCTCTCTGTCTCTCTCTTTCTGAGTGAAACAGAACGCTTCTAGAAGGAAAAATAATTAATTCTCTTAAAAAGAAGAAGAAGAGAGAGAGGTGGAGGTGGTGTGAAGCCCGCCGCCGTTTGCTGCTTCTCTCAGACTCGGGACAGAGCACTGAGTGAGTTTCTCAACGGGATTGTGTTGTGTTTTTTTGTTGCAGATCTTTTTGGGGGTTCGGAATAAGAAGAGGAGAAACAGTCGCTGCTGCTACTGGGATGTGAGTTAATGTTCAATCCGCCACACCTGTGATGCAGCTGCCGCTGATGGAGATGATGATGGTGATGTGTGGATCTCGTTTCTGAGCAACAGCAGAGAGAGAGGAGGACAGTATAGTAAGATAGATAGACTCACGCAAATCCACACTACAGAGATCGAGAGAGAGAGGGAGACGGCGGTTTATTTCGTGTACCATAGCACACAGCGATGGACAGTGCTACTACCGCCCAGGTATGGTTAGTGGATACCCGGCGCTGAGGACTAGGACGCAGCAGGGCATGTTGTGGAGGAAGAGCAGACGGGAGAAGATTACGACTAGTAGGACGCCGTTTTATTAGCAAGAAGAAGTCCCCGACGACCCGACAACAACAACAACAACAACTGACTCCCTATAACTCTCTTTATTATCCGCCGAAAGTTGCAACTGTCTGTCTATAACCAGAAGATAAACAGCCAACAATGAAGCCGTTTTGTTACTTCTTTGTCCGCCGCCGCTGCTGTAGAATGACTTCCAGCAGCAGCACGCCGCTGACGCTCCTCGTGTTCTCTGTTTTCTGGATCACCTGCAGCGGTGAGTTGTCTGGCACTGGGAATACACACATCACATACACATCAGTGGTTTTCAACCCTTTCCCCCCCCCCATATACCAGGGCCCACTATTTATTATTCCACCATTTGGATGACATTTTAGCCCCATTGCACGTGCACACTGCACACACACCCCCGAACACCCAAAAGATTTCTTCTGTTTTTAATCACGCAACCGGCAAACCTTAAATCTCTAGTTGTGTAGATTTCAGATGATGGTGAATATTATTTCAACTCCTCGAGAGTGTTTAAAATGACGCTCTCAAAGAGTTACATCTGGTTAACCCAACTTCCCATCATTTAGCCTACCTACCTATTTAATCCCTCTCTCAAGGACCGCTGGTGGTCCCCTGCGCGGACCACTGGTTGAAAACCACTGCTGTATTGCATAGCATACACCACAACATACATGATGAATGGCGAGGAGGATGCATTATTATTCCAACAAGGTGCACATTGGGAAGGAAGGAGGAGCACATTGGTATACATTTCATTTCATTCACACAGTATTTTTACGCACAGCCAGGCTGGCTGTGCGGACCACCCGCAGAACGTTACGCACACGTGTCAAGTGTATTATTATTATTATTAATAATAATAATAACTGGATTGCATCGGCTGTGTGTGTGTGTGTGTGTGTGTGTGTGTGTGTGTGTGTGTGTGTGTGTGTGTGTGTGTGTGTGTGTGTGTGTGTGTGTGTGTGTGTGTGTGTGTGTGTGTGCGCGCGCGCGCGCGCGTGCTCGCTTCTTTGACAGCCGTCGTCAAGGTTACATGCTTACTGTATTATATACTGATACTGTGTGTGTGTGTGTGTGGGTGCGTGCGTGCGTGCGCGCGCGCCTTATGCATTTGACAAAGACATGCAGATATTGCATTAGCCACGAGCACGGAATCATGCTCGCTTTTGTGCGTGTCCTTGTTGTGGTGGGTTTGTGCTTTGTAGTAGCCCGCAGGCTGTGTGTGTGTGTGTGTGTGTGTGTGTGTGTGTGTGTGTGTGTGTGTGTGTGTGTGTGTGTGTGTGTGTGTGTGTGTGTGTGTGTGTGTGTGTGTGTGTGTGTGTGTATACAGTGGCTGTGCTCGGGTTTGCCCATTATTCGTGTGTGAATTACACGAGAAGTTACAGCTGCGTGTATTTTTTTTATTTAGGCGAACAAACTGAAGCAGGTCGTACTAGTAGCTGTCTATACCGTAAGAAAGACACACACTAGTGACTAGACCAGTGGTTTTCAACCTTTTTGACACCAGGGCCCACTATTTATTCAGCATTTGAGCCACGGACCACCATTTGAGGACATTTTAGCCCCACAGACCCGAGAACTAAAGATTTATTTTGCTTCTGTCCATGACCATTCATCTTCTAGTTGTTTAGACTTGGACTAACTCACATGACGCATATTTTAACTCCTGAGAGTTACATCTGGTTAAACAACTAAGCTGGGGACCACATGGAACCCTCTCAGGGACCAATGGTGGTCCCCGGACCACTGGTTGAAAACCACTGGACTAGACTAATGATGTGTGTTTGGGGAGGAAAGGGACCTTTTCAATGTCGTAGTGTTGTTGAGAGACTATACAGTAAAAATAAATAAATACATCCTAACAAGCCTAAATACAGCTCTAGCCTATCTATTCAAACTGCTAGGATCTGCAATGGTAGTGGTGCCGGGGCGTGATTTAACGAATCCAGCTGATAAAGCAGATGGCTTTATATCGTGTGTAATGCTTGGATATATGTACTGTAGCCTACCTACATATGTGTATGTGTGGCTAAACCCGTGTGCTGTGTTGTGCTGGCAGCTATAGAGTAGAGGAGTATCATGCGCCTCCACCGTGGCTCTCTCCTCCCTGCCCGGATGAATGGTTACGGATGGAGGGATGCTGAGGTGCATGCATTTAAGCCAGTGGTTTTCAACCTTTTTAAAAAAAAAATACCAGCGCCTACTATTTATTCAGCATTTGAGCCACCAAACTAAAGTTTTTTTTTGCTTTTGTCCACAATACCAGGCTGGATTTGGGAATCTGCCACATGTAGTTGTGTAGACTTGGGCTAAGTCAAAGGATGAATATTTTAACTCTTGAGAGAGTAAATGTAAATATGTAAATATTGTAAATACGAAACCAAATGGACCCGCTCTCAAAGAGTTACATCTGGTTAACCAACCGGTTGAAAACCACTGATTTAGGCGGAGAGTTGTTGCCTCCGAATCTCAACACCTTTTTTATTATTTATTTCAAGGACCCCCATGTGTGTTTAGTTTGTCTGAGAGCAGGATCTCACTCTCCACTGTAAGACCCTCCTCTGATAATCTCAACTCCGAGAGTGTTTACAAATGGAACCGAATGGAACCGTTATACTTTGGTTCTATTTTTGAGCCGACTCGTTAGTAGTAACTGGGGGTTTCAGCCTGCAAGGTGGTCCCTGTAGACCCCCCCCCCCCCACACACACACACACACACTTGTGTTGCCAGGGACAACCTGCTCATATTGACAAGTTTATAGGGTTTGACGGGGAGGCGTGTTGCTGCCTGCGGACTAGACGACGCTGAGGGCTATGCAAATGTGCAACCATGTACAGCACAGCAGGGGTTTTCAACCTTTTTTCATACCAGGCTATTTATTCCGCTTTTGAGCCACGGAGGACCACCATTTGATGACATTTTAGCCCCATGACAGAGCCCCAAAACTAAAGATTTATTTTGTCTTTTGTCCACAATTCCTGGCTGGATTTGGGGAAACAAAACAGTCAAGCATTCAGATCAAAATAATGCCCGTTCTTCTATTCTCTAATTGTGTAGATTTGGGCTAATTCAGATGGTGAATATTTTAACTCTTGAGAGTGTAAACATGAAACTCGCTCTCATAGAGTTACATCTGGTTAACCAACTTTCCATTTAGCTGGGGACCACCTCTCAAGTGGTCCCCGGACCACTGGTTGAAAAACCCCTGATGTACAAGACCATCAACAGAGAGAGACAGCCGAAATGTGAATGATCAGACTAGCACTAGTGGTAGTAGTCACTCATACCAAAAGTTTATTTTTTATTTATTAACTACACGCTTTGTCACAATAATGTTTCATGGTATTGATGGCAGGGCTATAGGTCTATCGCATACCTGGGCATCATGCGGCCCGCATGCAGTGTAGTCACACTACAGTTTACCAAGACAAACACTGTACTGTTAAATTTCCTCTTGAGTCTATAAAACCGGGGGTTGCATTTTGTGTCTGTTTATAGTATACATGTCGGTTTTACACTCTTATGTTGCGCTCTTAAACACTATGGGGTTTTAATGGCGTGAATTCACTATACATTATGAAATGTACGTCACTTTTTGCCGGTGTTAATTAAATGCCAAATCAGTTAAGACTTCAGATTTTTGAATGTCATCTGTCCAGAGTAGACGGTTGCCAAAAGTATAAAGTGAACATTTAGACACGCATCAGCAGTTTATTTTTTTGTTTGTTTTTTTGCACCCTGCGTTTATTTGCACTGCAGGGTCTTTAAAATTCCACAAAGATACAGTAAAGCAGATGGATTCTAATGAGACTATTCTTTTAAAAGGACTTTATGTACTCTGCCTAGGGATGCTAGAGGCTGTATACTTCATCTATTAACAGCGGTGCATGCCGTGTGCCTGGAAAAAACAGCAGATCTACAAGCTCACAATTTCTTTTTTGTGGATTTGAGCTTGCGTATCGGGTTATTTTCCGGCGTGACACTGCATGCCGTTCCAATTGAAGTGTCAGAATTTTAAAAGGCGTCCTCCACAATGCGACTCTCAGCTGGAAGTGGTTGCATGGTGCGAGTCCAGACTAAAGCACATTTCTGCTGCGTTTGTTAACACTCCATTTGCTACCTGCGCTTGTTTCCACAACTGTTAGCTTCCACGTCGGACAGAAAGGCAAACAAGTTAAAAAAAAAGTTGTGTAAATTAGCCTGTTCTTGCTCCGGGACACCGGCGGAAAAATACATGAGATGATGAATTACGGGGGGCTTTTCTGTTGTATTAATTAGTGCATAATTATGAATACATTAAGATTAAATAAACAGTCATGCTCGAGGGAGCCTCATATTTCATAACTAATGTAAATAGCGGCGAGGTGGTATTTACTTTAGCACGTTTTTTTGTGATGCATCGCCGAAAGTTGACGTAATTCTATGTATTCTGGTGGGTATTGCGAGGTGAGGGTTGCAAGGTGCACTTGTTTATTACATGAGGGAACTCAGGACTGCTGCTCTGGAAGCAGCTCTTATTTGGAGTTTTTATTTTATTTTATTTTTTCAGCTTGCCTTTCAGCTCTGAGGAGCATTAATCCAGTACACTACCCTCCTTCTCTCCCCACGGGCTCTCCAACACAGCGTGCAGCCAAAGGCAAAGGAGAGGCTGTCTTATAGAGACAGCCAGAGAGTTCCAGAAATGGATTGGAGGAGGAGAAGGCGATTCGGGAGCCAATTTTTGCACGCGAGGGGCCGACGGGACGGTCTCTCCTCCTCTCCTCTCCTCTCCTCTCCTCTCCTCTCCTCTCCTCTCCTCTCCTCTCCTCTCCTCTCCTCTCCTCTCCTCTCCTCTCCTCTCCTCTCCTCTCCGCCAGGGGCGGATCTAGGCATGGGGGGGCAATGCCCCCTAAATACCCAGTCTGCCCCCCCAAACTCAATGCCATGCAAAACAACCCAAGATATTTCAAATTAAAGTGCTTATATTTAAAATGATTTGGAACACTACTACTACTGCTATTAACTAACTACAGTTGTGTCACCACTAAACCAACAGCATTTCATCATTGAAAACAGAAAACTCTCTGAGTCAGACCTTTAGCTTTATGCATGCTGCGTGTCTGTTGCAACTTCAACAACTGATGTTATTATTGATGCTTTACTTGACTAATAAAAGTCCTGTAACCGGAAATGGTATGGGTGCTGCTTCATCGCCCGTGGCGCAAAGCTGCCCCCATACCATTTTCTCTTGCCCCTCCAATATGTTCTCTTGCCCCTCCAAATGGGACCTTTTACATCCGCCCCTGCTCTCCGCTCGCTGCATGGAGCCGTTAGTAGTGTATCCTCCGTAGAGGGAGAGAGGAAGGGGGCACATCTGCTGACGCTGCCGTTCGGAGGGTATCAAAAGCCGGCTTGTCTTTTTTTTTGTGCGTTGGGGAAAACATAACTCAGTCAGTAATAAAGGCAAGGCCTGTCAATCTCGATGTGAGCTTGGCGGCCTACTTTACCTTTCGCTGTTTTTTTTGTGAGCGATCTGACAGGGTTTGGAGGATGCAGGGCTGTGTTGTGTGCGCTTTCAATCTTACAGAACAAAGGAGTGTGTGTGTGTGTGTGTGTGTGTGTGTGCGTGTGTGTGTGTGTGTGTGTGTGTGCGTGTGCGTGTTGCACATGTACATACTGTACAACAATTTGAATACATGTGTTGTGCGTTTGTGTGGGGGCGTGTGCAGTGTTTGTAGTTTTGCCGTGCGATGATGATGATGATATTGTTGTTTATTATGCAGCGCTTCCTTCCGTTGTTGTCGTCCTTATTGCTTCACACGACTTTCTCCCTAACGTTCAAACGAGCTCGTTGTTGCTCGTTAAAAGTCACCACGTGTGCCTATTTTGTCTCTCCGTCACCTCGTCAAAAGAAGCTCATCATGAAGCGACTCGGCATTCAGTCAGTCCGATGCCAGCGCAGAGTAAATGAACTGCCTTCTTTCCTTTTGTTTTCCTCCTCGTGCTCGAGGAGAGCGTTGCCAGGCAATTGTTGTTAGGATCAGTCAGGCCGCGCAGGGATTTACGGGCGTATCAAGACCACTTCCCTCTTTGTATTGTGTGTGTGAGCAACTACCTACCTACCTAGCATACCGTGCGATTTCTATAGGGTGTGACCCCCTAATGATGCTGCAAGAGCAGTCGTTAGAAGAGTGATCTTGCACAAAGTGAACAATACACCGAGTCCTCATTAAGCCCCTAATTTGCACCTGAGTTCTGCCTGCCTCCCCATTTTCCTTCCTGTTTGTCCTCTCCTTTTAAATACTTTCCTCTTCTAAACTAAACTTGCGTCACCGCCACCACCACCAGACCTCTCAGCACCTGTTGAAAGCCGGATTTCTATTTGCTATAACCGCCTACAGTATCTAGTCTAGACACACGGTATCTATCTAGTACACATGGACGCACAAGCAGGCCAATCTCGTTCTAAAGATGCAAAACTGCCACCCATTTTAGGCAATAACACACAAACAACACCAAACAGACGCACTGCCTGTTATTTCCCCTCATTTTCAAATCTCAATGACCGGCTATTCTTCCGTCACATGACGGGCCTCGCCAGCTGAAAATAAACTGACATTTTTCAGCGAGAAGCTGCGCTGCCTAAATTGAGCGTACAGCAGGTACACACAAAGGAACAGATTCGCTGCTCTCGCGGCGCCTCATAATGCTCCGCGTTTCAATCATCTGTGGGTTGTGTTGTAATCGCAACT
The DNA here is from genome assembly GCA_039105355.1 of Benthosema pterotum. Classification (NCBI taxonomy): domain Eukaryota; kingdom Metazoa; phylum Chordata; class Actinopteri; order Myctophiformes; family Myctophidae; genus Benthosema; species Benthosema pterotum. The sequence continues at coordinate 34,682,742 of CM076984.1, forward strand.
CATTTTTTGGTCTCCCTTCACTGACTCTGGCTCTGAAAGAATGCGATAGATAGAAGGAAAGGAGAGAAAGCAGAAATTAGCATAATTTATTGAGGGAAATTGCCTTCAGGTCAAGAGAATTTAAAACCACTTTTTTCCCCCCCTTGTCCCATAGCTAATGCATGGCAAATGATTTGCGGGGGCATGGCCTGTCACATGGCAGTGTTAATTTACTAGCAGAAAGAAAAAGAGACAGAGAGAGGAAGAGAGAGAGATTCTGCTCCCTCCAGTTGTGAGAGATGAATTCAAATGATGCATGCAAAGGGAGGAAGAGTTATTCACTGAGGGAAAGGGAACTTAACATAAAATTATTTATCCCCCCCCCTCCCCTCCCTGCTCCTCCTGACACAAGCCCGGCGAATTAGCATGATGTACAAGTGCCGAATGCATCATGCAAAAGGGAAATTACACTTTAGGAAAGAAAAAGGAAAAGATGAGGAGGGTGGAAAAATTAATACGATCTCAGCTCCTCAAGAGAGAGCGCAGCGACGTTATTTAGAGTTTTGTTAACGCTCGTGGAATTAGAATTGGATGATTTCTTTTTTGGAATGACAACGGAGTCACATTTTTACTTATATTCAGTACCGGATTAATTAAATTAATGTTTTATATACTGGCTGTACGTGTGTAGCATTCTATAAGCAAGAATGCAAATAAATTAAATCCTCAGGCTGTACCGCGTGAGGCCTGTATGCATTTTTTTTTGCCTCACCGGATAAAGTTCCTTTGATTAATGGAGGTGTTGATAGTAGTTCAGCATAAAAGAATAGAAGGTAAACAGTGCATGTCAGGGCAGGGCGGCTTAAAACGATGAATGAGCATGAGTGCCGTTTGGTGACAAATGCACACAATTCTTATCTCTACCAAGAGCTTAATATGTCCTGCCCCCCCCCCCCCCCCCCCCCCAGGGGCGGATGTAACATGTCCCATTTGGGGGGGTGGGGGGGGGACATGTTGGAGGGCAAGAGAATGCTATGGGGGCGGCGATGAAGCCGCCCACATACCATTTTCAGTTACAGGACTTTTATTAGTCAAGTAAAGCGTCAATAATAACATCAGTTGTTGTTGAAGTTGCAGCAGACACGCAGCATGCATAAAGCTAAAGGTCTGACTCAGAGAGTTTTCTGTTTTCAATGATGAAATGCTGTTGGTTTAGTGGTGCCACAGCTATGCACTTTATTTGAAATATCTTGGGTTGTTTTGCATGGCATCGTGTTTAGGGGGGCATTGCCCCCCCATGCCTAGATCCGCCCCTGCCCGCACCCCCACCCCCGTCGTACCCAAACCCGCCGTGTGTCATTTGCAAATGGCTGCCGTCTTTGAGGAGAAGGGGAAGGACACAGGGCCAGCGCCCAGGCGAGGACGCGCGCATACGCACGCACGCACACACACACACCAAAGATGAACGGGGAGGAGTTGGGAGATGGTTGTTTTCTGGAGAGTCAATTCACTACTCCATCTCTGTCACACCACCTGCCCTTTTGTTTCAATTACTCTATTTTTGGTCTGGGCAATTAACCCAAAGTGTATTGCAACCGACTTTTAATGACTCTTAAGGACTTATTTTATGTGTAGAGTTTTTTTCTATTTCTTATACATCAACAAATTGACATGGACAAATTCTTCTTTATCCCTAGGATTTTGTATTTTTTTTTCACCCAGTGAAAATTCCTAATGTGATCCTAGGCTCTAGACACCCTCCAGGGAGACTGACCTCATGCTTCCTTCAATGCATGAGGAGTCCAAGCTGCCTTTTCCCCTGGCAGGTTAGATATAATGTATACAGTACCTACTCTGACACAAACAAATTCTAATAGATTTTGTCTTGAGTAATCAACTAAACAGATTCTTCTGATTAACCAGCCCTTTTGTTTCATAGTGTACAATAGTGGTGTGCGGAAATTGTGAAAATAGCAGATCCACAAGCTTCTGAGCAGTGCCCTCCATCTCTGCCAGCATCTGACTGTTTAATTACCATAATTTCGGGATTATAAGCCGCACCGGAATATAAGCCGCACCAGCTAAAATTGGGGCAAAACACAGATTTTTCCTTGTATAAGACTATGAGCCGCACCAGGCTTATAGTCAAGGTGCTTCATGTTAGAGCAGTGGTTTTCAACTTTTTCACAATTTAACGTCTTCACCCCACAGACCCCAAAACTAAAGATTTCTTTTGGTTTTGTTCACAATTCCAGGATGGATTTTCGCAAACAAAAGAGGCAAAACATCAAAATTAGACCAAAATGAACATGACTTATGACTTATTAATTAAGAGGTGCTAATTTAGATGGTGAATATCATAGCTCTTGAGAGCGTAAACATGAAACCAAATGGACCCGCTAGGGTCCATTTGGTTTCATGTTTACGCTCTCAAAGAGTTACATCTGGTTAACCAAATTTCCATCATTTAGTCTGCGGAGCCCACCTGGAAAATCCATAGATTGGCCACACCGTTGTATAAGCCGCAGGGTCAAAAGCACGTGAAAAAAGTAGCGGCTTATAGTCCGGAAATTACGGTACTTCATTTCCGTGTTACAGCACTTATTGTATGGGCAGGGACCCTGTCCGGATAGGGAATACGGAATGGACCTTTGACCCCACTGCCATAGAAATGAGATTAACCTATCTCCCTATCCTATCACAAACCATAATTCACGGAATAGGCAAAGGCCCTATCTGACATTGTATCAGCGGTCAGTTGGGAGATTAGCCCCGGCCTCAGTCCATCACCGCTGTGTTTCCTGACTGTAAGGGTTGTACCGCTTGTTCCCGTGGCGACCACGCTAAAGGCCCTGGTACACTAGCAATCAATCAAACAAGCAATCAATGGGCAGCAAATGATGAGACACAAGGCAACAGGTAACACCTCCCATTAAATGGGGAATTCCACCCATTTTCATTGTTTTTTCCCCGAGAATGTACAAATGGAACCTAATGGACCCTAGCGGTTCCATTAGGTTCCATTGTTACACTCTAAGGAAAAAAGGACCCTTAGTTTGCCTTGAATCATTTTCACCCAACTGCCACCCAACTCAAAATGTTCATTTAACGGAATAAAAACGTTACAAAATCCTGTTTTTTGTCCACGGCAGTGAAGCAGCAGCCATGTTGTTTTCAGAAAAGTCCATCTAGGAAAAAGGATCACATGACACCAAGGAGGGCTGTGATTGGAGGATTCCGAAATGTTGACCAGTAGAGGGCGCTAATGATCTGACTTCTCTGAACAACCAGGAGTTGATTATTTTTAAGTGCTGCCAGCCATAATTGACGTTGCTTATTGATGTTGATCAAAACATTGCTAGGTGTATCAGGGCCCTAATGCTCCGCTGGGGGCTGAGTCCAGGGATGAGCTTTGTGGAGTCTCGAGTTTTTCTCCTGGGAGGTACTAATCGAATGTTCTCGTGTCCCGCGGGTCACACGGCAGTCTCTCTCTCTCTCTCTCTTTCCGTCTCTCCGTCTGTGCTCACAGAGAGCTGACCTTGGAGCCCAGCTGTCGTCCTCTCGGTGGGAGGGTCTTTCACCCCCACACACAGCATATAGAGGTCAGAGTTGATGTCCAGGAGTCAATGTCAACCTTCACGTTTCTAATGTGCTGCCTTCGGCACTTCTGCTCCACAGAGCAGAGCGGAGCGGAGTGGCGGGTCGCTCTGCCAAGATGCTACGCAACACACTAGTGACTGACTATTGGTTAAGTGGACCGGTGTATATCGTATAGCTACAGCACTGTGCCGTCGGACTCGATGTACACACAGACAAGTGTGTGCTTTGTAGATACTCTACTACGCCAGGCCTGGCAATACCCGTGGTTACGAGCCTCATGTGGCCCTTTGGCTGGTCTCATGCGGCTTTTAACTCCTTAACGGATTTACCATTTAGTGATTTATTATTCTGTTGTCTGCTTATCACTCCAAAAGTCGTTTTAGGTTTTGTTTTATTAAGAAGCTCAATGCTTGAAGACCCATTTCAGTGAAAATGAGCCACAAGTCTGTCTAATTGGCACAACTGCTAATATTTCTGTGATTAATTTGCCCTCAAATCTTCTATTAACAGCTAGGTGTGCCTTCATGACTATTTCTGCATGTGTGGAGACATTATTTCAACAAATTGCTTGATTAGAATTACCTGTATTAACACTTTTTGGTCTCCACATGTTGAAGCACACGAGACAAGACGTCTGGGGACATCTTGGTGTCTTTTTCTTTAATGGTATAAAACGATATCACTAAAATACTTTTATTTATTGATGCTCTCAATTATCTGTCTCTTGATCTTTCTTTCCTCATTTAATGACTTAACCAAGAATCTCGTTTGGAATATTAACACTTAAAAAAAGAGAGACAGACGTGAGTAAAATCTGGGTCAACTGCTGGGCAAAATATCTCAGCCTTCATGAATATTTTTTTAAGGAAAAAGGTTTGAAGTATTGGTGACATAATCAGCCCTATCCTAGGGTGTTTTCCTAGATCAGGGGTATTCAACCAGTCGTCCGGGGACCACCAGTGGTCCTTGAGAGGGTTCCAGGTGGTCCCCCAGCTAAGTTGATTAACCAGATGAAAAGGTTAGCCAGATGGAACTCTTAAGAGCGTAAAAATGAAACCAAATGGACCCTTGCGGCTTCATTTGGTTTCATGTTTACACTCTCAAGAGTTAAAATAGTCATCTAAATTAGCATGACTTAATTAAGAAATCTACACAACTAGAGAATGTGGAAGATTAATGGTCGTTTTGATTTACTGTGTGTTTGCCAGTTGTGTTTGCGAAAATCCAGCCTGGAATTGTGGACAAAAGCAAAAGAAATCTTCAGTTTTTGGGGTCTGCGGGGTGACGATGTCATCAAATGGTGGTCCGTGGTCAGCTCAAATGCTGAATAAATAGTGGGCCCTGGTATCAAAAACGTTGAAAAACACTGTCCTAGATCTTAGCGGTAAAGCATGTTAGTAGATGTTTCCTAGATGTTAGAGGTAAAGTACATGTTAGTAGATGTTTCCTAGATGTTAGAGGTAAAGTACATGTTAGTAGATGTTTCCTAGATGTTAGAGGTAAAGTACATGTTAGTAGATGTTTCCTAGATGTTAGAGGTAAAGTACATGTTAGTAGATGTTTCCTAGATGTTAGAGGTAAAGTACATGTTAGTAGATGTTTCCTAGATGTTAGAGGTAAAGTACATGTTAGTAGATGTTTCCTAGATGTTAGAGGTAAAGTACATGTTAGTAGATGTTTCCTAGATGTTAGAGGTAAAGTACATGTTAGTAGATGTTTCCTAGATGTTAGAGGTAAAGTACATGTTAGTAGATGTTTCCTAGATGTTAGAGGTAAAGTACATGTTAGTAGATGTTTCCTAGATGTTAGAGGTAAAGTACATGTTAGTAGATGTTTCCTAGATGTTAGAGGTAAAGTACATGTTAGTAGATGTTTCCTAGATGTTAGAGGTAAAGTACATGTTAGTAGATGTTTCCTAGATGTTAGAGGTAAAGTACATGTTAGTAGATGTTTCCTAGATGTTAGAGGTAAAGTACATGTTAGTAGATGTTTCCTAGATGTTAGAGGTAAAGTACATGTTAGTAGATGTTTCCTAGATGTTAGAGGTAAAGTACATGTTAGTAGATGTTTTCTAGATAAAGCAGGGTCCGCGTCCATGTTAGTAGATGTTTCCAGGTCTTCCCTCTTCCCTCTGTAATCAATATTCCTCTCCGGCTGACTAATTGGCCATCAGTCAGTGTCAGTAGAAGTGCTTAGGAACCCAGAGGTGTCCTGGCCGCCTCGCCTCCTCCTAATAAGGGAGAGTGCAGTCGTGGAACCCCCAATCTGGCCTCCGCCACCACCACCGCTGTCGTCCATGTGGCATGTGGAGGGATTTGAATGCAACAGGGAGAGCCCTGGATTAATATTTCCTTTAGTGCAGCCACTAGGGAGGGGTGTGAAAACCACCTCTACTTCATCAAGCCAAGCCAGTCGAGTTGAGTCGTTAAAGGTTCCTTTTTGAAGGTCATTTCGGCGTAAAAACTGACATGTTTGATTTTTATCCCATGTTCCGCTAATGAGCTGTCATGAGATGGAATTGTGGGATGGAAGATGGTTGTTTTTTTTAACTATGTGTGTGTGTGTGTTAAATAATATAGCATAACTAGTGCATCTGAGTATCTTTAAAACATAGAACCAGTGCATCCCTATGGTACAGTATGTTAGCGTTAAATGAACACTTGAGGCTTTTTAAGTGGCACAGCCACTTCATTAAGTAGTATGTGTGTACTGTATGTCTGTCTGTCTGTCTGTCTGTCTGTCTGACTGGCTGTGGTCAGTCAAGTACAGAAATTTAGTTTGATTTCTTGGGCTGCAATGATTAATTGTAATCAAATGATTATCCATTTAGTTGTCAACTATTTTAGTATTTGTTTAATCAGATTGTCAACTATTCACAGGGGTGTTTTTTGCCATTTATCATGGATGTTTTCCATGTTTTTCCAGTGTTAAGTGTAACTAAACTAAAAGGGAGTAAGCCATCTCTCTTCTCTTACAATCTGATGATCGTTATACATGGACAGTGGCAACTGCAAAGCAAAATATGTCATAACAACGTAATATGTAACAATCTTAGTATTACAAAACATATGGCCTGAATATGTATTTGTAAATCACATATTTGAGTTCAGTTTAGTACTGTTCATTTTAGAGAGATGTGTTGATATCCTTTAATCAAACAGCTGTCAGAATAACCTCAGAAATAATTGTTAGTTGCAGCCCTGGTGATTTCACAGTGTCACTGTTGTGCAGTCGCACGCACACACGCACGCACGCACGCACACACACGCACGCACGCACACACACACACACACACACACACACACACACACAGTCATTCTTTTTGGCCATTTCGGAAGTGTGCCGTGTGCTGGTGTGTTCCTTTGAATCTATAGGCTCCGCTGACCACCATAGGCCATAGGGAGTTGCACCGCTCACTTAACACAAGTGTGATTTTTTTTTTTGGATCCCAGTGCTGGCCAGACCAGTGGCTGAGAAACAGCTACTGTATAATGTACGTGGGTTCAGGTCGCACTTGCCTCGCGTTTGTAATTTGTTGTCATCTTCTTTATGATGGAGTATAAAATCCTGAATAGTGAATGGATGGATGGGTCATTATTCCCCAGATAAAACGCAGACATTACACAACTCCTTTCTTTATTCTAATTCACAGCACTAACAGCCTGTCAATGAGACTGATTGTCCCAATATTAGAGAGAATTCCACATGTGCGTGTGTGTACGCACACACACACACATGCGCATACACGTGCACAGACTGACGATTTTGTCTGCCAGCTCATCCTTGAAGAGCAAATAGACCGATGTACTAATTAAATTTCTTCTTTTGATGCGAAAGGTTGAATTAACACTTCAAACAAAAATATACAGCTGATTGTTATTTTTGTATTTTTGCAGATGGCATGAGGAAAATAAAGCATAATTATAAAATAGAAATCCCCCATGTCTGCCCCAACACAGGCCTCTAAGCCTGTGGTTTTCAACCAGCGGTCCGGGGACCACCAGTGGTCCTTCCAAACAGAAGGAATAAATAACAGAAAATTCATCACAATACAGGAAAAGTATGCATAGGTACCATGCAAAAGTAACATACTATCCACTGAATTTGTGGCTCCGAAAGCTTATGGAATGCCTATCCCTTTTTACATATCACATTTGCCATAGTAATAGTGACCGTGTCAAAAGAGAGAAACAAAAAAATAAACGAGAACAAAACAAAAACACTAAACAGTCGCCACTGTCCAGGCTCAGGCCTGAACTGTGCAAACCTGAGCCTGACGGAGATATACTGACTACTGACAGCTCCATATTTAAAAATTACACAATGAAAACGAAAGGTACTATAGAATTTAGGTCTTCTAAGTACAAAAGATTTTTGAAAAAAATGAGAGCCGTTGCTGCTTAGAGCAGGCTCATTGCGGGTGGGTTGGTTGGGGGGATGGAGGAGGGGGTTTGCATGGCAGCAGCCAGGCTACGCCAAGGCCAGGATTTGTCCCCTTGAAGTGATTTTTGTTGACAAGCCGGGAGACACGGTGACCTTTCTTCTGCGAGCGTGTGCGCGCGCGCGCGTGTGTGCGCGTGTGTGTGTGTGTGGGGGGGGGGGGTTCCAGACGAGTACTGAATGCCTAAGGCGTGCAATTCAACAGAGTCAACAGAGCGAGCGCCACAGCGCTGCTGCTGCTGCTGCCTCTCCCGCCACACGTTCCGCGCGTTGTTGTCCTCCTGCATGCCCGAGAATACACAACAAGCCTTAATAATTCACACAATTGATACAGCATTTTTAACCCTGGTGACTCTGTTTGGGTCGTTTTTTTTTTTTCCTTTTCATTGGGTTGTTTGTTCCTGGGCTGGCTATCATTAGCTCACGCTCTTTCACTTTTTGCCAGAAACGTTAACATGTGATCAAAATCACAAATGATATCTGAGCCTTGAGGTTATCCCTCGAGTTCGCCCCAAGTTATGATTCTTCTAAAATCCCACTTACAAATCCCACTTATAAAATATTTCCTTGACCAATCACAGCACTTGTTTCATTCAAGGAGAATGTAAACGGATTTGTAAAGCATGAAGGTCAAAATACTGCAACTTACGTTGATAGACTACAGCGTACTGTAGGTCTCTCGCCCCGAGAATGACTTTTACCTGAGGTAAATCGTGGCGGTGTGCAAAGACCCTGGTGCTGGGGGGTGATGGTAGGCATTGCGTAGTGTCTCATAGGTGGGAGGTATGGTTATGTAGTTGACATTATTTTACAATTATATACTGTCAACTAACAATGTCAACATCAATGGGCAACATGAGACACATGGCAACAGGCAACACCTTCTCATGGGAATTCCACCCATTTTACATTTTTTCTTGAGAGTGTGCAAATGTGAACCAAATGGACCCTAGCGGGTCCATTTGGTTCCATTTGCACACTCTCAGAAAAAATAGCTCCCAAAAGAACCAAATGTTCACTTTACAGAAAAAAAAAAAAGAAAGCTTATGAAATGTTCTGTCAAGTGAGGCATCTGTGGGAGGAGAAAGGATCAGGTGATGCCAAGGAGGGCTGTGATTGGAGGATTCCGAAATGTTGACCAGTAGAGGGCGCTAAAGATCTGATTTTTCTGAACAACCAGGAGTTGATCATTTTGTATAGAGAAGTGAAAGGTCAACGTTGATAATTGACGTTGCTTATTGATCAAAACATTGCTAGGTGTATCAGGGCCTTTACCGTGTAACTCACTGATATGATGATTAACCAAATAGCCTTCCTATCTTGTTTTTCATTCCCTCTACACAACATGGCATGATATAGTGGATCTACAAGCTCTCAGTGAGCGTAAATGTATATTAAAAAGAAAAAAACAATCATATTAGCCGTCTAGGTGGTTAATGTCAGGCCTATGTAGGCCGTGGCTGGCTGTGAGCGTGTTAATAATTCAGTGTTGATGCAGCATCATTAATGTCAGTTGTCTGACCTTTGGTTCAGCCGTTGTGCTTATTAAGGCTTCATACAGCTCTCCAGCAGTGCTGTGAAGTAATTAGGTACATTTACTTTGAAGTGCTGTAAGTACCTTGAAATCAGTGCTTTTCATGAGTGTGTTCGTGGATAACCGCTTGCTCTATATGTGGAAGAAATGACCGTTAATTTACAGTACCTTTTTGTTTACGATTGCTCCGGTTGATAATGATGATAGTCTTCGTTTATAATACAGCTGATCTTCCACTATAACAGTATAACAGGGTTTTATAACAGGAAGTGCTGTATCTCAAAAGCTTCCGGCACTGTCTGTGGTGAGCCGCCGTGTATCCCGATGATGGCAAATCATTTGTGCATTCGAATACCTTCGCTTTGCAAACTGTTGTTGCTGTTCTCTCATCAACAACAACGCCCATCTCAATGAATGGCCCGGAAATGAAAGAAAGAAAATTAATATGTGAGGTATTAGTACGGTAGTTTCTATTTTTTTTTTTTTTTGCTCCATTGGTCCCACTAACTATATTAAAAAAAAAAAAAAAAACGTCACTTCATTCTGCATAATGAGTACTTTTACCTACTTTGGTACTTTAAGTACACTTTTTAACCAGCTCAAAGCTTTGTACTATACGGCCAACGATCTGCTTCCTGCAGCATTCTGCCTTCACCTCAAATCTCCCCGGCTATGATTTGAATATTATTGGTAAAAAAAAAAAAAAAAAACTATTAAAAAAATCAATTACCACAAATCACAAGACCTTTAATAGCTGGCTCAGCAATATGCAGCTGGGGTGGGGAAAAAAAGAAACATCCTTGCTTAAAGGTGTAGTTTACACCCAGTGCTTAATTTGTAACTCGGGAGGTGCCGGAGTGCACGTCCTTTTCTGCCCTAAGCCACGGCTCAAGCCAGTGGATTCGGTAAAAACCCTTATTTTGAAGCGCCAGATGTGCGATGACGTCATGCTGTTTCTGGTGTCTTGACTAACCTGTCCTCTGACGATCTGAGCAAAAAGTTCCGGGTCAAAAGTCAGGAAGTGACGTCCAGCCCTAGTTGTTTTACCCGTACGCCCACGACATTCAGGGGCAGAACCGCAGGAGAGGCGTTTGAATGCATTGGATTGAATGGGTGCGAATGGGACAAAAAAAAAGGTTGTCGCGGCAATTCTGTCCGAAATGGAATCTTTATCAGACGATGTGCTGAGACTAATAGTTGGATTAAAGAATGAACTCTACATTTCGTCGTTTTCTGTACCTTCGTCGTTATGGGCGGACGGGACCGCGCACGACGCGCACGCCGACCGCGACTTCGACGGTAAAGGAGTTAAAAGGCCCCTTCGACGTCTATGTGTGCACGTCCCTGCATGCTGGGGTTTAAGTGGCTAATCATAAATGGACATTAACCGTTTCGGACGTACAGTTAGTGTGAGGTTTCCACTGGACCGGCCGGCGCACCAACGACGTTCAAGTCCAACAGAATTAATCCTAACAACACGAACCAACAGAGGATTTGATGCTCAGCCTTTTAACTGCCTCCATACTGTAGAGTACTGTACGTCTTCCATGGATTATCATGTACATTGACAAGGCCTTGATGTAGAATCAAAGCATGCTCAAGTGTTTATATATCCTCCCCCCGCCTTGTCACAGTTATTACATAATGGGCCTGCCCTGATCGCAATTATTCACTGCTAATCGCAATTATTTTTTGCATAATCCTTGAGTCGTTTTCCATTCATGTGTGTGTGCAGGCGGCTGGATGACATTCGCTGAAATGTCACGTCAGCTTTTAACCGCCTTTTTATAAGACCTGGAAAGCCTATGTGTTGTTTTTGCCTTCTCAATACGTGTCAGCTTGTTTATTATTAGTATTTGCTGTAGATATTATACAAATAAACAAATACGAAAGTATTTTTTTTTTTCAGAAAACTAAATTTAGAATCAGCTTTTGGTCTAAATAGCCGTCTGTGAACTTGGTGTACCTGGATAATTTAGTCTGATGATTACTTTGATTTTGAGCGGTTTTCAACCTTTTTCATACCAGGGCCCACTATTTATTCATAATTTCAGCCGTGGACCACCATTTGAGGACATCTCAGCCCCACAGACCCCACAACTAAAGATTTCTTTTGTCCAGGCTGGATTTCGGATAAAACAAAACAGTCATTTGGTTCACAATCTCAAAGAGTTACATCTGGTTAACCAACTTTCCATTATTTAGCCTGGGGCCCACCTGAAATCCCCTAAGGGACCACTGGTGGTCCCCGAACCACTGGTTGAAAACCCCTGATGTATCGTGATACCTATGGAATCACTGTTAAAATGTATCGTTATACCCATAATACTTTACCAGCATTTTAAAACGGCATTTTATTTCATAAAAAAAGCTCTAAAGCTCTAAAGATATTTTTTAATACCCACTGGTGCAGTTTAAGTCCAGCAGTGCACCCAAGCACAGCAGGAGTCAAAGTGGAGTCTATCTGAACATGTAAGCTGTGATTTACGGCAATGTTCTGCTTAGTGCAACACAGACACAGAATCCAAATCAACTGTTTATTCGGCGTGTGAACCCGCCAACCTCAATTTAAATACTAATGTAATTCCTGTGTAAAAAGCTCTGGCAAAGGTTACTACCCCGTATTAATTGTCAGTGGCTTCAGGCAGTGGCACATGTACTGACACACGTGCACACACATCCACACACGCGCACAACGCAGACACAAACGCGCTGCATGTTCTGTATGTTTCTGGCTTTGAGAGAGAGGGAGAGAGAGAGAATTGTTTAGCATTCAACTGTTAGCGACTTGTAATGGAATGCGCTCTGAGGCCGACGGCGATAACATACGACTTCTAAAAACAAAGACTGATGTTCCTCCTTTTCTGGCATGAATTATTAATGGAACATTGGTCACACGTGGTCATGTAAACCTCCAGTTAAGCCACTTTTACACGCCGTCGCCCCCTTTTCCGGGACGAGGAAACCATGGAGCCTGGTTGGTGTTTGTGGGTTCAGGTTGATGCGTTTGTCAGGTCAGGTGTGTGTTGTTTGGCCCGTGGTTGATTCAAGCAGAAATCGATGTGGGGAACGGTCTATGGATTGGCCACCGTGGTGCTATGAGCAATACATAACCGGCGCCCAAGTCTCTCCCCCGGGGCCGGCGGGGCAATCGAGAAACCGCTACAAAATTGGCCAATTCATTCCTGTGGAATCGTTTCTGGCTCTTAACCACAGAGAGCACTTAGTGCAGGGATGTCAAACTCAAGTACACAGCGGGCCAAAATAGTTAAATCGGTACAAGTCGAGGTGCCGGAGCCGCTGGGCTGTGTTTCAACACTTGGGGCACTGTCGGTTTATGAGGATGTCTTCATTCTTAAATGAATGAAACTGTATCCGTTAAAAATAAACTGAAAATGGATTATTGAAGCTCAGTTTACTGTTATATGATCATCACTGCTTTCATAGTAAAAAGAAAATTAATGGAGTTGCATTCATTTCTTCATCATGGTTTGTGAAATATATTAGAGGGCCAGTTCTAATTATAATTTAATATCATCCCTGCGGACCAAAGATAATTCATTAATGGGCCTGATTTGGCCCCCGACCTTTAGTTTGACATGTCTTAGTGCAGTTGTTTTTAACCAGTGGTCCGGGGCCCAGGCTAAATGATGGAAAGTTGGTTAACCAGGTGTAACTCTTTGAGAGCGTAAACATGAAACCAAATGGACCCTTGCGATTTGGTTTCATGTTTACACTCTCAAGAGTTAAAATATTCATCATCTGAATTAGTCTACACAACTAGAGAATGTAGAAGATTAATGGTCATTTTGATCTGTATGCTTGACTGTTTGTTTCCCAAATCCAGCCTGGAATTGTGGAAAAAAAACAAAATAATCTTTAGTTTTGGGTTCTGTAGGGCTAAAATGTCATCAAGTGGTGCTCCGTGGCTCAAATTCTGAATAAATAGTAGGCCACTGCCTAAGGCTACTGCCTTAGTGTATCCCTTCTCTACTGCGAGCGTTCTGTGGAAAATAACCGATCTACAAGCTCAGCTTGCACAGTGAATCAGCTATGAGCACCTGGTGGGGGGGGGGGGGGGGGGGGGGGACTCCAGTCAACACAGTACACATGCCGTTTTAAGAAGTTAACCCTTGTGTACTGAACGCATTTTGGTGTTCAAAGCATTATGTCACACTTGAGCTATTGCACAATATCAGATCTACAAGCTCACAGCGTGCCACTCGGTAGAGTGGCGCGCTGTGAGCTTGTCGCTCTGATATTTTTGAAAAAAATGTGAAAATGTGATGCAAATCCTTGAATATATATTCTTTCGGAAGCAAATATTTTGAACTAAAATCGTTGCTTCTGGGGGGATCCCTAGAACAACACGTTTTCAGATGGGGATTCTTCAGCCAAATATAGGTAATTCTGGTGGTCCTTGGCATTAAATATGTTAAGCATCACTGACACAGGAACATAGATTTTTCAGAAAAAAATAGAATCTGTCAGAAACTAGCATCAGAAACTAGTAAGAAACTAGAATCTAGTGTCAGAAACTACAATCAGGAGTCAAATAGAATATATTCTTGGATTTGCGCATCATTTTCACATTTGTTCAAAAAAATATATCAGATCTACGAGCTCGATATGAGCTTGTAGATCTGATATTTTTTTTCAATAGCTAAAGTGTAACATAATGCGTTCAACACCAAAACGCATTCAGTACACAAAGGCTGAAGGGAATGAAACTTCCACTTTAACGATGCCTTGCCCAAGGGTCGCTGAGCGCCTGAAGCAGCATGTGGACGCTACAGATCTAAGTTTGTTTCCATGAGGGACTTGAGCCATGATGGTGGTAAAGGAAAGGAAAAAGATGCTTGAAAGTATGTTGCACGTAACCGTGCCAAGCTGGCCCTGCTGCAACGGAGCAAGATGCAATATCATATCATATCATTCATTTATGCGTCAACATTTGTCAACAAATATGCTTTTAAATAGCTGGGAGCGCTGTTTTTTTTTTTTTTCCTCTTGGCTTATGGATAAACATTGCACCCCATTCGGCTAGTACAGTACAAGAGCATTCAGGAAAAATCTAATACTCAAAAGCCGAGCGCAAATGATCGTTGATGGTTAAAAATGGATGAAAATCAGATTATTATTCTCTGTCAGTTTTCTAAAGTGTTGGACAGCTTTTCTTTCATCAAATATGCTGTACTTACTATTGCTTGTTTTCCAGTAATAGATGTGGTATCTATTAAAATGATGGTTTTCAACCACTGGTCCAGTGGTTGAACCACCAGTGGTGCTTCAGATTCCAGATTCCACATATGAAAACTGTGTTTGCGATGTCCTCAGATACGCGAATATAGTCACTTTATAATCATATAAAAGGAGATTGGAGTTAAATGCGGCATGTTGTAAAAATGACAAAATATATATGACTCCTAAACAGCGCTGAAGCGGGACTCATTAAATGCCACTGGGACTGGTCTAAAAGACCCTCCCTGCATCCCGGGACTCATTAGATTGAAACCCTGTTTACATCACTGATGCTGTTAGACTTATTGGCGTTCATGACCTGATGATGCATAACGAATTGAGCATCTTCAAAAATGGAAATGTTTGAAAACCACTGTTTTATGGCACTCCTCCCAATCACAACCACTTGCACCCTGTCTGTGTATGCATGGGTTTTCAACAGGTGGTCCGGGGACCACCAGTGGTCCCTGAGAAGAGTTAAAATATTCATCAAGTGAATTAGCCCAAGTCTACACAATTGGAGAATGTAGGAGATTAATGGTCATTTTGATCTGTATGTTTGACTGTTTTGTTTCCCAAATCCAGACTGGAATTGTGGACACAAATAAAAGAAATATTTAATTTTGGGACCAACTGGTGGTCCGTGGCTCAAATGCTGAATAAATAGTGGGCCCTTGTATGAAAAAAGGTTGAAAACCACTGGTCTATGCATGGCGATTCAAAGGTTGGGAGACCATCGCGAAAGTCAGGAGCAGTTAGGAACAACCAAAGAGTTTGAGAATGTGTGTAATGTTGTTTTCCCAGGCTTCTCAGTGCACAGTGCACTACCCCACTGCCCATGATCGACAGAGCATGGAGGTATACAGCCAGGGATCTGTGATGTTGTCAGACACTGCTGATGACGTTCTGTACTGTACTGTACTGTACTGTACATCAGGATCAGAGCTAGGCGGACCCACAGGGAACCCACAGAGTTCTGTTTTGTGTGTTGCCAGTTATATATTGGCGAAAGCAGCACAAAATGTGACACAAAGCTCTCGCCAAATCCCTGAAGTGGGTGTCCCTCATAGGGGCTGGAGTCAGGTGCATGCTGCTGTACTCCTTGGATGGTGCAGCCTGATCGAGTTGTGATGCCCGCAGTACATACAGATACAGTACATACAGATGGACAGACTGGCTTCTGCATTTTATAGATAGCGCAGCCTCACAACAACGCCAGGTTGGCCACTCTGTAAATCTGTATTTGTATTTGTATTTATCGTCTGTATTTACATGCACTGTATTTTCTCAACATCATGGACTTCAAATGAGTCACATGTCAGATGAGACCCATAGCTCAAGGGAAAAGTAATTAAGTACATTTTCTTTTTTTTTTTTTTTAACATTAATTTTTGAACTTTTTGACTTATTGATAGTAGTGACGAGAGACAGGAAAGTGGGTGGGACATGCGGCAAAGGTCGTCATGAATGGGACTCGAACACTCAACATGCTGTCAGGCCAAAGCCTATGTGTGGCATGTGACTGGGCCACTTGGCCAGCGGATGCCATAGATTTTCGACTAAAGTACAGTTTAGATTGACTGAACATTTTGCTTGATTATGAACATTTAAACTTGCTTGATTATGGGCATTTAAAAAAAATCAAATCCTATGCAGGAAAACATGGCATATTTTGGAAATAGTTTGAATGGCATGTTTTGGAAATAGTTTGAATGGTGATTAATCATGATTAAATTATTTTTGAAGCTGTGATTAATCTGATTAAAATGGTTACTCATTCAACAGCCATAAATGTGCATTATTTGAACTGTTTGAATGTGCATGGATTGGCCTAATGAATCAGAAAGAAGGCACTGTTTAACCAATTTCTGCATCTGCACACAGAATCACAGATACCGCACAACAGGTCTGTTAGGTAAACCATACTAACATTGGCATAATCAGTTAATTGGACATCGGCGAGGATTTCAATACGGTGCACTTATAAAATGAGAGTGCTATCAGGGTCACATGTCGCATTACAGCTATGATTCACTGCGCCGTGTGAAGTCAAGTGAGCTGATTCTCTCCTTCTACATTTAGCTGCTCAGTGTGTTGTGCTGTTCAGTTCTTTTTGGCGTCAAACTCGCCCGACTGGAAACTCGGACAGATTGGTTAGCATGAATCATCATCGCACGTCGATTATATTCATTATTATTTTCTGTTTTCTACGGCGTTGCCTTTCATTGGCCATTAAAGTTTGTAATAGCCTGACACAGACACACACCAGGGCATGTTTTTTAATGGGATTAATTGGGCCAGTTTGTTTTCCCCACACTCATTGTTTGTGTCTGATTTCCACCCACACAGAACACACACATTATACATTGATGAAGTGGCATAATGTGAGTGAGGTTTAGTTGTTTGAATAGCTAGATCAGGGTGGCACAGTGGTTAGTGCTGTCGCCTCACAGCTAGAAGGTCCTGGGTTCGAAAGGGCCTTTTTGTGCGGAGTTTGCATCTTCTCCCCATGTCCTCTAGTAGTAGTAGTAGTAGAGTAGTAGAGAGTAGATGCCCTCACAAAAACATGCAGTAATCCTGGGCTCTAAATTGCCTCCCCCTGGCCAGCCGGGGTGCCCGATGGAGGGGAGTGGAACTAGTTGGAATAACGTGTTCCTTCCACACACTACGTCCAACCAGGTGAAAAGAAGGCACCTTGGACTCCTCATGCATTAAAGGAAGCATGAGGCCAGTATGCTGCCTCCCCAGGTTGGAGGAGGGTGTGTAGAGCCCAGAATCACATTAGGAATTAGGGCTGGGACGATATTGGTCCCTCACGATACGATATAGGTGGCGATATTAGGCCTTCGATAATGAATATATCATGATATGTAATATATTTCTATATTTGCGATATATCAATATATTGCATGAAATTCATCGACAATATATCATGATACTGTAACTGCAGCTGAACAACAAAAACTAAAAACAATAAATGAATGAATAAAAAACTCAAAGGTAAAATTCAGAACTTACTAATGTATATCCTCAGTTATTAATCTTCGCTTGTATCTGTCTCAACTGATTCTCATACTGGGCTTTTTGTTTTTATCTTGTGTTTGTTTTTTTGGGAATGAAGCAGCTATAGAAGCCAGTTACCATTTTAGTTCTGCGACTCGCTTTTCCTCCTGGAATTATTCCTCTGCTGAGGAATATACAATATACTGTATATTGCGGGAGATAGTATAGGATATTATCATAACGATATTTCAGCACACCCCTATTAGGAATTGGTATTGGGTAAAAAAAAAATGGGTTACAAAATAGTGGGATAAAAAAGAGGAACTATTTGAATAGCCTTGGTACTTACAGAGCGATTTTTCTTTTTCATAGACGCCCACAGACGGCACTATAAGACCCTAAACCTTAAATAAAAAAAGGGAGTGATTTTAAGAGGATCATTTTGGTAACGAGGAGTCTCTTTGTGCACTCCGCCACCCCTAAGACTCCATTTTCTGTCATTCTGTCCATGTTGAAAAGAAAATAATTGTGCCTCACATGTTTCACAGGCGGCTCAATGCAAGATGGCCCTCAAGACACACGGTCCTACATTATGTGTTGAAAAGCAGTGGTTTCTTAAAGCCATCACTCCTACAGCACGCTGCACCTGTAGAAAGATTTTTCTTTTTTTCTACTGTACATCTCTAGCGTCCAAACTGGGCCAATCTGGTTTAAAACACATGGTGCAGCTGACATTACACTGTACAGCGAGCCCTGGCTCCCTCCCCGTGTCAGCCTGCCCCCAATGCAACGAAAAATAAATAAATAATAAAATGAAACACCTAAAGGAGGGCATAAAATCTGGCTGTGGCATTATCTGTGGCCAGCCTCTGTGGCAGGCTGATAGACTTTGTTAAAGCAGCAGTGATGCATGCATACGGCCTCCGCTGGCAGGGCTGCTGCAGCTTGCCAAAAGCCTAAAGCAAACAGCGGGCCTCCCAGTCCCATAAGTGTGAGGCAGCCAAGTAAACCCATTAACCGCCTATAGAGAAGGAGAGAGAGAAGAGAGAGTGGTCTGTGGTCTGCTAGACAACATGCACGGACGCACGCACACATGCGCACACGGAAAGCTCTTAACGCGCTCTGCACAAATGAGCGACAAGCTCATTTGATTGGCCTGTTTTCGTCCAACCTGTGTCAGATAGCCTTTAGACCACACAGATTAAAGTTCTCATTGATTTCAACTCCATCGCAGTTGCACTGCGATGGAGGATAAAAGCAGTGGTGAGATGTATTGAGACCTTGTAGATAGGCTATTATTTTCCTATACTTTTTAAAGATTGTTGAGAGCATCAGAAGTGGTACAAACCAGCATTATACTTACAAGGCACCTCTCCATAAGACCCATATTGGCCTCGGTATAAAATGCATGGATAAAATGAAGGTTAACTCGTACTTGGCCAGGCCTCCCGGCCAAAAATGGGACAAATCTACAGTGGGCCTGTGCTGAACTGTTGCTACTGTTATTTGGCCTTGTATTAAAGGCTTGGTCAGTGATTTTTTTTTTCACCTGCTTGGCAGTGTAGAACATCAGGAACAACATGACTCGAACATCATCTTTACGTTTTATTGTGTTAATTGTCTAGTAAACAAAGCTAATGTGGGGGTCATTTTATTCATGCCTTGGCGATGCATTCGGCAATGATCCTAGACATGTTTCACGCACACTGCCGTTAACGTCCTTGTTTATGGCCTGACTAGAGGTTTCTCTAAATCTGCATCACACTCCATGGTTTTGATCGTAATGTCGTGGCTCTGTCCTCATTTCTGACTTCAGACTTCAGATTAAGTTGTGCCCATCTGCTTGCCATTCTAGCACCTTTTATTCTGAAAGTTTTTGCCGGCAGTATCTTAAGACGATAAATACTTTTAATTGGTTCAGTATTTATAAAAGCCAGACAAAGACATAACCATTTTCACGTTTAACTTTTACAAGGAAAAAAAACAACAACAAAACACCATCTCTATAAACTCACAACACATTGTGAGTTGCAGATCTGCTTTGTTTGCCATTTTTGTGTGTCTCCATTTTAAACATAAAGTTGATATACTGTATGGAGAGATGCAGCGTTTCTGCCCGACAGCAACGATGCTGTGTGTCAGATAACCACAGACTAGACCTGCCTATGGGGAAAATAACACACAGTCCACCAGATAAGCCAGAATGTCATTAAAATGACATTAACAGGTTTCTCTCACCTCGACTGCTTATATAAAACCTGTAATCTTCATCTCACTCGTATGGCAAAAATAGTACAGTGCTTTGAGATGTGACATGTTGTGAGCTTGTGGGCTAGTGTCCATTATGTCTTGCGCAATATCAGCCATACAAGGATTAATTATGCATACAGGCCCAGGCTAGGTATACGAATGACAGAGTTGATGCGAAATAAGACAACAGAGGAATATGTTCTCTCACCATGGGACTCTGGCAATCTTTAATACAGTTGACAACTCTTTATTAAGTAAGAGATGACACCCAACGAACCGGTGATTTGTCTCCTAATAACTGATATAATCACTTGTCAGGAAACAAATCTCCAGTCTGAAGGATGTTTATATATCTTCAGTTGTGTAGTTTACATTCGTCCGCACAAGGAGGTCTGTTGTTGTCTGTTGTTGTGACATATGTGACCGCTCACATGACCAGCATGCAGGCTTCTGATTGGACCATTCGTTCAAACCATGTACTGTACATAATGATGGATGACGAGTATTTCATACAACTTTAAGTAGACAAAAACATCGGAACCATCCCTTGAATTAGTATGATCGGTAAAGTATAGTATGTGAAGGAAGTAGGGAAGGAGCCCCAGTAACACTGCATGATAATAAAACACTGTTTTGCTAGGCAACTGCTGAATTATAATCATTATTTGTGTATTTAGTTAATTTTAGACAATGATAATGTGCGCAGAGCTCCAGTGCTCCAAAAAAAAAAAAAGAAATCATAGTGCATAGTGAGTAGGAAGAATAGTAAGAAAAGCCAAACAAACAAGCTGAAATTCTGCCCACGGCACTTGCACATGAATTTCAGTTCATTGTAGTCGATCCTGTTCAATGTTCAAAGGTCCAATGTGTTTTAAAGATAAAGTTAAATAAATAAATACATAAACCCGACAATCTGGAGTGGTACATAACCAGGAAAAATGATCTAGTAAATGTTGGGAAAGTATTGGTCTTGGTCTAAACCAAAGGTTTTCAACTTTTTTGATACCATGGCCCACTATTTATTCAGCATTTCTGCCACAGACAACCATTTGAGGACATTTTAGCCCCACAGACCCCAAAACTAAAGATTTCTTTTGTTTTTGTCCACACCACCAGATAGGATTTGGGAAACAGAACAGGCAAACAATAGATAAAAAATGGCCATTAATCTTCTACTTTCTCTAGTTGTGTAGACTTGGGGCTAATTCAGATGATGGATATTTTAACTCTTGAGGGTGTAAACATGAAACCAAATGGACCCGCAAGGGTCCATTTGGTTTCATTCTTACGCTCTCAAAGAGTTACAGATGATTAACCACATTTAGCATGAGACCACCTGAAACCTTCTCAAAGACCACTGGTGGTCCCCGGACAACTGGTTTGAAAACCGCTGTAGCAAAGGTTGGAAAACCACTGGTCTAAGCATTTTATACTTATGCTTACATAATTTCACAAGTTTTTTTTTGTTGCAGTATTTGACTTGAGTCATGACTGATGATACTTCCCTCCCTTACACATCCTTCTTGTGTCCATTCTCTCCGTATTTGAAGTCCATCTGTGCTGTGTGTTTGACTTGCCAGAAGGTGTTTGATTTGAGCGGAGTCCAGAGTTTATCAGACATGCACACAGCCAGCCCACGTAGATGCACATAGCAGCTTATCCTTCTGCCCAGCCGCCAGGGGCGGATGTAACATTACCCAATTGGGGGGCTGGCCCGGCCCAGCCCTTTTAACTATTGAAAAATGAATTTTAAAATAGTTTAAAAAGGCAAAGAAGTTAAGGGATAAGGGGTTTAGCAGTGACAAATTTAGGCCTGATCCACATTGACGGGACAAAAAGATGAACACACAGACAAACACTTGTGCTGTTTGGCTAGAGATGTGATGGCCAAAGTGAAAGTTTGTACCTGAGTTAAATACCGTAGGTTCCTGCTTAAAACTTAAAGATGCAAAAACAAAACAAAAAAAAGGAAACAAACTGCAGTACTTGAAAAGGTATCCAAAAGTGTATGCTTAAAAAACATTAGGAGTACAAATTACAAAGCAAATTTTCATTTTCAAATACAATCCCAGTAACAATTGTCTCAGAATTATTGACTGATAAATTTAGCTTTCCCTAGAAATTAACTGGAGTAAAGTGTAGCATAGCTACTCAAATGTATACTCAAGTACAGTACCGTGCACAGTACGTCTTTGCTGTGAACCAGTGCAGACTCTGCGCTGTTTGACAAGAGATGCTGGCGGCTTTATGCGTGGGTGGCGAATTCTCAGACTGTCATGGTTGCCCCCAAGCCTCCCCCACCCAAAAGAATGAACCCTGTCACACAATTAGCTTTCTGCCTTTGAGACAGATGGAACAGAGGTGAACTCTCTCTGCGCGTGCGTGCGTGTGTGCGCGCGTGCATGTGTGCGTGTGTGTGAGTGTGTGTGTGTGTGTGTGTGTGTGTGTGTGTGTGTGTGTGTGTGTGTGTGTGTGTGTGTGTGGTGTGTGTGTGTGTGTGTGTGTGTGTGTGTGTGTGTGTGTGTGTGTGTGTGTGTGTGTGTGTGTGTGTGTGTGTGTGTGTGTGTGCATGTGTGCGTGTGTGTGAGAGACACTCCTATGAATCTGGGGCGCTCTCTCTCCCTCTGTGACCATAGATTTCATTGACTGTCACTAAATATCACTGTCTCTCTTCCCTCTAATGGCATCTGGAGATTGTGCTTGGAGGAACAAAGGCTGGTAATACAAAGGGTGGAAAAAAATGAGAGTGCACAATACAGGGGTGGATCTAGGCATGGGCATACCCCCCTAAATGCCCCCCCTAAATGCCCAGTCTGCCCCACCAAACACGATGGCATGCAAAACAACTCAATATATTTCAAATGAAAGTGCTTATATTTAAAATGATTTGAAACACTACTACTGCTACTAACTGCAGCTGTGTCACCACTAAACCAACAGCATTTAATCATTGGAAACAGAAAACTCTCTGAGTCAAATCTTTAGCTTTACATTGCAAACTTAAAGGAATTCTCTTAAGTTTGCAATGTGAAGACACTAACATGTATCTTGTTGGTCCTTCAAGTTCCAAAGGTTGTGGAACCAGTGCATCATAGTAGGAAATAACCTCCTCCTGCTCCATCAGCGCTGCAGGCTTTCAGTTGTTGTTGTGTCCAGATTGACATGTGTGTGACAATGACCACCACAGAACTATAGCACTGTCACCACGGATCTGAGCCAAGGAACGATTACGCGGTGACAGACGTGCTTGGAGCTAAGCTTGCAGTTCCTATCCAAATGAAAAGAAGGAAGGGAAAGGAAGGGAAGAGAAAAAAAAAACAGGGCAAACATTTCCATGTACACACAGACAGCCAGACCGACAGACGGACAGATCAAGGTCGACTCTTCCATGGATCTGGCCAACAAAGCCTGTCCAAACTAAGATATGTAAAGCCGGCGTGTTTACCCACGGTGGCATACTGATCATCATCACATTTCTCCGTTAAATATTATCCCCTAGGTGAGAAATGTTAACCAAACACGCAGACTGAATAACAACACAAATCATGGAAGGAAGGGAGGCTATGCAAATAAAGAAACTCAAACAGGCTCTGTATTATTGCTCGCTCATTTTCGTGCTTGTTAGAGAGTAGTTATGTGTGCACATTACTTTTCTTGTTATCCTCTTGTCCCTATATTATCCTTCAGTAGCCCGTCAGTGGCTTATGGGATAGAGTGGTCCTCTGGGGATTAGGTTTCCTGCCCGTCTGCCCTGGTTCGATCCCAGACAGTGTTGGGCAGTAACGAATTTTAGAATACATATTACTGTAATATTATTACTTTTGCTCCAAAAAGTAAAGTAACGAGGTTACTCTGCAAAAATGGGTAATAAGTAATGCATTACTCTGCAAGTAACGCCAAGTTAAAATGAGCTTGTTGTTGCATGCAAAAATAGAACAGATTTACAAGCTAACGACAGGTACTGTAACAACAGAGATGTGCACTAGATTGTAGATCAAGTCCCCACGCTGCATCCTGCGCACAGTTATGTACACTACAAATCGCTTGCTGCTTTATAGATTATGTTAAACAGATTATGTTGTGCATCTCTATTTTTTTCCAAAGGTGGGAGTTGAGAACATGGGAAAGTAATAATGTAATATATTACTCTTCAATTCCAGTAATAAGTAATGATATTACTTTGTCTAAGGGGTAACGTGTAAAGTAAAGAAGTTACTTTCCTAAGTAATATTGACCAATACTGATCCCAGATGTAGTGTTCTTCTTGAGCAAGACAGTGGGTCACAGCGGAACACTACCTGATGCTGTGATTGGTTGGAAGACTAGAAAAACACTGAGAGACAGCAGAATCAATTTGCCAAAGCACCATACGTCGCAACCGTTGGCCATCAGTCGCGACTGTTGCCAATCGGTTGTGACAGTTTGACCTGACTGCTCCTCAAGGGTCGCTACTAAACCTTAACCCTAAACATAACCTCAGTAAAACCTATGCCTAAACCTAACCCCCGACAGTCGCAACCGTTGGTGCCAAACATCGCGACTTATGCCTCGGGAGCAAAATGATTTCACGGAGGTTGAAAAATAACCTAAATTAGTCACAGCTGTTTGGCCACCCGCCGCGACCGTTATATAGATGCCGTGACATATGCCGCGATCTTTCAAGCACTACTGTATACTGTATATGCAGTCCATTTACCTGTTTTTGTTCTTTTATTAATCAGATTATACTTCATCCAATTATAACTCAATTTGATTTAGTTGTTCTCGGTGCCACTTCAGTTTCCTCATAGAAGCAAACCCCAGGGAGAGGAACAGAATGTACTTTCTTTTCTATGCAGTATATTATGCCATAGATTTAATCTTGTCTGTACGTATTATGCATGGCAACACGTGTGGCGCTGGCACAACACAATGAAGTGTAAACGCATGATCTAAATCACAGAAACTAATTATGTAGCCATGGAACCAAAATGTAATCTGAAACCATGGCGGTTGTGTGTGTGTGTGTGTGTTTTTTTTTTTTTTTTTGCTGGGAAGGAATGCTAATGCGTTTTCAGATGCAATGGATGTCACATCCAAAGCTAATTGGATTAAAAGACAAGCTCATTTGCCAAAGTTGTTCATTACAGTTGCTGCTCATTAGTCGAGCAACATAACGGGCCTCCGACTAACGGTGTGAAAAATGATGTATTTTTTGTTTGAATTGTCGGCAGGGGAAAGAAAGTCATTTGTCAGAATCAACATTCCGCATATTATTCTGCCGCATAGTAACCGATTCATTATAATTTCTGTGTGAGAGGTTACTCTCTCACACCAAGAACAATTCTTTCTGCTCTGTCTACTAAAGCAGTTCTTTTTTAGGTGTCCATGCTGTTTCTTTCTGCTCTGTCTACGGAGACTGGTGGAAGTTTGGTGGTGAAGCTTCCACTACATAATGTTTGATTTAAAAGTTCCTTCAATGTGTTTTCACCCACTGGCCATGTCCATATTCATGACGTGGTTTTACAAAACCTTAACCCAGAAAGCCAAGGACAAACAATATCAATAAATAAAGTGCCTTAATAACGAGCCATCGGCTGTACTAGTTTTGCATACTGAATGGATTGATCAGATCATCGGGTTTCTTTTTAAAAACCACATGCTCCAAACCAGTGGGTTTCAAACCAGCGGCCCGGAGACCACCTGTGGACCTTAGCTGGACCTAGTTTAGACTTAAGGTCCACTTCAGAAGATTAGTCCTTAAGTTAACTCTAGCGTAAAATGACACAAATCGTCTCAAGAATTACATTAATGTTTAACATCTATTATACTGTATTTTTCAATTTTGCCAAAAGCATGGAATTCTTCGTCCGTGGCGCAAAAGCCAAATAAATCTGCCTCCATTATCCCAATTAGCCCTTCGCTAAGTCCCTCCCCAATCCGTCCTTGTCCAATAGGCACGTTAAAAGAGCAAAGCTTGACCAGGAAAGCTTGACCTGCATAGCAACAGTTGCTAACGTATTTGGACTGTCATTGGACAGTGACTAAACCCTGCTCCAAAGAGGGTGAGAGTATTGAGAAGGGCCCATTAACCCTTTGTGTAGTGAGCACGTGTTCAAAGCATTATGTTACACTTAAGCTATTGAAAAATATCAGAGCTACAAGCTCACAGCGCGCCACTCGGTGGCGCGCTGTGATGCAAATCTTTGAATATATTCTTTCGGAAGAAAATATTTTGAACTAAAACCGTTGCTTCTAGGGGATCCCTAGAACAACACGTATTCAGACAGGAACTTGGATTATTCAGAAAAACTAGAATCTGTCAGAAACTAGCATCAGAAACAGAAACTAGAAATTAGTCAGAAACTAGAATCTAGTGTCAGAAACTACAATCAGGTGTCAAATAGAATATATTCTTAGATGTGTGCATCATTTTCACATTTTTTTTTAATATACAAGCTCGGTGGCGCGATATGGCGCGATATGAGCTTGTAGATCTGATATTTTCAATAGCTAAAGTGTAACATAATGCGTTGAAAACCACTTCTCCAAACACTCTGGAGTTGTGTTCAACACAAAGAAATCTAATCAGTGTTGAGCTTTAGCAGGCTTAACGGCATGGTGCCAGCCTGCCAGGATGGAGTTAGCACTGCCTCCATAAACTGCTGTGTCGTTCAGCGTTAGACTGTTCAGCCCCGAGGCGTCAACATGCATTATTTTCCTTAAATGCAGGATGGACGGTTTCACTCCATCGTCCTTGTTTCCTGGGTCATGGACCTGCATGCCGGTCCGGGTCTTTTTCTGCTACCCTGTACCGTAACAAGGTCTGCTTCCACCCGCAGGGGCAAGTTTAATGTCTAGTTAAATGTTAATACTCACAGGTCGGCTGCTTATGGTAGCCAAAACCTCTTTTTACCAGGGCTTTTTTCCCCCTTGATGGACGCATGCAGGCACAGGCGTTTAGCAATATACAATATCTGAGTTTTAAATGTTCGCTGTTGGTCAGAAATCTTGTATCTCCAAATGCCACGTACTGTAATGAATTGCAAATGCAAGCCCCTCTTCTAACGTTTGGCTTTCAGACACGATGTCAAAACACAGAAAAGTTGTTGGGCTTTAAATGTTTCTTAGGAATTTGTCATCATGATTTAAAATAGACCCTGTCATTTGCTGAGTAAATCAACATCTGAGCAAAACTATTTTTGCTCAGATGTCTGTCTCGTGATTTATTTTTTTTTTGGGGGGGGGGGAGGGTGCATGAATGACTAACACACACATCGATACTAGCCTTTCAGTTATCCATCCTCGGTAACAAGTTGGCGACACTGGGAGGATACGTTCTCACAGCGTATCATTTGTTTTAGTCCCAAATTGTGATTGGCCCGAATGAGATCATGTATGTTGATGTACAATAAGATATTGAATTCACGTCATATGCATGTGTCTGAGCAAATCGTCAATTTTAATCCTACAAAAAACATTCACTTAAAGGACCACTTCACTATCTTCATATATTAGGTCCTCACTAATGGACATGATAAAATACCACTATTTTTTTCTACACAGTCTATGTCTCACAGGAGGGCTGTGGGCAGTTCAGAAACTTCTTCCAATGACATCATCATTCTGCATGGATTCCAACATTGATGATTGTTAGTGAGGAACTATTATGTGAATATGTCTGTGCAAATCTGTGAACTAATTGCTATTTTACATTAATTTTACATTTTTTTGTATTGGAACTTTCCATGAAATCTAATATGGCCGCCCAATATGGCGACCACAATATTAGTGTATTAGTACAGTAGTGCTAATATCAAGGTGGCCATATTGCATTTCATGGAAAGTTGCAATGCAAAAAAAATTGTTTGTATTTAAATAATTGGTCAACCTGTGAAGTTTCGTAGAATTGCCTATATCGGTCCTACAAAGTGATTGTGCATGTACAGTATATAATATATATAACATACTATATATTTCTCTCTCTCTCTCTGTAAGGAGGAGGAGAGAGAAGTGTTTAGAGTTTTCCGCCCACACACGCTCAACTTGTTAGCTGTGAGCAGTTGGTAGCACAGCGGTAGAGCTTTGGGCTCAGTGACGTGTTTCACCCTGCAGTCGGCCCACTGTGTCGTGGTGTTATGTTTGGAGGCTTAAATGGTAACTTGTAATTGCTGAACAACACTCTGCCAACTAGTTCTCAGAAAGTTGGCGGATCTCTGCGTGACATGAGAGTGAATGTGAAGGCCACAGTGTATGGATCTGGACCTCCAAAACTTGCGCTCGTTAACAAGCAGTTGTTGGAGTTCCGAATGGAAAATAAAGATTAGGTCTGGCCACTTAAACCACAAATATATATCACAATCGATATCATCAAGCCAAACTCCCACTAGACCACAGAGAGGCAGCCTCTGAGTCTGGGACCTATTACTTCTTTGGCTGTTTTTTTTTTTTTTTTTACGTTTTTACGTTTGTTTGCTATTATTTTAATGTTATTTTATGCTTTTGCTTGTATTGAAAGTTCTGAAAAACGTCGGAACTTCTAAATACAACATAAATGCACCAGCACACCAGCTGCAAAAAGCCCTTTTCACACTAAAGGGTCACTCACCATGCAACGGTCTTGACACTTTGGGTGTGATATGGTACATTAAATTCCATGCGTCGAATCACTAGGGGCGATGCACACCAACACTTATCAACGTGCGTCAATCGTGCAACCGGACCTATCACACTGCAGAGATAACGCTAAAACCACCTTGACCCTTTGGCACGATTACTAGGGATTAGCGTCCAAAACAACGTCGTCATAAAAAGTCAAGTAATAGCCGATAGATCGCTCCGACCCTGGACTGGTGTAACATCATCATCGTTGTAAATTGTATTTACCCAAACATATGGGCCACAATAACCACTTCAGGCAGCATTCATAAGAACAACAGCATATAATGCTTTATGGCTGATATAACTTCATTGTATAAACCCTTGACCCCCTGGAGATGTGAGGCTGATCTATTTCCTCCCCAGTCCCATTACTTTGCCCAGAGGGGCTGGGCGATCGCACACTGTGATTGTGACGCTGCTATCTGCACTATCTTTAATTTAGAGGAACGTGTGTGTGGGGGGGGGGGGGGGGGGGGGGGGGGGGGCTTATCCTCCTCCCTGTGCCTGTCAAGTCTCCAAGGTTTGTTCTGGCCGCCTCTCTGGAGACCACGCCTATCTGAATGTTGTGCTTTTCCAGAACTTCTTTAAAGGGGAAGTCCACCCATTTTCAACATTTTACAACGATGTCATTGATGTAAACTTCGAGGTGTTGGGTGGACAAAAAAGTTCCCCCATTCTGTGTTCCCAAGAAATGGAGGTCTGAAGAAAATCATTAACATGGTGAAACATCATCAAGATGTATTTTCACCGTGTTAATCTATGTCTTTAGACACTTCTTTTTTCTGAGAGTGTACAAATGGAACCAAATTCCATTTGTACACTCTCAGAAAAAATGTTGAAAATGGGTGGAATTCCCTTTTAAAGTTGCGCGCGCGCGCGCGCACCACACACACACACACACACACACACACACACACACACACACACACACACACACACACACACACACACATACACACACAATGCATTACTGTATGTAGTTTTAAGCAGTCTTGTGTATTTGGGAAACATATACACCTGCTGTATATACTGTACATACGCCATTCCAGCTGTTCCTAAGAATTTAGAGCGATCCTTCCCCATCGATCATCGTGTTACACACAGAATACCAATACCAACGTGTCTGTCCCTCTCGAATATTCAATAGACTTGCCCGGATCCACTGGACAGCCAGGATTGATGACCCAGCACCTGTCTTTAACGAAGACACTGGCAGGGACAGATAAAAGTACATATGAGAACATTGAGTCTGACTCTGGGGTTATCGGCTGATGCTCCAGGGAGGAGAGGAGAGGAGAGGAGAGGAGAGGAGAGGAGAGGAGAGGAGAGGAGAGGAGAGGAGAGGAGAGGAGAGGAGGGATAGGCTATTGCAGGGCTGCCCAAAAGGTAGATCGTGATCTACCAGTCTACACAGACCGTGCAAATTAGATCACATGACAGTCCCCCCAACACTTGGACCCTTATAGATCTGTAACTCTTGAGTGTGTTAAAATGAAACCGAATGGACCCTTACGGGTTTGGTTTCACTATATGGTTACACTATAACAGTAAGTAACATGGAACAATCACATTTTTGCTGTGTAGATCTTGTTGAGCCGGTCATTTTAAAAGTAGCTCTCAAGTCAAAAAAGTGTGGGCACCGCTGGGCTATTGGATGGGTGCTAGGCTAGCACCCAATGAGTAGCTTACCCCCTACTTTCACACTGCTAGCTTGCTTTCCTTCAAGTGAACACTTGAACCCTGTCATCCTGATTGGCACTTTTCTAGGACACCTAAACATTTTGGTGAAAGTTGCAGATTATTTGTTACCTGATACTGAATTATTATCATTTCATTTCACTTCATTATTCAGTCTCCACCACAGCGGTATATGGGTTTGCACGTTGTCAAAGCGTCAGTCTTCAGTGATTGGTTCGTACCAACCCATGCGAACATTGGGGAAAGCAGACGACGTTGTTGTCTTTAATGTGGCTAAAGTGCTAGCCAGGTTGTTAACTAAACAAACACAGACGACAAACATTACTAATGTGTGAACAAAAGCAGGATGATGTTTATAAAACCCGATGCTTCTTTAAAGAAAGGAGCCATGTTTGTTGTTTGACACTGTTGAGTGACAAGGCTGTCGGCCAATCAGCTGCTGTAGTCGGATTTTCAACTAATACTGACAACCCAAAACTGCTTCACCAGACCTGAATCCCCAGGGAAAAGGGCTGGTTCCAGGCAAGACTATTTGGTGTACTGTAGTGGGAACAGAGGGTCCTATAAACCTTATACCTAAAGTTAAGCATTACCACTTAAATGAACCTAATATTGAGCCCAATGACATGCCGCATATATAAGATTTAGTGGCCTAAATACGGTACATTTGAAGACATACTCAAAATGCACCCTCAAAATGACTTTTCCTTCCCTCAATAACTCACCGCATGATGAGTTGAATTCAGGGAGTAATTCATTTTTTGGCACCAGCCTTGAAGGTAAATGAAGAATCCAAAAAAAATGAAGAAAATATATTAAACCAATTGAAGTAAATATGAGATTAACCTCTCACACAAGTCTCACCATGTCGCTAGTACTTCCAAAAACATCTCACTTTCAATTTCAATTTAAAACATGCTCTCGTGGGTTAGGGTTTATTCACCGTGAAGAGTGGCATGTGACAATTTCAGTTTTTTTCCCCCTTTATCGCAAATTAATTCAACGCATCACATGGCGAGAAATTGATAGGATGGTAGGAAAAAACGCAGCTTGGAGGAGTGGAGTTTCTTTTTAAACACATTGACAGTCGTATTTGGAATTTAGACACTTGATGGAAAAGAAAAGGAAAAAACGCCAAACCTTTTCTCCATCTAGCCTTGAAAATGTCTACAGTTTTGCTGTAATCTGTCAGTGGGAGAACTTGATGAAAACCATCATGATGATGAACCAAATGGAACCATACGGGTCCATTTGGTTTCATTTTACGCTCTCAGGAGTTAAAATATTGTTGAACATCTGAATTTCTTTAACTTTCAAGAAACAACAAAATTAGAAAATATATTATTACGTTTGTCTGTTTGCTCTTCTAAATACAGCATGGAATTGTGGGCAAAAAAATATTGGTTTTGGGACGTAAAGGTTTAACTTTGGGTCAGAGAGACTGAGCCTCATGGAAATAGTGGTTCATGGCTATACAAAATACCTAGTAAATAGTGGGCCCTGGTGTCAAAATGGTTGAAAACCACTGCCCTACAGCGACGGTGACTGTATTCAGAGGAAGGAATGAATCTAAAACTAGTCTTTCAGTATTTAATGTCTGAGGGAGGAGAGAAGAGAAGAGAAGAGAAGACGGCGTCTGATGATGCCGCTGGTGATGGATCATCAGGGAGCGACGTACCGGAGGGGGGATCTGTCTCCTGCTTTTAACAACATTTGCCTTTCCAAACAGACGAGCCCCCGAGAAGAGAAAGGAAAAAAAGGAGTGTAATTTGTCTAAAAGGAAGCGACTCCAATCGATAGGATTTTCATTACAGTTATGTTTTCATACTCCAGCGGAGGGTTTCTGATGAATGATACATTAACGTTATCCCCCTCCCCCCTTTACCCGTCTTCTCCCCGTGTCGATGGCGGCTGCCCTCGGGGGCCTGTCATTCCAATGAGCCCGGAGCCAGACTCAGACGAGTTTAGGCAACGCGGAACCTAATTCACCTCCCCGGTCAACAGCTGTCCAGTTTGTCACTGTGGATTTCAGTCTTAGTCGAGGCTCTGCAAGAAGCGACGGAAAAGAAGAAATATTCTGGATTTTTCTTCTTTTTTCCCCCCAGAGTGCTGTGCTTATTGAATTTTCCTTCAGTCTCTGGCCCTATACTTCTCCAGGTGGAGCTAAGCAGCTTACCTATGGCCCCTCAAATACCTCGCTACTAGTGTTGGGAGTCTAAGCTAGTGACTAGGCCCCTGTTCTTCTCAAACGTTATTGTAATTCATAAATGCGCTGTCTAAGCCATGACGCCACGTGTGTCTGTCTATTACTCCTGGTAGTACTAGTGTAACGACAGGAGCCAGATGGTAATATCCATATGGGAGTAAGCGTGAGTGAGAGAGAAATGGCGGCGTTGTGCCTTCAGGCCCCAAATTGCTTCCCAGAGAGAGATTTTCTGAGGCAATCAGTTGTCGTTCAGAGGCTCGTGTGTTGTGTTGTCAATGGCCCCAGCCACAACCGCAACAGTGATTGATCAAAACAGCTGGAGCTGAAATTAAACCATTGTTCCCTGAACGGGATCCCTGAACGGGATGCTTAATTATTTTTCCCTGCTTTGTACGATTATAATCGGAGCTAAGCTATAACCCGACCTGACGGTGCCTTTTACGAACACATTTGTAGGTAGCCGGCCGTTTTACCGTTTGGTCTGTCACAGGGGTGCCCACACTTTTTTTTTTTACTCAAGAGCTACTTTCAAAATGACTTGCTCAACAATATCTACACATCAAAAAAAAGAAGAAGAAGAAAAGAAAGTTTGACTTTGAAACAGTTGGTGATGGTCTTACTTACTGTTATAGTGTTTAAGAATAATGCACTTATAATGAAAAATGGAGGGGGAAGATTGGAAGGTTTTCTTGTATATGCTACTACTGACGTTTGAAAACAGTATTTGGGGTATGAGTTGGCAGTTTGTGATGTTGAATTTAGTCTCTTGCACCCAAAGCTAATAGTTTCATGTTTCATGTTTTTGTCCACAATTGGGAAAGAGAACTGGCAAAACTTCGGTCAAAATAACAATTATTCTCCATTCTCTAATTGTGTGGACTCTTGAAATTACGTAATTAAGATGTTTTAAAACCAAACGTACCCGCAAGGGTCCATTTGGTTTAATTTTAACGCTCTCAAGAGTTGCAGATCTATACACTTTAGGGCATGTGATCTACCTGCATGGCCTGTGTGATCTACTGGTAGATCATGATCTACCTTTTGGGCAACCCTGGTCTATCATATAATGAGCCCTTCACTAAGCCACTCCCCAATCCGTTCTTGTCCAATAAGCATGTTAGAAGAGGAAAGCTTGACCTGGATAGCAACAGTTGCTAAGGTGTTCGGACTGGCATTGGACTTTGTAGCATTGCTCCGGTTGCTATGGATAGCGTTTGTCCCCACCAGTCATGGGATTTGTAAATCTAGCGCCACAGAGCCCCATAGTTTCCATTAAAGCTTCGAGAGCTGTCCGTGGTGAGGCAGCGCGCATCCTGACGATCGTACAACATTTGTGCATTTGTATAGCCCTGCTGTGCAATATTTTTGATCAATATCAACTAGCAATGTCAACATCAACAGGCAGACACATGGCAACCAGCAACATTAAAAGGGGAATTCCACCCATTTTCATTTTTCCTGAGAGTGTACAATTGAACACTCTCAGAAAAAAGAAGCCTTAGTTTGCATTGAAGCATTTTCACCCAACTGCCACCCAACTCAAAATGTTTGTTCGAGTAAAAGCCACAAAATCCTTGTTTTGTCCACAGCAGTGAAGCAGCAGCAGCCATGGTTTCAGAAAAGTTTATCTGTAGGAGTCTAGGAGAAAGGATCAGGTGACGCTAAGGAGAGCTGTGATTGGAGGATTCCAAAATGTTGACCAGTAGAGGGTGCTAAAGATCTGATTTTTCTGAGCAACCAGGAGTTGATCATTTTGTATAGAAAAGTGAAAAGTCAATGTTGATGATTGACGTTGCTTGTTGATGTTGATCAAAACATTGCTGGGTGTATCAGGGCCCTAACTGTTCGTACTGAGGACTAATGGGTGTGAGCTAATGCTAACGCTCCTTGTCCAAACAACCAACAACCCCCGCCGTTCTGAATGACCCAGAAACGAATCAAGGAGCGTGGAGTTGAGTGGATGTGTGGCAGAGCCTGCAGGTGGTTGTGCTATACCCCCTGATGTCAGTAGAAAGGTCATAGCTGTGGCTTACATCAGCTGTCTCCCTGCAGACAGACACTGGCTTCGTCCTGCAGACGGTCCAGAACTTTGTTGTCGTCAACAAATCATGAAAACAAACACATTTGTCACCCTCAGGACAGGCGGTGATAATTTGTGACGGGGATTGTGTGGGGGTGAGGCAGTGTTTTGGCCAATCACAGCACAGCAGTCTCCAGCAGATTCGTAATGAGCCAATAGAGTGTGAGGTGGAGTTAGATTCTGTTTTTAAACACATTTTTAAACTGTGCTTCAAACACAGTGTTTGTACACACTAAAGTTGCCTCTATTGCCTTTAAACCTCTTATCGCTTTATGATACTGATTTTTTTTATACATTTTTATTTATACAGGGCATTTTTACATTTGTAGTACTGCTACCTTTTCCCATTAAAGTAACTACCACTTCCTCCACTAATAATACGCGATAGACATTTAAGCTGTGGCAATCTTTCACCTCCCCCTCTCTCTCCTACTCCTTAGTATGAGGAGCAGAGGACCAGGGAGCTGATGGAATCGCACCTTTTTCCATTAACGTCCAGTGAGTGGCGTCTCTTAGGCTCTCTGCCACTCAACTGGTTCCAGGGACATCACGCCGCTGCCATCAGAGCACAGCACACGGCCTCATACCAGCCCACAGTCATTTCTTTCATAATCCCTCACAGTTCTCTTGGACAGCGTGTGTCAAACACTGTGAGCAATGACCAAAGAGCTCTGTTGGCTTTCATCAGCCAGGTTCCAGGGCACAAAAAATGATAAATATATAGAGTACTCTCTCTCTCAGCTCTGTCTTGCACTCCTGCACCCAGAAACCCATACACACGGCTTCCAGTAACCCCTCAACGCAAAGACACATACATACTGTATATGCAGTTTTTTTTCCCTTAACATTTATTTTTTTTAAAGGGGAACTCTACCGATTTTCAACATTTCAACAGCAGTGGACGGGCGCGGGAGGGGCCGGGGATGACGACACGTTTGTGAGATCAAATCAAATCAGCTCGATCTGCCGTGTGGATCCCACGGCACCCCGCCCCCACCCAAGGACAAAATCATTGAGGGTTAGGCCAGGCTATGTCATTGATGTACCTTCGAGGTGCTGGATGTACATAATGAAAAAGTTCCCCCATTCTGTGTTCCCAAGAAATGGAGGTCTGGAGAAAACCACTAACATGGTGAAACACCTTGATGAATGGAACCCTAAGGGGTTCATTTGGTTGCATTTGTATGCTCGCAGAGAAAATGTTTTTTTTTTTTTTTTGTACCTCACATTGCATCTAATGTTCCTTCGTTGGACATTATGGTGAATGGGGATAAAAATACAAAATATAAGCCCTACTCCATACATTACAGTGGATTCTTGGTTTGTTTCCAAATCACAGCCAAATCACTGAATAATTGTCAAACGCTATAAAGGGGATATTTCTTTGTGACCCGCTGTTTTGGGGATACGGTGTCCTACTTCACCACACCCACACCCACACCCACACACACACACACACACACACACACACACACACACACACACACACACACACACACACACACACACACACACACACACACGCACCTCCCACACACACACACACACCACACACACACACACACACACACACACACACACACGCACCTCCCACCCACCCGAACCAAAAGCAGACACAATCCTCTGAATGTCTGCGCTACATTTGGAAAACAAATTGTCCTCTGTATAACAGATTACAGCCACGTCCGGTACAATAACAGCGCGTGGTGGTGGCGGTTTGGGCCAGGCCCCGCCAGTACTTTGATTTATGAATTGTGTTTATTTATTTGTGTTGAAGTGGGTTTCTCTTATCTGGGCCCCTCCAGAGCAAATATTTGCCTCTCCTTTCCCTCTTGTCTGATAACACTCAACTTCTGTATTTGCTTTTTTTATTGCTTGCATCAGTTTATTTATGTACGTTGTTTTTTGTTTTGTTTTTTCTTTTTTATTGCAGTGATTCATGTTCTTTTCACTGGGAGGTAAATGGCAATAAGCACATCCATAACCCGCTTTGAACGGGAAAAAATATCAGACCTGGTCTGATATTTTTCAATAACTAAAGTAGTGTTATTGATGCTAAGTAATGCTAATAATGCCAATTGGTGCTAATAATGCTTAGTAAGGATGCTAATCTTAAGTAATGCAAAGTATTACCAATAATGCTAAGTAATGTTAATAATGCTAAATAATGCGCAAGTAAGGCTAATGTTAAGTATTCCAATGCTCAAAGTATTATCAATAATGCCAATAATGCTAAGTATGTTTATAATGCTAATTGGTGCTAATAATGCTAAGTAGGGCTACTAATGTTAAGTAATGCTAAGTATTACGGATAATGCTAAAATGCCAAGTAATGATACTAATGCTAAGTGGTGCTAATTATGCTAATAATGCTAAGTAATGCTAATTATCCTAATAAAGTTTAGAAAAGCAAAATGGTGTTTTCCCGCCAAAATTGCCATAAGGGCTCCAGGCATAATTCACTGTGAGATGGGTTACAGGAACGCTTATTTTTTATTTATTTATTTTGTGCTTTGGCTCTATCTTATCGCCGGGCAGAGCCCTGTGATCGTTCTCTTCTCTGTGACCTTATTTGAATTCAGCAGATAAGCATCCTCACAGCAGAAAACTGCACCAAATTAGTCCTTTATCTGTCGTCTTAAGGGAGTGCTTTGTCACTGTGGCTGTCTGCCGCTGAATGGAGGCTTGATGTACAACAACATGCGTGTGTGTGTGTGTGTGTGTGTGTGTGTGTGTGTGTGTGTGTGTGTGTGTGTGTGTGTGTGTGTGTGTGTGTGTGTGTGTGTGTGTGTGTGTGTGTGTGTGTGTGTGTGGGGCGGATATGGGCATGGGGGGGGCAATGCCCCCCCCCCCCCTAAATACCCAGTCTGCCCCCCCAAACACGATGCCATGCAAAACAACCCAAGATATTTCAAATTAAAGTGCTTGTATTTAAAATTATTTGAAACTACTACTGCTACTGACTAACTACAATTTTGGCACCACTAAACCAACAGCATTTCATCATTGAAAACAGAAAACTCTCTGAGTCAGACCTTTAGCTTTATGCATGCTGTGTGTCTGTTGCGACTTCAGCTACAACTGATGTTATTATTGATGCTTTACTTGACTAATAAAAGTCCTGTAACCAAAAATGGTATGGGTGCGGCTTCATCGCCCGTGGCCGATGAAGCCGCCCCCATACCATTTTCTCTTGCCCTCCAACATGTTCTCTTGCCCCCCCAAATGGGACATGTTACATCCGCCCGTGTGTGTGTGTGTGTGTGTGTGTGTGTGTGTGTGTGTGTGTGTGTGTGTGTGTGTGTGTGTGTGTGTGTGTGTGTGTGTGTGTGTGTGTGTGTGTGTGTGTGTTTCAACTTGTTTCATCCCCTGCTCTGCCTCAGTTTGGCTCAAAAGCCCAAATTCACTTAACCACTTGAACTCCAGTGTCCTTATTCCGGCGGGAACTCTAGTCAGAAATGGCTGCTGCACATTGGTCTGTTTTTAGGGAAGAAAATGGTTGGTTTTCTACTAATAATAGAGAGGGGCCATGCGGGCTCTCTGAGAGGATTCAGGTCACATGAGTGCAATAAACTTGAAGACAGAGGCAGAGTTCGTTTAGCTAATTAACACACCTTGACTGCTACTGCTATGTGTTAATTAATTCATTAATTAATTTATTTCCACTGATGACAGCATTTGTTTTAGGGGGAGGAGTGTGGGCCCTTATTTTGAAGGCCCATGAGATGTAAATAAATGCTGTGTGTGTGTGCGTGTGCATGTGCATATGCGTGTGTGTGTGTGCGTGTGTGTGTGCGTGCGTGTGCGCACGTGTGAGAGAGCGAGATAATGAATTCCTGGGTCTGTGATCATGCTGACACCTTAGCCCACATTTGGAGTGATGTGCCCTAGATATGTCACAGATGACTGATGGCGAACATGGCTGCTGTCACAGGTAGACCACATGAAGGCCAGGATCCACCACCATGCCCCCCTACTGTGCATCCTGACAATCCACCAGATTAGATGTTAATAAAAACTATGTTTTTATTTAATGACGTTTGGGTGAATTTCAACTCTCAACTGTTAAGACGTTACCTGCCTTGAATTGAAATCGTCAAATAGCCTTCATTGCACAGTACAGCAAGGGTAGTCTGCGGCGGTCCGCGGGAGGGATGGGGTCCATGGGGGTCCGTGTGAGGTGGGTGGGCGGGCAGTGATGTGGGGACGGAGGATAGTCTGTGTTCTCGCACCGTTGCCATGGCATTGTCAATGTTGTCATGGCCGAGGCAACCCAGCAGCACGTATCCACTTCACATAGGTGTGATTTTTCCACTAACCTTTTGAAGAATCAATCCCGTCGCACATCTGTTCCTTGAAAATCCACCATAAAATGGTGTGCTCGTCTGTAGTCGACTCGTCTTGTAAAAGCATTCCAAAGTTTCAATCATTGCCATTGGAATACAGCAGGCCTCAAATTACCCCAAATCCCCAGCAAGCCATTGCGACTGAACATTTTTCCTATCCTGTTATTACTTCATCAGAACGCGTCACTGATCCCACTGTGTCAGATAAAAACCCTCTAAGTCTAGATGGCAAGTTACAATTTAAAGTCTATATTGGTGGTTTTCAACCAGTGGTCCGGGGACCACCAGGTGGTTCCCAGGCTAAATGATGGAAAGTTGGATACTCAGATGTAACTCTTTGAGAGTGTAAACATGAAACCAAATGCACGTTGGTGGGCCCTGGTATCAAAAAGGGTTGAAAACCACTGTCCTATATTATTGAGGAACACAGCCTTCTGTACACAACTGAATGTAATTTGATCGTGAACAAAAACGTGATCAACGAGTAGTGAACTCGCTCACATTGTCACAGCGGTGCCAGCAGAAGGTAAATGGACAGTCTGATGGCTGTTTGAACGCAAACGTGGCTCCGCTGGCAGCCGACCCGACCGGCACCGTGACACTGATTGTGGGGAAGCGAGGAACGAGATGCTCCCTCCGCCGCCGCTCCCGCCGCCGCGTGCCAAAGTGCTCCCACAGCTATCGCTGAGGCAGGGAATGAGCAGATAAAACAATTCTGAGGGGGAAATGATTCTGTCCGTAATCAGATTTATTTACGCAGCCCGCTGAGGAAGATTGATGTCTTATCCGCCGCTGTGGATTTCAATTCTCTACGCTGTAGCGCAGATAAACAATCAGTCTCCCGTCTCTGTGGAGAGTTAATTGTGTGCATGCGTGTGTGCGACTGTTGTTGTTTTTTTTTTCCTGTGCCATGCGTGACATACTATGCGTTGCGTGCTGCACCTATTAGGTTGTGTTTTGTGTATCAGCATGTTTGTGACAACCCGCGCAACCGCGGTATTGCTTAGCAGTGGAGTCACTCTGTCTCTCTACCTGAAATGCAATGCCTGTGACTATTTTTCACGGCTGTTAAATGCCAGGCATATGCTCTTACATCTTGTGACGAGCAATTGAAGAGCGAGATGCTCAAGCGGAGATCAAACCGCTGCTGTTACTCCTGTCTCGCTGTGAGCTCTGTTTTTCCTCATTCTAATCACTCCTCCATCCGTAGCCAGACTACGGAAAGACTAAGGAAAACATTACGTGTCAGACCCAATGCCTCACGCTCCACAATATGCAGAACACGCTCTCCTCCCAGATGCTCATCTGTTGTCCCTGCCCAGACATACCACGATATACCACAACCCAAAAACTATCGACAATAGAAGGAAGCAAGAACCAAGATGACTTTGAGATTAGTTTGGTCAAAGAACAATGGTGGATTAAATCTATCCATCGAGAGTTGCATACAAACAAGCCTTACTTACTTACTTACTGAAGGCATTATGATTCAAGCAGAGTGTATGTACACACACACTACACAGTGCGTTGTGTCTCCTGGGATATATTGTAAGTTTGCTCCATATTGTATATGTAAAATGGTGATTCAACATTTTTTAAAGTTTGATTTAGTTTTACCCATCGTGACGCCAAATGATGTTGGGGGATTGAGATATTATTTTATTTTATAAATCCGTTTTGGTTTGTTTTTAGAGTGGGTTTGCTATTTTTTATTTTTTATTTTTTTATTTTTTTTTTTAATATAGCTATAGTTATTTTTTGTGCTTTAGTTGTATAGGTATAGGGTTCAAAATGATCAGAGTAGATTGGATAGTTGCACTCCCACAACAACACAAGTTTTGCACTCTGTTATGGAACACAGTAGTGAATCCATACAGGAGTCGCTAAAGCCATATTATACTGCCATACTGTTGTTTAGTGTATGCTGCCAATCAGCCGATTCTTTTTTTCTTTTTTTTTGCATTGTTAACCATGTTACGTGGTTATGTAGTGCAGTAGAATTGTTCTCCTGTATCTTTAAATAACATTCATCCCTGGGAAGCTAGTGTACGATACAGTACAAGCTACAGTACGACAGGCACACAACAGCTCCGTCAGGAAGACGGAAGTGTTCACGTCTTTTACATGTACAGCACATGCACTAGCACCGTCAGCAGCTAACGAATCACACACATCTGCGTTTTTTTTCCCCCATGCACACGCACTTGTTTTTGACAGACAGCCCTCTATTTTTTTCCCGATGTGTCTTTTTCTGAAATAAAAGATTCCGTGGGGCTTGTTATCGAGTCGAATTCCTTCCCCACTCACTCCCGGGGAATAAACTTACAACCTGAGAGAGAGGTTTCTGCCGAGAAAGATCTGAGAACGATTCTTTCCCACCCCACCATCACCTCCTCAACCACCACCACCACCCAGGCACCCTGCTCTTATTATCTCCCTGAAAAAGTGCAAGGTTCCAGCACCGTTACCTACAGGTGATGCTGGGGTGGGTGGAGAGGGGAAGGTGTGCCGGTTAGCGGTGCGTGGTGTTATCTCTGAACCCATCCAGTCGGCGCTCGCAGAAGGAAGGAAGGAAGCCCCGCAGGGGCGGATCTAGGCATAGGCACGGGGGGGGGGGGGGGGGGGGGGGGCAGTCTGCCCCACCAAACATGATGGCATGCAAAACAACTCAAGATATTTCAAATTAAAGTGCTTATATTTAAAATGATGTGAAGCACTACTACTGCTACTAACTAACTACAGCTGTGTCACCACTAAACCAACAGCATTTCATCATTGAAAACAGAAAACTCTCTGAGTCAGACCTTTAGCTTTATGCATGCTGCGTGTCTGTTGCAACTTCAACAACTGATGTTATTATTGATGCTTATACTTGCCCAATAAAAGTCCTGTAACTGAAAATGGTATGGGTGCGGCTTCATAAAGCCGCCCCCTACCATTTTCTCTTGCCCCCCCAATTGGGAAATGTTACATCCGCCCCTGAAGCCCTGTTCGTTCGTTTGGTTGTTTGCTGCCGAAAGCCTCATCAGGCCTCTGCGAAAAGCAGGAACAAACATTTTCTCACCACGCGTTGCGAGTTCTGCATTTCAGCTGGCGCTTGTTAGATATTGTTGGGGAGAAATATGGAGAATATGTGGCAGAGCTATTGTTTAATGGAGCCGGAGAAATACTGGGGGGTGAATAAAGAAGGGGGTAAAATGAAAAAGAAGATGAAAAAAACAAAACAACCTTGGTCACCTCCTAGCATTAATAGAAAATTTATGAGAAGGATTTAGGCCGGTCTCAATGCAGAGCCTTGAGAAGACACTGCTTTGTCAGTCAGCTCACGTTTAGCATAAATCTCTCATTCCTCATTTTCTGCTGCCACCTTGAACCTGCCAGGCTTTCTCTTCTCTTTCCTGTAGTCATACCACGCTTGGTTTATCTCGGTCCTTTCATTCGCCATGGAACTGTTCACTAGTTTCTGGTTCCCCACATAACACTCATCCATCCCCGGGTAGGTTGAGGAATGTGTCACATTCCGTCTTTTTAGCTTTCCTCGAATGACATTTTTGTCGATATTAAAAGTAAATAAAACCAACGGCCATTGAACTACTCGCGGGAGAGACTGAAATATAACTGGAATTATATCTTTGTGACCCTGTTTTTTTAAAATAATAATATGTGCACCTGCTGGCAGAAGCGTCTCAGGGACCGCTCTGCAGAGTAGCTTAGGAGAATCGCATTAATTTGCGCTTCATTATGCACTAGTCTTCCAAAAAAAAAAAAAAAAAAAAAAAAACAATTTAATTGATCTCTGAAGGGCAAAAAAAGACAACAAAAACAGTATTGTTCTTGGTGTTGTTGGGGGGGATGGAGGGAGGGTGACCTCTGAAATGTTTCTTAATTAGCAGTGCGGTGAGAATTGTTGCTGATGGCTCTGGCCACTGCCAAAATAATCCAAATGAAATAGATGTGTTGATTAAAATTATTCAGTAACTAAATGTTGGCCTGCTGTGCAGCTGCGTCACTGTGGACTTTTTTTTTCCATTGACTGCTAATGATGCTGTAGTCATTTTATTTATTTTGGGGGGGGAGGGGAGGGGGGGGAGGTGGAATATAGTAATCATAATTTGCCTTGCTATGAAGGAGTGATAATGAATTGATTTGACACATTCTTTGCCTGGTACAGTGCAGTACAATCGCCAGGATATCTGTGCATTAATGAGCGGGGCCCATTTCGCAGGTGAGGCAGAGCGTTCGCAGCGTGTGACAAAATGTGATTCATGCAGTGTGAATAGGCTGTAATGAGCAGCATATTTCAATCAGAGCTTTAGGACCAGGAGCAAGCTAAGGCCTCCCTTCTGATGCTAATGGGAATTATACAGAAAGAAAAATCATGGTGCTTGATGCTCTGCCAGGATTTATAGCAGTAGTAGTGGTTAGGTCAGTGGACAAAGAGAAGAGAGGAGAGGTTGAGCCAGAAGGCGATGAAGCCTCTCTCTGTGTAGCAGCGGCGGATCTAGGCATGGGCAGGGGGGGGGCAATGCCCCCCTAAATGCCCAGACTGCCCCACCAAACATG
Source organism: Benthosema pterotum (assembly GCA_039105355.1). Lineage (NCBI taxonomy): Eukaryota > Metazoa > Chordata > Actinopteri > Myctophiformes > Myctophidae > Benthosema > Benthosema pterotum. Next base: position 34,726,322 of record CM076984.1, read on the forward strand.
GTGGCATGCAAAACACCCCACGATATATTTCAAATTAAAGTGTTTATATTTAAAATGATTTGAAACACTAGTAATGCTACTAACTACAGTAACTACAGCTGTGTCACCACTAAACTAACAGCATTTCATCATTGAAAACAGAAAACTCTCTGAGTCAGACCTTTAGCTTTATGCATGCTGCGTGTCTGTTGCAACTTCAACAACAACTGTTGTTTATTATTACTTATAAAAGTATAATAATAAAAGTCCTGTAACTGAAGTCCTGCCCTCCCAATTGGGAAATGTTACATCCACCCCTGCTGTCAAGTATCGAGCAATCTCCGTTTCCTACTCTCACCTCATGGCCATGAAGTGTGGGGGTCGTGGCTGAAAAGGATAAGGTCGCGATGACAAGTGAAAATGGGAAATGTCAGGAGTTTTCTCCTCCGACAGGTGGGCGCATGGCATCTCACTAACCCTGCGTTTTAACGGCGGTGGACCGCGGGCGATGATAAAGCGACGTCCCCTGACATCCATTATTTCTCTATGGGAGCCGCCGAAAAATGAAAAATGCTGAGCTTTTCGCCCGAATCGGCCGACGTTTTCCTGGGTATAACCAATCAGAGCCACGTGCAGCTTTTTTTGCCCTCGTCCCGAAACCATTCGCCTCAGTTTGGTTCCTAGTTCCGCCCCACTTCCTCCTCCCACATACTTTTTTTTTCTGTGCACCACAGCACCGTCGTTTACGGTACTCATTTTGCTTGCCATTCTAAGTGAGAATTTACGTTAATGACCGTCGGCGTCGCTGATATCGGGTCCATCACCCACCATTGAAACGTACTGTTTGAGATGAAGGTGAGGAGTTTGGTCAGGTGGATCAGAGACTCAGAGTAGTAGATGCTGTTTCTAATGGAAAAGGAGCCAGCTTAGTTGGTTTGAGCATCTGGTTTGGATGCCTCTTGAGCTTCTCACACTGGGAGGAGACTCACTTAGAGATAAAGTTGAGTAGTTTGGTGAGATGGATCAGAGACTCAGAGTAGTAGAAGGTGCTTCTAATGCGTGGAAAGGGGCCAGCTTAGTTGGTTTGAGCATCTAGTTTGGATGCCTCTTGAGCATCTCCCACTGGGAGGAGACTCACTTAGAGATAAAGGTGAGGAGTTTGGTCAGGCGGATCAGAGACTCAGAGTAGTAGATGCTGCTTATACGCCTGGATAGGAGCCAGCTTAAAGGCTGGTACACACTGCGCGATTTTTGGGGACTTTCACGACGTCTTGCACGACGTACCCTGTCACATTATGCGATTAAAATTGCATAATTCGTTGACGATCATTTGTCTTGCGAGTGTTCACACTGCACGTTCCCGACGTATTGACGGCGGGGGCGGTGCTCCCGAAAATATTACCACCGACATAAGGTCTGGTGACTGGTGTCACAGCAAATGTTGTTTATACACTATGCCCCATAAAGTCATCCGTTATGGCGTTTGGTGACGACAGACACACAGACAGTGAATCCATGCAGTTGGCACAAATGTAACCAAATGGACCCCCAATGTGCCTATAGTTCATCCTTTTCGTTACAAATAATTGACAAATAAAGGGGAGAATTCCACCTATTTTCCACATTTTACTATGACAGAGATGTTTTGTGGAATTAAATAATGATAAAACAAATTACCCATGTTCCGTTTTTTCCTGGAAATTGATGTCAGAAAAAAAAAAAACATCAACATGGTGAAATACATCTTGACGCTGCACATCAAGATGTGATCACCATGTTAATGTTTATTATTATTATTATTATTATTATTATTATTATTATTATTATTAACATGGTGATCATTAAATAGCTTAAACACGCGCACACGGTGTTGTGGAACGATCGGTTCTTTTGGTTACATCGTGTGCAGCATGCTGCGGTGCTGCCTGGTTAGCCTATATTACAAAGTGATTAAATAAATAAACGCATAACCACAATACCAAAAATTGTAATATTGTGCAATATTGGAGCCAATCACCAATCACCTGCCATGCATCTGATCTGTCACACTTTAAAAAAAGTTGTCGTTTTTACGCGCGGGGAGGAGAGAGAGAGAGATGACGGAGCCAAGCCAATAATAAAAGGCCAGTAACTATTTGTCATCTTCTCAGCGGTTTCACTGCATCCCTTGCGTCCACTATTTATTCAGAATTTGGCTCAAATTTTGAGCCACGGACCACCATTTGATGACATTTTAGCCCCACAGAACGCAAAATACCTCTTTTGTCCACAATTCCAGGTTGGATTTTCGGAGAAAACAAAATGGTCAAACATACAGATCAAAATGACGATGAGCCTAATCTTCTACATTCTCTAGTTGTGTAGACTTCACTTGGGATAATTCACATGATGAATATTAAATCTTGAGAGTGTGAACATGAAACCAAATGGACCCATTTTGCAAGGTTCCATTTTCATGTTTAAGCTCTCAAAGAGTTACATAGGCCTATAGTTAAACCAACTTTCCTTCCATTTAGCCTGGGGACCCACCTGTTGGGGAAAAAAAAACGTTATAGGAGAAGCAGCCACCTTGTAGTAGCTGCTATGTTTTTATTTTATTTTATGTACGTGGGTTTTGTAGGCTATCATCAATAATTGACCGCCGGCATTGTTCCCTTCCCATCGTCCCCTTTCACTCAAATGTGCAAAAGTTAATTTGAGTAGCCTACAAAATAGGCCTATAGAAGAGAGAGAGAGAGAGAGAGAGAGAGAGAGGAGAGGAAGAGAGAGAGAGAGAGAGAGAGAGAGAGAGAGAAGAGAGGATGAAAGATAGAGAGAGAGAGATGAGAGAGAGAGAGAGAGAAGAGAGAGAGAGGAAGGAGAGAGAGAGAGGGAGAGGAGAGAGAGGAAGAGGAGAGAGGAGAGAGAGAGAGAGACAGAGAGAGAGAGAGAAAGAGAAGAAGAGAGAGAGAGAGAAGAGATGAGGAGAGAGAGAGAGAGAGAAGAGAGAGAGAGAGAGAGATTAAGATGAGAGAGAGAAGAGAGAGAGAGAGAATGGAGAGAGAAGAAGAGTGGAGAGAGAAGAGAGGAGAGAGAGAGAGGAGAGAGAGAGATATGATCGAATTACAATGTCATACGTTTGCTGCGCTATGAGCTTTGGATCAGAATTATTTGAATGATAGGAGTGGTCCGTGCGTCCATGGGGATGTAGCCTCGATCTCCAGGCTCTCATCCGCGCTGCGAGATGAGATGAGATGGGGGGACAGTGGCTGCGGCGGGGCTTTGCAATGTTTTTACATTTGCCAGCACAATGCAAGTGTCGGGGGCTCTTGTCAGAAACTATGCCACACTGGACGAGGGAAATGTCGCAAAAATCAAAATTGTTTAATATTGCCGATGTTTTGTCGGGGGGGTCCCGACGGCAAAATCAGGCCGATTTTTTTGTCTTTTTGAGCTGTCACACTACAAGACGAAAAGACGGCCCGTCAAACTGTCGGGAGTTGAAAAATCGTGCCCGACAGAGGAATTTTGTCGTGGTCCAAATAATCGGGGGCTAAATCGGGCTAAAAATCGCGCAGGTGTGTACTAGCCATTAGTTGGTTTTGAGCATCTGGTTAGAGTGCCTCTCGAGCGTCTCCATGCCTCACTGGGAGGATACTCAAGGGAGATCAAGGCACAGATGGAGGGGATTTACATTGACTCTCTGGCCTTTGCCTGTCTCTGGATCCTCCAGGATAGGAAGTCGCTAATGTTTCTCGGGACAGGGGCAGTCTCTGGAGCTCTCTGGTGGAGCTGTTTCCCCTGCGACCCGGCAACGGATAAAAAAAAAAATACTGTTTAAAAAAATATTTAAAATACATTGACATTGTCTTGAACTAATTAATTAAACCACTCTTTTTGTTTTTCCTTTAAACAATGGCAACTTTGTATTATTAGTGCAATTGATCTGCAAAGAAAAACGATGCCGATTATTTGCATTGCAAAACGATGATATAGTCAATGTTGCTGTTTTCAAATTGATATACTTCGATTCTTGAAATTAAAAATCTATTTTCTCGATGCAGCTACTATGCCATTACACCCCTAGTTGTGAGGATATTGGGCTGTCACCACTATGCTGTAGTCCAGGGCTGCCCAAAAGGTAGATGGTGATTACGAGTAGATCACACAGACCATGCAGGTAGATCACATGACAGTCCTCCCAGCACTTGGACCCTTATAGATCTGTAACTCTTGAGAGCGGTAAAATGAAACCAAATGGACCCTTACGGGTCCATTTGGTTTCATTTTACCGCTCTCAAGAGTTAAATTATATTTAAACATCTGAATTATGTAATTTTCAAGAGTCAAGACAATTAGAAAATGGAGAATAATTGTTATTTTGACCAACGTTTTTTGCCAGTTCTCTTTCCCAATTGTGGACAAAAACGTGAAAGTTCTTAGTTTGGTATGCAAGAGAGTACACTCAACATCACTCAACTGTCAACTAAAACCCCAAATACTGTTTTCCAACATCAGTAATAGCATATACAAGAAAACCTTGCAATTCTCCCCCTCCATTTTTCATTATAAGTGCATTATTCTTAAACACTATAACTGTAACTAACAACATCACCACTATTTCAAAGTGTCCTGTGGGTCTTGAAATGATTTTTTTTTAATGTGTAGATCTTGTCAAGACGGTCATTTTGAAAGTAGCTCTCAAGTCAAAAAGGTGTGGGCACCCCTGCTGTAGTAACATAAAGCAGGGTAGGCAACCTTTTCCAGATGAAGTGCCATGTCTTTATTTTCTTGACAGTCGGTGCAGTCAACATAATGATTAAATATGACACCAAGTAAAATATTATATTTTTTTCCATCCGACTTTGATCGTCCTTCCAAGACACCAACCTTGATGTCTTTTCTTTTTCTTTAGAAATTCCTCCAGGGTGTGCATGCTTATTATACTCAATTATTATTATTACCACTGTTTCCCCAGTCAGAGTTCACTGAATGGGAGTTTGAATGAATGAATCTATAATTATGTGCAGGATGTAATTTACATACAGATGTGACTGGACTAAATTTAAAGGTATTGTAAGTGATTTTTGGAAAACCCTCCGGTCCCCCCACTGGTAGCAAGATGTGCACATGCACGCACTCTACAATGCAACAGGCCAATATACACCAAGTCCCACCCCCACTCGATTCTGATTGGAGGATGGCCCCTTCTCATCCTGATTGGACGAAAGGCTTTTCTCCCAAACTGAAACTAGGTTGTTGTTTTTTTACCCATGGGCTCACTGAGGAGAGGGGGGGGGAACTCCTATATATGGTCACAAAAAAAAAAAAAAAAAAAAAAAAAAAACACAATATCAATTAAATTTGTATTGAAATGAACGGCAAGGGGGCGGGGCTATCACTCCCGTTCACTCTATATATTTTACTCTATGGCAGGGGTGTAAAACTCAAATACAGAGTGGGCCAAAATTTAAAACTGAACAAAGCTGCGGGGCTAGGTTCCAGGTGGTCTCCAGCTAAGTTGTTTAACCGGATGTAACTCTTGAGAACGTAAAACGAAACCAAATGGACCCGCAAGAGTCCATTTGGTTTCATTTTTACACTCACAAGAGTTAAAATATTCAACACATAAATTCGCCCTAATCTACACAACTAGAAGATTAATGGTCATGGACAGAATAAAAGGAAATCTTTAGTTTGGGGGCTCTGTGGGGCTAAATTATCCTCAAATGGTGGTCCGTGGCTCAAATGCTGAATAAATGGTGGGCCCTGGGATGAAAAACGTTGAAAACCACTGCTGTATATTACAGAGCCGACAGCAAAACAACAGCAGAGCATTATGGGATTTGTACTGTAGTATTAGCGGTGAATGCAGTGTTACAGCGGCGCCACGCCTGTATGATACCGGTGGGCTGCTCTAATGTTAATTTGATGTGCTCTCAAGGGCCAAAGGAAATTACACAGTGGACCAAATTTGGCCCGCGGGCCAGAGTTGGACACCTATGCTCTATGGTTGGCCCCCGTGCCTAAGGTTCCTACCCCCGATATAAAGTACAGTATGATACAGTATACAGCACACAGACACAACTAGTAGGTACATATGGCACACATATTCCATGTACAGCTCCTCTCAGCACCGACCTACTAAATATGTTTTGACAGTGCGTCGTTAAAAATGTATTTGACGATGTACGTATGGCTCCTGCAGGAAAAGCAAAGCCTCTGTGGCATAAAGACTGGCAAAATGAATCGTAACTGCAAAAAGTATGACTGCATTTGTACAGCCTCCATTCCTGAATTATGGAGGTAGGCTGGTAACGATAACCGCACTCAAGAAACGCTTGGATGTTTTATTTTTTCTTTGTAGAGGTTTTGTAGAGGTTGATAGTGCAGCCAAGTACATTTGTTGATGTTTTTTTTATGGTAAATCATAGGTGCGGTTGGGTCCTTTGGGCCATGCAGGATCCACAGCAAAATATAGCTATAGCATCACAACCATTTTGGTAGCAAGTGTCCCATGCTATGAGCTTCTGATTCCTTTCGGGCACAAACATTTTCAAATGGGGTCCGATTGAGGCAAAATGCATATCAATTTTGGGGGTCCTTCTTTGACATGAAGGTTAGAGAACAACTACGGTAAACTATTCTTATTACTACTCGAACCCACTTTCGATGCTTTTGTGCCTTCTGCATAGTGAGACCTTTTCTGTGTTTTAAGTGGTAGGCTAAATTTTGATAGTATATTTAGTATTGCATATAGAGTATATTTCATGCATTGCAGCAACTAATACTTTTACTACTATCACACAAGTCAATTATTTGATAGGAGCCAGGTGAGGTGGTTTGAGCATCTGGTTGGGATGTCTCTCGAGCCTCTCCCACTGGGGGGAGACTCCAGGGGAGATCAAGGCACAGATGGAAGAGATTTACATGATTTACATTTACATTTACAATGACTAAATGTTTTTTTGAAAGTGGAATACCCCTGAAGTATAAAGGCCGTCCTTCCCTCAGTGCAGGGCTGTGTGTTGTTAACAGCAGCAGTGATGGATGCCAGCAGTAACTCATAAGGCCATGCAAAGTAAACACAACACACCGCCAGAACCCAGAGTCTAAATGTTACCCTGGAAGCGTTAAAGCATGCATCCCTCCTGCACGCTTGGGGCACGCACACACGTGTGTGTGTGTGTGTGTTGTGTGTGTTGTGTGTGTGTGTGTGTGTGTGTGTGTGTGTGTGTGCTTGTGTGTGTGCGCTGGTTGGATGATCCCTTGGCCCAATAATAATAGCTATGAGCTGAACCCTGTTGAACCGGATCCAGCGGCCTTCCACGGGGGAGGCCCCGGCAAAGTGCCCCCCTGCTGGGGGGTCCCGGTCCCTCCACGTACGTCCCTCCGACAGATGCCATCACCCACCCACCGGTCCATGAGACACCGGGTAAATGTTTTGGGGCCGGGGGCCGGGGCCTGCTAGTTCCGGGGGGAAGGGGGGGCTGATCGTACCCATATATCCCTAGGAGAGAGGTGGGAAGGAGGGGGGGGGGGGGGGGGTCTCTGATTTACGAGGTGCTGCTTACTACCTATTGAGAGCAATTACACACAGCACCACATCTAGGCAAACAAAGCCCTCTATGCCTGCCTGCCTGCCTGGCTACCACGGGAGGGCGGGTGGGCAGGCGGCGGCCATTTTGTGCTCTACCCAAGGAGAAGGAGAAGGAAAGCATGAGCAGAGCTACTCAGATGAGCAATGCACGGTTCCTAACAACCAGAAAGTGTAATCAATATAAGTCAAGGATGGGTTAAAAAAGAACAGCGGTGGAAGCCACTGGGTGTGATTGCATAGTTTTCTATTAAATATCATCACTCATGTCGCTGTGACCTCCCCTCTTAAGTAATTGTGTGACACAGCCCAGTAAAGACGAGTCATCTCGATAAATCAATAGAATGGCTATATGGAGTACCGGTATTGGCGTAACAGCTGAGGTCGTTAATTGCCCTGCGCTTTCTTTCTCTCTCCTCTCTCTCTCTCTCTCTCTCTCTCTCTCCTCTCTCTCTCTCTCTCTCTCTCTCTCTCTCTCTGTGTCTGTATCTCTCTCTCTCTCTGTCTCTCTCTCTGTTTGGTAGAGTTGTGCATGCAGGGAGCAGATAGGTAGGGGTGTGTGTGTGTGGGGCAGGGGCGGATCTAGGCATGGGTATGGGGGGGGGGGGGTATTGGGGGCAATGCCCCCCCTGAACACCCAGTCTGCCCTCCCCAAACACGATGCCATGCGGAACAACCCAAGATATTTCAAATTAAAGTGCTTATTTAAAATTATTTGAAACACCACGACTGCTACTAACTACAATTTTGGCACCACTAAACCAACAGGATTTCATCATGAGTCAGACCTTTAGCTTTATGCATGCTGCGTGTCTGTTGCAACTTCAACAGCAACTGATGTTATTATTGATGCTTTACTTGACTAATAAAATTCCTGTAACTGAAAATGGTATGGGTGGGGTATCAAAAAAGCTTTAAAAATCACTGGTCTACGGCAAATTGCAGGGAAACGGTTAAATTTAATCATGAAAAGTAACAGTTTTGTAGATACGAGGTTTCCTCCCGACAAAGAGGATACAGTTTTATATAACATAGTTTTGAGTGGCTATAAGACCCACCCACGCCCACAAACTCAACACAAACATTGGCACACGGTTCTGTTTTAGGTTTGTGTAGACGTACTTTGCTGCTCTGATCCTGCGTCTGTGGCTGTGATGCTGAGGCAGGCTGAGAGAGAGAGAGTGTAATTATTCAAAATGTTCCAGCTTGATACTTCCCTCACTGAATGCTCGTTAGACGTGACAGCTTTTCAGGAGAACTTTGCAAAGCGCTTGACATTGATACATTGTCTGGATGTTTTCCACCGCCCTGATGGATGGCAAATTATGTTTATTTTGGAACATCACACATTTGATACCAAGTACCTTTACTTTGCTGTATATAAAAGTGAAGACATATGCATAATTCAGACACTTAGAAATGATATGGAAACATGCGGGGAAGGGGGGGGTAGTAGTGGAGGGTGGGTGGGCGTCCCCCTCTTCTCACATCTAAAATATTTTTGGGGCAGAACAACAACCCTGGAGGCATTTTTATCATGCTGGACAAATGTAGGGACAATTTTTCTCTGCTCAATTGTAAATGCATGTTGCTACCTGGTTAAAATATGAATGCTTATAAGGACTAGACATTAGCCTGAGCGTTTTTTTTTTTCGCTAGCTGCTACAGGGTAGCAGAGGTTGCTCTACTTTTACAAGCGAAATAGACTGGCACTGGACTTTATTGACTTTGAGTTGCGTTAATGTAATTTACAGTGTTTTCAAGTACTATATACTTCAAAACAGGTAGGTTTTTTTTTTTACGCAGTGACCTTTTTGTAGCGCTTTTATTTATTCAAACCTTTAATAATGGTGGAAACCCACTATATAAATAAATGACGCACAATGCAAAGACATGATAAGGTCATGTATTAATACCACGCTATACAAAGAAAGATATGATGCCCAACTAATTATTGGTGGCGATACCAACAGAAGAGCTCTCTGTACAGTATACAGTATGTGGAGGTTGAGTATGCAATCTATAATATATGATAATGTATAGTTTTAATGAAAAAAAAAACATTCTAATCTATTCAAATATCTCCACACAATCTCTCAGACAATGTTCGTTTTTATTTAATTAGGTATATATTGTGTGGCATGAAGCTAAGTGCGCCGGTGAAAAGCAATGACATAAAAAAGAAGTCGAGATAATTGCTTCTGAATAAAGCCAGCCCTTTTAATTAACCTCTTAATTGAGGTAGTCACATCTGAATTGAATGAAGAACGTGTCAAGTGCAAATCGGCAGGTAAAAAAAGAAGAGCTGGAGAAGAAGACAAATGGCATTAAACGTTCCACACCGTTTAGCCATTTTCGTGCGATCTGTTTGTCACGTGTTGGCATTGAGCGAGGCATCCATTAGATGTACTCATGACTTGATTAAATCACAATCATTGGTGATAGGAAGAAGCAACATATAAACACAGAGTGACATCCTTCTCATTACCGGAGAGAAGCTTCCATTCGTCACGCTTTGTAATTATCCCATTAATGTTCTGTTGCAGTCTCAATTCATGTAGTTTTCCACACAGAGAGTTAAGTTTGAACAGTGGGTTTCAACCATTTTCATACCATTCTGTCCACCATTTAGCTGCAGGGGAGCACCTGGAATTCTCTCAAGGACCACTGGTGGTCCCCGGATCACCTGTTGAAGACCCCTGCTCTAGTGCAGTTGTGGCGCCCAATTTGGGCATTGGGCGTATGAGTTCATCTTCAGTCATATTGATAAAGCATATCCCAGTACAGACCTGAGTGAACGGTATTAACATGGAAAGGAATGTTTGTATTAACTGTGACTAAAACCCCACTGCCATAAAACTGGCCCCTGACTGATAAAGCTTGCTTGTATAAACATTGGAGTTAAACCCTCTCCTCTAAGAAACAGGACCCCTGCATGGAGGCCACATGTCTACATGCTAGTGAGTTACATCCTGGTCCTCAAAACACTTCCTGATAAGCAACCAATGGTGTTGATTGGAGGGAGTCATACACCAAAGGGGATGGCTTACGGAAGTGACAATAGTGCTTGCATGAGTGAAATTCATCAGATTCACCTAAGCAAGCAACAGCAGAAGCATCGTACCTTGTGCCAGCCCGGCTGGGAGGCGCAAAGGAATCCAATGTAACCAGAGACCACATAGACCAAACGGTAAATATATATTGGAAATGTTATAATGATTGTATTCTGCTAATATCTTTAATTGTGAGACTATTATCTGTGTGATTTACATGAATTCTATGTTTTCTATCTTTTTCTGTATACAGATTTATTACCTACTGCTACTGCTGATTGTTCAATGTGTACTAACCTGAATATTATGAACTATGTTATGCATGCTAAATAAATAAATATATGCCAAAAATACATATTGAATCAGTTATTTAGAGTTAGATAAGACCGTTGAGCAAGAGTAATAAATAGACCCTATGTGATCGCTGGACCCTTCCAATGGGGTTAACTGGCGTGAAAGGCTATGAATAGCAAATAACTTCGTGACCGGTTAAAAAGTTGGACAAAGACCCCCCAAGTTAGAACATCACACATCAAATCATAATCTCCAAGAACTTGAGCGGACTTCCACTACTTCCACCAATGACCCTCGAGGGTCAATCTAATCAATAAAAATTGATTATAAATACTACTACTAATAATATTAATATATCCCTATTGCGGGTCGCAAGAAATATGTAATTACAATATTGGATACAATCAGATTCATATTATTTCATGTCCTCACATGAATTCAAATATTATGCTGAATTATAATATTCAGCAGGAGTAACTTTTCTAAATGCCCAAGAGAAATAGCAACGGAGGCTAATGTTTGCAAAGGTTAAATTACAGACACAGTCCCAAGTCTACAACTGATTAGAAAAGAGTGTATGAATATAATAAAACCAGGCTGTTGAACCAAGAGAAAGGCTGCTGAAAAAAAGCTTTTTATGAATTCATAAACTATAAGTACAATATTCTCAGTGAAACAGAGACTGGTTCTCTCCTTTTTTTACATCAAATGTCTTCGCCCAGAAATGACAACGCGCCGTCACAATGCCGATGCGTTGTGTGAGCTTTTTAGCTCCCGCAAATGTTAGCTCCCGGAATAGGGGACCGCTCAGGTTCAAGTTGTTAGCTGCCTGGTCGTTTTTCAAAAATCAACAAAGGATGCTTTTTTGGAAGACAAAGAAAACTAGGACTGTGAGACTGGTGACTTGTCTGCGTTGTGACTGGGAATTTCATGCCAGAGCAAGTCAGAGACGACAGACGTCACAGAGCTGTTGTCATCCCTTTTGGAATATCTGTCAGTTCAGTCAAATCACTGTTTAGTCTGCTTTGCCAAAAAGAACCTGCTCGGAGTAGAGAGATTTTTCTTTTCTTTTTGTCAACTGTGCCTCTACTCTCATCATCATCATTGTATGAATCCACACTGTGCTTGGCATGGGCCTTGTTTGGAGGGGAGGGGAAATTGCCATGTCTTAGCTTGCATAATTAACCTCAAATTCTGTTCTTTTCCATGTCTTGATGATTGGTGCCAGGGGCGGATGTAACGTATCACATTTGGCGGGGCAAGAGAACATGTTGGAGGGGCAAATGGTATGGGTGCGGCTTCATCACCCGTGTCGCTTCGCACTATGGGCAATGAAGCCGCAACCATACCATTTTCTGTTGAAGTTGCAACAGACACGCAGCATGCATAAAGCTAAAGGTCTGACAGTTTTCTGTTTTCAATGATGAAATGCTGTTGGTTTAGTGGTGGCACAGCTGTAGTTAGTTAGTAGCAGTATTACTGTTTCAAATCATTTTAAATAAGCACTTTATTTTGAAATATCTTGGCTTGTTTTGCATGCCATCATGTTTGGTGGGGCAGAATGGGCATTTAGGGGGACATTGCCCCCCCATGCCCATGCCTAGATCCGCCCCTTATTGGTGCAGCTTATTCAGACTGTAAATGACAGCAATACACATCAGGATGTTTCCAACACTGTTTACAATACAAGTTCAGATAGTTGTAAAAGTAGTTGGAGTTGTGGACAAAAGTTGCTGAATTGTGTATTATAGCAACTCATTATCAATGTCCTACACCAGGGTATTTCCAACCAGTGGTCCGGGGAACACCAGTTGTCCTTGAAACAGTTCCAGGTGGTCCCCAGCTAAGGTGGTTAATCAGATGAAAAGTTGGTTAACCAGATGTAGTTCTTGAAAGCGTAAAAAATGAAACCAAATGGACCCTTGTGGGCCCATTTGGTTTTATGTTTACACTCTCAAGAGTTAAACATATTCATCATCTGAATTAGCACCACTTCTAGAAATCTGTTAACTTTGGGTCTATGGGGTGAAAATGTCGTCAAATGGTGCGTGTCTCAAATCCTAAATAATTAGTGGGCCCTGGGATCAAAAAGGTTAGTGGGCCCTGAGTCAAATCCTAAATAATTAGTGGGCCCTGGGATCAAAAAGGTTGAAAACCACTGTCCTACATCATATTTTTCTTCTTTGTTTGGGCTCCACTGTGTCTTCTATCCGTGCAAGTGCCAACTTTTGAACAATCAGGCTTTCTCATCATACAGTATATGGGCTTTTATGAACACTTAAAGGGGAAGTCCACCCATTTTCAACATTCTAATATGTCATTAGTATACCCTAGAGGTGCTGGGTGGACATGGCAAAAGTTCCCCCATTCTGTGTTCCCAAGAAATGGAGGTCTGAAGAAAACCATTAACATGGTGAAACATCTTGATGACATCATCAAGATGTATTTTCACCATGTTAATGGATTTCTTTAGACGCTTCTTTTTTTCTGAGAGTGTACAAATGGAACCAAATGAACCCGTTAGGGTTCATTTAGTTGCATTTGTACACTCTAAGAAAAAATGTTTAAAATGGGTGGAATTCCCCTTTAACAGCCGGACTGATTTGCTGGTAACAATACAATGTGTGGATATATACAGTAATACCTCCACTTATCATTGCCCATTATCGTCAGCTCATCCAAACATACCGTTAGAACACTATCTAACAACATACAGTAGGTAACCTTGAAACATCTTTTATCGGTCAGCCCTGATCCGCACAATGCAGGAATTCTCAGCCTGTCTTGCCCAAGAATGTTTTAATGGATAGAATACTACAACCTGGCAGTGTAGAACTGAACACGTAGTGACTGGTTTTTCCACACACACACATTTCACCTCATCTGAGAGACTGTCCACGCGCTCCAGCGTAGCTCCACACACCAACCGTAGTTCTAAGAGAATACAACTTGTTTTTTATTGGATCACAAACCCCATATGAATATCCCACTGAGTTCTTTCAGTTGGAGTTCTTTCAGTTGAAGTTCAACGTCGATCGATCCACGCGTATTGGGCAGAAATAAAACCCTGCCTGGCTTATCCTGAAGAGCGGTGGTGTAAGGGTGTTGGAGTAGTGGAAGTAGCTGAGCGAAACCACGTTCATATGGGTCCCGATGCCAAGCGCGATTTGTGGACATTCCCATGGAAGCCGATTACGATGTTTCCATATTTGATAACGTGCCAACAAGTAAATATAAAATACACACATAGAAAACATAGACACCTGAGTCACCTGATCCTTTCTCTCAGACTGAAACCATGGCTGCTGCTGCTTCACTGCTGTGGACAAAAACAAGGATTTTGTAACTTTTATTCCGCTAAATGGAACATTTTGAGTTGGGTGGCAGCTGGGTGAAAATGATTCAATGCAAACTAAGGCTTCTTTTTTTTCTGAGGAAAATCTCAGGAAAATGAAAATGGGTGGAATTCCCCTTTTTAATGGGAGGTGTTGCCTGTTGCCGTGTGTCTCATCATGTTGCCCGTTGGTGTTGACATTGCTAGTTGATATTGATCAAAATATTGCTAGTGTGTCAGGGCCTCTAGAGGGGAATTCCTCTTATTTTCAATCTGGAGACAAAAGCTGCATAATTGCTGAAACTGATGTCTTGAGGTGTGATCTTTCTTTTCTTTTTTATTTTAATTTGAACTCAATAGTGGCACGAAATGGGACCCTTTATAAGGGTCAACAACTTAGCTGGGGACCAACTGGAGCCCTCTCAAGGACCACTGGTGGTCCACGGACCACCGGTTGAAAACCCCTGCTCGAGAGAGAGAATAGGTGAATTTAAATCTGCTTTATTCATCATTTCTAGTTTCAGTCAATGAGCACCAGCCTGTCGCCTCATACAGATGGTAGGAGCAGTGGTTTGATGCCCAGATGGACGGACGGACGGACAGACAGACAGACAGACAGACAGACAGACAGACAGACAGACAGACAGACAGACAGACAGACAGACAGACAGACAGACAGACAGACAGACAGACAGACAGACAGACAGACAGACAGGATGGAATGGGATGAGTGCACACGGCGGAAGGGGAGGGAGGGGGGGGGTGGTATGGTGTGGGGGGGTTGGGGTACTCAATCAAGCAGCCTAATGGAATGTAAATCTAAAGGGTAGTTGGGACCTTACGGTACGGCTGTAACATTGTGCTGTATTTTGGCTATGCCCTTCACGTGGAGGGAGGCTGAGTGGCGGTGCTACTGCTGCACGTCCATCGGATAATGACACCCACAGCGGCGACAGGGGGGAGGGGGAGGGAAGGGCACCGACATCTGCAGCGCTCAATTAGAACAATGAGGAGAGAGAGAGGGGGAGGGGAGGGGAGGGATCCATATGTACTGTAGCGCCGATGTCGGGCGAATGTAACATTTCCCAATTGGGGGGCAAGAGAAAATGGTATGGGGGTGGCTTGAAGAAGCCGCACCCATACCAGTCGCACCCATACCATGTCCGGTTAAACGACTTTTATTAGGCAAGTAAAGCATCAATAATAACATCAGTTGTTGTTGAAGTTAGCTTTATGCAGACACGCAGCATGCATAAAGCTAAAGGTCTGACTCAGAGTTTTCTGTTTTCAATGATGAAATGCTGTTGGTTTAGTGGTGAGACGATTGTAGTTAGTAGCAGTGGCACTGTTTCAATTACTTTTAAATGTAAGCACTGAAATATCTTGGGTTGTTTTGCATGCCATCGTGTTTGGTGGGGCGTCCCCCCCCCCCATATTTTCAGACCTCCATTTTTAGTTAATACAGAATTGGGGGAACTTTTTTATTATTTCCACACAACATCTCTAAGGTATATTAACACTCTCTGTGCCAGCCCTTTTTCATATATTTTTTTTTTAGGTAGCCAGTGCCAGCGATTTTCATCTAAAAGTCATATTTCATATTTCGGTCCATGTTTCCCGTCGAACAAGTTAGTTGGCGACACACTTCCAGTCCCGGATTGGTCCGTCCCTTATTTTGGTCGGTTCTGACTGGAATAGGCGGTCGCTGCTCACTGCTGTTATCATTGGGATCGTATCAAACCAGTGACGGTAAGCGACGTAGAGAGACGTAGATCAACCTAAGCGGCATCGGTCATAACTATTATTTAATAATGATAAGCCTGACGTAGCTCTACTTCAAGAGTTCCCCTTTAACTAAACTGAAGAGGTGTGATACATATTTCTTCTTTTATACTTGCACATGCACATTAGCAACTGCAAAGCGAAATATGACACATGATGAATACATTATCAAGAACAGTTGTCAATTATGAAGTTCCAATTATCAAGTGTAGCTATTTTTTTTAATCAAATGTATGCTGTCAGAATACGCTTAAAATACATAACTCTTTAATTCAATTAATTTAAAGCCTAATCAGCAGTATAATCAAATTAATTTTGAAATATATATTGTGGCATTAATTGTTTAAAAAGTTAAAGTACATGATGATTTAAGTACTTAATCCATATTTTACATGATGTGTGTACATGTGTCGTGATGTGATTGTTAATTGTTGTTCATTTTTAATTGCGATAATTTTGTATGATGTCTCAATTTTAATACAGCAATGCAGTGATATAAAAAATATGTACTTTTGAAAACTTGCTGCTTCAGTACTCAGCAGGAGGGTTCCAGCTAACCATCCCTTTTAAAATACGGAATCGTCTCTCATTTGGAAACTACTTGATTTGTCCTTTTATTGAACTGAGGAGGAACATGCTTTTTGTACTTTTTTTTGGGACTCAAGTGACACATCTTAAAAGTCAAGTCAAAGTTCAAGTTCAAACAACTCGTATTTATTATTAATAATTATACTCTATTATACAAATCGTTGTAAACACATAAACCTAGCCTGCGACCAGCCTCATTTGCCATTGCAACATTCAACTTCTGAATGTTACCGGCAACTGAGTCTGGCAAGTGCCTGCCTGTTGCGTAGCACTGTTGTTTCTGATTGGATGTTGTTCTAGAGAAAACTCGTTTTTTTTCCCCCAAACAAATCAGACTGTCGAGGCTGACAGTATTTTCTCATACTTGCGACGTTGAAGTTGAATTTAAACGTCAGTGTAGAAGCGGAGTCTGGTCCCAGGCTGATGTAAAGCCTTGTCTAGATTTATTCTAGAGCGGGGCTGCCCACACGTTTTTGACTTGAGAGCTACTTTCAAAATGAGCGGCTCAACAAGATCTACACATCAAAAATGTGATTGTTTCATTACTGAAAATCCATTTAAAGGCCCCTAGAAAGTTTGAGCTTTGAAATAGTGTTGTTGGTGTTGATGGTGTTACTTAGTGTTATAGTGTTTAAGAATAATGCACTTATATGAAAAATCGAGGGGGAGAATTGGAAGGTTTTCCTGTACAAGCCATTACTGACGTTTGAAAACAGTTGACAGTTTGTGATCTTGAGTTTAGTTTCTTGCACCCAAAACTAAGAACTTCCACGTTTTTGTCCACAATTGGGAAAGAGAACTGTCGTGTGATCTACCTGCACGGCTTCTACTGGTAGATCACCATCTACCTTTTGGGCAGCCCTGTTCTAGACACTAAGGCTGAGACCACTCTGTACTTTTCGTCTGTCTACACCCGCCCTCTTGTTTGTGTATTTCTTTTGGACTCTCGCCTTTACTTGAATTTCAGGTAGTTGGCAATAGAGGATGACATTTTGTGAGGATTCCCGTGGGTCCTGTGGGTCCTGCAGTAATCCTACAGGATTGGGATTAATATTTGTATTAATCCCAGTATTGAGACATCATCAGTGAGGCAACACTCTTGACTTCTGTCAGCAACTAATTAACTAAAAAAAAAAAAAAAAAAACAGACAGGAGTCAGTCTACAAGAGTCCAGGATTGGGACAGGACATGTTTTTTTTTTTCTGTGGGAGTGGGATGGGACAGGAGTGGAAATTCACTCCCGTATCAGCCTCTAGTTGGCAACCTTTGTTTTTTTACTTTATTTTTTTTTACTTTCCCTTACAACATAATTTAAAAATGATAGACCAAACCCTCTGTGTGGCGGTGGCCATGTTACAGTACATGTCTGCTCAGCGCCACGCTGTAGTAGGGACCCAGGCAGGCAACAGGGGAGGAGAGATGTGCCTCTGATGCTGCTGAATCGCACAAAACATCGACACCGAGGTTGTGTTTCGGTGGCAAAAGAGCACACACACACACACATAATGTGGCAGGCATCTGTGTGGAGCTATAAGCACAGGTTTCAAAAAGAAAAGCGAAGAGAGAGAGGTGGGGGGAGAATGATGCAAGCCAGCCAGACATTTACAAGATAAATATTACATCGGAGACAAGGACTTCTCCCCCCATTCTCCCAAGACGTAGGCGGCAAGAGAATGTCTTGGTTGTGGCAACGCTGTCAGAAAAATGCAGGCTTCGTTGTGTCTCTGCAACCGCCGTCCTGACATGAGTTGTCTATTTTAGACCCGCCGTTTTCCCCCCATATGTGCTGTTAACTTAGTCTGCTGTCTTTCCTGCGATATGACCTGTCAAGAGACTCCCTTTTTTGATATGTTTATTTTTTTATACTGTTTTATGATAATCAGTTATTGGAAAGCTACACATTTTCCGCCGTAATGTGACATGAGACTTGCCTCTTACTCGGATTCCAAAGATTTTTTTGAAGATCACACTAACTTTTGTGCAGGTTAAAATGCAATTGAGAGAGTGTGTTATTTAGGCAGATGCTACTGTAGGTTCACTGTGTATGCTGGAGTTTTGCTTGTACTTTTGATATTATACAGAACGCCTATATTTAGGTTCTTGGTTTGCACAATTTGATAATCCAAAGTGACTTACATTAAGTAAAAGCATTGCAATACACCATTACACTTTACAATTTAAGCAAATTTTACACTTTACATATTACCATGTTTTAGTGCTTATATTATAAAATCTAAACTACCCAGGAGGGTACTGCAAGTACTATGGTTAGTTGTGTTAGGTGTGTATGTAATACAAGTGCTATATAGGGGCAGAGATGGAGTCTGAAGAGGTGTGTTTTCAGACTGTGGTGGAAGATGGGGAGTGAGTCTGTGGTTCTGACTGCAGTGGGAAGTTCATTCCATAGTTTAGATAGGGAGTGAGTCTGTGGTTCTGATTGCAGTGGGAAGTGTAGGCCAGAGTGTGGTGGAAGATGGGGAGTGAGTCTGTGGTTCTGACTGCAGTGGGAAGTTCATTCCATAGTTTAGATAGGGAGTGAGTCTGTGGTTCTGATTGCAGTGGGAAGTGTGGGCCAAATGGGCCCTTACTGGTCCATTTGGTTTAATTTTAAACTTGGTTTAAGTTTCAATTATATTTAAACATCTGGATGACTTAATTTTCAAGAATATACACAAAAGAAAATGTAGAACAATTGTTTTAATGACCAACGTTTGGCCTCCTTAGTTTATCTCTCCTAAATTGTAAAATCCTTTGTTGCTTTTGGGTGTGAGAGATTAAACGCAACCTCATATGCTGGTTCGCGGATAAAAAGCTGAATAAATAGTGGATCCTTGTATGAAAAAGGTTTAAAACCACTGGATTAGATTGTATATTTTCTCCAGTTGTACAGTGTCTGCTATTAAAAAAAGATGAAAATGACACTTACAATATGTTTGAGAACCTCAAAGGTTAGGTCCGCTACCCACTAGAAAATAATATGGCTATCATCTTGCACTGCTGTAGGTTACACTAACTGACCGTTCCGACCTGGTCATAGTGGTCAGTGTGTTTCAATGAGAATGTGCTCAGAAAAATGTCATGTTTCCTCCAGAGAATGGTTTTGTACGGCTGTGCGTGCCGCGGACCACCATTCAGTGTTGTAGTGGGACTTTTAGAAGCGGGGAGACGCCTCCTAAAGGGGAATTACACCCTTTTTTTTCTGAGAGTGTACAAATGTGAACCAAATGGACCCTAGCGGGTCCATTTTTTTCTCAGAAAAAAGGAAACTCATTAACATGGCGAAACACATCTTGATGACGTCAAGATGTCATCAGATGTATTTCATCATGCTAATGTTTTTTTTTCAGGCCTCCATTTCTAGGTAAAATATTGAAAACGAGTGGAATTCCCCTGGAAGACACGTGCATGCACACTTGCATCTGCATGCGCATTTGCATGCACCTGCGCAACACACACAGACACGCTAATATTAAAACAAGTGTAGCATATTGAGAAAGATTGTTTACAATGTCTAATTGTATCCATAAAAGTAAATGACAAGACAAGAAGCATAGGCCTGCTTTTGCCCCCAAAAATGAAAATGTGCTCAGAAAAATGTCATGTTTCCTCCGGAGTGGGAAAATATTTTTTGCGTGGCTGTGCGTGCCGTGGACCGCCATTCATAAACAAGGGGGCAGAAAACCATGGGAGTGGCATGCTTTTGCGCTTTCCAAGCTTTAGAAGATGTAGTAGTAGTTTCGTACTTTTCCCCAGCTCTGCTTTCAGCTCCCTTGGAATTATGGGTAATGCAGACATTGATTCATCTTCAAACACTGTATGAGTGTGTTGATAAATAATGCAGAAACTCACACTTTGGGAACATTTGAATCATTGGCTTCGCTTTTAAACCAGCGGGAATGCAATCTGGTAGTTGGTGCAAACAAAATCCCATATTTGGTGTTTTATTCAATCACAGTACTCGAGTTAAAGTTAAATACTCTGGGTCAAATACGTTGTATTACTTGGGGACGTATAAGAGATGTTATATAAACTGTCTACTAGATTTAAATTATTGGAGTTCTTGAGAGTCTAAATAAGGGAATATCCAGTAAGTTTCCAATACTTTATAATTTTTATCCCACGGTTTTGTAACCGATTATTGACCCAGTGCCAATTCCTAATGTGATCCGGGGCTCTAAACACCCTCTGCCAACCTGGGGAGGCAGCGAACTTGCCTCATGCTTTTTTCAATGCATGAGGCAAGTCCAAGCTGCCTTCTTTTCACCCGACAGGGGGGAGTTTCCCTGGTTGGACGTAGCGTGTGGAAGGAACACGTTATTCCAACCAGTTCCAGTCCCCTTCATCAGATGCCCTGGCTGGCCAGGGGGAGGCAGTCTAGAGCCCAGGATTACTGCATGTTTTTGTGAACTACTCAAGCTCATATCTTCAAACATTTTACATCTCCACAACCAGAGAGTAGTTGTTTAATGTTGCTGAGTGGGGAATTGTCAGCAGACATATGACAATTATAAAACACCTTAAGGAACAGTTATTCTATTGTTTTCAAAAATAACCTCTTGATATTTTATCTACATTCTTCTGTTAATCAACTGTCTATTCATAAAGGCGTGAAAGCATCGTTAGATACTGCTGTGTTAACGGATCATCATACCATAATAACACTTTAGAGTTTTAATTAAATAGACCCATTCTGGGTGGGAATCCATTTTGCGGTGTTTACACCTTCAGGCCGGGAATCCATAATGGACTTCTGTACAGTATTCAAAGAAACTTTATATATATATATATATATATATATATATATATATATATATATATATATATATATATATATATATATATATATATATATATATATATATATATATATATATATATAGTGTATATATACAGTGTGTGTGTGTGTATATATATATATATATATATATATATATATATATATATATATATATATATATATATATATATATATATATATATATATACACCGCGTTCCAACTTATTATGCAAATCATGTTTTTGTTTGATTTTCCAACATAATTGATGCAAATGATATCAGCATAATTTTCAAGTCATTAGCTGTCAATTTATATTTCAAATGTTATTGAACAAACCTCCTAATGAAAACAGAATTTAGAAAATAAATTAAAAACTTGGAACAGTGCGTTTTGCACTGTTCCAGGTTATTATGCACATCATAGTTTCAAGACATTTTCTAGTTTGTAAAGAACTGAAAATAGTAATTTGTTGAATTCATAGCAATAAGGAGGTCATATGTACTGGGGAAAAAAGCTATTTCAATCCAAAACATGTTAATAGGTCCAGTTACATGTTAACATGGGACCCCTTGTTTGATAGCAGCTTGCGTCCATAAAACTTGTGAGTTTATGGAGAGTTTCTGCTTGAATGTCTTTGCAGGATGTCAGAACAGCCTCCCAGAGTTGCTTTTTGGATGTGAACTGCCTCCCACTCTCATACTGTACATTTTTCAGTACAGTCTTGTTCAGTGATGAGTGCCGTGCAACCCTGGATGGTCCAGATGGATGGAGTAGTGGATGGTTGGTGCATGGCCACCATGTCCCAACAAGGCTGCAACGTCAGCAAGGAGGTGGCGGAGTCATATTTTGGGCCGGAGTCCTAGGGAAAGACCTGGTCGGCCCCTTTAGATCTTTCGCTCGAGGATGCTCCAGACATTCTCAATAGGATTGAGGTCAGGGTGGGGGGGGGGGGGGGGCCCACACAATGATTTTTTTCCCCCTTTTATGCCCATAGCAGCCAATGAAGCTGAGGTATTCCTTGCAGCATGAGATGGTGCATTGTTGTGCTTGAAGATGATTTTGTTTCAGAAAACATGATTCTTCCCTTTTGTACCGTGGAAGAAAGTGGTCAGTCGGAAACTCAACATACTTTGCACAGTTTGCAGAAGTCATTTTCACACCTTCAGGGACCCTAAAGGGGCCAACCAGATCTTTCCCTAGGATTCCGACCCAAAACATGACTCCGCCACCTCCTTGCTGACGTGGCAGCCTTGTTGGACGGCACTCATCAGTGAACAAGACTGTTTGAAAATTAGTCTTTGTGTACAGTATGAGGCTGGGAGGCAGTTCACATCCAAACAGCAACTCTGGGAGGCTGTTCTGACATCCTGCAAAGACATTCAAGCAGAAACTCTCTATAAACTCACAAGTTTTATGGACGCAAGCTGCTATCAAACAAGGGTCCCATGTTAACATGTAACTGGATCTGTTAACATGTTTTGGATTGAAATAGCATTTTTTCCCAGTACATATGACCTCCTTATTGCTATGAATTCAACAAATTACTATTTTCAGTTCTTTACAAACTAGAAAATGTTTTAAAACTATGATGTGCATAATAACCTGGAACAGTGAGAAAACAGTTTTTAATTTATTTTCTAAATTCTGTTTTCATTAGGAGGTTTGTTCAATAACATTTGAAATATAAATTAACAGCTAATGACTTGAAAATTATGCTGATATCATTTGCATCAATTATGTTGGAAAATCAAACAAAAACATGATTTGCATAATAAGTTGGAACGTGGTGTATATATATATATATATATATATATATATATATATATATATATATATATATATATATATATATATATATATATATATATATATATATAATTCTGCAAGCTTTTCAGAAAACTTAGGTCAGGCTTTAGAAGTCCTTGTCAGAAGACTGCTATTGCTATTTTACATTTCAAATTTACACTTTCATTTGACAGTTTGGTTGACAATGATGAATGGCGCTTGTGATAGTTCAGATTTAAATGTGGACGTGCATGTGTGTGTGCACGGATCCTGAGATTGTGTAGACCAACCACATTCAAATAGCTGAAGTAGGGCTGACTTTTTTAATAATATGAATCTACATTGTAACTTGTAACTAAAGATCTAAAAAAAAATGCAGTGCACAGACAGAATAGAGAATACCGTGTTATGTGACGAAATGGGTGGGCCACAAACGCGTTGGAGAGCCCCAAGCGGGTCCTGATCGAGATTCTGTTGGAACTTAGGACCGACCAGGGCTGGGTTGGGGCAAAAATATGGCTTGGTAAATTGGACAGTTGCTAACAAGATGTACTGTAACTCTTCGAGAGCGTAAGAAATGAAACCAAATGGACCCTTGCGGGTCCATTTGGTTTCATTTTTACGCTCTCAAGAGTTAAAATATTCAACTAAATTATCCCAAATCCCACCGGGAGAGCTCTTGGTACACCCTATAGCCAGTCCGACACTGGGGTCGACTGGTTGTTGAAGGCGGTGCGAGTTACGGAGACAGAAGGTTTCTACCAGGAAAAAATAATCCTCGACATACGAAGCTTCCTCCGTTGTTGTCGTCGGAGGAGTAGAGCTTTGTTGTGAAGCCAGCAAAGGGCCCTCCTGTGGCCATGCCATCGCGGCTCCAAATGTCAGACAGAAGGACGCCATTAAGACCCTCCCCTGGCCTGCTTATTCCCCGCTCCTCTCCTTTCCTCTCCTGGTTAGCAGCGGAGTAGAGGCAGGTGGCGGTATAAGTACCAACCATATGGCCGCAGTGAGGGATGCGCTCTAGTGGCCACTAAGTTCACTGTGATGGAGATCAATGATGGCCACTTATCACCTGGGGATAATAAGGGTCTGGTGTGGTGATCTGGTGATCCATATGGTTCCTCACAGCGGAGGTGGGAAGGCGCTTTTTTTTTTTTTACCCAGGAGGTAAAAGCCAAATCCATTTGCGGGCGTGACGTCCGTCGCACAGTTTTATGCCACAGTTGCGCAGTTCTGCATAAAGGTCGAGGGTTAGATGGGAACTCCACCCATTTTTAACATTTTAATGTCATTAATATACCTTAGAGATGTTGTGTGGACATGATGAAAAAAATCCCCCAATTCGTTATTTCCTAAAAATGGAGGTCTGAAAAAATCATTAACGTGGTGAAATACATCTGATGACATCATGAAGATGTATTTCACCATGTTAGTGATTTTTCTTTCGGACCCATTTTTCCTGAGAGGGAACAAATGGAACCCATGGAACACTTTGGTTCACATTTGTATCCTCTCAGGAAAATTTTGAAAATGGGTGGAATTCCCCTTTAAGGTTAGATTTAGGCATAGGTTTTACTGAGGTTATGTTTATGATTAGCGGTTATAGTGTTCAGCCTTCGTCACGAATATGATAAGTTCAGCATAATTTGGCAAGTGGTTATGGCCAAATTATGTGTGTAGTCGTGTGTAGTTGTGTCGCTGACACACACTAATGAAAATAGTCAGTCTACAAGCTCACATGTGATCTTGAAAGTGGTGTCTATGGACTTTATAAATACTGTATATTGCTGGTGTACCAATGAAACAATTCTTAAAGTTCATAGAATATATAGACTGATATATAGACCCTATAGCTCTGTCTCTCTG
This sequence comes from Benthosema pterotum, assembly GCA_039105355.1. Classification (NCBI taxonomy): domain Eukaryota; kingdom Metazoa; phylum Chordata; class Actinopteri; order Myctophiformes; family Myctophidae; genus Benthosema; species Benthosema pterotum. The sequence continues at coordinate 34,751,357 of CM076984.1, forward strand.
CCCGCCTCAACTATGAAGAGTAAACGATTGGAAATAACAAAGTCAGATCTTATTTTTATTTGCCTACAATTATTTATAGCACATGTTCTTTCTAAAAAATCCCAAATGCTGGATGATTTGTGATTTAATCCCAGGAGTGAATTTGAGACGTTTCCTTTTGCCAAAAAAATAATCTTTTTCATCATCCTCATCACTCAGTTTAGTTTTAGTTGATACATCAAATAGACTGAAGGGTACTTTATCTATTGTTTAATAGTCTCTAGACAGTATTTGCTTCAGCTTTGATTTATTTAAATGATGGAAAATCAGCCAAAAAACAAATAGCATAGTAGGATTATTTTTTATAGCTCTTTTCCTATCATTGCTGTGATGGCTGTTCCTTAAAAGTTACCTGTTTATGGTAAAATAAATGATTGGCAAAATGTGTGCTACATGGCATAATGTAACGTAAATAATAATCACTGTTATGGGTCCATAAAATATGCATTAAGCACTTGAATCCATTAAATGTACACTATACAGTGGTGTATTTTCTGTCAATTTGTGCTGGTACTGAATAGTTGAAGAAAAAAAACATTTTTTTTCTTGCAATTTTCTGGCAAATATTTGGTGTGTCACTTGTGAAAATTAATAATAATAAAATGAAATACAGATCAAATGGCAGTTGGTGGAGTAGACAACTTCATATCAAACTGGCAGGCCTTGAAATGAAAATGTTTGAAAATCACTGTCTGTTATTACAGAATGAATAAAATTAGGTTTGACTCATTAAAAAAAAAAGTTTGAGGATATCAGCTTTCTACAGTGGATTGTCACATTAATTGAATGTACTACAGTTGGAGTGGAAGTCAGTATCTGCGTACAATACTTAATCTCACTCATTGGAGTCCTTATTATACACAATACACCCCTGGTTCCCAAACTAGTTCATTTCAAGGACCCTCAACCACCACCACAACCAGTGTTGCCAACCTTTTTGACACCAGGGACCACTATTTATTCAGCAACTGAGCCACGGACCACTATTTGATTACATTTTCACCCCAAAGACCAAAAACTAAAGAATTATTTTGGTTTTGTCAACAATTCAGGGCTGGATTTTGAAACAAAACAGTGTAGACTTCTTAATTAGGTGGTGCTACCACCTAATTAACCAAATGGACCCTTGCGGGTCCATTTGGTTTCATTTTTACATTCTCAAGAGTTACATCTGGTTAACCAGCTTTCCATTATTTAGCCTGGGGACCACCTGGAACCCTCTCAAGAACCACTGGTGGTCCCCGGACCACCTGTTGAAAACCCCTGCGCTAGAGCAATGGGTTTTCAACCATTTTCATACCAGGGCCCATCATTTATTCTGCATTTTAGCCAAGGAGGACCACCATTTGATGTTGAGTTTAGTCTCTCTGACTAAATTAGGAGAAATAACTGGCAAAATGTTGGTTAAAATAGCAATTCTTCTGCATTTTCTAATTGCGTAGTTTACTTGAAGATAGGTAATTCAGATGTTGTATTGTAACTCAGAGTTACAGATCTATATCCATTTGGGGAAAAAAGCACTACATTTTGGGGTGCGGTCTGGGAAAAGCAAAATATAGCGACAAGTGGGCCAAGTTGGCGACACTGACAACCATCACCACCACCACAACCACACATACCTGTACAACACCTAAAAAGATCCCTCATACCCACATACCAGAATATCACTGTTTTTCCCCCCGAACAAGAACAGATCTACAAGCTACAGATCAATAATGATCAATGTTGTACTGGCATCTGTCTACATTATACATAACACACTCTATACTGTAAATGACGTATTTCAGCCTTTGTGTAAGCCTGCAAGGTTGTCAAATACAAGGATGCTTTGTGTTAAAATGATTAATACAAAGTGTGTGTGTGTGTGTGTGTGTGTGTGTGTGTGTGTGTGTGTGTGTGTGTGTGTGTGTGTGTGTGTGTGTGTGTGTGTGTGTGTGTGTGTGTGTGTGTGTGTGTGTGTCGTGACTGGAGTCAGTGCATGACTTTGTTCATTGTACAGAACAAACAGCATCTCCTTCCTGGAGGATGTTGAGCTAAATCAATACGGCAGACAGGGAAGCTGCCAATCAAATAACAATATCAGTTCTGATACATCAGCGGGTGTCACCGCCCTTCATTGTTTATCAGCGTCATATTGACAAACGCCTCATGAAAAGACTTGTACACAATGTCACTTTGGAAGACTCTCTGTACTCTGTACCATAGATAAGTCACCGTGGACGACGTGCACGCTGCCTCGCACGGGATGAAGTGTGCTCACTACTGGGAAGTGTTCTCTTGACTCTACTTGAGTGTTGGAAGTATCACGGTCTGTTTATAACTTTAGATTCGAGTTGCAGGCGCTAGATTCTAGTCTCTAATGCTTGATTCTAGTTCCAGATGCTACATTCTAGTTTTTGGTGGTAGATTCTAGTTTCTGCTGCTAGTTTAAAGTTTAGGGCGGTAGACTCTGGTTTCCGACACTACATTCAATTTTTCTGACACTAGATTCTAGTTTCTGACAGCAGATTAATCTATATTCCTGTGTCAGGAACACAGATTTCATGTCCAAGGACCACCAGAATTATCTATATTTGGCTGTGGACCCCCATCTAAAAACATGTCCTAGGGATCTCCCAGAAGCAAAGGTTTGAGTTAAAAAAATGTTTGCTTCTGAAAACATGTATCGAAAGATTTAAAAATATCAGACCTACAAGCTCATATGAGCTTGTAGATCTGATATTTTTCAATAGTTAAAGTGTAACATAATGCGTTGAACACCAAAACGCGTTCATTACACAAAGGCTTAACTGGTGGTCACAAGTCCTACATTTCCCAGTATCCCTTGCGCTTTTAAGTCGCATTCTGATTGGTTCTTGTAATCAAGGACCAATCAGATGTGTGTGACGTTCTTTTCCCGGAAATCCTGTGAACCATAGTACTTTTCGATAGAAAAGACATTTAGAGCAGGCTTTGAGGGCTGAAATTCAGGGAAATTTAAGATTTTTTTTTAATGGAAAGTTTCCTAATATACCTTTTAAAGCTGAAGAGAATCAGTGGGCATTTTGCTATGAATCCCACCTGAAAGACTGGCTTGTGAAGTTTCTGAATCCGAGTGTGGCATCCCTTCAGGCGATCGGGTCGATATACACGCACAGACACATAGTGTTTGTTTACAAGAAGACAGACAATCAGCGAGTTCTAGTAGTTTACTTCTTTATGGCTTATTAGATCCATGTTTTAGCTTGATGATGGCGTTTAAATCAAGTAATGCATTAACTGGATGCCGATGAATGAGATTATTAACTACTTTGTAAACAAAACTAGTATCTGGAGTGTAGTGGAGGACAAATGTGAAGTCAAATCAGATAACCATTTATACTCAATTACTAGAAAGTGAGTATTATGTACTTAAGTTACAGTATTTTTCAACTTTGTAACATATGCACGCAGGCAGGGAAAGCCTCCCCTCGTAAAGCCCAGCATTTAAGCGACAAGCACATATCTCAATGCCGGCTTTTTATTCCCTTTTTGAACGCAATAAAACCAAACATCTAATGGTCGTCATTGGGATCTTATGGCCACAGAAACTACTGTGTCTCCCCCCCAGAACAATGTTCTCTTATAGTCTGCACTGCTAATGAGCACACACTCCTGGCCTCCCTAATTGCTTGCCGGGCCTCTGCATGGCTCATCAAAGAGGGACTTAATTGGCTATCACTGCCCAGGCAAGCATGAGGCCGCACCACGCGGCCCCCGTTTTCTCGCCCGCAATGTTCCTGCCTGCCTGCCCGCTTCTATAACCATACGATGCGCGCAGAATAGCTAAGTAGCATAAATATGCCTTCATTATGTGGTTGCTGCGTTGTTGAGGCCCTGGAGGTCTTGATCTGCATGTTTGGACTCCATCTAGGGCTGCACAATTAATAATAAAGATCAAGATCTGGATTCAGACGCCTATGCATGAAATCTCATTGCGAAAATTGAGCAAGAAGAATCGTGGAGCACTTGGTTTGCTGTCCAATTAATTTGAGTTACTCTTATATATACTTTTCCTACGAGAGAGAAACTTTAAAGGGGGAATAACATGAAATTCAACTTTTTTATATTTTTTTTTATAACCACAAAGTTTGGACAATCAAGCTTTCATCTCATATACTGTAGGAGCTTTAATGGGAATTGCTCCAGGAAAAGCTTGTTTGATTTTGGCCTCATGATGTCATCAATCACACCCTACCCTTATCTTGAAATGATCCCATGTTGTGTTATAGCGCAGGGGTTTTCAACCTTTTTGACTCCAGGGACCACCATTTATTCAGCATTTGAGCCACGGACCACCATTTGAGAACATTTTAGCCCCACAGACCCCAAAAGTAAAGATTTATTTTGCTTTTGTCCATCTTCTAGTTGTGTAGACTTGGGGCTAATTCAGATGATGAATATTTTAACTCTTGAGAGCGTAAAAATGAAACCAAATGGACCCGCAAGGGTCCATTTGGTTTCATTTTTACATTCTCAAGAGTTACATCTGGTTAACCAACTTAGCTGGGGACCACCTGGAACCCTCTCAGGGACCACTGGTGGTCCCCGGACCACCTGTTGAAAACCCCTGTTATAGCGCACACTTGCCCGTTCGAGCCAGGTAGCAGTCTTCCCTTGCCCGACCATTTTGTTTTACTTGCCCCAGGCAAGCGGGCAAGTGTTAGTGTCAAGTCCTGAGTTTGAAGTATTAAAAACAATGCTTATGCCTGGATCCGGCCTTGCACTAACTCTCATCAAAGTGTGTTTGGTGGTGTGTTTTGGTAACTACAGTTTGCTGTTCCCTCAGTGCTTCGTGTGTGTGTGTGTGTGTGTGTGTGTGTGTGTGTGTGTGTGTGTGTGTGTGTGTGTGTGTGTGTGTGTGTGTGTGTGTGTGTGTGTGTGTGTGTGTGTGTGTGTGTGTGTGTGTGTGTGTGTGTGTGTGTGTGTGTGTGTGTGTGTGTGTGTGTGTGTGTGTGGGTGTGTGTGTGTGTGTTTAAAGTGTCATAGCTGTGATCCAGTGCTCCGTTCCCCTGCCATCAGTATTGGGGTCTCCCAGTGCAGCGCTGACTACCAGGAAGATTAGTGTCCTCAGCCGCCGGCAATCAATTTATTTGACTTCTAATGTGGAACACACATACACATGCCTGATGAATACTAAGCTCTAATGCAGGCCAGGCAGCAAGAAACGGAAGCAGTAGAGGGAGGGAAAAATGTTAGTTAGAACGTGTAGTATTGATGTGGTGTGGTGGATGCCCTGGGTCCTTCTGTGAGGGATGATTGTGTCTGTGAACTTGTACATGTCTATACTCAATGGCGATGAAGATGGCGGTTTATTTATTTTTTACTTAATGTTTCCCATTTGAAATCAATGACACTCCCACACTTGTGCAGTCACACGTCGATAATGGAGTATCTTAACTTTCTTGTGGATGTCACTTCATGAGTCAGAACAGGGCCGGATCTAGGCGGATCTGGGTATGAGGGGGGGTGGAGGCAATGCCCCTCTAAATGCACTGACTGCTCCACCAAATACGATGGTATGCATCGAAGATATTTCAAATTGAAGTGCTTACAATTAAAATGATTTGAAACACTAATACTGCTACTAACTAACTACAATTGTCTCACCACTAAACCAACAGCATTTCATCATTCATAACAGAAAACTCTGTGAGTCAGACCTTTAGCTTTATGCATGCTGCGTGTCTGTTGCAACTTCAACAACAACTGATGTTATTATTGATGCTTTACTTAACTAATATAAGTCATGTAAGGGCATACCCCCCCCCCCCCCCCCCCCCCCCCCCCCCAATTGGGAAATTTTACATCCGGGCCTGAGCCAGAACGTGTGACTTTGTGTGTGTGTGTGTGTGTGTGTGTGTGTGTGTGTGTGTGTGTGTGTGTGTGTGTGTGTGTGTGTGTGTGTGTGTGTGTGTGTGTGTGTGTGTGTGTGTGTGTGTGTGCGTGTGTGTGTGTGTGTGTGTGCGCGTCACCTCTGCCCTTCAGTATCTATTGTTTTAGAGGAGGAAAGGCAGAGCCTAGACGAGTCCTTGAAAAAAACTTGACTCTTCAACCCTTGGCAAAAAAAAAACAGAACAGGACAACCAGTCACCCACATAATGCCGTATTGATTGGTGCTTAAATCGGTTTGATAACGGCTTTGTCAAATCAGCTCTTTTAACAATCTGATTAGAGCTTTTAGTGAAATCGATTAGGGGGGAAGGTGGGGGGCCGCGGGGGTCCCTCATCTACCACATGACCCTGAGAGAGTGTGGAGACCCATGGAAGTGCAGAATTACACATTCACCAAGGAACAGCTAGTCATTTACACATGGTGCGTGCATTCTTTGCATTATCAACAATTATACTCTAATTATTTTGCTCTAACATGCTGTGTAGAGACATGGGTGTTTTTGCCATTATAGGCAGACTAGGCAGTTGCCTAGGGCGCCATGAGGGGAGGGGGGAGAGTGGAGGGGGCGACCACCAGACATGCTTTGCCTACCACCAGACATATGTGTAAATGCAATATACTTATCCTTTATAACTAGAATTGAACATTTTAAAGTGTAAAAATAGTTCATAATTTTATCCCTTGGCGGGCCCCATTTTACAGGAGATTTTCCCTGGAGCCTAGGGCTCCCAGTTGCTTAGAAACACCACTGTATAGAGATGTTATTCTAGTTATTCTATTATCGCAGGTTCGCCCTCACACTCTGGGATGTGAGGTCATGCAGGGTCATCCAATCAGTAGAGAGGAATGTGACCATATGGGGTCAATGCATCCGCACTGAGTACAGAGCTATTCATGAGCCCACACTGTTTTCTGCAGGAGTGGGAAAGTATGATATGCAGGGGCGGATGTAACATGTCCCATTTGGGGGGGGGCAAGCTAACATGTTGGAGGGGCAAAAGAAAATAGTATGGGGGCGGCTTCATCGCCCGTGTCGCTTCGCGCCACGGGCGATGAAGCCGCACCCATGCCATTTTCGGTTACAGGACTTTTATTAGTCAAGTAAAGCATCGATAATAACATCAGTTGTTGTTGAAGTTGCAACAGACACGCAGCATGCATAAAGCTAAAGGTCTGACTCAGAGAGTTTTCTGTTTTCTGTTTGTGGTGACACAGCTGTAGTTAGTTAGTTAATCATTTTAAATATAAGCACTTTAATTTGAAATATCTTGGGTTGTTTTGCATGGCATCGTGTTTGGGGGGGGGGGGGGGGGGGCAGACTGGGTATTTAGGGGAACATTGCCCCTCCCATGCCAATGCCTAGATCCGCCCCTGATGATATGACCATACTCCTAGTTGGATTGTAATAACAGGTTTGCGCCGCATAATCTGTTTCACACGTTTTTTATTATCCATTAATTGACGCCGCATAATATGTTAAACCTGTTTTTTTAGTGTTTTAATTAGCCGTTGTTTGACGATTATGCTGAAAATCCCTGGATTTGTATGCAGACATTGTGACGAGGCTGGCACAATGATGAGTGATGAGGTAATAGGAAATAAAGTGTCTCTGGCAGGGGCGTTTTTGGCATTAGGCAGACTAGGCGGTTGCCTAGGGCACCAGACATGCTTTAAAAGGATGCCACGCTAATAAGCCTCATATGGATTAAAGGTAGGGGAAGTGATTTGAAATTCATGGTGTAGTACCAGCCTGGTGCACTAGGGGCCCCCAAAAGTAGCTACACTATGTGAACCTGCTGCTCTCTCCTGATTGGAGGAGAATTGTGGTGACCTGGGGAACTTTTATTAGCCCCTCTGCTAACGTGGGGAGGGGGAAACTCCATATATGGTTTCCACACCTTATAATAGAGCATTTTAACAGAAAAAAAATATTTTTTGGGTGATATCTGACAAAAGTGAAATCACTTCCCCTACCTTTAATGCATTATACTTGCAATTTGGAGCCCTAGGCACTTACCCAATGGACCTTTATGGGTCCATTGGGTAAGTGCCTAGGGCTCCAAATTGCTTAGAAACGCCACTGGCCTCTGGGAAACTCCCTCCAGTGCAAAGTGAACAGAGAGGGCAGGAGGGACTATTTTGGCTGGATTTGCTCTTTGTCCAAGAACCATATCAAGGAAGGAGTGACTTTTTTTGTCGGCACAGCAACAAATGATTTCAGGCAATTTTTCCACAGATCAAAGACTGCAATCTAAGGAGTCTGGGTGGCTGGGTGCAAGATCTGATAAATGCTGCATTAATGCTGTTAACATTTTCGACACTATATATACTGTATATATACACACACATACAGTACATTAATCCTGTATGAACGGAAACGCATTTAGGTGTTATAGTTATTGAAAAACATCAGATCTACAAGGTCATAGCGCACCACCACCACCACCACCAAGTGGCACACTATGAGCTTGTACTGTAGCTCTGATATTTTAGAAAACTTTAGGCCATATTTTAGGGAAACTTTTAGTTCCAGGAACAAACATTTGTTTCATTTCATTTCAGACATTTATTGGTCAAATTCACATCATTTTGTAGGGTTAGGAATAGGGTTCCTTTGATGAAACAGTGAAATAGTTGACCGGCACTGACATACAGTAGAAACACTGTGGATGATTTTTGTTTTGGTTGCTTGCTGTACAAAATGGCTTAAAGAAGTAGTGGACTGTATTCTTCAAAAGGCAGATAATGAGTCACCAGCAGCAGATCAGAGACACAGACAGACAGATAGACAGAGGAGGAGGTCCACTGATAATTGCCGGTGTTGTGCGTGGATCCGTCCCTCCGTTCCATCGGCCTGTGAGGTATCTGTGTCTCCTGAGCAGCGCCAGGGTTGCCAAGTCAGCGAGAGGCAAGGCGACTGTGAGCCTCCACTGCCGCAGCGCCTCTCTCTCTCTCTCTCTCTCGGGCTTCTCTCTCTCTCTCTCTCTCTCTCTCTCTCTCTCTCTCTCTCTCTCTCCACTGCCGCAGCGCCTCTCTCTCTCTCTCTCTCTGGGGCTTCTTAATTGGCTTTTGTTATTGCAGATGGTAGGCAGGTAGCAGGAGCGGTGTGGATGGCAGCCAGCAGGGAAATACTGTGGGAAATCTCTGGGTGTATATATGCATGAACCCACCCATCCCCCAAGCTTCTCCCTGCGTGACCCTCCTCCATGATCCCAGGAGGGTCCACGCATGCATGGCGCCACATCTCACCAGCAGCCCCCACCCCGTACCGCTCCCACCAGAGAAGGTGACCTGGTGTTGGATACCCAACACACCCACCCCACCCCGCCTGGCTTTCTCCTCCCCACGGACCCCCCGTCCCCTTCCTCCCCTCTGAGGTCACTTTAAAGCTCTATCCTCCCTATCCCCGGTCCGCTCCAGCGGCTGCCTGTCTGTCTGTCTGTCCGTCCGCCCGGCGGCCCAGCGGGGGAGTTGCTAATTCTCTCCGCTCTGCAGATTTCTCCAACGCTTTCTTTCTTTCTTTTTTTCCCCATGTGGAATAGAGACACCTCTTCTCCATACGCGCACACACACAGCCTCTCCCACGCACCGCACAGTACGGCATGGCTCAGCACGGCTCGGCACGGCTCTGTGCGCCGCCGCGGCCCTGCTCTTTCACAGCGGTGCTTTTAGAAGTGTGAATGCGCTTGTGCTGCTGCTGCTGCTGCAACTGGCTGCCATACGTGAGGCTCTGCCAGGATGAAGTTGTCTCATTCATTATTATTATTATTATAGTGTTTATTTTGATCAACAGTGGCGTTTCGGACCGGCCGGAATTGGTCCTGCTTGACCGCTCGTTTCAACGGCGGCTTAAGAATTAAATGATTCAGTGCTGCCAGCGCTAAGCCTCGATGGAAGTGTGTGTGTGTGTGTGTGTGTGTGTGTGTGTGTGTGTGTGTGTGTGTGTGGGTGTGGGTGTGGGTGTGGGTGTGGGTGTGTGGGTGGGGGTATGTGTGTGTGTGTGTGGGGGTGCGATTGCGATTAATCAAAGATTAACTATGGGCAATAATGCGATTAATCGCAATTCGCAATTAAAACATTTTAATCGATTGACAGCTCTAGGATAAATGCATTATACTTGCCTTCTATAACTAGAAATTGAACATTTAAAACACAGAATACGCTCTTTGTTAAAAAAAAATAGAAGATTACAGAAGATGGCTCTGTAGTACAATTAATGGAATGCATCAAACAACTACATATTATGTCCACCTAATAGTTCATCCCCTCTGTTTTACAGTCCTTTATTTCACCAGTGGGGGTCGCCATTGTCATAACAAACAGAGCAGTGATGACACACACAAACTTTTGGGACAATCAAATCATTTCTAAGATGAAAAACGAAACAAAAAGTCTTGTCATGCCGTTTTCTACTTCTTCTTAATTATATATTATATGACGATATTGTGTGTGTTGTCATGATTTGTCACGACCCGAGTTGGCTTTGGCCGCGGCGCAGTCGTGTTTTTGCTAACCATTTTGGAAAAGTCTCTGAGGAAAATGAATGAGGAATCCACTAGTGGAACAGGGCTGGTGACGTCACTGCGCAGGTCTATACTGTACGTCGATGTTGTACGTTGCATGGAACGTTCCGTTAGCTGTACCGTAACACAGATCTTCTGTGACGTCATCACTATCACAGGTCATGTGACAGGCACAGTAAAATGGAGGTCCCCATGGGACAAAAACATGAACTGTTTTTAAAGTTATAACTAAAGAGATTATTCAATGTGTTTTAAATGTTCAATTTCTAGTTATAAAGGGCAAGTAGAATGTATTTATCCATATTTGTCTCATTACCCAGGGTTCCTTTTAAAGAGAAGATGAGCTATGTAAATGTGTGGTTTCTATTGCAGCTCTAGGACAACAACACATGTGGCCAACTGTCTACGTTCTTGACCCACTTTCACATTCTCCTTATTATAGTGTGTGTGTGTGTGTGTGTGTGTGTGTGTGTGTGTGTGTGTGTGTGTGTGTGTGTGTGTGTGTGTGTGTGTGTGTGTGTGTGTGTGTGTGTGTGTGTGTGTGTGTCATTATTCAAACACACCACTCCAATATACCAATATTTTCTAAAGCAACATCACAGCAATATATATTTTTTTTCTGGAATGCTTTTAACTACTCACCAATTTTGCATTTACTGAATCAACAAATCAACATTTTCAAGCTGTAACCAGACCTCAAAATAATCACATCTGAACTGGAGACCCTTCGGCATAATCATATTTGAATCGGGAACCTCTGAAAATAGGGGAACTGGGGACTCCCTAAAATAATAGGACATAATAGGATATTAACACAAAAACAAATCCCTGTTCCATTGTTGTTCAAAACATTAGGCCACTCATTCACTGGGGGAAAAAAAACTGTTTTAGCAACTCTTTTGATCAAATTCTTCAAGCAAATTAAATGGATGAATTCAGTCGTAGCGATGCACGACCCTGAGCGTTTCACACTGCCGTTAAACACTTTGACACTGCGGATAGAAGGAGAAGATCGGAATCGTTCAAGGAGAGTGTCTTACAAAGACAAACGGAGCTGTCACAGCCGGCGTGCCGTTATGAACACAGTTTGCGTTTGAATCCATTTGTGGAAATGAAAGCGGGAGCGAGGAGTGCTAGACATGAGATGATAATTTGCACCATGTATGGCTGTGGAACACAAGAAGAGCTGTATTAATGTTTTAATGAATCCTTGATTTCCCAGATCTTAATGTAAGAGACGCTGAAGCCTTGTTCACTGGCTGCACAGCGCACAAGTCTCTCTCTTGATCTTAAATGGATCATTTATTCCGGCACGCTCGTGGACTTGCCAAGGGGGACTCCAGTAGCAATACCAGCGCACTGATAAGCCTGTCAGCTTATGAAGGACCCTCTACTGCTCAATCAAATTAAAACGGACACGAGCACATGTACGCATGCCGATGCATGCGCGCATAGTCACGCACACACACACACTTGATTGACACATGGAGTATATTGATGGACATATGTGTGGATGGACATAATGTATATAATTAATTGGACAGACGGATGGGTGGGTGGGTGGATGGATGAAGTCGCACCCAGGGGTTAATTTCTGCCGGAGCAAGGCGGAGCGCCGCTCCCCCTTGCTCCACATGCGCTCCCCCACCTTTACTTTACTTTATTATGGATCCCCATTAGCACTTGCTCAAGAGCGTGGCTATTCTTCCTGGGGTCCAGTACATAAAACAAACATCATTCATACAACAATACAATACAATACAATACAAACATACAATGGTTCACTTACAAAGGATAATTGTTAATCTTTCCATTATTATTCACAACATCAACTATCCTAAAAAAAGGAAAGGGTTATTCTAGCTCATTTCATTTTTTGCAATAATCCTAACCTTACAGATTATAAAACAAAATGAAATACAATACTTCAGCAACTAACTAGAACAAGGATTTTCAACAGGTGGACCTGGGATTCCAGGTGGTCCCCAGGCCAAACGATGGAGAATACATACAGATGCATTCTAACATGATCAATCCTGTGTATGAAATATGAAAAGATACTGTTTCACCATGGTCTTGAAGCCTTCCTTTGTATTTGCTTGTGTTATATATCTTGGCAGTGAATCCCATAGGTGGCGCAGGTGGCGCTGCAGGTGGCGCTCCCCCACCTGCAGGTGGCGCTCCCCCACCTGCAGAGGCCTATCCGGGAGAAATGAGTGGCAATCCAGCCAATACATTCCCGTTCATTTCAGTCGTTGCTATAGGATACCACTCTGAGGCTGAGCCTTCCCAGCTATGGGATGTTTATCGAGAGTCGGGGAGGGATTTGGTCACTCGCAGCTCAGTCTCAGGCAGCAGGCTGCTCACACAGTTCACAGTTCTCACACGTTGCTATACTAGCGGGGCTACTGCTGCTGCTGCTACTCCCACCGGGCTGACCGTCTCCCCCTCCCTCGCGAGGCACGGTGGAATATGATCGCTATAATAATGATTAAAAGGTACCCTAACCCTAGCTCTGGTCCAGAGCTCCACTGCTTCTGAGTCTGACTTGCATTGGAAGTCAGACTCAGAAGCAGTGGAGCTCTGGACCAGAGCTACCCTAACCCAGGAAGCAGCCGGACCCCTACATTTTGTGGTCTCGATTCTCTGGAAACAAAGGCACACTGCGCGACGCATTTGAGCTTGTGGATCGGCTCTTTACAAAGTGTGTGTGCGCCATAGTGCGTCTCTCTCTCTCTCTCTCTCTCTCTCTCTCTCTCTCTCTCTCTCTCTCTCTCTCTCTCTCTCTCTCTCTCACACACACACGCAGTGTCAGAGAGAGAGAGAGACGCATGCGTCTCTCTCTGACACACACGCTGCGTGTGTGTCTGAGAGAGAGAGACGCATGCGTGCACGCACGCACACACACAATAATCTTCCGCCAAAAATCGACTTTTCTGCGCATGTTTTTCGGTGCGCGGGTGCGCGCACGTGCACGCACGTGCGTGAGGTGCGCTCCGGCACCTCCCGAGTTACAAATTAAGCACTGGTCGCACCCATACCATTTTCAGTTGCAGGACTTTTATTAGGCAAATAAAGCATCAATAATGACATCAGTTGTTGTTGAAGTTGCAACAGACACGCAGCATGCATAAAGCTAAAGGTCTGACTCAATGATGAAATGTTGTTGGTTTAGTGGTGCCACAGCTGTAGTTAATTAGTAGCAGCAGTAGGCTAGTGTTTCAGTTCATTTTAAATATAAACACTTGTGTTTTTTCTGATGTGCTACAAGTAGCACACCATGTGATATAAGTAAACATACTTAAGCAAGCAGTGGGTAGCGATAGAAGCTTAAATATGGTAAAAACAGTTACTATTCATTCTACTGTAGATTAATACTCCAATCCAGTGGTTTTCAACCAGTGGTCTGGGGACCACCAGTGGTCCTTGAGAGAGCTCTAGATTAATACTCCATATCCAGTGGTTTTCAACCAGTGGTCTGGGGACCACCAGTGGTCCTTGAGAGAGCTCCAGGTGGTCCCCAGCTAAATGATGGAAAGTTGATTAACCAAATCGACTTTTGCGGGTCCATTTGGTTTCATGTTTACACACCCAAGAGTTACAAATATTCATTATCTGAATTAGCCCCACTTAATTAAGAAGTCTACATGTACGTGTAGAAAAATGATCTATGTTTGCCTGTTTTGTTTGCCAAATCCAGCATGGTATTGTGGGCAAAACGAAAAGAAATGATTACTTTTGGGTCTGTGGGGTGAAAAAGTTTATTCAGCATTATTTATTCAGCATTATTCAATGCTGAATAAATGGTGGGCCCTGGTATCAAAATGTTTGAAAACCACTGCTCTAATCAAATCTCGAAAGGAGGGTTTAATAGCTAAACATAATATATGTTGAGGTTGGCATAGATGGTGTTAAGTACCGTACCATACCATACAAAATGTACTTTTATACCCCCCCTCCCCGATGCCCCCAGAACACAGCTTAGAGCTCAGTGATGTGATCATTACTTGTTCTTTCCCAGTGAAGTGTAATGGCTTCTGTTTCGATGGCTTCAGGTTGAGATTGAACCATCTGTTTCCTAAAAAAAAAAAAAAAAAAAAAACTAAAATCGGTTTTACTAAAAATGTCACACTTGAATGATTCCTCTCCTTTCTCTCTGCTTTTCCAATCCGACTATCTGCGGCATGTCTCTGTTTATCTGTCGCACACAATCCTCAGTGTTATGTATCTATCTACTGTATCCGTTTAATTCTATTGAGCAGAAGCTCCTTAAACTGACAGACTTATCAATGGTCTCCACTGGAGCTTATCCATTCTATCTGCAGTCAAATCCGCAGCCTTAAATTAACTGGAAGAGTAAAAATCGACCAAACGGACCCATAATGCTCCATTTTAAACACTAAGTGTTAGATCATTGCAGTGTTTTATTGTGTATCCATTTCTCCATCTGCTGTTTGTATTTCTGTCTCCATCTATCCGTCTATCCATCCATCCATCCAAATATATGTTCATCCAAGTATCTGTCCCGATAGGGGCTGCAACTAACGATTATTTCCATCCATCAATCAATTAATCGTCCGATTATTTAAGCGATTAATCGATCTATCAGATTATGAAAGGGGGAATTCCACCTATTCTCAACATTCTCAAAAAGCTGTGTCACCACTAAACCAACAGCATTTCATCATTGACAACAGAAAACTCTCCGAGTCAGACCTTTAGCTTTATGCATGCTGCGTGTCTGTTGTAACTTCAACAACAACTGATGTTATTATTGATGCTTTATTTGCCTAATAAAAGTCCTGTAACTGAAAATGGTATGGGTGCGACTTCATGAAGCCGCCCCCACACCATTTTCTCAAATGGGAAATGTTACATCCGCCCCTGGTGTGCCGCTGTGAATGGATGACTCCATGTTGCTTATAATACCTCTCACATCTGGCGTTGGATGAATACTGCCAGATTTTCAATGTTTTTTTTTTGTTTTTGTGGTATGAAAGGCATGGCTTGAACATTTGGCTTCTTCTTGAGCGGCGTGCGGCGATGACTTGTGTTTCATCCCCGACAAAAGCGCTCCACCGGCGATTTTAGCGGCGTCTAAATATGCTGCACGTGCAGGCTGGGAGGAACATTGTGATAAGTCGTCTTGCACGCTGAGTTGGCCAACGAAACCCTATCAGACCCTGTGGCGCTGGCTCAGGGGTAGAGTAAACGGATGGTAACCGCCAGGTTGCTAGTTCGAACCCGGGTTTCAACTAGCCTTGGTGTCCAGGCTTAGATCTGCACTGCAAAATGAAATCCTAGAGACAACTTACCTCAGAGAGAACACATGGACTGCCGGTCACGACGAAGGTGCAGAACACGAAAAAAATGTAGATTTCATTCTTTAATCCATCTATTAGTCCGAGCACATCGTCTGATAAAGCTCCTGTTGTTGACTTCCATTTGGGAGAGAATTGTCGCGACAACTTCTTTTGTCCCATTCGCACCCATTCAATCCAATGCATTCAAAAGCTTCTCCTGAGAATCTGCCCCTGAATGTTGTGGGCGCACGGATAGAGGGCTAGACGTCTTTTGACCCGTAACTTTTTGCTCGGATCGTGAGAGAACAGGTCAAGACACCAGAAACAGCATGACGCCATCGCACATCCTGTTTAGGATTACCTTTTTTATGTTTTTAATTTTTTTGATCATTCTTTACTTCTGTGTATGCAATCAAGGATATAACATGTCACATCCAGCTCTTCCACTGCCATCCCCCATCAGTCAAAATGCCAACCTCATGAGCAGCACATCTCATCTCTGTGTCTTAGCTTATTACCACCACCACCCCCCCCCCCCCCCTCCTCTCCTCCCTGCTTTTTTCTTGTATAGCATTACAAGGAAAAATCCATTTGTAATCGGGTTCATGTGCTAGAATTCCCATTTTGTTCATCCATTTGTGTCCCGGTGGCTGATGGTCCTGCTCCACAGCGTAAAACCAAACCGCAGAGGTGAAGGCAATCATCTAAAAGGCACTCAGCGGCCAGCCAGGCCCAGTCAGGGCAGGACGACGGTGCAGGGAGGGAAACTCGATCAGGTTTCCAACCTGGACACATTCATTACAAATGCGGCATAACTCTTCATTAATGAGCTGGAAAACGGCGAGTAATCAAATCTCCCCCAAAGTATGGAAATAAGAGAGCACAGGGTAAGACTTATTAGCCCAAGTACAGAGGATGGGGAGGGGCAGGGGCGGGGGGAGTTGGGGCGAGGGGGTCGATGTCATGTGAGGTTGCACGGCCGTCTCGTATATCTTGTGTTAATCGTCACCTTACATTAAACACTTAAGCCCTACATCGCTTCGCTGCCTCTACTGTATGATGATGAATAGACAAAATTGCCCTATCTGCACTTACTGTAGTTTTTGACACGCCTTTGAAACTTCTCATCCTTTCATCACGTGAACCCTATCATCATCATCCACATTCTGGGGAGGTTGGGGACGTTCATCCAAACTGGCATTTTGTGCAAAGATGGTTTATGTAAGAGTACGACCGTTCATAAGAGTATGTTGAGGTTGACTAAGTGTGGTGGTTAAAGGAAGTGGATTATGAATGTTGTCGTGTTGAAAGTGGTTATCAGGTCTGATGTTGGGATGAAGGTACTTCTCGGGTTTAAATCGGGCACTTTAATGTCCTTACCTCTGCTCTTTTATCAGCCCCATCCTTTTTGTCTGTACTGTACTGTATGTCTGTATGTCTCCTTTGTTTGCACTGAAACAAATTCCCATCAACTCTGTTGATATGGCAATAAAGCTTTGAACTTGAACTTAAATGCAAAAGTGGCTACACGCCACTTTTCTAAAATCTCAGAAACACTTAGCTTCACCTCGCGTTTCAAGCTTGTGGATCTCCATTCTAAACCCCTTATCCCTAAATTCGTTGGCTTTTTTACTATTTTGAAAAACCTCTTGGAATAGTTAAATGTGCCAAATTGCCACTCTATTGAACCTGTAGACTGGCCACTTTACAATCAAAAATGTTTTTTTTAATAGTTTAAAAAGGCAAAGAAGTTAAGGGATAAGGTTTTTTTTGCAGTGACAAATCTAGAGGCCTAAGTTAGACTACGGCGATAAAAGGTTCCAGGTGACAGACAGAGCCACGGTACATGTTTTATGTTTCAGCATTTCTTTTCTTAGAGTTGACTTGGAATAGATTCCAGATTGGGGCTAGGATTAGGATTTAGAGGTTAGAGTTGGTTACATTATATTAGCATTAAACTTGAGTTGCACGCGCTGGTGTCACTCACAGGATTTTTTTTTTCTTTTTTCAGCTTCAGGGTTTAATTTGGCTTAGACATGTCACCAAATAAAATAGACACACCGTGTTGAAAGTGGCTATTAACACATAATATTTCTCCGTACATTCTGTCCCTGACAACAGCATTAAGTGTGTGTGTGTGTGTGTGTGTGTGTGTGTGTGTGTGTGTGCGTGCGTGCGTGCGTGCGTGCGTGCCTGTCCTCTAGACAAGACCACAACAGAATCCCCTGAATAGCTCTCAGAGTGATGCAAAACTGCCACACACACACACAGAAAGAAAAAGCAGAAAATCATTGTGTACTCTTGTTGCGGGTTGCACCAGGCGATCATTGAATGCAGCATTGTGCTTATCCAGAGAGCTGCCTTTGTGCGTGGTCTATTGAGAGAGAGAAGCAGCGATATTTAGAGCAGAGGCTGTCTGCAAATCAATATGCTCTGTCACCAAAAGAATGATGCTTCTCTGGGCTGAATACAGCAAATGGAGCACAGGGCCAGATAACAATTTGAGAGAACTGGAATTGTTACTTTAAGAGGTCCAATCCATTAGTGTTGTTGAAGTGTTTTGTGTTGCACCAGATTTCAAAAAGCCATTTAGCTTTAAGAAGCCAGGCTATTAAAAAAAAGAGAGAGAGAGACAAAATGCGAGACGTGTGTGTGCTGTTGTCACCACTTTTTTTGTTGTTAAGCGTCAGGCGGTGTTTGTATGCCATGTTACCTTGGATGAGAGATGCTTTTTTTCTCTCCTCTCTTTGCGTTTCCTTAAGTCTTGGTATATTTTTATGAAAGCTGCTTTTTGTGGCGTAGCCGTAGAATGAAATGTGTTGAAGTTGAACTCGAACTCGGGAACATGTCTGTAATGCTTGCTTTGACCAAGGGCAGTAGAAAATAACAAAACACTGGAGGCCTATTCATAAAACTCCAGGCGTTAAGGTGATAAGGTGACTGATTGAATCGTTGGTTAGTAAGAACAGAAAGATGTGTTGGGGTGAGCAGGTCAACGCTAAGCAGCGCGGTGGCGTGACATCATGTAGTTTTCGGTGTCCACCTTTTAACACCTAAAACTGGACTATGAATTGGCCTTGGCCCACTGGCCTGGCTTTTTTTTAGCCAGACTCATATCACACTGTCGTGAATAGTAGTTGGACAATGGAGGAGGTATTTATTTTTGTTTGTCACTGGCAGATTCGATGCCTGGCCACAGTGGCCAGTGTGAAGGCTGACTGACCCACCATTTCTACTCCATTACAAGAGGCATATACTGTATGTACTAAATATGTACAAAACCTATCCAAATGTCAAAGATCGTTTTGTGCACAGTTGCACTCTGGGTCATTACCATTAGCCTTAGAAACGGGTAGATTCATTGGTACCCCTGAGGAGGAAAGAACATGTTTAGTGTGTGATTTGGGAGATATTGAAAGTGAAATTCATCTTCTCTTATTGCCCATTATATGATGAATTCAGACATATTTTCTTTGATAAAATGACGGATATCTGTGATAGCCTTTTCTGGTTGGTCGACTATGAAAAAATGGAAGTTTGTTTTGGGGAAGGTATTTTCGTGTTAGCAAACTTTGTAGCTGAACGCTGTGTTTATGTAATCTAGGAAGAAACAGAGTTGGATGAACTGTTTTAATCTCATCTGTTAATAATTGTTTGTAATTTACTGTATATGTAACAATTTGTATGCTGTGTCTCCTCTGGTGCATGACACAAAAATAAAGAATTGCATCATGTACTGCTTCACTTACTGGTCAGTTAGTTTCAGGGGAGGATGTAACATGTCCCATTTTTTTTTTGGGGGGGGGGGGGGGGGGGGAAGAGAACATTTTGGAAGGGCAGCATCGAAGGGCAGATGAAGTTGCTCCCATACCAGTTTTAGTTACAGGACTTTTATTAGTCTATAGGGATTAAAGTTCTCAGTACTGGGTACTGATTTCAGTCCTGAAGATTTCACAGGGGTCATTTTATTAGCTCAGTGCTTATTTGCAAAAGGTCATTTTCAGTCTCAAGATTTTTTTTTTACTTTTATCCCTGAGTCTAGTAAAGCATCAATAATAACATCAGTTGTCGTTGAAGTTGCAACAGACACGCAGCATGCATAAAGCTAAAGGTCTGACTCAGAGAGTTTTCTTTTTTCAATGCTGTTGGTTTAGTGGTGCCACAGCTGTAGTTAGTCAGTAGCAGTAGTATTGTTTCAAATCATTTAAATAGAAGCACTTTAATTTGAAATATCTTGAGTTGTTTTGCATGGCATCGTGTTTGGGGGGCAGACTGGGTATTTAGGGGGGCATTGCCCCGCCATGCCCATGCCTAGATCCGCCCCTGTGGTCAGTTAGTTTACAGATTTACAATCTGACGGTTATGACTCATGTTGTCAGTATTATGCTCCTATTATGGGCATACATACATACCTCCTATTGTGCACATTTGTGCAGCAGAGCTGACTGATTAGTGCCTGATGCTAGACGACACATTGAGGGAAATCCTTTATTGTTCTGGCTGAGTTGTCGTGACATGTGACGTTACAGTATGGTCCACTGGGCCTCCCTTAAGGCGATTTTAATGTACTGGTTAGGTTTAATACAAAATAACATGGTCGCTAAACTTTGTTGCTGTAAGTTTTTGTTTTCTTTTGAAAGGAAGTAAGTGCATCTGGGAGGCTACTGTGAGGTTGAAAGGCGGTGCGCTTTTGTCCTTCTACTCAACTAAAAATGCTGAAAACAGCAAGGCAGATTGCTTCATACTTAGCCTCGACACCCAGGCTTTCATTTTTGTCCGCCTTGCGCGAAAACGGAAAGCCTGGACTAACGCGCGTTGGAAAGTGGCCTTGAGGGGAGTGTCAACCTTCCGGGGTGGGCATCGCTCTAAATGATGTGACGTAGAACAGCAGTGGACGGGCGCGGGAGGGGCCGGAGATGACGACACGTTAGTGAGATCAAATCAGAGCGCAGCACTTCCGCCGTGTGGATCCCACGACACCCGCGCCCCCAAGGCCAAAATCATTGAGGGCTAGACCAGGCTACTTCATACTTTACACACCGTACAGCAAATACAAGCATACAAGTAATGGTAAAAGGATAAAACAAAAAGTCTTAAACCATTTTCCGAGTCCTCGCCTATCCAATTGACCCCCTGGTCACCACCACTTCTGAACCAGGGCCGGATGTAACATTTGCTTGGGGGGGGGGGGGGGGGGTACATAAAGCTAAAGGTCTGACTCTGACAGCTTTCTGTTTTCAATGATGAAATGCTGTTGGTTTGACAATGGCAGTTAGTAGCATAGTGTTTCAACATGTTTGCCAACATGCCATCATGTTTGGTGGGGCAGTCAGGGGATGCCCATGGCTAGATCCGTCCCTGATTTGAGCCCCTACAGAGGACCCTGACAGCGGTCCCCTCTCCCTCATCTTCCTCCCGATGGGCTTCCGACCGACCACAAGGCCTCTTCCTGCGCGTCGTAGCAGGAAGAGAAGAGCACAGACAGAGAGAGCGTTCCTGCCTGGGAAAGTGTATTTAACGGATTCTCAGAGCCCTTAATGCTATTTATTACTTCGCGCCAAAACCACGGCGAGGAGTGGCTACGTGTAATTGCGGCCATAGATCTTTTTTAGGCTCGGGAGAAGACCACGACCAATCAAGATGCCCCCTCCACCCCCCAACCCCTCCCTCATCGTTGCATAGGTCTTGCCAGCGAACAGAACGTGGGTGAATCCCGGCTACGACTTAAAGAGAGACAGGACATTATTTAACATGGGAGCGGAGTGACGCTAAGGAGCATTAGGTTGCGGTCGTTGTTAAAGCGCTTGTCACACTCCAAAGGCATCCGTCTGCGGAGCGCTGGCCTCAATCAATAGATAAGTAATCGGCTGCAGAGGGGAGGCTGCGCAGGGGGGGCATTACTCACTGGTTATGTCCTAAAACAGCCCCCCGTACGGGCTAGGAGGAGGTAGGGGGGTCCTGGTTGGTCACAGCGCATGAGAGAGAGAGGAGAGGGTGGATGTAACATGTCCCATTTGGGGGGCAAGAGAACATGTTGGAGGGGGAAGAGAAAATGGTATGGGGGCGGCTTCATCGCCCGTGTCGCTTCGTGCCACGGGCGATGAAGCCGCACCCATACCATTTTCGGTTACAGGACTTGCATTAGTCAAGTAAAGCATCAATAATAACATCAGTTGTTGTTGAAGTTGCAACAGACACGCAGCATGCATAAAGCTAAAGGTCTGACTCAGAGAGTTTTCTGTTTTCAATGATGAAATGCTGGTTTAGTGGTGACACAGCTGTAGTTAGTTAGTAGCAGTAGTAGTAGTGTTTCAAATCATTTTAAATATGAGCACTTTTTAAATATCTTTTTGTTTTGCATGGCATCATCTTTGGTGGGGCAGACTGGGCATTTACGGGGGCATTGCCCCCCCATGCCCATGCGTAGATCCGCCCCTGGGGGGAGTGTAGGGGCATAATTTTTCAACAGATATTGACAGGGCGGAGCTGGGAGTGTGTTTCTATTGGGGCGATGTATCACTCCCGGTACGGGGGGATGGCGGTGCGCTGCGCTCAGTGGTCCATGTTGTTGTTGTTGTTGTTGTTTTCATCTCACAATGTTTTAGCTACTGCCCAACACCCCCCAGTTCCTGCCATGGACCCCCCCCCCCCCCCCTCCCTCCATTCACAATGGCCTCCAGTCAACATGCAAGGACACAATGTATGGCTGAGTAACATCATGGACCAAAAAATCGTTCTGTGCACAGTTGCACTCTGGGACGTTACCATTAGCCTTAGAAACAGGTAGATTCATTGGTACCCCTGAGGAGGACAGAACATGTTTAGTGTGTGATCTGGGAGGTATTGAAAGTAAAATTCGTTTTCTCTTATTGCCCATTATATGATGAATTATTCAGACATTTCTTTTTCCTTGATAAAATGACGGATACCTTTGGTAGCCTTTTCTAGTTGTATTTTCGTGTTAGCAAACTTAGTAGCTGTGAACGCTCTATTTATGTAATCTAGGAAGAAACAGAGTTGGATAAACTGTTTAATTTCATCTGTTAATTGTATTGTAATTTACTGTACAAGTAACAATTTGTATGTTGTGTCCTATAAGTCTGTGTGGTCCGGGCGCCTCTGGTGTATGACACAAAAATAAAGAATTGCATCATGTACTGCTTTACATACTGGTCAGTTAGTTTACAGATTTACAATCTGACCGTTATGACTCATGTCATCATGTCCCAGCTCCGCCCTGTCGATAGCAGAGGTCCCTCAGCTGGGGGTCCCTTGATCCTGAGTGTCCACATGATCGCTAAATGGCTCAAGCTCAGGGTCCCACCGAAAAAAGGGATAACAGTGGATAACAGTGGCAGTCCTTGTCACTGTTTTTAACAATGGCCTTTTCCATTCAACCTGTTTGTTGGTTACTAGTGGATTTTGCCCTACCTGAAGATTATATCAAAACATGTATTGTACGTTCGGAAACCCACTAGGCTACACACTGGCTATACTGAATACTACAAAACATGTTATTGGCTCTTGACTAATTTGATTTCTCTTCTGTTTCTCTCTCTCTCTCTCCTCATGCCCCCCGCCTGGCCTGGATACCTCATAACAACATCCATATGCTGACTGAAAAAACAGGTATGTACATGTTGTCTAATTAACTTTTTCATCCTCCCACAAGTTGGTCGCAGGTAGAGAAGACATTATGTCATCATTGATATGTGTGTGTAGGCACTACGCACCGCAATGTGAAGAAAAGTGCTCCGGTGTAGAGGCTGAGGGGCCCTTCGGTTGGTGGTGGCCCATTAGAGGGGGCCCTTCGGTTGGTGGTGGCCCATTAGAGGGGGCCCTTCGGTTGGTGGTGGCCCATTAGAGGGGGCCCTTCGGTTGGTGGTGGCCCATTAGAGGGGGCCCTTCGGTTGGTGGTGGCCCAGGGGCCCACATTTCTAGATCCGTCTATGCCGGGGCTGGATGGCAGGGCTTGACACTAACACTTGCCCGCTTGCCCGGGGAAAGTAAAAAAAAAATGGTCGGGCAAGTGAAGACTGCTACCTGATTGCCCGATTGGGCAAGTGTGCGAGTTAGTGCACTATAACACAACACAAGATAGGCCTATATTTGTCTTGAAGGTGGTCATTGCACTCTGCGTTTTCCCTGGCTTTCTAGCTATCTCTCCTACCTCTCTTCCAAGTCCATTTTGCTGTGGTCACAGAACCCTGAGTCTGCGATCACTATGGGAACCACTGATTTATAAGTTGAATATTTACTGTAATTCAGGGGTTTTCAACCTTTTTGACACCAGGGACCACAATTTATTCAGTATTTGAGCCACGGACCACCATTTGATGACATTTTGCACCCTAAAGACCTAAAAATAAAGAATTCTTTTGGTTTTGTTCACAATTCCAGGCTGTATCTGGGAAACAAAACAGTGTAGGCTTCTTAATTAAGCGGTGCTACTTCAGATGGTGAATATTTTTTAACTCTTGAGAGTGTGAAAATGAAACCAAATGGACCCGCAAGGGTCCATTTGGTTTTATTTTGACATTCTCAAGAGTTACATCTGGTTAAGCAACTTTCCATCATTTAGCCTGGGGAAAGACACACACACAGAGACACAGAGAGAAAGACACACACAGAGACACAGAGAGAGAGAGAGAGAGACAGAGAGAGAGAGAAGCAAGCAAGAACGCCAGAAAGAAAGGAAGAATACTGATGTAAGAATTTCTTCAGGGAGGAGTGGAATGTAATGGTTGTTTAGCGCGCTTCACTGAACTAGAAAGCAAAGCCATCTCCAACATCATGTTCTGCATACCGAGGAAGAAGAAAAAATGTCTCGCAAAAAATTGCTTTAATTCCCCGCTAATTGCTGTTTCTTTTTTTCCTGTCTATTTTTAGCTCGTAACATCTTAGGAGGCCTTAATCAACTTATGCCAGTTAATGAGTAGAACAACAGTGGAACTGTTAGCTTTTATGGTGCATGACTTTGAAAATTGACACCTTGCAGTCAAATAGTAATACTCTGTAATAAGTACTCTTTTAACGGCAATACCACAAGTTGTTTAAACAACAATAATCATACAATTTGAATGTCCTTTACCACTTTTTGTATTGTCCTTTTATCATTACTTGTGCTTGTATTTGCTGTACGGTGTGCAAAGCAGAGGTTTTCAACCAGTGGTCCAGGGACCACCAGTGGTCCTTGAGAGAGTTCCAGGTGGTCCCCGGCTAAATGATGGAACGTTGGTTTATCAGATGTAACTCTTTGAGAGCGTAAAAATGAAACCAAATGGACCCTTGTGGGTCCATTTGGTTTCATGTTTACACTCTAAAGAGTCAAAATACTCATCATGTGAATTAGCCCAGGTCTAGACAACTAGAAAATATACAATATTAATGGTCATTTTGATCTTTAGTTTTGGGATCTGCGGGGCTAAAATGTCATCGAATGGTGGTCCTCCGTGGCTCAAATTCTGAATAAATAGTGGGCCCGGTATGAAAAAGGTTAAAAACCACTGGTGTAAAGTATGAAACAATCTGCCTTGTTTTTCAACATTTTACTTGAGTAGAAGGACAAAAGCACTGCCATCACGCTCACATTAGCCTCCCAGATGCATTTTTACTTTCAAAAGAAAATAGATATATAAAAAAAAGTAATTAATGATTATAATTGGGTTTCTTTTGATGTTCCACTAATCAGTGATCGGAAAAATTGGCCAAAAGCCTGATTGGTTGAGCTTGAGTGTGTGCATGCCTGCGTATGTACACACACACACACACACACACACACACACACACACACACACACACACACACACACACACACACACACACACACACACACACACACACACACACACACACACACACACACACACACACACACAGACACACACACACACAGTGTCATACAGTAATAGTATACCATACAGATACATGAAATATTTGTGGAGGACCAAGACTGAAGGCTGAACTAAAGTCTGCGTAATATTAATTTAATTTCAAGATAAAAGTAAGGGTAAGACCAACCATTTTGACACCCGGGCCCACTATTTATTCAGTATTTGAGCCACTGAGGACCATCATTTGATGACATTTTAGCCCCACAGACCCCAAAACTAAAGATTTCTTTTGCTTTTGCCCACAGTTCCAGGCTGGATTTGGGAAACAAAACAGGCAATTCAAAAATGACCATTCTTTTACATTCTCTTGTATTCAGATGAATATTTTAACTCTTGAGAGCGTAAACATGAAACCAAATGGACCCGCAAGGGTCCATTTGGTTTCATGTTTACGCTCTCAAAGAGTTACATCTGGTTAACCAACTTTCCATAATATTTAACTGGAACCCTCTCAAGAACCACTGGTGGTCCCCGGACCACTGGTTGAAAACCACAGTACCCTTTCACAGGCCGGTCAGAGTCAGCCAAAGGGCCGCATTTGCCCCTCCGGTGGGCCTCATAATGCCCAGGTATGCAGTATATACTGACTATATTCCCAGTGTTTTTATGGCCTCCTGCAGGCAGGGACTAAACCACACAACCATTCACATCATTATGATCTTGTTCCACACGTTTCTCCACAGTATAACGGCAGCTCTCTGCTGGGCTTTTAATGTTCCCTACATCACAGTGCGTATGGACTTTAATGTATGGCCGTAACGCCCATATGTCCCTGTGAGTCGTGTGGTCAGAGGTCTGGACCTGCTCCAGCTAACAAGAACTGACTGGTATTTATTTCCAGGGGCGGATCTAGGCATGGGCATGGGGGTCTGTAAATACAGTCACTTCCGCAACTAACGTTCTCAGTCTCAAAAGTGCACCGTTTAACCAGGGTGGGGCCAGATAGCATTGTAGTTTACACTGGAGGTGGGCGACCTTAGGCACAGGGGCAACATTGGCATTGAGAGAGTGGTGATTGCTAGCACAAGTGTAAGAGATCATTTTTGTTTTAGATTTAAAGGGGAATTCCACCCATTTTCAATATTTTACTGTCATTACTACATGTATACCTCAGAGATGTTGTGTGGACGTAATGAAAAGTTCCCTCCCATTCTTGGTTTCCTAGAAATGCAGCTCTGAAAAAAGGTGTACAGTTGAATATAGTCCACTCACATCTCTATGTAAATTACATCCTGCACATAATGCATTCATTCAAACTGGCATACAGTACATTGAACTCTGACTGGGGAGACAGTGGTGATCTCTCTATATAATTCAAGGAAGCGTGTCTGTCTGTCTGTTACATCCTGTGCAATGTACTGTGTCATTTGTCTCCATTTGCGTAACGCCACGGCGCACGGACAGCGTCAATGAACCTCGAGTCACACAGCCCTGTCATCCAGCATCAATAAGCGCGGCTTATACACACCAAACATAATAGCCATCATTTTAATTTTAATACTTTTGTGTCAAAAACTAATCTTCGCGCATATGACGTGTCACCGGATACAGATAAAAAAACATCACATGTAACATCACGTGTCACGGAGACACATTTATTGAGGTCACAGTTTGCTGTATCACCTCCCCTTACGGGTACAGCCATTGGCGCGGGGTATAGTGTTCTCTGCTCTCGCTGTTTTGCCTTCCTGGCGACTGCCGAGTGCCGACTGATCCACACCAACTCTATGATCCACACAGGCAACGTTCTCTACGCACGGAGCGGTGTTGTCGGTGTTCCGCCTGCTAGGCAACTGCCCGACACAGGCAATATATACTCTCGGCACGGCGCCGTGACACACGCGCTATTACGGTCCGAGTCGCCAACAACTTCTTTCTACTACCACTACACTGCAACCGCTGTTCCGCCTGCTAGGCGCCTCACCGATATTGCTATAGCCTACTCTCGACACGGTGCACTGACACCATTCACGCTACTACGGTCCAGGTCGCCTACAACTTCTTCCTACTACCACTACACTGCAACGCCTGGATATAACGCGCGCCAGCCCACGGCATCCAGTCCTCTCCAAAGTTATTATTCAAACGCCACATTTACGCGTGTGCGTCTGTGTACGTGCGACCGTCCGGGTCGTCTACAACTTGGTCTCTGGGGGGTCCCCCAAACTTGCAAACCCACAGGAACACGGCAGGCGTGCTGGAACACATCCCTTACAATTAATATTCATCATATTAATTGTAATGACCTTCAGGGTTTATTGCAATTCCATTCAGCAGAGAGGTTTCAACAGGTGGTCCAGGGACCACCAGTGGTCCCTGACACGATCCTAGGTGGTCCACATACAGCTAAATGCTAAATGGTCAGTTGATAACCAAATGGACCCTTATAGGTTTGTAACTCTTCAAATAGTTCAAATGAAACCACATGGACCCTTATGTGTTATAATTCATTTTCAACAATTATAAAATGTAGAATAATTGTTATTTTGACAAACATTTTTCCAGTTTATCTCCTAAATTGTGGACAAAAACCTGAAAGTCCTTGATTGTGGGTCTGACAGCTTAAACTCAACATCAAATGGTGGTCCCCCAAGGCTACAATCCTGAATAAATAGTGTCTATAACATAAAGTTCCATCCAGCTTTCCAACATCAACAAGTCCCAATCAATGTCATCTAGGCCTATACATCCAGATCATATTACACAACGGGTATAGGACTAGTAATAATAATTGAGTATAATTATAATCATACACCCTGAAAGAATTTCTAAAGAAAAAGAAGAGACGTAAAGGTCTGTGTCCGGAAGGATAATCAAAATCGGATGGGAAATAAATTACAGAATTTTGATGGGGTGTCATATTTAATCATTATGCTGATGCACACCGACTGTCAAGAAAATAAAGACATGGCACTTTATCTGGAAAAGGTTGCCTGTCTGCTACCCCTGGTTTACACTAACAAGTAGCCGTGGGCCACACAGGACCGGATCTAGCCAGCCCTTCTAGGGTGGGCTGGAATAATGGCAGGGTGTATGGGTACCTTCAAAGTTTTTCGTATGAAGCAGTGGTTTTTAACCTTTTTCACACCAGGGCCCACTATATATACAGCATTTGAACCACAGCATTTGAACCACAGACCACCATTGGTGAAATACATCTGATGACATCATCAAGTTATTTCACCATGTTAACGATTTTTCTTTAGACCCTGAGAGGGTACAAATGGAACCAAATGGACCCGCTAGGGTCCATTTGGTTCACATTTGTATCCTCTCAGGAAAAAAAATGAAAATTGTTGGAATTCCCCTTTAAAAGATCATTCAATGATTTGGGTCATTTGGAAAACCCTCTGGTCCCCTCAGTAACAAGATATGCACATACACACACTCTGCAGTGGGTGGGGAAATGCAACAGGCTAACAGCACATACAAGGCCTCCTTTCATCGTAATTGGACGAAAGGCTTTTCTCCCAAAGCCCAAACTGAAAGAAGGAAAAAAGCCTAAAAAAGAAGTAAAAATTTGCAATATTTGATTTAAGTGAAATCACTTAGTGTACCTATAAAATCCAACATGTATCCAACTACAGAACAGAATAGTATTTGTTGTTGTTGTTGAACAGATCCGTTCTCTACTGAACGCATTTGGGTGTTTCAAGCATTAACTAGCTTTAACTGTTGAAAAATAGCAGATCTACAAGCTCATATCGCGCCACCGAGTGGCGCGATACGAGCTTGTAGGTCTGCTATTTTTGGAAAATCCTTAAAACATGGTGCAAATCTTTGAATATTATTTTCTGTCGTAGCAAACGTTATTAACTCCAATCTTTGTTTCTGGGGGGTCCCTCCATGGGATATTTTCAGATCGGGGGGGTCCTCCGCATCCTGCCAAACACAGACAATTCTAGGGGTCCTTGGCATGAAATATTTTGAGCATCACTGACACAGAAATATCGCTTTTTAAGAAAAACTAGAATCTAATGCTAGAAACTACAATCTAGGTCCAGAAACTAGATTCTAGTGTCAGAAAGTACAATCTAATGCCAGGACAAAAACGGTTAAGTGGTCAATGATCAATAAGTCCAGTAAAATGGTACAGTGCAGTAGGTCTATATGATTCTGGAATGAGCGTTCCAGAATCATTGCTGCTTCAACATATATTTTGATACTAATCCGTTTGTGCTTTGACTTGAAGGCCTGAGACACCTTGGTAGAGGTTTTCACTGTGATTACCTCACCATGATGTAACTCCAAAGGTGGCTCAGAAATCAAGCATAATTGCTTGCTCTGTTCATTAGAAATTAATAATTAAAAACGTGCTCTTCATTGACATCCGCACAGGGAAGAGGCTTTTACCCCGTAAACGATTCTGAAAATATAACCTCACCTAAACCTGGCACTGCAACCAGCCTGCAATCAGCTTGAATTTCATCAATGTCTGCAGGAGGAAACCTCACATGTCCAAACAATGACTGTTCAGGATTCAAATTCGAAAGTACCAAAAATTATAGCTCAACAACACAATTCGTAATTGTGGAAAGTAGGGCCATTCATTTATGAAAACAACAAATCACTTCCACCCATTTCATTTTCTTCCGGAGTGTACAAATGTGAACCAAATGGACCCTACAGGGTCCTTACAATCTGATGATAGTTGCAATGTACAGTAGCAAAATATGATGATAGAATCAAGAGCAA
This sequence comes from Benthosema pterotum, assembly GCA_039105355.1. Lineage (NCBI taxonomy): Eukaryota > Metazoa > Chordata > Actinopteri > Myctophiformes > Myctophidae > Benthosema > Benthosema pterotum. The sequence continues at coordinate 34,781,724 of CM076984.1, forward strand.
TATTAATTGTGTTCGTCTTTATTTGAATAGCAGCTTAATCAACAGCTAATGAAATGTATTCTTGAACAAATTTCCTTTTTTGAAATTTTAATTTATGCTATATCTTGTGACACGGCCTGTAAAAACACCCCTCTGTGGGTCTCTGTGGTTTAGGCTGCTCAAACAGAGTGCTAAAGCCCACACCAGTGCACTGCACTGTCCACTAACCAAACACAGACGCTGTTCACAGATTTGTCTCACATGCCGGCCAGGGGCGGATGTAACTTTTCACAATTGGAGGGGCAGGAGAAAATGGTAGGGGGGCGGCTTCATCGCCCGTGTCGCTTCGCGCCACAGGCAATGAAGTCCCCCCCCCATACCATTTTCAGTTACAGGACTTTTTTTAGTCAAGTAAAGCATAGATAATAACATCAGTTGTAGTTGAAGTTGCAACAGACACGCAGCATGCATAAAGCTAAAGGTCTGACTCAATGATGAAATGCTGTTGTTTGTTTAGTGGTGACGCAGCTGTAGTTAGTTAGTAGCAGTAGTAGTGTTTTAAATCATTTTAAATATAAGCTCTTTAATTTGAACTAGCTTGGGTTGTTTTGCATGCCATCGTTTTTGGTGGGTCAGACTGGGCATTGCCCCCCCATGCCCATGCCTAGATCCGCCCCTGATGCCGGCTGGCTGAATGGGAGATGTGATCTGAGCCCATCAAAAGTCTGTCCGATCCTCAGTGTGTCTGACTCTACTGGACCGCCTGCTGAGAACAGGGATCAGGGTTATTGTTTGTGTTTGGAGGGAGGGGAAAAAAGCCAAAGTTTGGCTCTACTGTTTAGCATGGTGTCCAACAGCACAAACACTAACACTGTTGAGCCTTTAAACTGGCTGTCTTCTAGAGCAGTGGGTTTTCAACCTTTTTCATAACAGGGCCCACTATTTATTCTGCATTTTAGTCACAGACCACTATTTGATGTTGAGTTTATTCTCTTGGCCCCCAAAACTAAGGATTTTCAAGTTTAAAAGGGTCCATTTGGTTCTGTGTAAAAGGGAGTGAACTCTAAAATTGTTAAGTATCATTCACATCATCATCACATTAATTAGATGTGCAAGAAGTCTACACAGTTATTTTGATCGTTTGCCTGTAGTCGTATTGATTATGTATTGATGGATGTGGAACAGATCAATACAGACAGAAATTTGTGACAGGAGGGTCGTGGCTAAAAAGCCAATAAACAATGCAGATTGAGGTTAAAAAGGCACTGTTCTATTACGATTAATGTTTTGTTTGTTTGTTTTTCTTTAATGTGTGATAGGAGCATATCTACTCACAGGGTGTTGCCATGTGACACCTTGTGAGATTGAGTTGACAATTTTGAGTTTTACTTTTTTTGTCTTTGTACAACACCATTAATTTGGTAGACTAATTATTTTTGTTTATTTTCCATTAGTTTGTAAATTTAAACAATCATCGACAAAAAAACAACAACCTTTCTCTATTAATTGATTAACCTCAGTGTGTGACAGACTTTGGTTCAATGGCTCCACTGTAGGGTTGTTTCCAGATCACCATAGTATTTGCATGAATTATGCAATTTACACAAATGTAATTCACAAGAATAGCTATACCTCCTTTCTAACCACCTGCCTCAGTCTGCCCACTCCTGTGGTTGGTTGAACATTGATGTTCTGTCTATAACGTCAATGTTCTGTTAGTCCAGTCCTGTTCTTTCATCCACCATCCACCCTCACATTTAGGGGGGCCTTGCCCCATGCCCATGCATAGCAGCCGCTTCGACCTCTATCCATCGATTGAATAGACACTTATCAACAGAAATGTTACGATCCAATCGTGCCGGTATAGCAGATATTCAGATACCCGCCGGGCAAGTAGATATTTTGTATTCATTGCATCGGTGGATCACGGATACTACTAGTAGGGCGGGGCGAAGCATAGTTTTACTGAAGTTATGGTTAGGGTTAGTTACCGCATAAAGCACCGTCTAACCCTAACCCTAGCCTAATCCTAAACCTAAACATAACCTCAGTAAAACTAGGCTATGCCTACACCTAACCCCAACCCTAAACTTAACCTCAGTAAACTTATGCCTAAACCTAACCTAACCCTAACCATAACTTCAGTAAAACTTCCTTCGCCCCGCCCTACTAGTAGTATCCGTGATCCACCGATGCAATGAATACAAAATATCTACTTGCCCGGCGGGTATCTGAATATCTGCTATACCGGCACGATTGGATCGTAACATTTCTGTTGATAAGTGTCTATTCAATCGATGGATAGAGGTCGAAGCGGGTGTGCATAGATCCAGCCCTGCTGTCCCTGTATCTCAGACATTGTGTCTATCTATAGCCACTCCAGCAATGTCTGTCCATATTGTCTGCTTCAATATGTAAATACCTGCACCACTCGGTTCAGATGGATCTGTTTTACGTTTTCACCACTTCAACACCTATACCTGTGCCAACAGTTGGCATAAGTATACTAGACACAGGGACAGATACACAACTTACCATGAAAGCTACAGTTTTAGTAGGAGTTTTGTCCCCTCAGCCATTACAGTAGTAACGATTTGTGTACTGAACGCGTCTTGGTGTTCTGAGCATTATATTTATTACTATGCTTTAGCTATTGAAAAAAATATTGGATCTACAAGCTCATAGCGTGCCACCGAGTGGCGCGCTATGAGCTTGTAGATCTGATATTTTAGAAAAATCGCGAAAATGTGGCGCAAATCTTTGAATTTCAATAATATATTCAAAGTTTGAATATATTATTTCAGAAGCAAACGTGTTTAGCTCAAATCTTTGCTTCTGGGGGATCCGTAGAACGTTTTCAGATGGGGGTCCGCAGCCAAATATAGATAATTCTGGTGGTCCTTGGCATGAAATATGTTGAGCATCACTGACACAGGAACATAGATTTTTTTATCTAGCGTCAGAAACTAGAATCTGGTGTCAGAAACTAGAATACATTGCCGGAAACCAGAGTATATTGTCAAAAACTAAAAATCTGGACAAAATAGGTTAACCAAACTACCCTGCTGATAGCATGGTTCTAGATATAGTGCATGTATGGTTTCACATCCCATGCGTTTGGTGTTGTCTTGTGTAACGTGTTGCTACAGTATGTGTTGTTTTTGATGTGGGTGTTTGAACAGACTGTGAAGACAAATATCCGTAGGGACACTAAATATTATTATTATTATTAGGTAGCATTTTTTCCACTACACTACTGAGATCTTTCTGGAATAGTTAGCCGATCTACAAGCTTGTGCATTGGCTACTTTTCTCTTGAATATTCGCACCCCCCGGAATTTGAACGCCAGCTTAACTCATTCAGCGCGATCGGATTTTCTTTGTTTTCTTTCCACTGCCGCGGCTCAAACCAGTTCGATCGGTAAAAAAGCCCTTATTTTGAAGCTCAGATCTCCTAAACAGGATGTGCTGTTTCTGTTATGCTGTGTCTGTTGTCTTGCCTAATCGATCATCTGGCGATGTACCCAAAAACATCGGGTCACAAGTCAGGAAGAGCTGTGTAGCCCTGGCTGCTTAACCCATGCGCCAGCGACATTGAGGGGGCAAACCGGAGGAGAGCCGTTTGAATGCATTGGGCTGAATGCATGTCAATGGGAAGGGAAAAAAAAAAAGTTGTCCCCAATTCTGTCCCAAATGAAAGTCAGCAACGGGATGATCATCAGACGATGCGCACGGACTAATAGTTGGATTAAAGAATGAAATCTACATCTCGTCGTGATACGAGCCGTCCGCGTGACCGGCGGGGGGGTCTCCACGGGATGTCCACGAGCAGCTCGAGAACGGCGCTTTAAGAATTAAAACCGGAATCTTGCATTCTTGAATGATTCAATATTAACAGCGAGGCGTAGTCAGTATTGACAGAACCGAGAGTACAGAGAGATCCCATGACAAGTATAATGAACACGTTTTGGTGTTCAAAGCATTATGTTACACTTAAGCTATTGAAAAATATCAGACCTACAAGCTCACAGCGCGCCACCGAGTGGCGCCCTGTGAGCTTGTAGCTCTGATATTTTGGAAAAAATGTGAAAATGTGATGCAAATCTTTGAATATATATTCTTTCGGAAGCAAATATTTTGAACTAAAAGCGTTGCTTCTGGGGGATCCCTACAACAACATGTTTTCAGATGGGGGGTCCGCAGCCAAATATAGATAATTCTGTGTGTCCTTGGCACGACATATGTTGAGCATCACGGACACAGGAACATAGATTTTTCAGAGAAACTAGAATCTGTCAGAATCTAGCATCAGAAGCTAGAATCTAGTGTCAGAAACTACAGTCAGGTGTCAAATAGAATATATTCTTAGATTTGCGCATCATTTTCACATAAAAAAAATCAGATCTACAAGCTCATATCGCGCCACAGAGTGGCGCGATATGAGCTTATAGATCTGATATTTTTCAATAGCTAAAGTGTAACATAATGCATTGAACACCAAAAAAAAATCTTGAATCTTGCATTCTTGCATGATTCAATATTACAGCCAGGCGAGGCGTAGTCAGTATTGACAGAACCAAGAGTACAGAGAGATCCCAGCGTAATACAGACCCAACGGTACAGGGAGATCCAATGGTATTACACTACAAGGTGCTGCGTTTACTGAACTAGCTCTCAGATGTTGGCTCTTTTTATTTTATTTTATTAAACCTTCTAATTCGAGCTTTATTAATTTTCAAACAATTCTTACGGGGGGATTCGGAGAAGGAGGATATTTTTAATTTCAAACATCAAAAGAAGCTCATTTTCAGTAGAACCCCCACCCACCCACACCCCCTCCTTTGGCATGAATCCACAGTAGGATTCAGCGTTTGGTTCGGGATGTTATTGCTTTTGTGACTGCATGGCTCCCATTTTTGGAACAGTTCCATGCACTTTTTTTTTTCAGCACCAAATTATACACAGACATGTATGCGCACATGTACATGCACATTTTAAATACCATTACATTTTGTAAAAAAAAAAAAAAAAGAAGAAGAAGAAAAAAAGAAAAGAAATCTGTCCTTTTTACTCAGTCATAGCTTACTCTGTTAGCAAATTGCCAATCTCGTGTAAATGCTGTCAACAATATCTTCTGTTTGTAGAATCGTGTTGGTTGTGCAACACGGATGCACAACTAATTCAGACATTGCCTTTAAATACTTAAAAATGTTTTTGGGTGTTCACCCAAGCCTGGGTGGATGATAACATGACAAAATGGAAATAATTTGAAAGGAAAATGAAAGCATTTTCTTTGCTTTTTTTTTTTTTAGTTATGGTCAACTATCTGCACATTAATTTCCTTGCCCTCTGAGAAAGGGATCGACCGCTCACAACATGAGGGGAAGTTACTACCGTCGTCAAGTAGTGAAATGTCCCTTTTAACTCCTAGCAACTGCTTGGACTCGTGGGAGTGGGTCTTTACACAACCAATTTTCTCAGTCAAGACCAGCAAGATTTGTTATCGCACTTTTCTATTTCTCAAATTCTGCTGTAGTTGTAGTGGCGGGGGACATTTCGTTTGGCTCTCGCAAGCGTAGTAATATACAAGTACATGGGGGGGGCCCTCACAGTTTGTCCACTTAGAGGTGCTTTTCATTTTCTCTCAGTCTCCCGGTGAGAGGACTGACGCCTGCCTCCCACCACCTCACTGCGTCCAGACCAATGTGGGCCTGCCTGTAAAATATAAACCCGAGTACAGCATTAAGTGAGCATCCTGCTGAAATGGACCGTTTGCCATCAGCACTCGCTCTCTCTCATTTACCACAGATTCCGTCCTGATGATTTCCTGCCGAAAATCAATGATTCGCTCACTCTCTAGAAATAGCGTATGTTTGCGGGCCTGTGTGTGTGTGTGTGTGTGTGTGTGTGTGTGCGTGTGCGTGTGCGTGCGCGCGCCCCGGTTCTCCCGGTGGCTGTCATTTCAATCAACAGGGTAGTGTCGGAATTCTCGCCTCTTTCAAAATAGAATGGAACGCTGGCGTAATAAATTGGACAAATAAGTAATTTCTTGTGTGGAAGATGGATTTGAATTGATTTTGTGTTACTTCTTGCAACCACCCACCCACCCCACTGCGACGACGTGCACATTCATTCTCACAGACGTGCACTGGGCTCACACACATACATGCATGCGTCGCAGCGGACAGCCGGCTCACGCAGACACAGAAGCACATACGCTCATGGGTCTATTACAGGTACAGACCTTAGATGTTGTTTGCTCCCTTTGGGATTGCATCATTTCTGAACACTGATATCAAATAACCCTAGAAGGCCCAGTGTTAACCTTTTAATTAATTTCATTTTATTTTTTCACATAAATATCATGGCTGAGGTTGATTGTTTAGAATTTCATTGAAATTGATCATAATATTTGCATAACAATACCCCCACAGAGGCTGCAATTAGCCTCTTCAATTAATCTCTGGAGTGCAATTTTTGATGAAATTTTCATTTCCCCCCATTGGGAAATGTTACATCCGCCCCTGCTGCTCAGGTCTGTCAGGAGCTACAGCTATACTGCTCTGATGAAGATCTAACAGACCCTGAAAGACCCACAAAATGCATGCCCCGAAAGCTCCGTAAAGTGCAGTCTGCATAGATCTGAACACTGTGGCAAATCTCTTTTCATTTTTGCACAGATCTTTTTAAAAAAAATATTCTCCCAGCTACCGTAGCAAAAGATTCGACTTGGGATCTCAGCGAAAACATTTCCCAGCATGACTGGAGGAGAGGAGAGACCTCTGAATCAGGCTGAATTGTGACATTTATAAAAAGGAAAGCGCTGCGGTGATGAGTTTTTATAGTCGTATAATATTCTTCCTTCGTGAAATTACGGCGGCAGGAGAAAACATTTGAGGAAATGATTCGGCTGAGGTTAATATGGCACCTTTTTTATGAAGTGTTGTGAAGTTTATAAGGCCGCCAGGGCGAGGCCCTATGCCAGGGTGGTTGGAGGTACATTCTCAGGCGCGGTGGTGGAGGCCCATGATGGCGTCCACTCGCCCGTAAAACGGTAGCACCACCGGCTCACAAATGGGCAAGAGAAAGTTTCCACGATGTCCTGGTGCTGTTCAGCAGCCACTGTAGTGGAGCGGCCACAAGTACGGCGATCGGTGCTTGGTGTTCAGTGTTCATATTCGTGTTTGTTTGTTAGTGGTGGGCGGCTACTCCGATTGGCCGTTTTAAGTGATGACGTAATGATGATGTTGATGAATGATGAACTAATGTCATGAGTATTAACCCGATCCGAGTTGACATGCCAGAGTTTCAAGATATGAGTGGTTTATATTATGGTACCACAATAGGTGCACTAATGACTTAGATCAGTTTGGGATTCGTGGAACATCCCTTAGCCACACAGACACACAGCGAGAGTTGAAGATACAGAACTACAGACAGTAAACCCAACCCCTACAGGAAAAGGTGGTAACAATATACGGTAATAAAAGACACGGTTTGAACAGGAGTTGAAAATAACATGAAAGAAACAGAAAATAGGGGTGTGAAAATAAACACAGCTGTCTTCCTGCTTATGGCTCTTTTTGAGGTCAACCACCTGTCACAAATGTCATCTTTACATTTTGCATTTTCGACAAGTGTACAGGGCTTGATGAGTTCAGGTCAACGTATGCAAGGTCATAACAGGAAGGACATGTTGGGAAAGATCAACATATTGAATATCAAATCTCCATAATATGGTCATAAGGGTTTGACGTCAGATGTAGAGGAGCTATGGGTGAAGGGTGGATAGATGTGAGATGGTTGTTTTCGTAGTAATCGCGACCTACGGTCACCGTTAGAATGAACACACATTCTTCAACAGCTGTGTACATGCCTGCCAGCCACTAACAACCATGAGCCAGATGAACAACAACAACAGTGCTATAACCCGCAAGTCAACTAGTGCAAAATGTATTTTCTTTTCTCTCTCAAAGCCTGCTGTAAGCACTGACTTCTCTTCTCTTCTCTTCTCTTCTCTCTCTCTGTCTCTTCTCTTCTCTTCTTCTCTCTCTTCTCTTCTCTTCTCTTCTCTTCTCTTCTCTTCTCTTCTCTTCTCTCTCTCTCTCTCTCTCTCTCTCTCTCTCTCTCTCTCTCTCTCTCTCTCTCTCTCTCTCTCTCTCTCTCTCTCTCTCTCTCTCTCTCTCTCTCTCTCTCTCTCTCTCTCTCTCCCTCTCTCTCCCCTCTCTCCCCTCTCTCCCTCTCTCTCTCTCTCTCTCTCTCTCTCTCTCTCTCTCTCTCTCTCTCTCTCTCTCTCTCGAGGCTGGCTGTAGTGTAAGCACTAACTTCTCTTCCTCGCAAGTCATTTGGCAGATAAATAATGCCATGTAATGACACTTTAATCCAAGCCTCTAAAATCACTACATAGTGCAGGCGAGCCCTAATCCCACATTACCATTCAAATGACTGTGTTAGCCTGGAGAGCTAATCTTCAATTGTAACAAGCAGCCATGCCCCCTCCGCCTTCCACACTGAAGACACATAGGACACCAGGATGGCTAGAAATAGTCTTTTTCCAAGTTAAATAATAATTGATTTCGGAAATGTAAGTAAAAAAAAAGTTGTGAGCTTGTACTTTACTTTCCAAAGTAAAACAATAGGAACTTCAGTAAGTGGGGTGAATGTTTTTTTTAATACTTAAAGGTATATTCAGTGATTTCACTTAATTCAAATATACAGTTTTCTTTTCCTTGCGTTGAGATAACCTTCCCTACTATAGAGTGTGCTGATATAATTAGTTCTTCCCTATGGCCAGTGAACAGGATCAAATAAGGATCGAGTGGGACAGTCCATGGTGCATGTGCTGTTGGCATATCTTGTTGCTTCCAAATCGGCCAAATCACGACATGCTCCTTGAAATTACAATAGTACGATAATTGTCAGATGTTTTGAGACTTATATAATGGAGCAAAAAGTACAATACTTGGCTCTTAAGATGTAGAGGTGTAGATCTGTAGAAGTATGAATCATTGAAAAATGTACAGCACTCAGGTGAAGTAAATACAGCTCCAGATTACGCTTGGGGACAGTACAGTTACAGCACAGAACAAGTACAGTAACCAGAGTGAATGTATTTACTGTAGTTAACAGAGAGATATTCAGCACAGAACCAGCTGTATGACCTTTTTGCTGTGGACTAGGATTTGCATCACAAAGCGGTTCTCTGTGTTCCAACACACAGCCTACAGTACAGTACAAACACAGTAGACACTGCTACAGTAAGGATGGGGAAGAACATGACATGGTGTGGCTTTAAGTTTCATCACTGCCGAGGGGAAAACCTGTATCTCCGTATATATGTCAATGTTGTTACTGCCTCTGTCGGGTGCGAATCCTCATATGAACAAAACTACTACTGCTACTTTGCAGGAATCAGTTTTTAAAAAATAGCTCAAAGATCAACTAGGGATTTAATTATGAAATGGTGTGTTAGCACAGGGGTTTTCAACAGGTGGTCCGGGGACCACCAGTGGTCCCTGAGAGGGTTCCAGGTGGTCCCCATGCAGGCTAAATTATGGAAAGTTGGCTAACCAGATGTAACTCTTGAGAGTGTAAAAATGAAACCAAATGGACCCTTGCGGGTCCATTTGGTTTCATTTTTACACTCTCAAGAGTTAAAAAATATTCATCATCTGAATTAGCACCACTTAATTAAGAAGTCTTGCAAAATCCAACTTGGAATTGCGGACAAAACAAAAAGAATTCTTTAGTTTTAGGTCTTTGGGGCTAAAATGACATCAAATGGTGATCCGTGGCTCAAATGCTGAATAAATGGTGGTCCCTGAGATGAAAAAGGATGAAAACCCCTGGTGTAAAATGTTAGAATATAGAAATAAGAGGACGGCAGTGTTTTGTTTGTTTGTTTTTTCACATTAATGCCTACTTTTGTCATACAAAAGCAAAGCAACAGAATTAGCTGATCTTTCAGCTCACAGAATGTCATGTTGTGGATTGTATAATTGTTGCTATTTTTTTCAGTTAGTAGTCTGATAATAATAATAATAAACACTGAACCATTGAGAAGCATTATCATGATATAGCCTAACTGGCACACATAGGTTCTTTTTCTCCACATTTTCCTGAAAAGTAAATGCTCTTGCATGGAGGACGTACAAGGTTTCCACTCGACGGCAAAGTAAAAAAAAAAAACCTCTGGCCTGATTCCAGCTCCTTGCCAATTAGGTCACACACATGCATGTGGTCTACCTGAAGGATCTGCCATGTGCATGCATGCATGCATGCTCAGCTCCTCCTGGCTTGCGTGTGTACGTACGTGCGTGCTTTGTATGTAGTACCAGTGCGTGCGTATGTGTGTGTGTGCATGTGCAGATCCTGTTGCAAAAACCCTCAGCCCTTTTTATTAATGGGTGTCTCGCTGCTCCCAGCCAGGTGGTAGCAGAGCGGTAATAAATGTGGTCCAATATATCATCGGCAGCACATTACAGGGGGAGCGAGGGGGGCGATTATTCATGCCGGCAGGGGCACGGACGGACCTTTCACAGGTTCAGGGGGCCTCAAACTTTGAAAAGGGCGTGTCCCTCATCTTTCTAACAAAAAGGAAAGGGGGGGTGGGGTAGGTCAAGTCTTCTGGCTGTCTCCTAGGTTTTTTTCTTGGACTGTATGACTGGACTGAGTTTGGAATCGTCCCATGGCAGGGGCGGATGTAACATATCCCATTTGGGGGGGGGGGGGGGGGGGGGGGGGGGGGGCAAGAGAACATGTTGGAGGGGCAAGCGAAAATGGTATGGGGGCGGCTTCATCGCCGTGGCGCGAATCAGTTACAGGACTTTTATTAGTCAAGTAAAGCATCAATAATAACATCAGTTGTTGTTGAAGTTGCAACAGACACACAACATGCATAAAGCTAAAGGTCTGACACAGAGAGTTTTCTGTTTTCAATGATGAAATGCTGTTGGTTTAGTGGTGACACAGCTGTAGTTAGTAGCAGTAGTAGTGTTTCAAATCATTTTAAATATAAGCAGTTTAATTTGAAATACATTTGAAATTTGGGTCGTTTGCATGCCATCATGTTTGGTGGGGCAGTCAGGTCATTTAGGGGGGCATTGCCCCCCTCATGCCCATGCCTAGATCCACCCCTGTCCCATGGTAGTGATGAGGATAATAAGCACCAGAACAGACCGGTTGTATGACTGGTAATTTGGTCCGGCCGGTGTGTCCACCCCCAGCAACTTAACTAAATATATATTTTCAACCATTTTTTATTGTTATTTATTTAACACATGACTCAAATTAGGAAATTACAGATTAATTAATTGTGGAACAGCTTCGCTGCGATTAACGAGATGCCAGAGATGGGTTTTCATTGTTTAATCCAGGTTTTAATCTGTTTAATTCATATGGGTGATCTGCTGTAGACAGATATGGATGAGGCGCAGGTTGCTTTAAAGGTCCGTTGTTCTAGAGCGCAATGGCTTCTGGGTAAATTAGTTCAATAAAAGTGGATGGATATTTGGATATTTATATTTGACTGTGGTATTTTTCAACCAAGGTTCATGTTTTCGGTTGTTATTAGAGAAAGTAAAACATGTGTGGTGTTTGTTTTACAGTACAGTATATTCCTTGCTTTCTTTTAGGGATTTTAGCTCTGGGAGGTGGCATTCGAACATGGCCTTAAATACATATTCGTTTACAAAACAAATTTTAAAGTGATTTATTTTCTTGGTGTCTACTACAGTCCTAATAAACCCCAGGAAGTTCACCCAGAGGCTCAAATGAACTACTGAATTTTCACTAATTTTCTGGGCTTTATTAGGGCTTTAGTGTATAATAAAAAATGCTTTAAAACAAATAGGACCATGTTCGAATCTCCAAATGCCCCTCCCATATAGCTTAAATCCCTAAAACTAAAGAAAGCAAGAAATGTGAAACATTTAACACCCATCTTTTCTTTCTTTAATAACAACCTGAAACATGAACCTTGGTTGAAAAAGAACAGCGCTGTACGCTGCTAGCATCAGTGTGGGTGCTGTGATAATCATGGTTGTAGTTATCATAGCTTGATATGCTTGTACAGCCCTTGGTGGAGTCGTGCCTGCGTGTGCCCTGATGAAATATTGTTCTTCGCCCACAGTTTTACAGCATAAAGATTCTTTAACATTAATTGCCAACGATGATAGCGGCAACATGTTGGAAAACGTTATCGCTTTGAAAGCCCTCGGATCATTGCGTCGTGCACATTAATACGATTCGGGGATACTTTTAGATCGGCGGCAGACTTTGCTTTGCTTTTCTCCTTCCCGCAGACAGCGAGGTGGGCGTAATCCAGACTGCCATTTCTTTCACATTATTCAAGGTTCCCCGCCAGCCCAGCTTGCAGCGCTCAATTAAAACAAGCACTTCTCCAGTCAGTCAAAATCAGTCAGTCAGTCAGTCAGTCAGTCTGTCAGTCAGTCTGTCAGTCGGTCTGTCGGGGAACTAGGCAGGGGAGACATGGCAACGTGGGCAGCATGCGGTGTGATGCCGGCTGAACCCGGACGGCTGAATAGTGGCTGTTTGGATCAGCGGCTGGGTTACAATTCAGGCGTCCGTTCGATTACATTTGTACACGCTTGGAATTAAACGTGTTTGAAAAGCCACGGGTCTTAAATAACATTCGGTACACAACATCCACAGCATCCAAAGCAAACCTGGCGTCTGTCTAATCAACAAACAACATCTAAATAAAGTTCCATACACTACAGAACGTGCAGCGACTGTATCCCAGTCGCTGCACGTTCAAAACTCTTAAGCTTGCTTTCAAATCAACCAAAGGTTTGAATCCACCATATCGTACTGGACTCATAAAAACAACCTACAAGCCCTCCTGTGCACTCCGATCAGCCAACACAGGGAAGCTGACAGTACCTCCGCTAAAAACGCCTGGTCAATGTTCCTCCTGGCTCCAAAACTAGGGAATGCACTTCCCACATGCAATCAGAACCACAGACTCACTCCCTATCTTCCGCCACAGTCTGAAAACACACCTCTTCAGACTCTATCTCAGCCCCCAGCATTTGTATTACATGCAGTACCGTCCTTGGAAGTTTAGCATTAGACTGAGATATCAGGGACTTATATAGGATGCCTAATGTATTAGCATGATTTAGTTCTTACATTGTATATTTTAAAGTGTATTGTAAACACTTTTTACTTAAAGTAAGTCACTCTGGATGAAGAGCGTCTGCTAAAGGCCTAAACCGTAAATTGCAACCCAATAGGCGGCCCGCGGGCCATTTGCGCCCCCGCAAATGGTATTACCAAAAGAAAAAAAGAAATAAAATATAATAAATTTAAAAAATACCTCCGCGGGCCACTAGGGGGCTCCCTATCCTTAATCATTGTTCCATTTGTACTCTCAGTTCCTAGCCCCCTAGTGGCAACAAATAAAACTTCTTGTAACTCAGATTACTCTTAGATTTAAGTTGACATGCTTTTATGATATAAAATAAACTAAATAAATGTTATAATAATTTGGTTTACCAGATATCAATGGCATTAAATAGGGGCATTAGCCTATCCATGTCAAACTGGCATCTTCAAATTAAAATGATAAGAATCACTGCTAGAACACTGTCATACATTTTCAAATGGGTTTTGCACTGAAAATGACTTTATTGTCACTCTGAAGAATTAAAGATCTATAAGGGTCCCTTTGGTTATCAACTCTCCATAATTTAGCTAGGGATCACCGATGTCGCCCGTTCTGCTGCTGTCGCCCGAATCGGCGGCTCCATAGAGAAATAATGGATGTCAGACGATGTCGCTTTATCATCGCCCCCCCCCCCCCCCCCCCCCCCCCCCCCCCCCCCCCCCCCCCCCCGCCCCCCGCCGTTAAAACGTAGGGTTAATTTTCAGAATTCTAAGACTGGAAAAGTAGATCAGATCCTGCCGTGTTTCAGCCTTGTCGATCCACTACTGCTGCTGCTTGTGTGTGACACTGCTTCATTGTATGATAGAGTGGGGTGTTAATTACATTTTTTTAAAAAGCGTTAAAACCTAGAGACACAAGGTTTAGCAGGCCAATAGATAGCGATATCTGTGTGGACTGTGTGTGTGTTGGCAGCCATCAGGCCGGGGCGGCACGCGGCAGACAGATGAGCCACAACAGCTGGGCCTAATGTGCGCTGGGTAGCGCGAGCGCGGCCCAGTCACAGCACATCAACAGGCCCATACGTTAGCTGACAGAGTGAGTCTACTGCTGGGGGGGTGTGTGTCGCCGTCCCGGGCCCCGAGCCCAGGTGATGGTGGTGGGGAGGGTGTGTGCGTGTGTGTGAGAGCAGGGGTGGATGTAGCCATGGGCATGGGGGGGAAATGCCCCCGTAAATGCCCTGACTTCCCCACCAAACATGATGGCATGCAAAACACGCAAATTTCAAAGATATTTCAAATGAAAGTGCTTATAATTAAAATGAATTGAAACACTACAGTGTGCTACTAACTACAGTTGTGGCACCACTAAACCAGCAGCATTTCATCACTCAGAACAGAAAACTCAGACCTTAGCTTTATGCATGCTGCCTGTCTGTTGCAACTTCAGCAACAACTGATGTTATTATTGATGCTTTACTTGACTAATAAAAGTCCTGTATCGGTATGGGTGCGACTTCAGTGGTATGGGGGCGGCTTCATGAAGCCGTCCCCATACCATTCTCCTGCCCCTCCAATTGGGAAATGTTACATCCGCCCCTGTGTGAGAGAGGTGTGGGGGGTTAGGCAATCTGTCCCCTCGCTAAGAGGGGAGGGGAAGGGTTTGTTTTGGCTGGGGGAGAGAGGAGGTTGTCACCGGACATCACCACCCTGATCCTTCAAAACCAAGAACAATGGCAACGTTTTACAGCCAGGGGAAAAACATTCATAGACTGGAAGCTACAGCTACGGGGGATGGACACTGGACAGGCTCACGGGAGCTGAGCAAACAGTAGTGGGGGAAAAAACTAAGTAACTCTGGTGTTCTGTTCTTCAGTATGATTTTGGAGGTACATCCGCTTTCTGAGTCTCAATCTATGGCAATGGTTTTCACCCTTTTTAGACCAGGTCCCGCTATTTATTCAGACCTATTTATTTTGACCCACGGACCACCACCTGATGACGTTTTCACTCCACACACCCGAAACTAAAGATTTATTATGCTTTTCTTTCCCAAATCCAGCCTGGAATTGTGGAAACAAAAAAAGTCAAACATACAGATCAAAATGACCATTAATCCTTATTACAAGCCCCAAGTACAGTTAAGAGCGTCGAGCATAGAAGCTGAACCGGAGCCATTAAGCCCCGCCCAATCCGCTATACATATCAGTGCAAATTTGCTCAGTGGCGTATTGAAGCTGCACACTTCCTTATTCATTATCATTATCAGGACCCCGGCCTTTACTCCAATGCAATCCATTCCTGCAGTTCCCCCTATCGCCACTAGCCAAAACGCTTCAACATTGTACGCAGCTCTGGGGACAAGGCCTCAAAATGCTTGAAATGGTATAACGCCCACAAAACATGCACAAATGCCACCAAAACCCAGCCCCCACTTGCTTATTACTGCAGCATGGTTCTTAGCCGCACATCGCGCACCTAATGTCTGCAAATCATCTGTTCTAGAAATACATCACATCTTTGCGGTCAGGCGCCCGATGCGGACACTTATTTTCCACGGAAGCACGGAGGGTTGTGTTGCGGAGGGGGCGTGACTCAGCCATCGCTCCACAGCCATTCTCACTGTCACACTTCGCATCGCCATTACATGGCACACAACACCAGCAACAATGCCACCGCCACAGAAAACCACACCGAGACGGATTAAAAGCAACCTCAGTACACGTAATGAAGGCTCTGGTCTGTTCCATTCTGGTAGGACTGACATCACGGGTGTTTAAACTACTTGTTGCTTGTGAAAGGACCTCAATGGAAAGTCTAGGACTTTTGTGCGTATCCTCTAGCTACAGCAGGGGCAAAATCCAAAAGCGACCTCGCCCGCGGGCGCCCGGTTTCAAAAGCGGGCCCCCGCTTTCACAAAAACGGGCACCCGCTTTCACATAAACGGGCGCCCTTTTCAAAAGGTTATGGTTAGAGTTAGGTTTAGGCATAGCCTAGTTTGTGAAACGGGCGCCCGTTTTTGTGAAACCGGGCGCCCGTTTTTGTGAAAGCGGGCGCCCGCTTTTGAAACCGGGCGCCCGCGGGCGAGGTCGCTTTTGGATTTCGCTGGCTCTCCTCTAGCTACCCTCTACTCTAAGCTACATACAAGGTTTCTGTCCTGACAGTGACCTTGCAGAGATGTTCTACCAGTCACTGAATTGTTCATACATGTTGTCATTTGAAATGTTTTTGATCAGATAAACGTTTCCTGTGTCCTCTAAGACAGTAGAGAGAGGAGAGAGATCTAGGGGAGAAACAACTTGTTTTCAATTCCAAAGATAAACTGTGTTGTTAAGAAACACACAGAGAAATAAATAAAAAAAAATCACAACATGCCATTATGTTCTTCCAACAGCAATTAAATCCACATCTGTCACAAATGAGCATGGTCATTATCCTCCAAAATTATGCCTGAGCAAAGTTATCGTTGCTGTTGGGTGGAAACTTCAATATGTTAAAATGGTAACTTCTCGGGAACAGTAAAAACGAAAGAAAGAACGGCTGTTCCAGTAGATCCAATGAAGTTATTATCCTGTTGGATATTAAAACATTGACAATGTTGATGAATGTTGTGAATGCCCTGCACATACAGTACATGTTGACACACTACAGAATATTGTCATTGTCACAGACGACTGGCGACTATGCCGGCACATGAATTTATAATGATGGGATTAATGCAGAAGCAATCAACCGACAGTTAAACACTCATTTTGTTAATGGTGGGTAGGTGAGCAAAAATGTACAAACAAGTGGTTGTGGACACCAGTGTTGACAACTTGGCACATTTGTCGCTATATTTAGCTTTTTTCCAGACCCCACCTAGTGCCAAAATTAGTGAAAAACTCCTGGCAGAAAATCTGGTGCTTTTTTCGCTGGTGAGTTGGGGCGAAATTGGTTGACAGGCGCCAGAGATGAAACCCTCGTTTTTCACCATTTTTCCTCCTATGACAGTGGTTTTCAACCAGTGGTCAGTTGGTTAACTTGCTGTAACTCTTTGAGAGCGTAAGAAATGAAACCAAATGGACCCTTGCGGGTCCATTTGGTTTCATTTTTACGCTCTTAAGAGTCAAAAAAATATTCATCATGTGAATTATCCCAAGTCTACACACCTTCCAGGCAAGCATCTAGCGCATTCTAGTGCATTTTGGAAGTGCCACTAGAGCATTTTGGATTTTGGCGATTTTGGCACACTGGTGGACACGCAGGCATGCGTTACGGCTGGGGAACATCGCTCAGGGTACATCCAGTGTGTGCATCTGCGAGCTGCGAGGATCTATAAAACATGATGGCCTTTACTGTATGCACACAGAGGAACTCTTCTGACTTACTGATGATAATAATTAAGGCTCGCTCCCATTTAATGTACACTCAAGAGTGTACAAATGGAACCAGACAGAAGCATCATTTGTTTCCATTTGTACATTCTGAGAGTGATACCGACCTGTACAGGGTCATTTGGAACCCACTCAAGGACACTTTTGAGACCCACTGGTGTAGCAGAGTGTTTCTGCTTGCCAGTGAACAGACATGCACAATACCAGCACCAGGTAAAACATTATGACTAGGGACTTTTGTACACACTTGGAATTAAACAGGTTTGAAAACCCACAGATCTTAAAGCCGCAGTGAAACGGGAGGGCTTTTTATTATGAAGTTCACCTTGAAATGGCTTGGCTTTTTCATTGACTGGGTACTTCTACAGTAGGTAGACTACAGGCCCTGATACACTAGCAATATTTTGATCAATATCAACTAACCATGTCAACATCAATGGGCAACATGATGAGACACATAGTCTCCTTCCTTGCCAGATCAGGCTCGGATGTAACATTTCCCAATTGGGTGGGCAGGCAAAAATGGTATGGGGGTGGGTTCATCGCCCAAGTTGCTTCGCACCACGGGCGATGAAGCCGCGCCCATTAAAGGACTTTACAGGACTTAACATCAATAACAACATCAGTTGTTGAAGTTGCAACAGACACGCAGCATGCATAAAGCTAAAGGTCTGACTCAGAGAGTTTTCTGTTTTCAATGATGAAATGCTGTTGGTTTTAGTGCTGCGACAATTGTAGTTAGTTAGCTTAGTTTTTCATATTTTAATCATAAGCACTTATAAGCACTGAAATCTTTGAAATGTGGGTTGTTTAGCATGCCATCATGTTTGGTGGGGCAGTCAGGGCATTTATGCCCATGCCTAGATCCGGCCCTCACAATAACGTTGTGGACCTGGGTATGTTTTGCTAATTTTGCGTGGAAGTAGGGCGTTCATCGAGAGAGCAAATAATACTAGGTTGAAGCATGGAGATGTGAGGTTTCTTCCTGACAGCGATGTTTTTTTTTTTTTTTTACTGTTTGAACATGAACTTAAGCATCAAACCAGAGCAGCTGCAGATTAACATCCTTCTGCTGGTTGTATCTGGATCCTGGCTGTTCCCGTTATAGTGTTATTGGATCCTGTGAAGACCGCCAGAGCTGACGGGTTTATTTTTAAAAAAAGAAGATTTCACTGAAATTCTTGTCAGAATCACTTTATTTACCAAGCAGGGGTAAACGCATCAACGTGACACTGATATGCAGACGCGCTGACAAGTTGCTGTCATTTGCAGAAAAGCGCCAGAGGCACAAGGACATCACAGGGTGTCTCGCTTGTGCACAGTTTGCACGGACATGATGCAACTTTTAGGACAGGGGAGTGGTTCTTCTCAAACTTTATCCAGCCAACGACCACCATTTCTCTATACCAGGGGTGGGAAATTATTTTTCCCAAGGGGCCAAATGAGATGCAGCTTCATCGCCCGTGTCGCTTCGCGCCATACCATTTTCAGTTACAGGACTTTTTATTAGTCAAGTAAAGCATCAATAATAACATCAGTAGTTGTTGAAGTTGCAACAGACACGCAGCATGCATAAAGCTAAAGGTCTGACTCAGAGAGTTTTCTGTTTTCAATGATGAAATGCTGTTGGTTTAGTGGTGACACAGCTGTAGTTAGTTAGTAGCAGTAGTAGTGTTTCAAATCATTTTAAATATAAGCACTTTAATTTGAAATATCTTGGGTTGTTTTGCATCGTGTTTGGTGGGGCAGACTGGGCATTTAGGGGGGCATTGCCCCCCCATGCCCATGACTAGATCCGCCCCTGGTTGCAGCCCTAGTGTAAATGTGTGTCTCGCTCTGTGTTGCAGGAGTCTTTAGTAGTTGGGAGAGTACTCTAATTCTGCATTTTTTTTTTCCTCTGTGCCAAAACACAGAAACTCTAACCTCGATGAATGCCCTCCCGACTTGGTTCTACAAAACATGCTCTCTGTGTCAAACGGCAGCAGTGCACTCTTCCGCTCTGGCATGAACCTGGGCCTACTGCATTTCTAGCTTTACTCTATGTCGGGCAAAATAAGGAATATGTTGCTTGTTGATCTGATATTTTTGAAAAAAACGAAAAAACAAAACAAAACAAAAACATGAAAATAATTTCAAACATTTTTTGAATATACATTTATTCTGTTATAGCAAATGTGTTTAACTCAAATATTTGCTTCTGGAAGGTCCAGTGAAAAACATATTTTTTTCAGATGCAGTCCACATCCAAAACACAGATAATTATGGGGGTCGTCGTTGACATGAACAAGGTTGAGCACCAATGACACAGAAACATAGGATGGAGGTTTTTCAGAAAGACACCCTTTATTTCAGAACCGCGTCCTCTGTGCTAATGGTTTAAAGTGTGATTACTGCTGAACACACACTAATGGGACATTCGCTGTTACTTCATCTACATACGAGAATTGACTGTTCTTCTCCCCTGCTGACATAAAAGAAAGAAAGAGAGAGAGAGAGAGGGGGGAAGGAAAAAAGAAAGTATTGGCAGTGCTGCTGCTGCTGCTGCGCTCCGGCACAATCATTGAATTACAGCGTCCCTCCCAAAACCCAAGCAGCCATGTCTGCGTCTGCGGGGCGAGAGCCGGCATACTAAGCAGGCTCCCCCACCGGCGGAGAGGTCTTTCCGAGGACAGGCGCAGACGTGCCTTACCAGTTGTAAGTGGACTTTCTGCTATAGCGCCCATGAAGCATTTCCAGCTCCCGCTTCCTTCCTTCGCTTGGCCGTTTGAAGTCTTTGTCCGTGAAGAATCGTCCATTTCGGAGAAATGTTTAACCCATTCTGTGCGAGGATGAACAACGCCTCTTGGGAGTTTTAAGCATTAAAAAAAAATGGCAGACCTACAGGCTCATAGCGCGCCACCGACTCAGTGGTGCGCTATGAACACTAGCGAAAATGATGCACAAATCTTGACTATATACTTTCGGAGCAGAATGTTTTAACTGTAATTGTCCCATAAATAATGATCTAGTTTCAGAAAGTAGAATCTAGTGTGAGAAAATCCAATACAGTGTCCTAAACTAGAAACTAATGTCAGAAAGTAGAATCTAGCACCGGGAAGTAGAATCTAACTTCAGAAACTAGAATCTACTGTCAGAAACTAGAATCTAGTGCCAGGAACTAGAATCTATTGTCAGAAAGTAGAATCTAGCGTCAGAAACTAGAATCTATTGCCGGAAAGTAAAATCTAGCGTCAGAAAATCGAAAAAATATGGTCAGGAAAAAATAGCTTAACCGGATGATTGCTGGCGAGTGTCGAGGACACCTGACAAAGGGAATGGGCCTCTCTGTCTATTCAGTTCTACGGAAGGGCTGGGGAGTGGGCCGCCGACCCTGGCTTGCATTTCAAAGTCTAGCACTTTAATAGTTTATCTAGTTGTTAAAAACACCTCTGTGGTTATGCTGGGGGACCAGTTGACGGCCTCAGTCTGAAATATACCTGTAAGGTGGAGAGACGTCCAGTTTTAGAGTCAGAACCTCAGCCAGAATGAATCACTATAGTGCTCATGAAGTACCACTAGTGCTCATTTGCAAAACAGTCACTTCCTTCGTGACTGTTCATTTGGCATTAGAGTGAATATTATTGTACCAGGGCCAAAAACAGGCAATATACTTAATAATAATTTTACTGTATATTTTTAAAGTTGTTTGGGATAAATATTCGCCTCACATTCCCCCCCTCAAAAAACAGGCACGCCACGCCAGGATGAAAGTGCTTAAGAGCGGTGAGGCTTCGGTCCAATTTCCACGCTACAACTCTAGCCCAGAGAACAGTGCACTCATTTGCAAGCAGTCACTGGGGCTGTCTGTTTTAATTTTGTACGAACAAGCTTGATACGCTCACTAAATTCTTAACCCTTTCTGTATACTGAACGCCTTTTGGTGTTTTAGCTGTTGAAAAATAGCAGATCTACAAGCTCATATCGCGCCACCGAGTGGCGCAATATGAGCTTGTAGTTCTGCTATTTTCAAAAAAATTGTGAAAATGTGGTGGAAATCTTTGAATATATTATTTCGTAAGCAAACATTTTTAACTCAAATCTTTGCTTCTGGGGGATCCCTAGAACAACATGTTTTTAGATGAGGTTCTGCAGCTAAATAATAGATATTTCTGGGGGTCCTTCCTGTGAAATATGTTAAGCATCACTGACACAGAAAGAGATTTTTCCAGAAAAACTAGAATCTCGCGCCAGGGACTAGAATGTAATGTCTCAAATTAGAATTTAGTGTCATGGACTAGAATCTAGTGTTGGGAACTAGAATCTAGTGTAAGAAACTGGAATCTAACTTCAGAAACTACAGTCTACTGAGAGGAACTAGAATCTACCGTGGGGGACTAGAATCTAGCATGAGGAACTAGAATCTAGCATTGGAAACTAGTCTAGCGCTGTGAACTAGAATCTAGCATTGTAAACTAGAATCTAGCGCTGTGAACTAGAATCTAGCATCAGAAACTAGAATCTGCTCAAGGCACAATGAGTTAAAATGCTTTGTGATTAATTTAAATAATAAGCTGCCTCTCTGCTATATCAAAACACGTCTCGCCTGTTCCTCTCCCAATTAGTGGGACTGGGAGGCGATGCTGGAAGTGATCATTGTTCCCCCTCCTCTGTTTGTTTGACTTTCCTTCTCCCCCCCAAAAAAAACATCTGAATTTGGACCCACATCTTGCATTGTGTGCATACTTATTTTTCATGAGCCAAGTGCCTCTTTTATCATTATTTATTGCCAGGCGCCTAATGTTGTACTATTGTTGTTGTTGTTGTTGTGTGTGCGTGTTATTGGGTCAGATGTGGAAGCCATTTCTGTGTAAGTAATGTTCAGTAAGACTCTTGTTTATGGCGTTCAGTTAGGAAGCAGTGAGGGAACAAATGGGGCCACTATAGCCTTTAGCGTCGCTCGGGTTTTCAATGGCACTGAACTTAATTACGGACATTTACTTAAGTACTGTGCTTATGTACAGTTTTACTGTACATTACTTTGCTATTCCAATTTCAGCACTGCATCTCAGAGGCAAATATTGTCCCTTCACTACATTTATTTGAAAACTACTACTGTAGTTGGTTTTTATTATTTGTTATTGTTATTATTACTACTATCTAAATACACTTAACCACTTAAGCAAATGTATATCTTACATTTCAGGCACACAAGCTCACAATTCCTAATGACTTTTACTTGTGGTGCTTTGAGTACATTTTGACGCTATCACGTTTGCACTTTTTACTTATCACAGACAGAATCGACAGACTATTAATATATTGCATTAGTGATGATTTTACCTAAAGGGGAATTCCACCCATTTTCAACATTTTGCTATGTCATTAATATACCATTACCTTAGAGATGTGTGGACGTAATAAAAAAGGTCCCCCCCATTCTGTGTGGGCCAACATGGACCTTTTTTTTCTGAGAGCGTACAAATGGGACCAGATATTTGGTTCACATCTGTACACTCTCAGGAAGATTTTGAAAATGGGTGGGATTTCATTCTCAGGAAGATTTTTCTAATATGTCATTAGTATACCCTAGAGGTGCTGGGTGGACATGATAAAAAAAAGTTCCCCCATTCTGTGTTCCCAAGAAATGGAGGTCTGAAGAAAACCACTAACATGGTGAAACATCTTGATTTTCACCATGCTAATGGATTTCTTTAGACGCTTCTTTTTTTCTGAGAGCGTACAAATTGAACCAAATGAACCTGTTAGGGTTCATTTGGTTGCATTTGTACGCTCTCAGAAAAAATGTTTAAAATGGGTGGATTTCCCTTTTAAGTAAATAAAATATGTCAGTACACCACTGCTGTCTTCATCTAAAAGGGGGAACAGAGATGTGTTATACTTGATGTGTTATTGCCTCTGGGGGCCGGCGTACAACTCAGTAATATTGTACTTTTCACTTCACGACAGCGCTTTGTCAGCTTTAGTTTAGATTATTACAAAACCTTGTTTGAAAGTCCCTCCACTTCTCACATCTAAAATATGTTTGGGGCAAAAGTAGGCCTACTACGTTTTTTGTCTTGCCATTTACTTTTATGGATACATGTAGGCATTGTAAACATTCTTTCTCAATATGCTATACTTGTTTTTTCAGTATTTTACTGTCATTAATGTACCTTAGAGATGTTGTGTGGACATGGTAAAAAAAAAAGTTCCCCCCATTCTGTGTTTCCTAGAAATGGACGTCTGAAAAAGAAAATCGTTAGCATGGTGAAATACATCTTGACGACATCATCAAGATGTGTTTCACCATGTTAATGACTTTCCTTTTGGTTCACTTTTGTACGCTCTCAGGAAAAAAATGAAAATGGGTGGAATTCCCCTTTAAGAGGCATCTCCTCGGGGGCACGGTGGAACAGTGGTTAGTGCTGTCGCCTCACAGCTAGAAGGTCCTGGGTTTGCGTTTTCAGATGAGGGGGGGGGGGGGGGGGTCCACAGCCAAATGTAGATAATTCTGGGAGTCCTTGGCATGAAATATGTTGACCATATCACTGACACAGGAACAGATTTTTTTCAGAAAAACTAGAATCTGTCAGAAACCAGCATGAGAAACAGAAACTAGAAACTATTCAGAAACTAGAATAAATTCTTAGATCTGCAAATCATTTATACATTTTTTTCAAAAAATAGCAGCTCGGAAACACCGCGTTATAAGTGTCAGGTTTTGAGTTTTTTAGATCCTGCCACTTACCCCTGAGCAGCGGTGGTGGCTCAGGGGTCACTGGGTGGTAACCGCAAGGTTGCCGGTTTGAATCTGAGTAGATGGGTGTTAATGTGATGCACAATCTATGCAAAGCGCCTTGAATAAAGGCGCTATACTGTATAAATGCTCCATCCATCCATCCATCCATCCATCCATCCATCCATCCATCCATCCATCCATCTTCTTCAGCTTATCCGAGGTCGGGTCGCGGGGTATAAATGCACCATTTACCATTTATTACGTTTTCAATATATTTGAATCTACGTTGCATTGCCGATGTATTATATTATAGAATATTTTTTTCACTGTAAGCATATTTTGAGACACATTCTTTATTTAACACTGTAACACAAGTAAACGTGTGAATACAGGAGTATTTTTTGCTTGTTCCAACCAGGCTTCTTGTCGTTCTCTCTCTATCTTGTCAGCAGACACAGGCTCGGAGTGGCATGTCAGATTTTCTCCTCAACACTAGCAAGCAAAACGTCCTTTCAGCTGACTGCAGGGGGAAAATCTGTCAGATTTATAACGCTCTCCATTAGACGTGAGGCTGATTAATAACCCCAGGAAAAGGTCATCGTCCAGCAAACCTTTCATTCACAGATTGTCGACATAAATAGACCCAGAACTTTTACCTAGAGCTCTCTGTGGTCCAGATATACTGCCTTCTCTCTACCTCAGGGATGTCAAACGCAAATACACGCCATATGGGCCAAAATAGAAAAACTTGTACAAGTTGAGGGCCGGAGCGGCCAAACTGTGTTTCAAATCAATACGCAGGTAGGTTCATGAGGATGTCCCAGGCAAGCAGTAAAATGGTTAATTTTCTTGCCCATAAATGGCCACCCGCTTCTACCGTTATCAAGCGATAATTCCCAGTAGGCCGCTTATCAGCAACATCTTATCGAGCTGACATGTTGTCTGGGAGCCTACTCACTGATAAGATGACAACTGTGATCTTATCCACTGATAACAGTCAAATCTGATTGTGGTTAGGTTTAGGGGTAGGTTTAGAGAAGGGTGTAACAATGTTTGTAGCAAAACCCTAGCCCCCTCCCTAAGCCTAAATCCCCGACGCTCAACCGTCAGGTCTGTGAGGTTAGGTTGGGGGTCAGGCATTTAGGATTAGGGTTACGGTTGGAGGGGGCTAGGGGTTTTGCATCTCAGAACAATGGGAGTCTGCAGAGCATGGCCATTCTGAGACGAAAAAGTCCTGCTGATGACAACGTGCTAACTGCGATCTTATCTACTGAACGGTAGAATCCGCTGAAATGGCACGAAAGACTGAAAATGCATTATTAAAGATCACTTTCACGTTCAGTAATCCTCATTCGTGTTGAGACACACCAAGTGTATAAGCTATGCACCTGGACTCTGCACAATAGTTCTATACAGTCACCAGGCAGTAACTGTAGAAGTACAATTATACAGTCATTATGTAAGATCAAAGTTTCACCCCTTTCTCACCAAAATAACTTGCAAGAACTGCCATCGTTCTTGATTCTTCGAACCTTGTCGCTTCCATGGTACTGTGGAGGCCATTGTTTGGTTCCTGTTTCAGAAACAACGTTTGACGGTTCTGTTCATTTTCAGTTGACACTCATTCAATATTATGATGGCCTCACTGCAGTTTGAATCTGTATCGTACATACAGTAGGCTATTTAAATGTGTAGTATCAAAACATGTCAAACACGTGAACATTACTGAATATGCACTGTTAAGCATAATTCACACCATACTTCTGCAGCGTGACAAAGTTGTTGTGACAAAGTAGGGCTTTAATTTAACAAGACACACAAACGCTGAGGTCCAAGACTCCTGTCACAACTGAAAGGATGAGCTTGTTCTCCAAGCAGGCAGACAGGCAGGCAGGCAGGCAGACAGGCAGACAGGCAGGGAGACAGACGTAGGATCAGAGATAATAAAAGACGTCATCTGATTGTCTTGTTAGCAGGCTTACTGTGCATATCTGAAGACCCAATTTGTGGTGTGAGGTGCTGTTAGCCATGTTGTTATAGCCATCCTGCCTTGTCTCTGTGCCTGACAGAGAATTTTTAGGCCTCTGTTGTGAAGTCACCTGCGCCGGGTGTGGATGCAGGTTTGGCATAGTACTCAGAAAAGAAGAAATAGACACATTAATAACGAGACAACACACCAGAGCTTAAATATGAGTGATTGTATTATGGTACCATAAACCTCCCGTAGCCAAAAGCAACACAGAGACTTTGGTGAAACTGGTTAACTTATACGCAACCAGAAGCCAAACCCCCATGGTAACAGGAGGTGACAATCCAGCTTTAGACACAGGTCAACCAGCTTTAGACACAGGTCAGTCACAAAATGAAACCCCCATCCCTAACAGGAATGGAGCAAATATACCCAACTGAAATAACAACACTAGGACATTTTAAGATGTTAAATATCACAATTTCACAGGGCATGGGCAGGTTTGCATTACAACAGTGGTTTTCAATATTTTTCATAGCAGGGACCACTATTTATTCAGCATTTGAGCCATGGACCATGATTCGAGGACTTTTTTGACCCACAGACCCAGGCTGGATTTGGCAAACTAAACAGGCCAACATACAGATTCAAAATGTCATTCATTCATGAATGACATTTTGTTTATGCAGCATGTCAGGCTGCGACATGTATTCCTCTCATGTATTCATAATATTATACTTTTTATCAGCTACTAGCACAAAGTAGGAAAACTAAGTCATGTCTGTCAGTAGTGCCATGATGATGATGAGTTTCTGAGGCTATAGGTAATGCTATTCACTTTGTTTTGTTTTTGTTTCTCGTCGATTAGGGATGGTTGAATGAAGGGAGCTTCATTTTGTCCTTCATTTTCTCCTCATCGGCGTCCACACTGTGCTGCACGGTGCACACTAATAGAGCAACAGCCAAATCATTATGCCACTGCGACTGATGGTTGCGACCTGCAGGTGGTAAATGAGAAACCTAACCCCTAACCCTAAACATAATCTCAGTAAAACCTATGCCTAAAGCTAACCTTAAAGGTATCATAGCAAACTTTTTAGCCCAAAATCAAAATATATACTCTATATAGTCTATATACTCTCTGAATTGTCAGTTCGTTTCACTTCATTATTCAGACTGAAGTCCCTCTCTACCACAGCAGTTTCTAGGATGGGCGTGATCAAAGCAACAGTGATTGGTTCATATGAACCCCTAAGAATATTGGGAAAGCAGACGACGTTGGGAACGAAGTGAGTGACAGGGCTGTTGGCCAATCGGGTGCTGGGATTGGATTTCCAACCGGCACAAACGGCCCCAAATGCAGGGAAGCCAGTCCTTGAATCAAAGGGAAAAAATAAGCTAGTATTTTTTAAGGTGCTGATTCAGGTCTGAGCCAGGCGAGTATATAGCTATATTTTTTTTGCATTTTCTATGTCACTTCTACTTTGATGGTGCAGTTGTTGCTCTTTTTTTCCTCCCTGCAGATGGTCCAGAACTTCATTGTTATCAATAATAGTCATGAAAACAATACATTCGTTGGGCTCGTGACTAGGCGGTGCTAATGTGTGAGGGTGTTGTGTGGAGTGAGGCAGTGTTTTAGCCAGTCACAGCACAGCAGCAGTCTCCAGCAGTTTAATGATGAGCCAATAGAACACACATTAGGGGCGGCTGTGGCTCAGGAGGTAGAGCAGGTCGTCCAATGACCCATGGGTCGGCGGTACGAATCCGGGCTCCTCCTGTCTATGTGTCGAAGTGTCCTTGGGCAAGACACTGAACCCCAAATTGCCTCCAATGAGTTGGTCAGTGTGAGCTGGCCACCATTGGTGTGTGAATGTGGGAAGTGGGGACGCTGGCGTCTTCTGTTCGCCGCTCTACTTCCCAATGTATGAATGAATGGACCATTGTAAAGCGCTTTGAGCACTTGGAAAAGCGCTATAAAAATGCAATCCATTATTATTATTATTTCATTACATTTGTTCACACACTAAAGTTGACTATGTTACTTTTGATAGGATGCCTGTCGCGACTCATTTACCCCAGGGGTGGATGTAACTTTTGCCAATTGGGGGGGCAGGAGAAAATGGTATGATCGTCACGGGCGATGAAGTCACACCC
Source organism: Benthosema pterotum (assembly GCA_039105355.1). Classification (NCBI taxonomy): domain Eukaryota; kingdom Metazoa; phylum Chordata; class Actinopteri; order Myctophiformes; family Myctophidae; genus Benthosema; species Benthosema pterotum. The sequence goes on from CM076984.1 coordinate 34,810,045, forward strand.
ATACCATTTCCAGTTTACAGGACTTTTATTTGTCAAGTAAAGCATCAATAATAACATCAGTTGTTGTTGAAGTTGCAACAGACACGCAGCATGCATAAAGCTAAAGGTCTGACTCAGAGAGTTTTCTGTTTTCAATGATGAAATGCTGTTGGTTTAGTGGTGATACATGCTGTAGTTAGTTAGTAGCAGTAGTAGTGTTTCACATCATTTTAAATATAAGCACTTTAATTTGAAAAATATCTTGGGTTGTTTAGCATGCCATCGTGCTTGGTGGGTCAGACTGGGCATTTAAGGGGGCATTGCCCCCCCATGCCCATGCCTAGATCCGCCCCTGATTTACCCACTGCTGCGACCGATGGTCCACTGCGACAGACGGTCGCAGTCGCAAACTGATTTTGCCTCCCTCCAGCACTAATCTGAATGTATTATTCGTTAATGTGCACAGCGTACGTGCATGTACATTAGCTCTGTGCAGTTAGCTGTGAGAGGCTCATATTGTTTTTTCTGTGTTTAATTGAACGGTCGTTATTCACAACGTACACCAGTTAGTGACGAGTCATTAAGGAAAGCCACGGCGACCAGGACACGGAAACATTAACCCTGTGTGTGTGTGTGTGTGTGTGTGTGCGCGCGCGCGCGCGCGCCTCCGTGCACATGGTGTATACTAGTTTGCAATTTAAAATACATCTACTCCACTGTAATTTGGATCCACATATTGTACTTTCACTGCACTACTGTACATGTATTTGAAAACTTATAAGTTACTGCTTTGCTTGCTTTGCTTTGTACTTTTACTGCATGCTGCATGTTGAATTCTGTACTTGTAACATAGTATCTCTATAGTACAGTGTTGTAACATAGTATCTTTATATTGCAGTGTTGTAACATTGTATCTCTATAGTACAGTGTTGTAACATAGTATCTCTATAGTACAGTGTTGTAACATAGTATCTCTACAGCAGTGTTGTAACATAGTATCTCTACAGCAGTGTTGTAACATAGTATCTCTATAGTACAGTGTTGTAACATAGTATCTCTATAGTACAGTGTTGTAACATAGTATCTCTATAGTGCAGTGTTGTAACATTGCATCTCTATAGTACAGTGTTGTAACATAGTATCTCTATAGTACAGTGTTGTAACATTGCATCTCTATAGTACAGTGTTGTAACATAGTATCTCTATAGTACAGTGTTGTAACATAGTATCTCTATAGTACAGTGTTGTAACATAGTATCTTTATATTGCAGTGTTGTAACATAGTATCTCTATAGTACAGTGTTGTAACATAGTATCTCTATAGTACAGTGTTGTAACATAGTATCTCTATAGTACAGTGTTGTAACATAGTATCTCTATAGTACAGTGTTGTAACATAGTATCTCTATAGTACAGTGTTGTAACCTAGTATCTCTATAGTACGGTGTTGTAACATAGTATCTTTATATTGCAGTGTTGTAACATTGCATCTCTATAGTACAGTGTTGTAACATAGTATCTCTATAGTACCGTGTTGTAACATAGTATCTCTATAGTACAGTGTTGTAACATAGTATCTCTATAGCAGTGTTGTAACATAGTATCTCTATAGTACAGTGTTGTAACATAGTATCTCTATATTGCAGCGTTGTAACATACAGTAGTATCTATAGTTCAGTGTTACATAGTATCTCTATAGTACAGTGTTGTAACATAGTATCTCTATAGCACAGTGTTGTAACATAGTATCTCTATAGCACAGTGTTGTAACATTGTATCTCTATAGTACAGTGTTGTAACATAGTATCTCTATAGTACAGTGTTGTAACATAGTATCTCTATAGTGCAGTGTTGATAAATTAAGCACAAAACGTGAGTACTTTTTCACCATTGCTGGCGAGAGAAACGCAATCAATTGTGAAAGAGACGACTTGCAGATGGCCACAGTAGCAGCTGCCTGCCGTCAGCAACACGGATGGTTCCTGGAACGGGGTTCGTTCGTTCGTTTCGTTGGTTCACTCGCTCGCTGGCGTGGGCAGGCAGTGGGCGCCGTTATCTGTCATTAGCCGGTGTAAATGTCAAAAGCGCACCGCCATCATCACGTTCTCTCCACAGCTTTGTTTTAGTCACGCACGGGGTGCCTTTTTCATTATGTATCAAAAGGTATGCGCTAGGCTGCTCTTTCGCCCGCCTTTGAAAAAAAGCCCAAGCCCTTCCACTTTGATGTGCTGAGTTCCCTGAAAGAGGGGTGTATAGCCTTCCCTGAAAGAGAGGAGATGTCTGGTTTTCTTATTCTGTTTTTTTTTCTCCTTGTCTTTTTTTTAACAGTAATAACATTTGGTGGTCCTGAATTGATTTGTATTCATGCATGGATGAGTCTCCGGGAGCGGCGGCGTCTCCGTCTTTGCTTTGAGATGTCACAGGGAATAGGGTTGGGGGGGCTGAGAGGAGGGGGATATATAAAGAAATAATTCTATTATGTGTGAAGTGAATAATCAGAGCTCTGTACGGGTTTTTGAAATGAGTTTTTCCTGCACCGTTGGGTGCCTCCGCCATCACCTGATACCTTCCAACACACGCTGGCTTCCCACGGCTTCCCATGTCCGACAGAAATCTACTATGTCTGTTTTATTTCTTTAATTAATGCTCTACTTGGGAATGCTTGTAGCTAGATTGACTATTTTCACGTGAGAGAGAAACTATTCTATTCTGTGGATTCAGGGGCGGATCTAGGGATGGGCATGGGGGGGCAATGCCACCCTAATTGACCTGACTGCCCCACCAAACATGATGGCATGCAAATGTATTTCATATTAAAGTGCTTATATTTAAAATGATTTGAAACACTACTACTATAAAGTAACTAACTACAGTTGTGTCACCACTAAACCAACAGCATTTCCTCATTGAAAACAGAAAACTCTGAGTCAGACCTTTAGCTTTATACATGCTGTGTGTCTGTTGCAACTTCAACAACTTCAACAACTAATAAAAGTCTGTAACTGAAAATGGTATGGGTACGGCTTCATCGCCCATGGCGCGAAGCGACGCAGGCGATGAAGCCGCACCCATACCATTTTCTCTTGCCCCTCCAACATGTTCTCTTGCCCCCCCGAATGGGACATGTTGCATCCGCCCCTGTGTGGATTTCACACATGTGACTCAGCACGACCGAAGTTGGGTCTTTGAGGCAAATTCTCATTTTTGTGTTATCATGAAAGCAGGGAATCATCATCATATGACAGTGTCACAGATTGACCAGCTCAAAACATGTCACTTTGCGCCTGTGAATCTGGCATATGCCGCTTTCAATGCTTTCATATGCCGTTGTTGTATGGAAGAAGTAGGGCCTGATTTTACAATAAGAAAGTTAGAACATGGACATGGTCAGTTGGTCACGTTTCTGAGGTTTCCAACTGACAGTGGCAGCGACATCAGGGGCGGATCTAACATTTCCCAATTGGGGGCAAAAGAAAATGGTATGGGGGCAGCAATGGTAAGGGCTGCACCCTTACCATTTTCAGTAGTGTTTCAAATACTTTTATATATAAGCACTGAAATATCTTGGGTTGTTTTTGCATGCCATCTTGTTTGTTGAGGCAGACTGGGCATTGAGGGGGGCATTGCCCCCCCCCCCATGCCTATGCCTAGATCCGCCCCTGAGCGACATGCTTTGGTTTGCTCTGGAGGGTGAAGGGGAGAGGAGAAAAAAAGGAATTCATCCTAGATAAGCAGCCAGTCAGGTTGGGTCTTATCTACATAATCCCCAGTTACACTTCTCTCTCTGAATCTGGAACGTGTGGCCGTGGTGAACATGTGACATTTGTGTCGCAAAGCAAACTCTGGGAGTTGTAACCTTGTAAGTTCACAACCGTTGCATTAACACGTGGAATATCTGCATCTTAGGTGTAACGGCACTGACGTTGACGTAAAGTAAAAGTGCCTTGAAATTGAAGCCTGATAGTACGTTTTAACGGCGGGCGATGGACAAACAACGCCGGCCGACATCCATTCTTTGTTTATGGGAGCCGACGATTCGGGCGACGGCAGCACAACGGGCGACGTGGTCCGACGTGGGCGGGCGACGTCGGCCGGAAAGATAAAAATTGGTGAGCTTTTCGGCCAAATCGACCGACGTTTGCCCGGGGATAACCAATCAGAGCCAAGTGCTGCTTTTTTCCCCCCTCGACCCCAAACCATTCGGCACAGTTTGGTTCCTAGTTCCGTCCCACTTCCTCCTCCACCATACTTTTTTTTCAGTGCACCACAGCACCGTCGTTTACGGTACTCATTATGCATGCCATTCTAAGCGAGAATGTACGATAATGACCGTCGGGGTTGCTCATATCAGCCGATGCTGTTTGTCCATTGCCCGCTGTTAAAATGTACTGTTAATGTACAGTATACTTACCAGTAGTTACTTTACACCACTGCTGCAGCCTTAAAGGGCAACTTTGGTGATTTTCAACCAAGGTTTAGGTTTTAGGTTGTTATCCGAGAAAGTAAAAGATGCGTGTTAATTGCTGCTTTCTTTAGTTTTGGGGATCTTAGCTATGGGAGGGGGCATTCGAACATGGTCCTAAATATGTATTTAGTTTACAAAAATTCAAAGCAGTTTCTTTTTTTCTCAATCATCTACTACAGTCCTAATAAACCACAGGAAAATATAACAGGCCACGGAGGTTCACATGATCTACTGAATGTGAAGTTGAATGTGAAGTTGTTCTTTAAAGACTCCACAAACCAAGAAATATCCACGCAGAATTTGCTAAATCATAATATGTTATTATGTTTCCAAGCAAAAGTGGACTCCTCTCTCTCACTTTCTTGGACATATGCACATCCTCTCTCCGCCTTTCTCTCTTTCTTGGAAATATGCACATATCCATTTTTTTGTTTGTTTTTCTCGAGGCTGGAGCGCCGCACAAAACTTTAACTTGGGGCATTTTATTTTTCCCATTTCCCAGCTCTATACCGCCGCAGCAGTTATCACCCACTGAAGTAGTGTGGTGCTGTTTATAGTATAATCTGCACTCTGCCCTCGCGTCTTATTTTGTTTTCCACGTTTGTTTTGCTAGACAGGATGTGTTTTTGGGGTTACCTAAAGCAATTTTGGCCTGCAGTGTGTTTGGGTTTTTCAAAGTAAGATTTTCAATGCATTTGTAATAAAGTATTTCACTGCGGTATTACTACTCTATTTACTTTAATCAAAGTACTCCTTGCACTACTGCTTGAAGCTATTTTCCCCCAGTGGAAGATGCAGTTCAGCAGGTCAATAAGAATAAAATGAGATCATTGTGGAGTAAACAAATACAAGCGTAGCTTCGGCCAAAGTTCATCTCAGCAGTTATTGTTCTAACTGGCCCAAAACAAAGGCTAACATCTGCTATGATTGGTCAGAAATTCAAGGTCGGGGTGATTTATTATCCCCGCCAACCTGGATTGGCTGAGAGGCTTTTTTTTTGTGCTTGCACCAGTCTCTGTCTCTGAGTGAGTGTGTATTGGGAGTGTGTGTTATCTCTGAACAGCTAATCTCCACCGATCATCATGAAACTAGCATGGGACACTCCCAGTAGGCCAAGGAAGAGCCTCATGGTGAGGCCCTTTATGCCGCAAGCAAGCATTTAAGAACAAATGCTTGCTTGAAATGGCATCCCCAGCGACTATGTTTAGTTTTACTAAGGTTAGGTTTAGGCATGGTTTTACTGAGGTTAGGGTTAGTGTTAAAGGGGAATTACACCCATTTTCAACAATTTGCTATGACATTAATATACCTTAGAGATGTTGTGTGGACATGATAAAAAGTCCCCCACCCCCCATTTTCTGTTTCGTAGTAATGGAGGTCTGGACGACATCATTGACATTGGTGAAACACAACTTGATGACATCATCAAGTTGTGTTTCACCATGTTAATGATTTTTCTTTTAGGACCTATCAAATGTTGGAAATGGGTGGAATTGCATATGACGCTAGACTTTTGAATATGGAATACACTGGTACACATTAAAAAGCAGCATGCAGGCCTGCTAATTTTGAGTCTGTGTGCGACACTGTAGTGTGATCTTATACACATACTGTATGGCAAAGACCAACAAAAAACATTTAAACATCGGGGGCGGATGTATCAGTAGCAGTCACACACTACACTACGCCCACCGGACCCAACAGAGCGCTATGCCTTTTCCTGGGTCTTCATAAGATTAAATGTATTACACTGTGCCCTCAACAAGCACATAGATTAGTGATGCTAATCTTGGAGGCGGAAAAGAACAACCTGCATTTATGTGAATAATTTGACCTGCCCTGAAAAAAGGATGCTTAAGTGTTTAAAAGGCTCAATTTTGGCAAGAACTTGGACTGCTTTCTTTTTATTTTCTTCACAAGGTGATGCAAATGGCACCGATAAAGCAGGGTGTAGTTAGTGGGCACAGATAGCAGCCAGAGTGGATTCAGAACCTCAGTGGCGTTTCTAAGGAATTTGGAGTCCCAGGCAAGATTTTCCCTGTGCCCCCCGTTTGGCTGACTCTGACCGGCCTGTGAAAGGATTTCCAACCAGTGGTCCAGGGACCACCAGTGGTTTTTGAGGGAGTTCCAGTTAAATATGGAAAATTGGTTAACCAGACGTAACTCTTTGAGAGTGCAAAAATGAAACCAAATGGACCCTTGCGGGTCCATGCATTTGGTTTCATGTTTACACTCTCAAGAGTTAAAATATTCATCATCTGAATTAGCCAGAGTAGATGTAAAAGAATGGTCATTTTTTCATCTATGTTTGCCTGTTTTGTGAAATCCAGCCTGGAATTGTGTACAAAAGCAAAATAAATCTTTTCATTTATGATAAAAAACACACCAAGGGGTCTATTTACATACTGTCACCTCTTTTGAACATGTACAAAATTGGAAAAAATACAAAAATCACGGCACCCTCTCTTTAATTCGCACATGCAAGTGCTACAGGACATTGCTTTTCTGAAAACGAGTGCTCCCTAACTCTGTTGGCAAGAGGCTGCAGTCAGAACCAGGGGCGGATGTAACATGTCCCATTTGGGGGGGCAAGAGAACATGTTGGAGGGGCAAGAGAAAATGGTATGGGGGCGGCTTCATCGCCCGTGTCGCTTCGCACCACGGGCGATGAAGCCGCACCCATACCATTTTCAGTTACAGGACTTTTATTCGTCAAGTAAAGCATCACTAATAACATCAGTTGTTTTACTCAGAGAGTTTTCTGTTTTCAATGATGAAATGCTGTTGGTTTAGTGGTGACACAGCTGTTAGTTAGTTAGTAGCAGTAGTAGTGTTTCACATCATTTTAAATATAAGCACTTTAATTTGAAATATCATGGGTTGTTTTGCATGCCATTGTGTTAGGTGGGGCAGACTAAGCATGTAGGGGGGGCATTACCCCCCCATGCCCATGCCTAGATCTGCCCCTGGTCAGAACACCATCAATGCCTTTGGCCTGGTCTGAGACAATCAGTATCATTGGTAACACCTGTGGAGGGAGTAATGAAGCAGCCCGGGTTCTGGCCAATAATAGAGCCTGTTTGCTAGCGAAAATCATCATCATCATCATCATCATCATCATCACCATCATCACCACTGCCTAATGGGTTTTCTGCCCAAATGTATTCTGGAAGGAGTGCAGGCTGGGGACAAGAGGATGAATAGAGATGGGGAGAGAGAGAGAGAGAGGGAGAGGGGAGGCGATGGTGGTGGGGTTTTTGGAGGTGGTTGACAAGTATGTTGTTGCACCGGGTCCCACATTTGCAGTGTTTGGTGTCAAAAGGCGGTTGGTAGAAGCTGAATAACATTAAGGAGGTTCTGCTGACATCAGCGTTTCTCCCCTCTCTCCCTCCCTCCATCCCCTCCTCCTCCTCTGGCTGGTTTTGTCATTTTGTAGGAACTTGTTTCTCTCTCTCTTCTTTTCTTGTTTGCTGTGTGATGAGATATAGACCTTTTATGCTGTGCTAGTCGCGCTGTGCTTCCCATACAAATGGTTCACGAATGGTCCTTTCGTCTGGGTCCTCCAATATCGTTGTTCATTCAGTCGACGTCAGAAAGTGTCGGCACATGCATGCTGCAAACACAACTTGCTTATATTCCACGGCTATTTCGTAACTCTTTTTAAATTGTCTATAATCCTGGGTGGTTCACTCTCTCTGCCAACCTGGGAAGAGCAACAGAATGACCTCACAGTATTTTCACATGACAGGAGCAGGGGCGGATTTAGGCATGGGCATGGGGGGCAATGCCCGCCTAAATACCCAGCCCCCCCCCCCCCCAACACGATGCCATGCAAGACAACCCAAGATATTTCAAATTAAAGTGCTTATATTTAAAATGATTTGAAACATTACTACTGCTACCAACTATAGCTGTATAGTCGCCTTAAAATTGCCATTCGAGCCTCGGACAGCAATTTCAGGCCGAGCTTCGAAGCTTCGCTAAAAAAAACCAATATGCTGCGAACCCCCCCCCCCCCCCCCCCCCCGCCCCCGCGGCGCGCGTCCAGTAACTCTTAAAATCGTGGATGTTGCCATCGGTAGATGAGTTTTCTACTGCCCTGAGATGTGATTGACATCTGTGAATACACCAGTCATGACACCGCTCTCCTTTCTCTCCTTTCTGATGAGACTGATCCGACACAGCCACGGTAACACGCTGTTTTGATTGCAAAAACATGCTGTCCGTCGGCTCGTTTAATTATTTGTTTGCTGTGCACGACTACGTGTCTATTGTCTAAACTGCCTGCTGCTGCTGGCTAGCCTGCTGCTGTCTAGGTAAATACCATACCATAACCATAAGACCAACCAGTCAGCGTGCAGCTCTATAGAGTACAGACGGAGTTGCGCAAACTCCGTTCACTTCCTAGAGCCAGTCTAATGGCGGATCGCCTACATAGACTTCTATTGAGAATGGGACATCTTCAGTGAAAACAATGCATTTCCAACTGCAGTAACAGCGCGTTTCACAGAGAGTTTCTGACCCCTCGATGTCGCACATCTACTAGATGGGGGGAAAAGTTAAATAAATAAATAAATGCGAATGGTTCGGGATCATTAATATTTGTTCGCGTGGCGACCTTAGCGAGCGAATGGTTCGAATCCCGAGCTTCGGTATACAGCCCTACTACCTACTACAATTTTGGCACCACTAAACCAACCATCTTATGGTTGATTTACTTGCCTATATAAAAGTCCTGTAACCGAAAATGGTATGGGTGCGGCTTCGCGCCACAGGCGATGAAGCCGCAACCATACCATTTTCTCTTGCCCCCCTAACTGTGAAATGTTACATCCGCCCCTGGTTACACTCATTCAGAGGAGCCCACACTAAGAGCATGCTCAGACTGGCAAATAGTATCTTTTCCGGCCCCTCACATGTCCTGAATGAAGAATACCAGCTGTTGCCATCCATGAGGCGATTCAGAGTTCCTAAATTTGAGAAAAAAAGACTAAAGAACTCTTTTGTACATCAGTCTGTTCTGCTTCTAACACATAATTGATAAATCCAAGGTCATGCTCGTCATGTTTTGTTCTTTGATTTGCTGTCGTGTCTGTAATGTACTGTATGTTGCACGTGTACTGCATGTTGTCTTGAATGTGAACGCTGTTGCCATGGATGCAAGACAAATTTCAGTGCAAACTTAGCCTGGCTCAGCCCTGAATCAGCACCTTAAAAATACTAGCTTATTTTTTCCCTGTGATTCAAGGACTGGCTTCCCTGCCTTTGGGGCCGTTTGTGTGGGTTGGAAATCCAATCCCAGCTCCTGATTGGCCAAGAGCCCTGTCAATCACTTCAACCCCAACGTTGTCTAGGGGTCTAAGGGGTCTTAGGGGTTCATATGAACCAATCACTGTTAAGACTGCCACTTTGACCACGCCCATCCCAGAAACTGCTGTGGTGGAGAGCGACTTCAGTCTGAATAATGAAGTGAAACGAAATGACAATTCAGACTGGCAGGCTAGTGCAAACTGACAACTAAAGTTGTATTGTATTGTATTCCAACCAGTTCTTGTCCCCTCCATTGTCCAGGGGGAGGCATTCTATAGACCAAGATTACTCCATGTTTTTTGTGAGGTTACCTACCCTGGGGGTCACGGGGGGAGAACACACAGAAAGGCTCTTTTTCTATCCCCACCTCCACACTTGTCCTCGCCTGTGACCAGGGGTATGGGAAAACCCAAGAGTTTCAGAAAAAAAGTTAAATAACCCTTAATACAGGGGTGGGCAATTATTTTTTCCCAAGGGGCCAAATGAGATACATAAAATATCGTGGAGGGCCAAGACTAAAGGCTGAACGAAAGTCTGCATAATATTAATTACATTTTCAAGCTAAAAGTAAGAGTAAGACCAACCATTTTGACACCAGGGCCCTCTATTTATTCAGTATTTGATATTTGCTTTTGTCCACAATTCCAGGCTGGATTTGGAAACAAAACAGTCCAACATACAGATCAAAATGACCATTAATCTTCTACATTCTCTAGTTGTATAGACTTGGGGATAATTTAGATGATGAATATTTTAACTCTTGAGAGCGTAAAAATGAAACCAAATGGACCCGCAAGGGTCCATTTGGTTTATTTTTTACGCTCTCAAAGAGTTACATCCGGTAACCAACTTTCCATATTTAACTGAACCCCACTGGTGGTCCCCGGACCACTGGTTGAAAGCCATGGTACCCTTTCACGGGCAGGTCAGAGTCAGCCAAAAGGCTGCATGTGGCCTTTTGGCTGACGCATACCAGGGCATAATGCCCTGGTATGCCTTAATACATTGTCTTTATGAAAGACATTGCACTGAGCCATGCTGTGAGCTGATAACACTGTGTTATTGATTGATTCCCCAACATAAGGAACAAAGTGTGTCCTTTATCAGTTCAATAAGAGTCACACATGTTGGCTTCCATATAAGGGACATGTATGCTGTATTCCAAGGACCAACCCCACCCTCTGACCACCGTTAACAATGAAATAAATGAAATATTGATTGAATATCCATTAGAGCTCTGAGCTACCAATTTGGTGCGTAATGTTTTTGTATTAGCGGTAACGGCGGTACAGACTGGAGCGATATCGACGCCCCGCTTATCTGTGATTTAGTGATTTCTCCTCATAAGTTTAGCATAAGGCAATTTTCCACTCTGGAAGCACGAGTTTGGTTTTTTTTTTTGTTCCCGTCGCCGCGTAAAAAGATTCACTGTTTGAAAAGCTTTTCATTTTAGCTGCGGGCAAATTCACTAATTAGATAAAGGATTAACATGCTAATCTAAATTGTCTCTTTGCTTCTTTTTTTTTTACCTCCTTCTTCTTGCTATTCCCCCCCAACCATTTCAAAGACATAAGACTGACAGCTCTCTCTCTCTCTCTCTCTCTCTCTCTCTCTCTCTCTCTCTCTCTCTCTCTCTCTCTCTCTCTCTCTCTCTCTCTCTCTCTCTCCTCCCCCCCCCCCCTGTTTCTCTCTCTCTCTCTCTCTCTCTCTCTCTCTCTCTCTCTCTCTCTCTCTCTCTCTCTCTCTCTCTCTCTCTCTCTCTCTGCCTGTCTCTCTCTGTTTCTCTCTATCTCTCTCTTTCTGTCTCTCTCTCTGTTTCGTTATAAGCATATACTGTAATAATAGTAATAATACAGGGTGTGTGTGTGTGTGTGTGTGTGTGTGTGTGTGTGTGTGTGTGTGTGTGTGTGTGTGTGTGTGTGTGTGTGTGTGTGTGTGTAGTGCGTGCCTGGGATGTGAAACAGTGAGCTTGGCTGTGGTAGTGCGTGTCGACCTCCATCCGTACTACCCAGTCTGACAGGTATAGCTCAGTCAGGACTCAGATATTTCCTTTGATGGTTGTGTGGCGGCGCGGCGGTTATTAAATTCAGAAAGTGCACTTCTGTTGGCTCCGTATAGGAGGATCACTATCCGGCTGTGATCTCTACTAAACAGGGAACACTTTGAAGAAGCCGAGAAGCCGCTCCGTCTAACATTCCGTAAAGCTCTGCTATGATATAACAGCGACGAACGTTCGTTCGTCCGCTTGGAGGATGAGAAAACAAGTCAACTAGAGGCTAATAACACTGTGGTCTTCTTCCCTAGGGTGTCTAAAAGGGCTTTCAGACAGTCGGCTTAATTATAATGTATCTCTGGCTGTTATAGAGGCGTGCGTTGGCACTGGTACTGCCCTACGCCATTCACTTCCATTACACCATTCACTGCCATTACCACGGAACAGTACCCTTGAATCCATTTGGTTTCATGTTTACGCTCTCAAGAGTTAAAATATTCATCATGTGAATTATCCCAAGTCTACACAACTAGAGAATGTAGAAGATTAATGGTCATTTTGATCTGTATGTTTGACTGCAGGAGAAATTGGTATGGGGGCAGCCCCATACCATTTTCAGTTACAGGACTTTTATAGGCAAGTAAAGCATCAGTAATAACATCAGTTGTTGTTGAAGTTGCAACAGACACGCAGCATGCATAAAGCTAAAGGTCTGACTCAGAGAGTTTTCTGTTTTCAATGATGAAATGCTGTTGGTTTAGTGGTGACACAGCTGTAGTTAGTAGCAGTAGTAGTGTTTCAGATCGTTTTCATTATAGCATTTTAATTTGAATTTGTGGGGCAGTCGGGACATTTAGGGTGGCATTGCCGCCCCCACGCCCATGCCTAGATCCGTCCCTGTTGGCAATGCACCGTACGCACATCCACGCGCATCATGAGATATCATGGTCAAAGGTGGGCGGATGGCTTTCCTGCATAATACCGCTAAATGTCCGCATGGTTAATTTAGCGCGGCCACAGCGGTGTCACATTGCAGAGCAAAGCATGTAACTGCGGTGGGGAAAAAAGAACATCCAGCATGGGTAGAAAAGTCAGTGAGTTATGGCGTGCTGAGTGCACAGTTTACCGCACGCCATTCGTGCACAGCGCAGCACACTGCCATGAAACCACTGACATTATTGTAATGAAGGGGCGAGATGCTCCGCTGATCAGCCGCCATAAAAGCATATGGTCCATGGAGACGTCTACATCTGCACAGAGACGGATGGAGACAAACTATCATCCAGATATATATACGCCGCTCATGTAATGAGGATTAATTTCAATGTCTTGGGTATAATAGCGTTAGCCACTACGTCTGTTGTTGGAGTTCTTTTTAATAAAGCGGCTATTGATTGAAAGCCTTATTTATTCTCGTAAAGAGCAATTGAGGTTCAACCTCATTTGAAACGCTGCCAAGATCTCTCTCTCTCTCTCTCTCTCTCTCTCTCTCTCTCTCTCTCTCTCTCTCTCTCTCTCTCTCTCTCTCTCTCTCTCTCTCTCTCTCTCTCTCTCTCTCTCTCTCTCTCACACACACACGCACGCACGCACGCACGTGTGTGACCCGCAAGGGTCCATTTGGTGTCATTTTTACACTCTCAAGAGTTAAAATATTCATCATCTGAATTAGACATTTTAGAATGTATGTTTTGCTTGTTTTGTTTCCCAAATCCAGCCTGGAATTGTGGACAAAAGCAAAGAAAATATCCAGCAAGTAAAATATCCTGAATAAATTGTGGGCCCCTGGTATCAAAAAGGTTGAAAACCCACTGTTGTAGACTGTTCCACAGTGGCAAATAGGAATTGGAGCATGGAAGCGTCCGATGAACAGGAGCGCTGATTCTCCCTCTCTCTCTCTCTCTCTGTTACCACATAGGTCAAGTCAAATGGCCTTTTTAAATTCTTAAAACATTCTCCCCAGTTTTTACTTGTTCTCCGTTCTCCTACTCCCCCGCTGTCTCCACTGTCAGGCCTTTTATTTTACGCCCAAATGCACAAACATGCGCCGACGCCCCTCATATGCATGGGTAAACATGCCTCCTAGTACTCAATGTGCGCACAACGGGCCATGATACACTCGGGCACGCACGAGCGCGAGGTGCACGTCGGGGTATTTTTAACGGGTGCTGCTTGTGTGTGCTCGCTTATATGCTTGCACACGCGCACCGACCCCACCGCACATCAAAGCAAAGACTATATCAGCGCAGTAGTCAGGGCTCTATGAACAATTTCAATCTGCAACAGCTTTATAGCCGACGATATGTAGTCAGAGTTCATCTCTCTCGGCTAAGGCACGCTTGATCTGCTGAAAAAAAAAAAAAACGCTGGAGATACTGTAAGTTGTAGAAGAAGTAGTAGTGGTAGAAGATGTAATCTGTCTGGATGAGTTTTACTTTAAAGACGGAGTGCTATGGTTTTTTTTCCTCCACCCTAAAACATGATAATCAGGTATTTTTGGAGGAAGATTTATTATTATTTTTTTAAGCGTACAGTATTTGTTAAAATGTCGTTTTCATGTGGTCGCCCTCACCAGTTCATTAAGTATGCCTGGTTTGCCAGGTGGGTGGTGATGGGTGGAGATCCACCTGAACTGAAGTCACACCCACAGCTTTGAGTATGATTAAGGATGAGGAGTTAGGGGAGGAGCTGATAATGGGATGTCTCTATATTATTATTTTTTTCATTGGCACGTTTGATTGGAAAAGTTCAGCCCCCAGGGAGAATCCCTAAATACAAAGTGAAGACATCACTAGAAAACACACCAAGGAGTCTAACCCTCCAAGGCCCGGACTTAGTTCTACTTGGGGAAAAAAAAACTGTTTTCAACTTTACTAATAGGTTGTACTATACCATGATCTATTTAAAATGAATTAATTAATTAATTATAATCAATTAAAACATGGGGGGTATCTTTTAATATAATGAATGTACATTTTCTAGACATTCTAATAATCATGAAAATATATTCATTGCAGTCATTTTACAGAGATTAATTGGAGAGGCTAATTGCAGCCTCTGTGGGGGATAAATAGTGGGCCCTGGGATCAAAAAGGTTGAAAACCACTGGTATTTGCCTCTGAGGTTTAGTGGAGTAGAAGTATAAAATATGTAAGCCACGCTGAAAACGTAGCAGTATTTGGAGTACCGTCTGTGTCAGGGTGGAGACCTTGTAGGTGGAAACGTGGAGCTATAACAAGGGCGGATCTAGGCATGGGCATGGGGGGGCTTAATGCCCCCCTAAATGCCCTGACTGCCCCACCAAACATGATGGCATGCAAACAACCCAAATTTCAAATATATTTCAAATTAAAGTGCTTATAATTAAAATGATTTGAAACACTATGCTACTAACTAACTACAATTGTCAAACCAACAGCATTTCATCATCGAAAACAGAAAACTCTCTGAGTCAGACCTTTAGCTTTATGCATGCTGCATGCCTGTTGCAACTTCAACAACTGATTTTGTTATTGATGCTTATACTTGCCTAATACCTAAGTCCTGTAACTGAAAATGGTATGGTTTTTAATATTAGATCTACAAGCTCATATCGCGCCACTCTGTGGCGTGATATGAGCTTGTAGATCTGATATTTTCCAATAGCTAATGTGTAACATATCGTGTTGAACACCAACATGCGTTCAGTACACAGTGTTAAAGACGGAGTGCTATGGTTTTGGTATGTTTTTTTCAAAATATGGCGACACGGGCGATGAAGCCGCCCCCATGCCATTTTTCCTGCCCCCCCACCCCCTCGCCCCCAATTGTGAAATCTTATATCCTCCCCTGAGCTATAAGAGGCACATTTCCTCCCTGACAACAACCTGCGATGTACTTTTCCTCCGTAGCGATTATCTGAGCACAGCACCCGTGTGTGTGTGTGTGTCAGCGTCAGCGTGTAAAGAGGAAGCTCAGTGAATGCAGTGACGGTGTCGGTTGCACCGGCGGTGGTGGCATGACGCAGGCAGGCACCTCCGCCTCGCCTCGCTCTGCTCTGCCACTCGGACCGCCTGCTGAGTGAGGCATCAGGGGCGGATCTAGGCATGGGCATGGGGGGGTGGGGCAATGCCCCCCTAAATTATGCCCTGACTGACTGCCCCACCAAACATGATGGCATGCAAAACAACCCAAGATATTTCAAATTGCTTATTTTTTTTTAAATGATTTGAAACACTACTATACTGCTACTACAGTTGTGTCACCACTAAACCAACAGCATTTCATCATTGAAAACAGAAAACTCCCTGAGTCAGACCTTTAGCTTTATGCATGCTGCGTGTCTGTTGCAACTTCAACAACTGATGTTATCATTGATACTTCACTTGACTAATAAAAGTCCTGCTGCAACTAAAAATGCTATGGGTGCGGCTTCATCGCCCGTGTCGATTCGCGCCACGGGTGATGAAGCCATACCATTTTCTCCCCCCCCAATTGGGAAATGTTACATCCGGCCCTGTGAGGCATGCCAGCCACTGTCAGACACACATGACATCACGCACAAGCTAAAATGTCAAAGCCCAAATGAAAGGACCTTACAAACGCTGGTTGGAAAGGTGGCAAGGCTGCTCATTAGGGGAGAGCGACGCAGTCGCAACCCAGCCTGCTGCACCGCACCGCACTCACATAAAACGCTGTTTTTTTCCTCCCTCTCCACCTCTCCATCTCTCTCTCTCTCTCTCTCTCTCTCGGAGAGTGAGAGACGTGAACCCGGCATTAACTCTGTCTGATTTTTATTTTTATTTTTTCAGAAAACTCTTTTGCACAGGAATGCTTGACAACACCACTCCTAGATCCAGACTTCTCTAAGGGGTGCAAAGCTTTAGTTCTGATACGCCAAAGCTCTTGACAATCATTAGACCGACAACCTATAACCCCCCAAAAACCTGACCTAAACCTGACCCGTTGAAAACCCAGTGGTTTTCAACATTTTTTATACCATATAAGAAAAGAATATATATAAAAGTAAAAGTACTAGAAACAAGCAAAATAATCGTGGGGTAAGTTAATTGTTGATAATCTTTTCTCTTGGTTAGTATATCCTTCAAGAACAACAAGATCAACAAGAGCAATCATATTTTAAGTCTAGATTTAAGATTACAAGACTTGCTTCGTTCAGAGTTTTTTTTGCAGTGTATTTTGTTTAAAACAGCCAAACATACAGACCAAGATGGCCATTCATCTTCTACCCTCTCTAGTTGTGCAGACCTGGGTTAATGATGAATATTTTAACTCATTTAACGCTCTCAAAAAGTTACATCTGGTTAACCAACTGTCCATCATTTTAGCTGGGCACCACCTTTGACTTTACACCTGGAATCTTCCCAAGGACCACTGGTTGAAAACCACCGTTATAACCACAAACATGCCGCAACACATGTTGAACAGACGACCGCATGTCGGGTAGCGAAGGACTGTTTCCGTTTCCGTTTGTGGGACCTTTGGTGTTTTGGATAAGCGTTGCTGCGGTCATCCGAGGAACTACAAGACTGTATATCAGGGGTTTTCAACAGGTGGTCCGGGGACCACCAGTGGGTTCCAGGTGGTCCCCAGCTAATGGCCCTTGCGGGTCCATTTGGTTGAATTTTTATACTTTTATTCATCATCTGAATTAGCCCAAGTCTACACAACTAGAAGAAGCAAAAGAAATCTTTAGTTTTGGGCTCTGTGGGGCTAAAATGTCCTCAAATGGTGGTCCGTGGCTCAAATGCCGAATAAATGGTGGGCCGTGGTATCAAAAAGGTTGAAAACCCCTGCTGTATATAGATAAAGTGCAGTTGTAAACTCTGGTATATTAGGATTGTGAGCATGTGGGTCCGCTACTTTCATTGTGGTGTGAATAATAATAATATTTGAAGTTTGAAGACAGGGAGTGAGAGCATGTGGTGAGTTGACGCACATGGCAGCACCATGGGCAGACTGCAGACAGGGCTATTAGTAGATGGGAGCATTAACGGCCAGGGGCGGATTGGCCATCTGGAGTACAGGGAGTTTTCCCGGTGGCCTGTGCCACCTAGTGGCCTGGACAGTTTTTTTTTTTTTTTTTTAGTTCATTTTAAGTCCAGGGCAGGCCAGGGTGTCAGGCCCAGGCCAGGCAAACTAGTGTGCTCGCGCTGCTGGAGGCAGTGTTGCCAACTGCCAAGATCCAAAATGCACTAGTGGCACTTCCAAAATGCACTAGAATGTGCTAGATGCTCGCCTGGAACATACAGATCAAAATGACCGTTAATCTCCTACATTCTCTAGTTGTGTAGATTAAGTTAGGCTAATTCACATGATGAATATGGTCCATTTGGTTTCATTTTTACGCTCTCACAGAGTTACATCTGGTTAACCAGCTGCCCCCCCCCCCTCCAGGGTGGCCTGGCAAAGGCAAAATTGTCCCGGTGGGAAAATATGTGCCAATCCGCCCCTGTTAACGGCGACCGCGCAGCTCTGCATCACTATAGATGCTTAGCAGCCCATTCCGTATTCATGGCAACCGAACTATTCTCACGTGTGTTCAACAAGGATTTACACAATGTTCTCCACCGGCCCAGAAACCTTGTATCTACAGTATGTACGTCATAATAATGCCACTTTTTTATGTCCACCCTTCCCCTCTCGGGGAAACAGAATGTCCTGCTTCATAATGCTATTATGCTATTATAATGCAAGGGGCCACAAAGGAAACATGGGTGGAGTTTTTAAATCTTATTTCGTGTTATAGTTTTTAGCATAACTGTTACTGTACTTGCACTGACTGTTGATGCTAAAATATTCAATCAATCAAAGTTTTTTGCAAAAATGGTAATATGGAGGCCAGGCAGAGAGAGAGAGGGTGTGTGTGTGTGTGTGTGTGTGTGTGTGTGTGTGTGTGTGTGTGTGTGTGTGTGTGTGTGTGGTGTGTGTGTGTGTGTGTGTGTGTGTGTGTGTGTGTGTGTGTGTGTGTGTGTGCGCGTGTGCGTGTGTGTGTGTGTGTGTGCGTATTAACTGTTTGTACATACAAGGTTTTCCACCTGAGCGCGAGACATCATTACCGCTGACAATGATTTGCATACTGAACTCCCATCGCGGTACAGTCCCCTCCTCTCCTTCTGTCTCAAACTCTGAGAATGATCCTTCTTTACATTCCCTGTACGTCTAAAGGTGATGCACCGGTGTGTGATGGAGTGTGTGTAGCCTGTCAGTGCAATCACCCCCCCCCCCCCCCCCCCCCCCCCAACACACACACACACACACACACGCACACACACGCACACGCACACACACACACACCTTACAGAATGCTCATTTAACACATCTGAAGACAGAGGACAGAGCAGGAGCACGTACACATCTTCCCTTCCCTTTCTGTCCATCATCGCTGATAGCATCCGCTTTGTATGGGTAGAATACAGACCGAAAGGCCTGATTATTTTTAATTAATCAATCGCTTCATTAATTCAAGACAAATACCTTGTCTTCACTGTCGAGCAGAAGCCATCTCTCCGCATTTCGTTTCATTACAGGCATTTAAATATTTTTCATAGATGAATGCCCCACTTTATCATCCTGTAGTTTACGTCATCCTGTGTGTTTAGTAAAACTGAATTGCTGAATGGTGTGAATTGCGATGAGAACATTATGACTGATGAGTACGGTATAAACCTAATATACAGCAACCTTCGCCGTGTTTCTTCATTAGTTGGATCCACAAGAGCACAGTGTGCCGGCCGCTTCTACTGAGACCCTTAGAGGTTATCCTCTATCTCAGGGCTGCCCAAAAGGTAGATGGTGATCTACCAGTAGATCACACAGACCATGCAGGTAGATCACATGACAGTCCCCCCAGCATAGATCTGTAACTCTTGAGAGCGGTAAAATATTCATTTTACCGCTCTCAAGAGTTAAATTATATTTAAACTTCTGAATTACGTGATTCTCAAGAGTCCGCACAAGTAGAAAATGGAGAATAAGTGTTATTTTGACCAACGTTTTGCCAGGTCTCTTAGTTTTGAGTGCAAGAAACTAAACATCACAAACTGTCAACTCAAACCTCAAATACTGTTCTCAAATGTCATTAATAGCATATAGAGGAAAACCCTTCCAATTCTCCCCCTCTATTTTTCATTATAAAGTGCATTATTCTTAAACACTAACAATAATAATAACAGTAAGTAACGCCATCACCACTATATTTAAAAGCTCAAACTTTCTAGGGGGCCTTGAAATAGATTTTCAGTAATGGAACAATCACATTGTCGATGTGTAGATCTTGTTGAGCCGCTCATTTTGAAAGTAGCTCTCAGTGCTCCGCAAGTCATACTTTTACCTCTTCATACTCTTATGAAGAGGAGAGTCCTTATGCAGAGCATAAAAGGTCATTTAGAAGCTGTGTAAGCAGCAGTTACGAGTAGTGTCTCTCCTCCTAAAATAGTAGGCCTAATGGGATGCAGTAGACATGTTCAAAACATACATCAAACGTACATAAACAACATCTACCATGTGAGTCGTCATTAATTCATATTTTTTTATTATTATACCGTATATCGGTGCAGGCATTCTTGGGTGAACTCGTGCTGTCTGTATGTGAACAGTCTAGTGTGTGCTGCTATTTGTGTCTCTATGCTGTGCGTTTGTGCGTGTATTGTATAGGGGTGTACGTGTGGGTATGTGAGCGGCTGCCTGCGTGCCTCGGAGCGCTGTGCGTGCGTGCGTGTGTGCGTAGTTGGAGCGCTGTGCCAGGGGCGGATCTAGGCATAGGCATGGGGGGCGATGCCCCCCTAAATGCCCAGTCTCCCCCACCAAGCAAAACAACCCGAGATATTTCAAATTAAATTGCTTGTATTTAAAATGATTTGAAACACTACTACTACTGCTACTACAGCAACTACCGTCACCACTAAACCAACAGGATTTCATCATTGAAAACAGAAAACTCTCTGAGTCAGACCTTTAGTTTTATGCATACTGTGTGTCTGTTGCAACTTCAACAACAACTGATGTTATTATTGATGCTTTACTTGCCTAATATAACTCCTGTAACCGAAAATGGTATGGGTGTGGCTTCATTGCTCGTGGCGTTTAGCGTCACGGGCGATGAAGCCGCCCCCATGTCATTTTCTCCTGCCCCCCCCAACTGGGAAATTTACATCCGCCCCTGCGTGCTGTGCGTGTGTCTGTGCGTGTGTGCGTGGTTGAAGGAGTGCTTGTTGAGGCATGGCTGTCTCGTTGGAAGATTTATTCAGCGTCCCAGACATGAGGAGGAGTAAATATTTGTCATCGAGGGACCAACACACATCAGTCACTTCGCTCCGCATTACACAGAAAACGGCACAAAGAAGATCGTTCTTTTTCCATTCTACCCCACCGAGTCTCACGCCCCCATTTCTGCCTGCACATTCTCTTTGTGTTTGATAACGAAATGCATAAGAAACCATAGGACCTCTGCAATATAGTTAACTCTACTGTATATATAATATATTGTCGCTTTTAGGGCAAAAACCTCCCACCTCCAACTTTCAGTAGTTCAGAGAAGTCGTCCTTTGAAGATAGAGTGCATGATTTCGTTTTTTTTGTTTTAAGAGCTGATATTACTTAGTAGTCTTGGGCGTTATTGGTATCTTTTTAGTATTGTTATTCATAACGTGTTAATTCAATTCAATATTACCGGTATTGACCACTAGGTATCAATAGCGTGCAATCAGAGTCGGACACACGGACCCCTTGGTTTTGTTTTTTATTTACAACAATATCTTCCCTATGTATTTGGGGTTTCTTCCTGGGGGCTGAAACCTTTCCAGTCAAATGCACCAATGAAAAAATGTGCGTGTGTCTAATTTCCGGACTATAACCCGCTACTTTTTTCACATGCTTTTGACCCTGCGGCTTATACAACAGTACGGTCAATCTATGGATTTTTACAGGTGTAACTCTCTGAGAGCGTAAAAATGAAACCAAATGGACCCTTGCGGGTCCATTTGGTTTCATGTTTACACTCTCAAGAGTTATGATATTCACCATATAAATTAGCACCGCTTAATGAATAAGTCATGGTCGTTTTAATCTCTATGTTTTGCCTGTTTTGTTTGTGAAAATCCATCCTGGACAAAACCAAAATAAATCTTTAGTTTTGGTTTCTGTGGGGTGAAAATGTTGTCAAATGGTGGTCCTTAGCTCGAAAGCTGAATGAATAGTGGGCCCTGGTATGAAAAAGGTTGAAAACCACTGCTGTAACATGAAGCTTGTTGTCTGGTGCGGCTTATAGTCAGGTGTGGCTTATACAAGGAAACATCAGTATTTTGCCCCAAATTTAGCTGGTGCGGCTTATATTCAGGTGCGGCTTATACTCCGGAAATTACGGTGGTATATGTGTTTTTGACTGCTGTGCCTTTTTGACAGTTACAGTAAAGCGGGAAAGTGAAAAGGGGAGAGACACACGGCAAAGGTCGCGCCATGAACGGGAATCGAACACATGACACGCTGTCAGGGGATTATGTGGCATGTGCCTGGACCATTAGGCCAGCCGGCCGGGCACCCCCACCTCTGTAGTATTTTAGTATAGGTACTTTGTTACTTTATATCGCAGTACAGTCCCTACTGTTGTAAAGCGCTTCGGTCTCAACAGTAAAACCACACCTAACAAAGCCGACACCTTCACAAAACACACAAAGACAAATGAAAATGTCATGTATTTTGGACGCTGTCCGTCCGTCCGTCTCCACCACTTAAGACTAGCTCGACATGAAACTGCGCAATATTCCGCGCCGTGATTTTAATTGAATTAATTTCTGAGGACATTGTACCGCGCCGACGGCATCGTAAAAACGTTGTTATGGCCGCCGTTTATCATCGTGATGTAAATCATGCCCAGTGATTGCTCAATGATGCCTTTCTGCTGGGACATGACACTGGGGGGGTGATAATTGGCTCCAAAGGGCACGCAAAGTGTCGGGGACCACAGGGGACCACCAAACACCATACCTGCTGCATGTGGTGTTTTATTTTTGTCGTTCTGTCTACCTCAGTGGCTTCCAACCTTTAACGGATCAGGGACTCGATCTCACACAATTCGGGCTCCACCCAAATGATTATAACATGGTAGCTCAGTGGTTTTCTACCTTTTTCATACCAGGGCCCATTATTTATTCAGCATTTGCGCCCCGGACCACCATTTGATGTCATTTTAGCCCCACAGACCCCAAAACTCAAAGATTGGTTTCATTTTTACGCTCTCAAAGAGTTACATCTGGTGAACCAAACACCATCATTTACCTGGTGACCACCTGGAACCGTCTTAAGGACCACTGGTGGTCCCCGGACCACCTGTTGAAAACCCCTGTGGTGGCTGATAGGTCCAGTGGTAGCTGATAGGATCAGTTGTTGTTGAAGTTGGAACAGACATGCAGCATGCATAAAGCTAAAGGTCTGACTCAGAGAGTTTTCTGTTTTCAATGATGAAATGCTGTTGGTTTATGTGGTGACACAATGGTAGTTGGTAGCAGTAGTAGTGTTTCATATCATTTTAAATATAAGCACATCACTTTGAAATATCTTGATAATAGCGAAAAAATAAAAAGTGCAAGATGTTTGGCCATTATTTCTGGTACAGAAGGTCCAATCCGTTCAGTTCAGAGCCTGTTGGAAGTGTGACTACACCTCAGTCCAAAGGACCCTCATTGGCTCAGGGCCGTTGAGCCGTCCATGTGCAGAACATTGTGCACACTTGGCACAAGCCAGGCATTCATCCCTGTTTCACGTGGAGTCCACTCATCTCAAGGCGAGTCTGTTGGACAGATCTCACAGCTGACTTACAGTGTATAATAGACGAGGTTAGTACTGTAATGTACCTTTGGAAACTCAGATCCCACAAGCAATGTTAAAGATGGAGTGCCATGAATTTTTTCTACCCTAAAACATGATCATCAGGTATTAATGTTATATGAAAAGTAAGAGTTTTTCCCCAAAAGTGTACAGTGTTTGTTAAACTGTCATTTTTATGATTCCACCCAGCCAGTTCATTAAGTATGCCTGGTTTGCCTGGTGGGTGGTGATGGGTGGAGATCCAGCTGAACTGAAGCCACACCCACAGCTTTAGTTGCATGATAAAGGGGAGGAGTTAGGGGAGGGGCTGAACACGTGATGTCACTATAGTGAAGTTTTTTTCATTGGCATGTTTGACTGGAAACGTTCAGCCCCCAGGAAGAAACCCTAAATACAAAGGGAAGACATCATTGCACATAAAAAACACACCAAGGGTCTATTTACATACTGTCACCTCTTAAACATGTACAAAATTGGAAAAAATACAAAAATCACAGCACCCACAATCAATGTTAACAACACTCTCAGTGCCAGCCATTTTTCATATTTCTTAGGTAGCCAGTGCCAGCGATTTTCATCTAAAAGTCATATGTCATATTTCATATTTCGGTCCATGTTTCCCGTTGGACAAGTTACAAGTTGGTGGCACACTTCCGGTCCCGGATTGGTCCGTCCCTTATTTTGGTCCGTTCTGACTGGAATATGCGATCGCTGCTCGCTGCTGTTATCATTGGGATCGTATCAAACCAGCGACGGTAAGCGACGTAGAGAGACGTAGATCAACCTAAGCGGCATCGGTCATAACTTTTATTTGATAATGATAAGCCTGACGTAGCTCTACTTCAAGGGCACGCAAACTGTTAAAGATGGAGTGCCATGATTTTTTTCTACCCTAAAAAAGTAAGATTTTTTTTGTGTGTGCAGTGTTTGTTAAACTGTCTGCTCTATGATTCCACTCAACCAGCTCATTGAGTATGCCTGGTTTGCCTGGTGGGTGATGGGTGAAGATCCACCTGAACTGAAGCCACGCCCACAGCTTTAGTTGTATGATAAAGTGGAAGGAATTAAGGGAGGGACTGAACATGTGATGTCACTACATTGAAGTTTTTTTCATTGGCACATTTGACTGGAAAGGTTCAGGCCCCAGGAAGAAACCCTAAATACAAAGGGAAGACATCATTGCACATAAAAAACACACGAAGGGGTCTATTTACATACTGTCACCTCTCACACATGTACAAAATTGAAAAAATAAAATACAAAAATCACGACACTCTCTCTTTAAACAAGAGAAAGGGGGAAAAAACAAGAGCACAGCAATGCATCCCACTCAGGCAGACACACATACATTCATTCTATGTCCAGTAATAATCCAGTATTATACCTACGGGACATGCATTATGAAGTGGATAGCATTGTGTATCCACCATAAAGCCACATTAAACCTACAGGACATAATACTGGATATACTGTATGGCCATTACATCTGTGGACTGAACGCTACGCGTTGCCTTGGGAGACATTGTGAGTTAGAGTGTGTGTGTGTGTGTGTGTGTGTGTGGTGTGTGTGTGTGTGTGTGTGTGTGTGTGTGTGTGTGTGTGTGTGTGTGTGTGTGTGTGTGTGTGTGTGTGTGTGTGTGTGTGTATTTCTGTTTGTTAAAGAGGGAGTGAAACAGTCCCCACAATACAGTCCCCCCCACCGCCTAGATGCCTCCAACAATTAATGGTGATCTTAACCAATCACTTTACCCAGTGCTAGTCCTAATGCAGTCCCCATAGTGCTACTGTGTGTTCGTTTGATTTGTGCACTGACCCACAAGGAGTCTTTTAAGTGGTTTGATTGTGTGTGTGTGTGTGTGTGTGTGTGTGTGTGGGTGTGGGGGGGGGGGGGGGGGGGGGGGGTTGCTTGCGTCGCCATATGTTTGGATTAGTTTGAAGTACATTGCGTTGTGTATAGTGTCATGACAATACGATCGAAGCCAATTCTCCATGCACCAGCACTCCGTTATGGCTCTGATATAAAGCATAATGCAATGCATGACCACCAGAATGCCGGCCGGCCGGCGCTCGTAAAAATGACAATTTCACCTCCGTGAAGAATTATGTCCTCCTGTCCGACATAACCTCATTTAACCTCCAAGCCGTGTACTAAAACTCCGACCTAACTGCCGACGCTGCTGACATTTGCACGCACACGCGTGCACACACACACGCGCGCACACACACACACACACACACACACACACACACACACACACACACACACACACACACACACACACACACACACACACACACACACACACACACACACACACAGTGCACAAACACACACGCACATGCAGAAGTACTATACTGGTGAGGACATTCATAAGACTCTGATTTTAAGGTTAAAGCTCCGTTGTGAGCCAAGTATTTTGTCTAAATGTAAACGGAATTCCCCAAATCCATTCATCATCATATCCACAGAACAATCGTGTATCTTGTGACAAACAGGGCAACGGTCCTCGCAAAGTTAGTTATCAAATTCCAAGTGTACTACATGCAAGTAGACGTGTGTGCACGTCGCACACACGCACATACAAAGTTATGCAAACGAACATGCAACATCATCAGAAAGTTGAGCGTCGGTACTGAAAGTGACCTCTGCAGATGATTATGGCCGGCCTGTGCTGCTTCGGGTTGCGAAAACACCATCAGGAGGACCGCACCTTTCCACGGCCATGCCATGCCGTGCCAGTCCGGGCCGGGCGGGCCGGTCCGAGGCGGCACATCGTCACCCAGGGGCGGATTGGCACATATTTTCCCACCGGGACAATTTTGCCTTTGCCAGGCCACCCTGGGGGGCAGCTGGTTAACCAGATGTAACTCTTTGAGAGCGTAAAAATGAAACCAAATGGACCCTTGCGGGTCCATTTGGTTTCATTTTTACACCCTCAAGAGTTAAAATATTCATCATGTGAATTAGCCCAACTTAGTCTACACAACTAGAGAACGTAGAAGATTAATGGTCATTTTGATCTGTATGTTCCAGGCGAGCATCTAGCGCATTCTGGTGCATTTTGGAAGTGCCACTAGTGCATTTTGGATCATGTCCAGGCCACTAGGTGGGGCAGGCCACCGGGAAAACTCCCTGTACTCCAGATGGCCAATCCGCCCCTGTCGTCACCTCAGATGGCGTTCGCCCGTTGACCCCCCCCAGCCCTCGCCCCCCTCTAACAAAGCCCCCGCCCCTGTCGTCCTCGCGTCAACCCTCGTCCTCTGCGCCTCGGCGGATACGTTGGCGTGTGAGATGATTAACCTGGCAGGTGCGAGGTGAGCTTGCGTCGGCCTCAGTGTTTTAGTGAGCTGTCGTCTTCCGTCTGCCTGTGGGCAGCAGAAGGTCGGCCCCCCCGGCTGACTAATGGCCGCGGTCACACTGGAGCTGGACGCCGGCCCATTAGGAGGACAGCGTCGTCGTTAGGAAACCAGCACACTTTTCAAACAGCCTGACCCGTTGCCTGGCCATGATGCACGCTGATTATTAGCAAAGTTTTTATTTGGACTGAGAGGTGCATGCCATGGTGGCTCTCTCTCCAGGGGTAGAAGAGCAATTATGATCAGTATATACACGGTGAACTGTGGCCTTTTTCCTTTTGTGATATAAAACACATACATGCACGCGCGCACACGCACACATACACGCACACATACACACACACGTAAACAACACACAGGTATAAATGAAGGAAGAAACCAGAGTCTGTGATAGTAAGAAGATACTCTTGCACTGGACTTCCACTGTATTCCAAAAAATAATTTAAGTTAAGTGCACACAGGTATCATCAGGTGAAAATATGTTACTTTTTAGTATTATAGTATAATATTTTATATATATACTGTATATATCTAACACCTTAGAAATAGTAATAATAATATTACATTACTTATCACTTGAATAAAATAAAAATGTATTACGTATTACTATATTACTTTCCCAATTCCCCGCCTCCCACCCGCAAAGGAATAGAGATTTACAAAACAATCTGTTTAGCGACAACTTGCAACAACTGTGATAACTTGTAGTGTAGTTCATGTGTGCAGAATGCTGTGGTGGATTAGGATCTACAAACTACAGTGCATCTCCTGATGATCTGTTGATAGATCTCATAAATCTGTTCTGTTTTCACAGCATGCAACAACAAACTCAAAAATAATAAGTAATGAGGCTTGTTTTGGCAGAGTGACATATTACACATTTTGGCAGAGTAGAGTAATATCATTGCTTTTGCTGGAAAGGGTAGTACATAATATTACAGTAATATGTAATATTTAATTAGTTACTGCCCCCCACACTGTTGAAATATAGATAAATAGCTAAAGTAACCCCTAAACAAGCTGATCTGCTGTTATAATGTTTTGTGTGATGCAGTGGTATAATCAAGCATGGCCTTAGCGTACAAAACAAGTTAGAATGGAGTTTTGCCAGACAGTGAAATGATTAAACTTCACATGAGGCGATGTAAATGCAGTGACGCAGTCAAGCACATTAGCCGTTGATGCCCGGAGACATTTGGAGCCCACGTACTGTGCCATCTGTAAAGCAAAATGACAAAAATGTAACGGCAGTAAACAGAAATTTTCGGTGGAGCCCGGTGTCTTCCACTAGTAGCCAGGGGTTTTCAACAGGCGGTGCGGGGATCACCAGTGGTCCTTGAGAGGGTTCCAGGTGGTCCTCAGCTAAGTTGGTTAACCAGATGTAACTCCTGAGAACGTAAAAATGAAACCAAATGGACCCTTGCGGGTCCATTTGGTTCCATTTTTACACTCTCAAGAGTTAAAATATTCATCATCTGAATTAGACATTTTGGAATGTACGTTTTGCTTGTTTTGTTTCCCCAAATCCAGCCTGGAATTGTGGACAAAAGCCAAAATAAATCTTTAGATTTGGGGTCTGTGGGGCTAAAATGTCCTCAAATGGTGGTCCGTGGCTCAAATCCTGAATGAATGGTGGTCCCTGGGATGAAAAAGGTTGAAAACCACTATACTAAGTGGTTAACCGTTTGAGCACCGTTAAATCTAGAAAAGAACAGAATTAATTCCCAAGCTCCCAGCGGGACGAATTGTGACACACTGTGAGCTTCAAAGTCTGCTAATTTTGAAATTGGGAAAAAAATGCCTATATTATTTTTAAGGTTAAACTACTGGGACACATTGGCTGCATGGTTCAGTGTTTCCAACTTGCTATATTTAGCTTTTCTTCAGACCCCGTCCTAGCGCCAAAATAAGTGGAAAACTACTGGCGGAAAATCCACTGTTTTTTTGCTGGTAGTTGGGGTGAAATTGGTTGACAGGCACCAGAGATAAAACTCTCGTTTTAACTATTTTTCCTCCTATGATAGAGTCATCCTTCCTAGAAAGGGCCACTCATAACCAAATGTAGACAAATTGCTTTTTTGAACAACATTTTGCCAGTTATTTCTCCTAAATTAGTCCGAGAGACTAAACTCAACATCAAATGCTGGTCCTCCGTGGATAAAATGCAGAATAAACAGTGGGCCCTGGTATGAAAATAGTTGAAAACCACTGCTCTAGCGCATTCTAGTGCATTTTGGAAGTGCCACTAGTGCATTTCGGATTTTGGCAGTTGGCAACACTGGCATGGTTTTAGTCATTAAAAAAGTCATCATCTTTTATCAGCAGAAGCGGTGCATGTTCTGGCTCTATTTCTGATCAGTATTCACAAACTGTGGCTTTTGTTTGTCACACACACACACACACACACACACACACACACAAACGGGCGGTGCGCCGTACGCTTGCTGCCCGCACGTATTAATGACACTTTTATCACGGGTGTGTGTACACGCTAATAAGAAAATGTGCATGGAAAATGGAGAAAAGGGAGAGTGACGAGGTGTCAGGGAGTGATGTATGTCTTTCATCGGACACAGAACATTTAGTTTTCATTAAGAGTTAAACACGTACACCATACATTAGCGGGGTTCAGTGGCGGCCGTGCTGCCGCGCCTCACTGTGTCTCATTCTGATGAATTAGCTGCAGTCAGCACACACACACACACACACACACACACACACACACACACACACACACACACACACACACACACACACACACACACACCACACACACCAGGGCCGGATTTAGCCAGCCCCACTGGGGTGGGCTGGAAGAATGGCAAGGTGGGCAACTCCAAAGTTTTTTTTTTTTCATATGAAGCAGTGGTTTTTCAACCTTTTTGACACCTGGGCCCACTATTTATTCAGCATTTGAGCCACGGACCACCAGTTGAGGACATTTTAGCGCCACAGATCCCAAAACTGAAGAATTATTTTGCTTGTGTCCACAAGACCAGGCTGGATTTGGGAAACAAAACAGTCAAACATACAGATCAAAATGACCATGAATCTTCTACATAGAATTGGGATAATTCACATGATGGATATTTTAAACTCTCAAAGAGTTACATCTGGTTAACCAACTTTCCACCATTTAGCCTGGGGGGACCACCTGGAACTCTCTCAAGGACCACTGGTTGAAAACCACTGATATTACCTTTTATTGACTGGGCATACAGGATGCACGTTTGGCTGGGCTCTGCCCACCCCTGCCAGCCCTCTAGATCCGACCCTGGTCATGTAGCGGTGTACAGTACAGCGTGCGGTGTTTACACGTGTTGAGGAGATGACTCACCCAGATGACGTCATTATCTCCCGGCTCGTGTTTGTGTGATTTGCCGCTGTAGGGTTTGAAACCACTGTTTCCAACCAGGTCGGATTGACCCGTAGGGGCCGGTAGCTCTGGTCCAGAGCTCCGCTGCTTCTGATTCTGACTTGCATTGGAGCTCTGTTGGTCTCCGTGCATTCGGCCATTACTGCACCCGACCAGCCCTCTCTTCTCTAGTGGATATATAAAGAACGTTTTACCTACTCACCAAAATAAACACGTCTTGTGTCATTAGAAAGCCTACTTACCTTGGTGGTCGCACTCTTAGCCCCCCACCACACGGATAAATTGGACTTTTTGGCCAGAACGCGATTGTTTTTCACCGGAAAAACAACCAGGATTTGCGCCCTCTACCGATATTGCCAATAGAAAAGTTCCATAGGAAATATTTTTCCTTCAGTGAAAAACGATCGCGTTCTGGCCAAAAAGTCCAATTTATCCGTGTGGTGGGGGCTAAGAGTGCGACCACCAAGGTAAGTAGGCTTTCTAATGACACAAGACGTGTTTATTTTGGTGAGTAGGTAAAACGTTCTTTATATATCCACTAGAGAAGAGAGGCTGGTCGGGTGCAGTAATGGCCGAATGCACGGAGACCAACAGAGCTCCAATGCAAGTCAGAATCAGAAGCAGCGGAGCTCTGGACCAGAGCTAGGGGGCCGGTGGTATCACGCTATGATTAAAAGCACTGGTTTTCAACCTTTTTGATCCCAGGGCCTACTACCTGTATTCATTCACAATTTTGAGCCACGGACTGACTGACCACCATTTGATGACATTTTAGCCCCAATAGACCGCCAAAATTAAAGATTTATTTTGCTTTTTGGATGGCTGGATTTGGGAAACAAAACAGTCAAACATACAGATCAAAATGACCATTAATCTTCTACATTTTGTAATTATTATTTTGATGATATTTGGCCCTGTCACAGCAAAAAAAAAAGCATGTCTCCATCCACAATTCCATGCGGTATTATGAAGCTGAGATGACAGGCAAAGCACTTTAGAATTTTAACAAAATACCGTCAAAGGGAGTCTAAATTCCAAAGTACAATTTCGTTTTAATATCCATGTGTTAATGTTGGAGTTGGGATAGCCTATTGATGTTACTCTACACTCAAAAATACGTAACATTACCATTTCATTTCAATCCTGGTTGCAGGCTAAAATATTATCGCAGCGCTAAGCCCGTTATTTGAACAAAGCGTGTGTTACTGAATGTATGGGCAGGGGAGGATGAAACATTTCCCAATTGGGGAGGGCAGGAGAAAATGGTATGGGAGCGGCTTCATCGCCCATGGCACGAAGCAACACCCATTCCATTTTCGGTTACAGGACTTTTATTAGGCAAGTAAAGCATCAACAATAACATCAATTGTTGTTGAAGTTGCAACAGACACACAGCATGCATAAAGTTTTCTGTTTTCAATGATGAAATGCTGTTGGTTTAGTGGTGACACAACTGTAGTTAGTTAGTAGCAGTAGTAGTGTTTCAAATCATTTTAAATATAAACATTTTAATTTTAAATATCTTGGGTTGATTTGTATGCCATCATGTTTGGGCATTTAAGGGGGTATTGTGCCCCCCCCCCCATACCAATGCCTAGATCCGCCCCTGAGCTCTAAGCCCCTTAGTTGAACAAAGCGTGTGTTACTGGCTGTATGTGGGTGGGTGGGTGGGGTGGGGGTCTAAAGGTCATCATAAGCGTAGCAGTTTCATGATGAGAGTCTGTACAGAGAGACTGCCAAACCCAGGCTTGGCTGGGAGTCGCACAGGGAGCCATACAGCCGGTTGTAAACGCCCGGTGCCTGTCAGCCATATTGGATTCAGGGCAGTAAATTAATATTACACCTCCTTTTAAAATGGGTTTTATTTTGGGATTTACTAGTCTCCCCAGAGAGAGAGAGAGTCAGTGGCGGCGGTGTAGAGAGGTTTTCTGTGGTCGGTCCGCCCGGCCTGCCGCCCAGGGGCGGATCTAACATTTCCCAATTGGGCCAGGCAGGAGAAAATGGTATGGCACATACCATTTTCAGTTACATGACTTTTATTAGGCAAGTATAAGCATCAATAATAACATCAGTTGTTGTTGAAGTTGCGACAGACACGCAGCATGCATAAAGCTAAAGGTCTGACTCAGAGTTTTCTGTTTTCAATGATGATGTCAGGGCATTTAGCCCCCCCCCCCTCCCCCCCATGTCCATGCCTGCATCCGCCCTGGCCTGCCGCCTCTCTCCATAATGCTCTGGAGCTCTCACTCACAGGATAATCTGTTTAGCTGTACAGAAAGCATATGCAGTGCTGAAGGACACGGCATGGTGGAGGGGGAGTAAATGTATGTACAGCAGTGGTTTTCAACCTTTTTGACTCCAGGGACCACCATTTATTCACGATTTGAGCCACGGACCACCATATGAGGATATTTTAGCCCCACAGACCCCAAAACTAAAGATTTATTTTGCTTTTTCCACAATTCCAGGCTGGATTTGGGAAACAAAACAAGGAAAACATACATTCCAAAATGTCTAATTCAGATGATGAATATTTTAACTCTTGAGAGTGTAAAAATGAAACCAAATGGACCCGCCAGGGTCCATTTGGTTTCATTTTTACGCTCTCAAGAGTTGCATCTGGTTAACCAACTTTGCTGAGGACCACCTGGAACCCTCTGAAGGACCACTGGTGGTCCTTCAGTAGTAAGGTTGAGAATTCATAATATACACAAATAAAAGTATTGGTATTTAGTCCGTGGGGTAAGTGAATTGAAATGTACTAACAAGAGCAATCATATTTTAAGTCTAGATTTATGATTACAAGACTTGCTTAGTTCAGAGATTTTTGCAGTGTAGGTGTGCCATTGTGAAATTGTGGCGCAAATGTACAGTGTATTCTACTTATACTGTACATCATGTGTTGAGATTGGGGTTTGTGCATGGCCAAATAATTCTGTGTCCTTGACAGTAATTTAGTAGAGGTATGTACTCCACTACAGTATAGTGAAGTAGAACAAAGTATTGAAAAATATTAAAGACCTCCGGAGTGCCATGAATTTGTTCTACCCTAAAACATGATCATCAGGTATTAATGTTATATGAAAAGTAAGATTTTTTTCCCCATGCAGTGTACATGGGTTTGTTAAACTGTCATTTTTATGATTCCACCCTACCAGTTCATTAAGTATGCCGTAATGAACGAGCTTGAACATCTGCTATTTCTATGCACTTAGAAAGACTCCTTATACTTCCGGGGTCACTTCCCTACTTCCTTTACAGGTGTTTACCCGTGTTAATTACAGCTTCTGTTCCACTTAGTGTCCAGTGCACACTAAACCGTGAGACTAGTGTACACTCATTAGGGGCCATTTATAACCCACTCAAGAACACTTTGAGACTGACTGGTGTTAGCAGTGTGTTTCTAGTGTGTAAAGTGGTTTGACCTTTGTTGTTAGGTTAGCAGAGGCTTAGGCTTTAGAGATGGGATGAGTAATGGTTGAACTAAGTATTGGTAATGAATGGACGTGAGTAAAATGCACTTGTGTCTTCTCTACAGTTATCTCTCCGTTCTGTTACATAAGGATGCTGCTTCCTGGGGTATATTCAGTGTTGCCAACTTGGCGCATTTGTCGCTATATTTAGCTTTTTTTTTTTTTCAGACCCCCCTAGCGGCAAAAATAGTAAAAAGCTCCTGGTGGAGAATCTAGTGCTTTTTTTGCTGGTGTAGTTTGGGCGAAATTGATTGACAGGTGCCAGAAATAAACACCCTCTTTTGTCCTTTTTTCCATTTTTCCTTCTATGATAAAGTCCTCCTTCCTTCCTAGAAAGGACCAAAAGATTTCATTCAAACATCTGAATTACCTAATTTTCGAGAATCTAAAATGCCCCCCCCAAACACAATGCCATGCAAAACAACCCAAGATATTTCAAATGAAAGTGCTTATAATTAAAATGATTTGAAACACTACTGCTGCTACTATAACTACAATTTTGGCACCACTAACCCAACAGCATTTCATCATTGAAAACAGAAAACTCTCTGAGTCAGACCTTTAGCTTTATGCATGCTGCGTGTCTGTTGCAACTTCAACAACAACTGATGTTATTATTGATGCTTTACTTGACTAATAAAAGTCCTGTAACAGAAAATGGTATGGGTGCGGCTTCATCGCACGATGAAGCCGCCCCCATACCATTTTCTCTTGTCCGTCCAACATGTTCTCTTGCCCCGCACAAATAGAACATGGTACATCCGCCCCTGGGAGGGAGCGAGCTAGGTGTCAGCTCGTTGTCATTCTGGAAGCACGCAGACTGAGGCTACGGGCCTGACTGACTGACTGACTGACTGACTGACTGACTGACAAGCAGTCAGTCAGTCAGAGCAGTCAGAGCTTCTCTCCTCTCCTCTCCCTCTGTCCTGCCTAATGCGGGCCAGAGTTAGAGGCTCTGCTTCAAGAGCCATAAAACAGCGCCTGAAGTGGCCTAGTCACCCAGACAGCAGATTTATGGAGGAGCGCTCCATCACTAGCCGCTGATGTTTAAAGGGCTTTGATAAAGAGCTGCAGCAGACAATGGGCTTTCTCCTCCTGGTGCTTTACCGTCGCTCCGTCCGTCCGTCCGTGTACCCACGCTCCGGAAACACACACAAGGCCAAGTTCGGCTCCTTTCATTGCTACAACAATATCTCAACAACATCCGACACAACTACTGCTCTCTCTCTCTCTCTCTCTCTCTCTCTCTCTCTCTCTCTCTCTCTCTCTCTCTCTAGCGGCTTAGAAAAATACAGCAATACGAATTGTTAGGAAAAGGTTGGGGGATCAGGGGCGGATGTAACATTTCCCAATTGGGGGGCAGAAGAAAATGGTGAGAGGGCAGCTTCATCGATGAAGCCTCACCCATACCTTTTTCAGTACTGTTTCAAATACTTTTTAAATATAAGCACTGAAATATCTTGGGTTGTTTTGAATGCCATCATGTTTGGTGGGGCAGACTGGGCATTGCCCTCCTATGCCTACACCTAGATCCGCCCCTGTGGGGATTTACTTTAAACAAATGGCACCAATAAGTCCATGTTTTTTTTTTTTTCATTCAGTTCTTTGTGACTCTTTAGTCTTACTTCCTACATATTATTACCTGGCTGCTATTCTCTCAGCCAAGGACACTGAGTGTTAATACAGCGTTGGGTTTTGGTCACAATGTCCTTTCTGAGTCATCCATTATGCTGACACTTCCGTCCGCTGCGCTCAATGGAGAGCAGCCATAAAGGCCAACGCACCATGAAGGATTTAACTCCCAACCCGCCTCCTCTAAATGAAAGGCCGGATGATGCTTTTGGGGTCTGTGTGCCAATCCTGAGAGTCCTAGGCCGCCAATGCCTCAATGTTTTGACCCATATTTTGGCAAAAAGTGCTATTGTTTTTGCAATCAATTTTTTTATTTTGTATTTTTTTTTATTCCAGACTAAGATTAAATCTAGTGCTTTTTTTGGTGAGTTGGGGAAAATTGGTTGACAGGCGCCAGAGATAAAACCTTCCTTTTTCAACATTTTTCCTCCTTTATGATAGAGCCCTCCTTCCTTCCTAGACAGGACAATTGGTAAACAAATGGATGTGCCACTAATGCATTTTGGATTTTGGCAGTTGGCAACACTGGACCTGCAAGGGTCCATTTGGTTTCATTTTACACCTCTCAAGAGTTAAAATATTCATCCTCTGAATCAGCCCAAGTCTAGGCAACTAGAGAATGTAGAAGATTAATGGTTATTTTGATCTGTATGTTTGACTTGGTTTTGTTTCCCAAAATCCAGCCTGGTATTGTGGACAAAAGCAAAAGAAATCTTTAGGTCTGTGGAGCTAACATGGTCCTCAAATGGTGGTCCGTGGCTCAAATGCTGAATAATTGGTGAGCCCCTGGTATCAAAAAGGTTGAAAAACCACTCCGCTAAACCCATCTTCTCCTCTCTCTCTGTGTCTCTGTCCAGGTTCAGAGTTGGTTAACCAGATGTAACTCTTGAGAGTGTGAAAATGAAACCAAATGGACCCACAAGGGTCCATTTGGAGTGTGAAAATGAAACCAAATGGACCCACAAGGGTCCATTTGGTTTCATTTTCACACTCTCAAGAGTTAAACTATTCATCATCTGAATTAGCACCACTTAATTAAAAGTCTAAACTGTTTGGTTTGCAGCCTGGAATTGTGGACAAAACCAAAATAATTCTTTAGTTTTAGGTCTTTGGGGTGAAAATGTAATCAAATGGTAGTCTGTGGCTCAAATGCTAAATAATTGGTGGGCCCTGGTATGAAAAAGTTTGAAAACCAGTGCTCTAAACCCATCTTCTCCTCTCTCTCTCCGTCTCTCTCCAGGTTCGGAGCACGCGGCCACACAGTCTTCTCTAAACCCATCTTCTCCTCTCTCTCCGTGTCTCTCTCCAGGTTCGGAGCACGCGGCCACAGCACGCTGCCTGCAGCCTTCTCTAAAGCCATCTTCTCCTCTCTCTGTTCTCTCTCCAGGTTCGGAGCACGCGGCCACACAGTCTTCTCTAAACCCATCTTCTCCTCTCTCTCTGTGTCTCTCTCCAGGTTCGGAGCACGCGGCCACAGCCACGCTGCCTGCAGCCTTCTCCGACCTGCTGCCTCACTTCCTGGTGGAGCCTGAGGACGAGTACATCGTGAAGAACAAGCCGGTGACGCTGACGTGCCGCTCCACGCCCGCCACGCAGATCTACTTCAAGTGCAACGGGGAGTGGGTGCACCAGGACGACCACCTGATCGAACGCACCGTCGACCCCGCCACAGGTACACACACGCACGCACACTAGTGATGCGCGGGTCGACCCGTAACCCACGGGTCCCGCGGGTTAACCGCGGGCTGGGTTGGGCCGAGTCGAGGAATGTTCACTATATTTGTGGGCTGGGTTGGGGCGGGTCAGATAAGATAATGTATTATAAATTCCGAACAGAATTTGCAGGGGCGTGCAGTAGTGATGTGCGGGTCGACCTGTAACCGCGGGTTAACCGTGGGCTGGGTTGGGTCGAGTAAAAAAAATATCACTTTATTTGTGGGGCGGGCTGGGCCGAGTCAGAATATTATAACATGCGGGACCCGCGGGTCATGAACACACACACACGGACACCAAGCGGGCTTCACAAAGGCTGAAATGAAATGTTTCTGTGGGGTATATACTATATTTTCTTGAGCACCACGCCGTGATTGGCTGAAATATAGCAACTTCCCGGAAACTTCCAGGGGAAGTTGACCAAACGTCTGGCCTTTTCATAGTCACTTTGGGGTACCTTGGGTCCAGGCTTTCATCTCGCAGTGTGGATGTAAGCCTGGAGATGGAGGCTAGGTAGCAGAGGCGTCCATCCTCATGTAGGCTGTGAACCCCCCCGGGGACGGCGGCTCTGTGTGTGTGTGTGTGCGTTGTGTGTGTGTGTGTAACATTCTAATTAGTAATGCAGTGGAGAGAGAGGCTGGTTAGTGGAAATAGTGATGGGCCATTCATTAGCCATCCTGCTGTTTGGGGGACCATCAACACCTCCAGTCTCCAGGACCAGTTAAACAGGTTTCGAGCCATTTGATAACAAAAAGGCTGACACCTTTGTCTAACACCTTTGGAAACATGCCATTGTAATGTAAAGCTCCCCAAATCTCCCACCACTACTCATTGTTTCTCAGTTACCATGCAAGGGCGATTTTTCCCCTACCCTGAATTCCTGGCACGCCCCTGTGAAATCCTACTGAAATCCTCATGTAGATTTCAGCCTTGCAGCCTACACAAACTCTACACGCCTGCTAGGTAGTAAGTGGTTCACTGCAGTTTGCAATTACACGTTTAACTCTTCAGAGTGTAAGAGCTGAGCCTTTATTAGTACTGTATGTATCATTGGTAACAACCTTTTGCTGTATGCCATACAACATACATCATAATGAGACACACAGTGTCTCATTAATACAGAAGAGACATTTTATTTCATGTCCTCTATAATAATAGTATTCATTTTGTATATACTGTGTATATGTAACAAAAAACACTTAGTTGCCTCAAGGGCAGAGTGCAGTGCAAACCTTACAGCATGATGCTTGTTTAACATAAATTGTGAACGCTGTAGATGATGATAAATCAAATCTGTTATGCCGTGTCACGAGGGCATGTACCGCA
Organism: Benthosema pterotum; assembly: GCA_039105355.1. Classification (NCBI taxonomy): domain Eukaryota; kingdom Metazoa; phylum Chordata; class Actinopteri; order Myctophiformes; family Myctophidae; genus Benthosema; species Benthosema pterotum. The sequence goes on from CM076984.1 coordinate 34,848,489, forward strand.
CTGTACTCCACTGTACCGCAGACAATAACTTTACTTGTCAGGGGTCAACGAAAACTATTCTAGGGCAAACACTCCCGCCAGACAGCCACACACACACACACACACACACACACACACACACAACACACACACACACACACACACACACAACACACACACACACACACACACACAATATATATATATATACAATATATACTCTAAGATAGCCACATGTAGTTCCCATGGGGTTTATTAGGACTGTAGTAGATAATAATAAAAATGAAATCGCTTTAAAATTTTGTAAACAAATATTTATTTAGAGTCACCAAAAAAACAAAGAAAGCAAGGAATGTAAACAATTAACACCCATATTTTACTTTATTACATGGCTTGAATGAATGCTCCAATCAGAAGCCAGCGTTCTGGTCATGTGAGCAGTAACATATTCCACTATAATTATGCAGCGCTCTATATTGGAGCGCTGCATAATCAAGGTCCCCAAAGTGCAAACAGCTGTGTTCATATCAATCCGCGGTGCGCTCCGCATTTAGTTCCAGCACGCCGTTAGTGTGTCCATTTAATTGGTTAGCTACGTATTTGGTTGTTTACATGCCGTTGCCGTCACCCTCTCAAGGACCACTGGTGGTCCTCGGACCACTGGTTGAAAACCACTGACGTAAGCCATGCCATAAGCGGGATAACATCCTTCGAACCGGTGATTTGTTTCATAACTAACTGGCTGCGCCTCGGTCAGTTATTAGGAAACAAATCACCGGCTCGCCGGGTGTTATCCCTTACATATATAATAATCTAAAACATGATCCTTGGTTGAAAGTAAACCAAAGTTGACCTTTTTAAAAGACAAATCTGCACCATGTATGGCACCACGCATTTCACACAGATTTTTGACTGAATGCTGCATTTTAAATCAACGTCACACCATGTCACTTTGAATGAACAGATACCCTCCATGTATGAATGCATTAATGCCAAAATGGTATATACAGCTACAGCCCCTAATATGAAATGAAGTGCCTTGGTGGTGGAAATTGGAGGCATCTTTTTGGGCCGTATTATTTCTGACAGTGACGGCGTATAAATTGTCAATCAATGTGTGTCGCCATGTCTCCCTTCAAGTCGGCGCGTACAGTAGCATGTCGATAACTGCCTGCTAGTTGCTTGGCAACATGGTGGGAGTTAAGAGTTCACTGTGACGACCGCCTGCTTGAGAGGACGGCCGTCACAGGTGTGAGCATGCATGTGTGTTTGGATGTGTGTTCCGTGTGTGTGTGTGTGTGTGTGTGCGCGCGCGCATGCACGCAATCAATCACACGAACAAAGTCACTCAAACAGTTAGACATAGTAGGGCATTAACCAAACACGTTTTTTGCTAGTCAAACCGAATACTTTGGTAGTCGAATAATTGTGATATATATATATATATATATATATATATTATATATATATATATAAATATATATATATTATAATATATATATATATATATATATATATATACATATATATATATTAGGGCTGTATACCGAAGCTCGGGATTCGAACCATTCGCTCGCTAAGGTCGCCACGCGAACGAATATTAATGATCCCGAACCATTCGCATTTATTATTTATTTAACTCCCCCTCCCCCCCATCTAGTAGATCTGCGACATTGAGGGGTCAGAAACTCGCTGTGAAACGCGCTGTTACTGCAGTTGGAAATGCATTGTTTTCACTGAAGGTGTCCCATTCTCAATAGAGGTTTATGTAGGCGATCCGCCATTAGACTGGCTCTAGGAAGTCAACGGAGTTTGCGCAACTCCGTCTGTACTCTATAGAGCTGCACACGCTGACTGGTTGGTTTTATGGTCACTGACCACCAGAGCAGGCTGGTGGGCAGCAGGCTTAAGCCTATATATACAATAGACACGTAGTCGAATCTCGGCAAACAAATAATTAAACCAGCCTTTTTGTAAGGTTGGTGTTATGGTTCACTGACCACCAGAGCAGGCTGGTGGGCAGCAGGCTTAAGCCTATATATACAATAGACACGTAGTCGAATCTCGGCAAACAAATAATTAAACGAGCCGACGGACGGAATGTATTGGCAATCAAAACAGCGTGTTACCCGTGGCTGTGTCGGATCTGTCTCATCAGAAAGGAGAGAAAGGACAGCGGTGTCATGATGAAGTATTCACTAATGTCAGGCACATCTCAGGGCAGTAGAAAACTTAGCTACCGATGACAACATCCACGATGTTAATAGTTAGTAGAGGCGCACGCACGGGGGGGGGGGGGGGGGGGGGTAGCATGCTGCTTTTTTTTTAGCGAACGTTCGAAGCTCGCCCTATAATTCCCGGCGAACGTTCGAGAGGCCAGAATTAGTCCAACTATACAGCACTAATATATATATTATATATATATATATATATATATATATATATATATATATATATATTAAGGCTGTTGAAAGGCTGTTGATGATTAATCTGATTAAAAATTTAACGCAATTAACTCATGTGCACACTAACTCAACCCACTGAGCATTTTCTCATTGAAAGAAATGGGTAGAGCAGGGTTTTACGGAGACTTATAGCTGTGTCTCCCTGTAACCAGAGCCATAGAGTATAGCTGGAGGATCTACAAGCATTGAGGGCTTGTAGATCGCCTATTTTGATAAATATTTTAAAGATATATGGTTATTTTTTTCACAGATTCTGTTTTTTTTTTTGGAAAACATGCATATTTTGGACATAGTTTCGAATGGTGATTAATCATGATTAAATTAATTTTGAAGCTGTGATTAATTTGATTAAATTTTTAATCATTCAACATCCCTAAAAAAAAAAAAAAAAAAAAAAATATATATATATATATATATATAATATATATATATATATATATATATATATATATATATATATATATATATATATATATATATATAATATATCCACCCATGCCAGAGCACCACATCAGTAACAGTCCTCGGGGCAGATCTGACATTAAACAGCGACAAGTGTTTGAGGGATCGATGCTGTGCGCCTTGGACCTGCCACACCTCTGAGCGCTGGTCCCATCGCCACGTCCTTCAAGCTCTCCGTCGCACGCACGCACGCACGCACGCACGCACGCACGCACGCACACGCACACACGCACGCACGCACGCACAACGCACACACACGCACACACGCCACCATGCACGCACGCACGCACACGTGCACACACACGCGCGCACGGAAGGGCCAGCACATTCATCCATCATCCGGAACAGTAGGGGCCGCAGCAGGGGCGGATCTAGCCATGGGCATGGGGGGCAATGCCCCCCCTAAATACCCAGTCTGCCCCCCCCCCCCCCCCCCCCCCCAACACGATGCCATGCAAAACACCCCAAGATATTTCAAATTAAAGTGCTTATATTTAAAATGATTTGAAACGCTACTACTGCTACTAAGTAACTACAATTTTTGCAGCACTAAACCAACAGTCATACCGTTAGCTTTATGCATGCTGCGTGTCTGTTGCAACTTCAACAACAACTGATGTTGTTATTGATGCTTTACTTGACTAATAAAAGCCCTGTAACCGAAAATGGTGTGGGGGCGGCTTCATCGCCCGTGGCGCGAAGCGACACGGGCGATGAAGCCGCCCCCATACCATTTTCTCTTGCCCCTCCATCATGTTCTCTTGCCCCCCCCCCCAAATGGGACATGTTTTATCCGCCCCTGGGCCACAGTATGAAAAGCACAGCTCTGAGGGGGTGAACCTTGGAACCACTCACACCTGATTCACACAGCGCTGCGTGCCGCGCCGTTCGCCGGAAATAGACGATCTGCAAGCTCACAACATCTGCGGTGCCACGTGTAGTGAGAATACAGATCGAGTGCATGGCAGGGTGGGCTATGGGGGTGGAGTTCAAGGAGTTAAGCTATGATCTACAGCAGGGTGGCCAACCCGTGGCTCGCGAGCCGCATGCGGCTCTTCAGCTGGTTACATGTGACTCTTAAGGGGCTTCCACATGAAACCATCAAAAACCTTTTTTTTTTATACCAGGGCCCACCATTTATTCAGAATTTGAGCCATGGACCACCATTTGATGACATTTTAGCTCCACAGACCCCAAGGCTAAAGATTTTGTTTACTTTTGTCAACAATTCCAGGCTGGATTTCAGAGAAAACAAAACAGTCAAACATACAGATCAAAATGACCATTAATCTTCTACATTCTCTAGTTGTGTAGACTTGGGCTAACTCACATGATGAATATTTTAACTCTTGAGAGTGTAAACATGAAACCAAATGGACCCGCAAGGGTCCATTTGGTTTCATGTTTACGCTCTCAAAGAGTTACATCTGGCTAACCAACTTTCCATCATTTAGCCTGGGGACCACCTGGAATCCTCTTTGATGTGGCTCTTTGCAGTAACACAATGAAAAACGTGGCTCTTAGTCTCTGACTGGTTGGCCACCCCTGATCTACAGCCTTTTTTTAATTCAAGTGTTAGTCAGGTTCAACACAAAATAGCAGGAACATCACAATGTTTCACAAATAGCCAGTCCAAAAAGAAAACCAAAATGAAAAAAAAATAAAAAAACACATAAAGCTTGTGTCCTGCTGGACATAGTGGCCACATAAATGCTGGATTAGCACATGGAAAATGGCTTATCGTCGTTTGAACGTTGGCGGAGCGATGTTGCCTCGGTAATGTTATGTTCTCATAAACTGAGGTTTATGGCGCATGCCGTGTTTTTCAGCGAACGCCATGCACAGCTACTGACAACATTCTAATTCATACTTGGGGCGCCAAACGGCAAAGGTGTGTTCTTTGCCATGTCATTATGTGGTTATGTATAAAGTGCCAGAACGCAACAGATCGAAGTACTACTGCCTTGGAGTTGAAAAAGACTGAACTAATTGCTATAGCTTTGATTTTAAGTACCTGGCAGATGAGAGGTTGTTGTAATTGGTGACTTTCAATAATACATGAGGAATGTTCCACAGAAGCACTGGGTTTGGGTACTTTACAGACGCTAATTGTTGAATGATTATTACATGCAGTGTGATTGGTTGTCTGGTATACCCACCGTTGTATATTTAATGAACCGTCAGCCATTTTTAAACTTTGCCTGAAGAAGGCCGAAAGGCTGTTAACATTGCTCCTGACTTAACCCTTTTTGCCCTAGATTCTAGTTTCTGACACTAGATTGTAGTTTCTGACACTAGATTGTAGTTTCCGCTACTAGATTCAAGTTGCAGCCACTAGATTATAGTTTTTAATGCTTGATTCTATTTCCAGATGCCACATTCTAGTTTTTGGTGCTAGATTTTAGTTTCTGTCGCTAGTTTCAAGTTCAGGGCTTTAGATTCTAGTTTCCGACACTACTTTCTCATTTTTTGACACGAGATTCTGACACTAGATTCTAGTTCTTGACACTAGATCCTAGTTTCTGACACTAGAATCTGTATTTTTCTGAAAAGAAAAGAATCTTTCTGAAGATTTCATGCCAAGGATAACCAGAATTATCTATCTAATTTGCTGTGGACCCCCATCTGAAAACATGTCCTAGGGATCTCCCAGAAGCAAAGATTTGAGTTAAAAAATATTTGTTTCTCAAATAATATATTCAAAGACTTAAAAATATCAGACCTACAAGCTCATAGCGCGCCACTCGGTGGCGCGCTATGGGCTTGTAGATCTGATATTTTTTCAATAGCTGAAGTATTCCGAAATGCTTAGAACACCACAACCACCACAACACAAGAGTTAAATAAAGCAGTAACTAGTGAGAACTAGTAAGTAGTGGTGTGCACTGTGCAGGTTTCCTCTCTTTAAAAAGTTAAACTCTCTGCTTAGACCAACACACCTGCTCAAAATTAAATCGGTGTGCAGAAATCATCTCTTTTTAAGGAGCAGGCATATTAAAATATCACCAAGGTGAACCTTCAATGTATATTAAAACCAAACATTCAGACATTCAGTGCATTTATGGAACCCTGATGAAATGACTTCTCGGTCTGTGTATGTGTTTGTGTGTACTGCCTACACCAGGGTTTTCAACCTTTTTTCACTCCAGGGACCACCATTTATTCAGCATTTGAGCCACGGATCACCATTTGATTACATTTTCACACCAAAGACCTAAAATTAAAGAATTCTTTGGTTTTGTCCACAATTCCAGGCTGTATTTTGCCAACAAAACAGTGTAAACTTCTTAATTAAGTGGTGCTAATTCAGATGATGAATATTTTAACTCTTGAGAGTGTAAAAATGAAACCAAATGGATCCGCAAGGGTCCATTTGGTTTCATTTTTACACTCAAGAGTTACATCTGGTTAACCTACTTTGCATCATTTAGCCTGGGGACCACCTGGAAACTTCTCAGGGACCACTGGTGGTCCCCGGAACTACCTGTTGAAAACGCTTGGTCTACACAAAAGAAAATTCGAGAATGTGAGCATGTGTGTTCCTCAGTGTTGCCAACTGCCAATATCCAAAATGCACTAGTCGCACTTCCAGAAGCTAAATATAGTGACAAATGCGCCGGCAAGTTGGCAACACTGGTGCTCCTCTCATTCAATTAAGTTTGTCATTTCCTTTGTTTCCCCCCAATAACTTAGCACACTGTTAAACTCTGAGGTTTGAAATCGCAGATCGCTGCTGAATACATGATCATCTGGCGAGCCAAAAGCAATCACGGAACGGAAAACAAACCACTTTTTTTTTTCCTCGAGCCGCAGGAGATTGGAGATTGTTCCATGATTGAAGCCAACGTGTTCATTATGACGGCGGCGCCCGGCCGTAACAAGCGGCAGGCCCAGAGACATGGGGAGGCCAACAGGCTGATGGCTGGGGGTTGGAGGGCTGTAATCACTGGCCCCAGCCTCCACAAAATGGTCAAATACACAACCACTTCATAGGGGGTGTATCTGGGGTGGCCCCGGTCTCACGAAACCATCAAGAGCAATTACAGGGGCGGATCTAGGAATGGGCATGGGGGGGACAGTGTCCCCCTAAATACCCAGTCTGCCCCCCTAAACACGATGGAATGCAATATAACCCAAGATATTTCAAATTAAAGTGCTTATATTTAAAACGATTTGAAACACTACTACTGCTACTAACTACCTACAGCTGTGTCACCACTAAACCAACAGCATTTCATCATGTAAAACAGAAAACTCTCTGAGTCAAACCTTTAGCTTTATGCATGCTGCGTGTCTGCTGCAACTTATTATTGATGCTTTACTTGACTAATAAAAGTCCTGTAACTGAAAATGGCATGGAAGAAAATGGTATGGGTGTGGCTTCATCGCATGGTATGGGTGCGGCTTCATTGCATGGTATCGCATGGTATGGGTGCGGCTTCATCGCCCGTGGCGCGAAGCAACACGGGCGATGAAGCCGCCCCCCATACCATTTTCTCTTGCCCCTCCAACATGTTCTCTTGCCCCCCCCCCCCCCCCCCCCCCCAAATGGGACATGTTACATCCGCCCCTGAGCAATTACTACTATTACAATGTCAATGTGGGGGTCCGGTCCGCGTGAGGAGGGCATTAGCAGACACTCCTCATACCCAGAACCACAAAAGAGTAAACGGCATGAACTCTGGTTGGCAAGCAACAACGGGGGTAAGTGCTAAAATGGCCGTGTAAATGGGGTGGAAAGAACACAGTGTAGTGCTTACTGGAAACAAGGCTACTTGGTTGAAAAAACAATAACCTAGCGTCTATCTTGACAGCATACTGCCTTAGTAACTTGTGAACAAGTATCCTTATTCCAGTGCTTTTTCTGTTTTATCCTCTGATTTTTGTCCTTTCGCCAGAGACAATGACTACTGACTACATCACCGTGATCCCGAGAGGAGATTATGTTGTCGTTTTAGGGATACGGGAAGAGTGGTCACCTTGGTGATTAAATTTGCAATTCTTGGCACTGTAAAATGAAATAATCCTGTAACTCATACCTGGGCATTATGCGGCCCGGGGTCAAAATGCAGCCCTTTGGCTGACTCTGACAGGCCTGTGAAAGGGTTTTAAACCAGTGTTCCGGGGACCACCAGTGGTCCTTGAGAGAGTTCCAGTTAAATATGAAAGGTTGGTTAACCAGACGTAACTCTTTGAGAGCGTAAAAATGAAACCAAATGGACATTTTTACGCTCTCAGAGTTAAAATATTCATCATGTGAATTAGCCCCAAGTCTACGCAACTAGAGAATGTAGAAGATTAATGGTCATTTTGATCTGTATGTTTGACTGTTTTGTTTCCCAAATCCAGCCTGGAATTGTGGACAAAAGCAAAATAAAATGTCATCAAATGGTGGTCCGTGACTCAAATTCTGAAAAAGAAAAAAAAAAAAAAAAATAGGTGTCAAAAATGGTTGGTCTTACGTTTACTTTTATCTTGAAATTAAATTAATACTATGCAGTAGTATTAATTTAATACAAAAAAAAAAAAACATCCGTACACAACATCTGTACGTTCGTTTGCACAGCCAGCGTTGCAGTCCATGCAAAAAGGAAGAAAAAAGGAGATGCTTGCACTCAGGTCACAATCAAAACATTAGGCATAGCCCATACATACACTTCACAGACAAGATGATTGTTGTCCTCTTGATCTGCCAAAACCTGTTAGGGTAGTCTAACCGAGGAGGCTGTCAACCTGTCACCAACGCAGACCCACACGTTTATAATTCATGGTGGTGCTCTGTCACGGAATCTGGATAAAACTGACCCTAGCCCGAAAATTGTTTCATACACGTCGGTGTGCAAGCGTGATTGACATAATCTGAATCTGATTTTTCAGAGTCGTCCCAGAAAATACAGGTGTGCAACAAGCACACCGATAGAAGTAAGAAATACATTGTGGAAAGCATGCTTGCTCCTTACGCTCAATAATTTAGATTTAGCAATTGCTCCCCCACAAACCATTATAGCTACCGTAATTTCCGGACTATAATCCGCTACTTTTTTCACATGCTTTTGACCCTGCGGCTTATACAACGGTGCGGCCAATCTATGGATTTTTACAGGTAACAGGGGTTTTCAAAGGTGGTCCCATAGGGTTCCAGGTGGTCCCCAGACTAAATGATGGAAAGTTGGTTAACCAGATGTAACTCTTAGAGAGCGTAAAAATGATGTTTACACTCTCAAGAGTTATGATATTCACCATCTAAATTAGCTCCACTTAGTTAATAAGTCATAAGTCATGTTCATTTTGATCTCATTTTGATGTTTTGCCTCTTTTGTTTGAGAAAATCCATCCTGGAATTGTGAACAAAACCAAAAGAAATCTTTAGTTTTGGTGTCTGTGGGGTGAAGATGTTGAATAAATAGTGGGCCCTGGTATCAATAAGGTTGAAAACCACTGCTCTAACATGAAGCACCTGACTATAAGCCTGGTGCGGCTTATAGTCAGGTGCGGCTTATACAAGGAAAAAATCAGTATTTTGCCCCAAATTTAGCTGGTGCGGCTTATATTCAGGTGCGGCTTATAGTACGGAAATTACGGTATTTAGCAGTATTGGCATGTCATTTCATGCACTGCAGTCCAAAATGTAGTTCATGTACAGTACAGTAGATTATATGATTACGATTGTAATCATATGATTATCTTGCAGCATTGCATGTTATCAGATGTCTATCCCATTGGGGCAGATATGAAATTGTCTTATCAAACCAGTCCCAGAGAACGAATGAATGAATCTGTCCCCGTAGCTTTATGTAAGCCTATAATAATGCCTGATGTAATATAGATGTACAGATGCTCCTATTCTACTTCTATGTTCACATCGTAAGGTTTGAGAACACAATAAATGGAGGATGTACTGTACCATGCAGGGGCGGATCTAGGCATGGGCATGCCCCCCTAATTACCCAGTCCTGCCCCCCAAACGCGATGGCATGCAAAACAACCCAAGATATTTCAATCAGTATGTTCAATGATTTGAAACACGACTACTGCTACTAACTACAATTGTGGCACCACTAAACAACAGCATTTCATCATTGAAAACGAAAACTTTTAGCTTTATGCATGCTGCGTGTCTGTTGCAACTTCAACAACAACTGATGTTATTATTGATGCTTCACTTGACCAAGAAAAGTCCTGTAACTGACATGGGTATGGGTGAAGCCGCCCCCTTACCAGTTTTTCTCCTGCCCTCCAACATGTTCTCTTGCCCCCCCCCCCCCCCCCCCCCCCCCCCCCCCAAATGGGACATGTTACATCCCGCCCCCGTACCACTGTACAGTATCCATCCAGCGCAGCACATAAATGACAACGTTTGAAGCCTTTCTTTTCACAGATACAAAGCAATACCCCGGCTAGGAGAGATCAGGGTCGTTATGTTTTTATGACATGGGATGCGTTTCCTCAGCCTATACAGCCTACACAGCTCTGTTTTCATGACACACCCACACTATTGAAAAGACGTGCCTCTGCCATATGATTTGCTCCTTCCAATAACCACTGGGCTGCACACTGCACAGACAGACAGCATCTGGGGGATTATACAGTAGCACTGTGTGTCATATGCCAGCCAATAGAACAGTCACAAACACTGAGTCACCTGCTGCGTAAGTACTGTAATTTCCGGACTATAAACCGCTACTTTTTTTTTGTTACATGCTTTTGACCCTGCGGCTTATAAAACAGTGTGGCCAATCTATGGATTTTTACAGGTAACGGCCACCAGCGGTGCTCTAACACGAGGGGTTTTCAACAGGTGGTCCCTGACAAGGTTCCAGGTGGTCCCCAGGCCAAATGATGGAAAGTTGGTTAAACAGATTGTAACTCTTTGAGAGCGTAAAAATGAAACCAAATGGACCCTTGCGGGTCCATTTGGTTTCATCTTTACACTCTCAAGAGTTATGATATTCACCATCTAAATTAGCACCACTTAATTGAGAAGTCATAAGTCATGGTCATTTTGATATCTGTGTTTTGCCTGTTGTGTTTGCGAAAATCCATCCTGGAATTGTGGACAAAACGAAAAGAAATCTTTAGTTTTCGGTTTTGTGGGGTAAAAATGTTGTCAAATGCTGAGTAAATAGTGGGTATCTGGTATCAAAAAGGTTGAAAACCACTGCTCTAACATGAAGCTTATTGTCTGGTGCGGCTTATAGTCAGGTGTGGCTTATACAAGGAAAAATCAGTATTTTGCCCCACTTTTAGCTGGTGCGGCTTATATTCAGGTGTGGCTTATAGTCCAGAAATGACGGTACTGTAATCTGTAGTCAAGCACAACTCTTAGTTATTTGTCCATCCATCCACACATCCATCCATCTTCATCCACTTATCCAAGGTCGGGTGAATCAACGAATGAAATTTTCATGAACAGAAATGAGAGTTACAGTACAAGTCAAGCACACACTGCTGCAAAACTGATGACAGCTTGAAGAATTACAGAACAGTTCAAGTACAACTACAGCAAAGCTGGAAAAAAAAATTGATTGGACACACCAGTTAAGAATACACTTGTTTACAATAGTTGACATTCAAATACGTACAAAATAATTACTTCAGTCAAACTTTGGCGGATTGGTTTCGGGAGGTTTAGTGGGAATGAAAGGGCGAATCGTTAAAAAAAAAGTTTTGCGTTTTCGCTGCGGATTGTATTAGTGTGGACGTAGCCTACGTCCCTTGTTTGTGCCAAATATGGGTTGGATATGGTTAGTAGCACTCCCTCTGGTGTTGTGAGAGTGGACCTCATTGGCAAGGAAGTTTTAGGACAGGTACATGGGTATTTTGGTATCGAATCTTGTGGACCAGAGCCATTGTGAGATGTTGTACTCTGTCGTCAACCCTAAGCCAACCCAGGCTGTCAAAGTGGACATGGGTGGTGCAATACCGTATAATGGTGCATTTATATAGCGCCTTTATCCAAAGCGCTTTACATAGTGGATTACATGCACCCATGCATACACTGATGGCGGTGGTGGCAGTGTGTTCACTATTGTGGAATAATGTGCCGTGTGTGTCACGTCAATAAGCATAGAGACCGGTTGACCTCGTCACACTTCACCTTTCACCTCATCAGACATCTCTATTGGCTATTCATGATTTAGTACAGTGGGAGGACAAAAGGGCGTCTTTGTAGCACTGACTTTGACACTGTGTGTGTGCGTGCGCGAGCGAGCATGTGTGTTTGCACGCATGTGTGTGTGTGTGTGTGCCACTGAAATCACCTATGGATTGAACTTGGAACTTGGGAGCTCGAAGGTTGAATAATTACGATTACTCATCGCAGATATGTCAAATAATCACACAATGTACTTGACACATTGTAAGCCTGTAGTTCACCTACTTCTGTTTTTATTTTTGAATTTAAACATTTTTTCTAGCATAGACACATCTATGATGATTATGTAAACATTATCCAAGTGGTATAGTACTATTGACATTTATTAATGGCATTCATAAAATTGCTGTCCTGCAATTTTTATGTCTTCACAAGAGTATAGCAGTACTGCACGTGTGTGTGTGTGTGTGTGTGTGTGTGTGTGTGTGTGTGTGTGTGTGTGTGTGCGTGTGTGCGTGTGTGCGTGTGTGCGCGTGTGTGCGCGTGTGTGCGCGTGTGTGTGTGTGTGTGCACGTGTGCGTGCATGTGTGTGTGTGTGTGTGTGTGCTGCCCTCCAACATTATTGACACCCCTCTGTATTTGTCTGTGTCGGACGCCCTCCCACCGCACTACACCCCCCACCCCGGTCAAACACTGTGTGTGGGGGGGGGGGGGACTTGCAATTTGTCCTTCCTCTCCTGGTGTCAATGTCCAGTATCGATCCATTCCAGACAGTCTATTGGTTCTCATTACTTATCTCCAGTAACTTATCTTCTCCATTGTACATAGCCACCAAACCAAACCCTACCCAGACAATACTCTGTTATTGTCAAATAGCCAAAATATAAAACACCGTCATCCACATGGTAGCTCCTCCTCCTCCACACCATTACAATCCATTCAGAAAAAATACATTAAAACCAATAAATGAAAACCAGCCTCCATTCATGTGTCCATGCTGATTTTTGATGGCATTGCAGCAGTAATACTACTGCTGTTGACAAAGCCATACTTATTTCCACTGCGGTGGTCTACACTGCATTGATGTCCACGTATTATTGTTCCATTTGACGGCAGTGGCTCAGGGGTAGACGGGAGCGGATGTAACATGTCCCATTTGGGGGGGCAAGAGAACATGTTGGAGGGGCAAGAGAAAAAGGTATGGCCCGTGACGCTTCGCGCCAAGGGCGATGAAGCCGCACCCATACCATTTTCAGTTACAGGACTTTTATTAGTCAAGTAAAGCAACAAAAATAACATCAGTTGTTGTTGAAGTTGCAACAGACACGCAGCATGCATAAAGCTAAAGGTCTGACTCAGAGAGTTTTCTGTTTTCAATGATGAAATGCTGTTGGTTTAGTGGTGACACAGCTGTAGTTAGTTAGTAGTAGTAGTAGTGTTTCAAATCATCATTTGAAATATCTTGGTTGTTTTGCATGCCATCGTGTTTGGGGGGGCAGACTCGGTATTTAGGGGGGCATTTCCCCCCCATGCCCATGCCTAGATCCGCCCCTGGGGGTAGAGTCACGGAATGATAACCACAGGGTTTTCCGGTTCGAACCCGGACTCCCCTGCCGATGTGCTGATCAGTACCTGGCATGGATTCTTCCGCCGCTGGATGAAAGGGAAAGGGATGAAAGGGATGCACAAGCGACTTGGACAAAGGTGTTTTATGAATACGTCATTTACCATTTCTATTCTGGTAATAATCCAGATTCATGGTGGACATTGTGACTAGACTGAGTCATTATGATTGGGAATTCAGCCATGCCCCTGGTTGCTAGGGCTTGTGGGAAACTGAGGCCAATGCAATGTGAGTGCAACCTTTTTGGCTCATGCTCTGGGGTCTGCTCTTTATCTGAGCCACGGATCAACGGTGTGGCATTTCCGTCCGCTCACAAACAAATGACATGATGTGTTTTCTAGCAGTTTTTCACGGATCAAAAAGCAAAGCAAGTGCTATATACAATATTGAACGGTGAACTGCAACCATTTTGGCCATCAGTCACGACTGTTGGCCAAAACGGCCGCGACTAAACCTAACCCTAACCCCTAACCCTCAATACATCAGTAAAAACTATGCCTTAATCTAATCTTAACATGACCGTTATGGAACACTCGTGACATATGCCGTGGTTGCAAAATGATGTCACAGACTGAAAAATAACATAAATGTTTGCGGCAGAAAACTCTCTGAGTCAGACCTTTAGCTTTATGCATGCTGCGTGTCTGTTGCAACTTCAACAACTGATGTAATTATTGATGCTTTACTTACTGACTGACTAATAAAAGTCCTGTAACTGAAAATGGTATGGGGGCGGCCTCGCGACACGGGCGATGAGGCCGCCCCCATGCCATTTTCTCCTGGACCCCCCCCCCCCATTGGGAAATGTTACATCCGCCCCTGCCCCCTAGCAGTGCATAGTGTGTGTATATAGGGCTCTGTGACAGGCCTCTAATAAAGACACATCCCATGGTAACAGATCGATGCTGACAGTGTGTTTGCATAGATTAGGACAGTCACACCACTCTATGATTTCTCATCAGACAGAATGAATGAGACTCCAGACACATTGACATGGTAGAGAACAGAACAGGAACTCCTGGCGGATCCTGGACAACTGCTTTGATTGTATTTGCATTCCATCTAGCGCCGGCCGCGCTCGCTGATGGAAACGATTTTTTCGTTTCCACTCCACGTGTACAGGAGCGCGCGCGCGCGCACACACACACACACACACGCACACACACACACACACACACACACACACCGGTTCCATCGTAGTTGGAGAGATACCTTGTATCTTTGAATGTTTGCTTTCATCGTTTTTGTTGAAGAAGAGTCTAAATAATCATGTTGTGATTCGATTCGGAGAGGCTTTTGAGTGTAATATATTGTAAAAAAGTACCTTAAGCCTAAACCTGTAATTATACTGTATTATGTCAGGGGCGGTTGTAACATTTCCCAATCTGGGGGGCAAGAGAAAATGGTATGGGGGCGGCTTCATCGCCCGTGTCGCTTCGCACCACCAGTGGTCCTTGAGAGGGTTCCAGGTGGTCCCCAGGCTAAATGATGGAAAGCTTGATAACCAGATGTAACTCTTTGGGAGTGTAAATTGAAACACAAACGGACCGGCAACGGCCCCTTTGTGTTTCATGTTTACACTCTCAAGAGGTAAAATATTCATCATTTGAACTAGCCCAAGTCCACACAACTAGAGAATATACAATTTTGCTCTATGTTTGCCTGTTGTGGAAAACAAAAACAAAATAAATCTTGATTTTTGGGTCTGTGTGGAGCTAGAATGTCCTCAAATGGTGGTCCTCCGTGGCTCAAATGCTGAATAAATAGTGAGGCCCTGGTATCAAAATGGTTCACTGACTTACAAGGTTTCCAGCAGCCAGCAGGAAGGACTTCCTATCTCAATAATAAAAGCGGATCAGGTCATATATAGGAGATGGAGCAGAGATTAGATTTCCTCTCTGTCAGGGTGATTGAACTGATTGTTGACAATGACAACATGGAGAGGCACAGGGGAATATAATCAGGTGTGACATGTCATCATATCCTACACGCAGGTGACTTTCATACACTACTGAAAATACTAAAAAAAAAATATTCCGTTACAAGCAGTTGTGGACTGGGCGAAAAAAAATCGACCCGGGCATTGTTAGCGTGATTTGGCCTAGACCTAAGACCGGCCTCCACCACAACCAGCGCGTGATGGACCTGTTCTACCTGGTATAGTTGGTTAACCAGATGTAACTCTTTGAGAGCGTAAACATGAAACCAAATGGACCCTTGCGGGTCCATTTGGTTTCATGTTAACACTCTCCAGAGTTAAAGTATTCATCTAAATTGGCCCAAGTCTAATTAAAAAATGTAGAAGATTAATGGTCATTTTGATCTGTATGTTTGACCGTTTTGTTTCTCAAATCCAGTCTGGAATTGTGGATCCAAAAAGCAAAATAAATCTTTAGTTTTGGGCAGCGCCGATTCTTCCTATACGCAGACTACGCACCCTGCATTGGGCCCCCGATTCCCCAAAGGCCCCCCCGCCAGCTCTGAGTAAATAACTAATTGAAAGAACTGTTATTTACGCAAATAACGTAGGGTGGGCGCATGTACGTTTATTGAATCGCGGAGCATTACGCAAATAACGTACAGCGGGCGAACGTAACCACTCTCTAGTGCAGTGGTCTCAAACTGCCGGCCCGCGGCCATTTCCGGCCCCCGAGATGATATTTTGTGGCCCCCACCTTAATATGAACGTTTAATATTAATGCGGCCCGCGACGGCCGCGAGTTCCCCCGTCAAATTCCGACCAGGCAGCCCAAAGCATTTGCGGGAGAACAGTCTGTTACTATTGACTGCTCATTACTGAGATCCTGTTTAAAGCCCGCCTACTGGCTTTGCTATTTGCACAGAATAGCAAAGAGGAACCGGATCTGCACCCTGAAACACGCCCCTCCCCCGTGCAGTTTAGTTCATTCTGTCGCTGAACTGTCAATCTGAGGAAATGCAATGACGCCATTGGCTGCAGTACGGGCGAGATCCTGTCATGGCGTCTCTCTATCCACCGCTCCGTGTTTACAAACACACGTAGGGAAAAGAAAACTTTGCCTTTTTACGGATGCATGGCTTATAAAGCAGCACGCTGAGCTAAGGTGAGTAGCCTAAAACGAGCTGTTGTGTCCCCCTTGCCCGTAGTGAACGGTGTTGTCGTTGCTCCAGGGCAGGCTTACATCTGCGCTGGATAGAATCATAGCCATCTAGTAGAAAAGTTGCGACATTGTGGGGTCAGAAACCGAAAGTGCTGAATTATTTTCAAAGCCCCATTGCGCGACCACTGCAGACAGCATTGCCAGCAAAGATGAGACGTCGCGCAACTGGGATATAGTTTTCAAAGAGGCTAGCGCAAATAAATAAAAGCCTATTTAGGCACGTGTAAAACATGACAACTATTGGGAAACCAATGCTGCTAGTTGGGCTTCTGATGGTCTACTCTAGTGTCATGTTTGCAAGACTAGTTTTTGAGTGACACTGACAAACTATATTTTTGATTTTATTTATTTTATGGCGCTGCTTTGTAGTGGCTGTATAAGTTCAAAAAAGCTGTAGTTGGCTTTGTTAGGAATATAAATTGATAGCTAAAGTAAAGATTTTGTTACTGCTTCCTTATTGGTTGTAATTCATGCCATCACAATCAAATCAGAGCCACTTTGTTGATGGGTTGGCTGGTCCGGTTATTTTGTATTGTTTGTAGGTTCTATTGTCCAGTAAATAGTTCATTTAATATTGTTCAGTTATAGTTATTATCATAATCCTATTATGTGCTACTGAATGAAACAGATAGCACAGTGGTATATCAAAGGAAGGAAGGAATAGAAATAGAAAGGAATAGAAATATTATTATAGAAATGTTATTTTTGTTTTTTGTGCGACACAACACCACCTATGCACACACTCTTTATCCCACATTGGTGAGTCTGAATCTACTTAAATTTAAGTGAAATGAAGGCGAAAATGGCGAAAAAATAGGCTTGAAATGGCAAAAAAAACGTTTGTCCATGTGACGCGCTGTGGCTGCGGCCCGGCCTCAACCAGGCTCTGCTTCTAGTGGCCCCAAGGCAAATTGAGTTTGAGACCCCTGCTCTAGTGCATGTTAGTTCTGTACGTAGAAGGAAAATCTTCTTCCGTAAACAGCGTTACTTGAATCATGCCCGCTGTCGCGTTTTTTTTTTTTTTTTTACACCACGCAGAAACGCCCCCCCTTTTCTTAGCGTGTTTGGTCAACAACATCATTACTTCAGGATATGAAAAAAGGAGCAGCTCCAGTCAGGTAGGCTGGCAGGCTAACGCTATGAATGACTGCAGTTTTCGGTTGTGCTGTTAAATGCTGGGTTGTCGGTAGTGTGTTGTTGTGTTGTTGTTTTTTTGGTGGCAGAGATACAAGCTTGTTGTATTTTGTCAATAATAATATCTCCTATCATGCGGCATGCCCAAAGCTTAGAGTATTATGGATATATACACTAGACAGTTATGTCAACTCCGTTCACTTCATGAAGCCAGTCCCATCACAGAGTCTCTGTGACTGATGTTTATGTGGCACTATTATGCTACTACACAGAATGTGGTGGTTACTGTAGCCTACAATACTTTGACGGTGAACAAATATTTTCAACTCTTATTTGTCCCTATTCTAGACCTGCTACATCTCTACATAAGAGACAGTTTCATAGTTTTGTTGTTGGTCAGGATTGAAATAGCAATAAATACATTCATTTGAAAAGGAAACATTAGAGAGAGAGAGAGAGAGAGAGAGAGAGAGAAAGAGAGAGAGAGAGAGAGAGAGAGAGAGAGAGAGAGAGAGAGAGAGAGAGAGAGAGAGAGAGAGAGAGAGAGAGAGAGAGAGAGAGAGAGAGAGAGTCCATAGGTTTATAACAATTAAGTTATCTATAATTTATTTCTCCGCAAAAAATGGCCAAAATAACAAAAAAGGCCAAAATTAGCGCCTGAGAAGCAGGGCCCCTAGTAAAAAAAAACCTGCTTAGGGCCCCTTGGAGGCCAGAATCGACACTGGTTTTGGGGGTCTATTGGGGCTAAAATGTCATCAAATGGTGGTCCGTCAGTCCGTGGCTCAAAATTCTGAATGAATAATGGGCCCTGGGATCAAAAAGGTTGAAAACCAGTGCTTTTAATCTTAGCGTGATACCACCGGCCCCCTATGGGTCGTGGCCCACCGGGAGACCTCCCTGTACGCCCAATGGTCAATCCGACCCTGGTTACAAGTAAAAGTACTATACAGCACATTCAAAATTACTGTAAAAATTACAAAGGTGAAGTTCGTATCAGTTATACGTTATTATGCAGACTTGCCCATTCCATAATTATTTCTGTATCATGATATTGGATCATAATTATTGATCAGTATCCACTTAAGTCCTAAATCCAAAATGACACAATCTATGAGCTCACAATGTCACAATGTCGGGGTGTGACCCCTCAGCTTGTAAATCTGTTGTTTTGGAAAATATCTTTTATTGCAGATTTTTAATCAGAATCCAAATGTTTGCAATAAAATGTACTTATACTAACACCTACAATTATTTGACTCTCGAGGTGTAGTGAAGTAGAAGTCTATAAAGTGTAAAAAATATAATTATAAATGCATCTTAACGCTTACCCCGCATAGCATTTTATTCTATTTTTTGTAGGTAGCTGCTGCTAGTGTTTTTTATGTAAAAATCATATTTCATATTTTGGTCTATGTTTACGGTCGGACATTTTAGATCGGCGCGCTTAGATCGGCGCAATGAAACCAAATGGACCCTTGCGGGTCGGTTTGGTTTCATGTTTACACTCTCAATAGTTGAAATATTCATGTGAATTAGCCCAAGTCTACACAACTAGAGAATGTAGAAGATGAATGGTCATTTTGATCTGTATGTTTGATGGACTGTTTGGTTTCTCAGATCCAGCCTGGAATTGTGGACAAAAAAAGCAAAAGAAATCTTTAATTTTGGGGTCCGTGGGGCTAAAATGCCTTCAACTGGTGGTTCGTGGCTCAAAATTCTGATTAAATAGTGAGCGTTAGCTGGCATGAAAAAGGTTGAAAACCACTGCTCTATTTGATTAGGGTAGTATATCTACGCCAACAGCAGGAAAACAGTTAAAAATGCACTTTCCAGTAAGTGCAGTACTACTTGTACTTTCATGTGCTTTTCTGCCACAGGTTTCACATGCAGCAGTGTGGAGTGGTCAGGCCCCAGCGTCCTATAGAGGATATTAATAGACTCTTTGATATTCTCTTTAACCCGTTGTGTACTTTGTAAACCCTTTGGTGTTTTAGCTGTTGAAAAATAGCAGATCTACAAGCTCATATCGCGCCACCGAGTGGCGCGATATGAGCTTGTAGCTCTGCTATTTTTGAGAAATTGTGAAAATGTGGTGCGAATCTTACATTATTTCGGAATACATTATTTCGGAAGCAGACATTTTTAACTCCAATCTTTGCTTCTGGGGGATCCCTAGAACATTTTTTTAGATGGGAGTCCACAGCCAAATATAGATAATTCTGCCAGGTCATTAGTATGAAATATGATGAGCATCTCTGACACAGGAACGTAGATTTCCTTTCAGGAAAATTAGAATATAATGTCAGAAATTAGAATGTAGCATCAGAAACTAGAATTTAGTCTCAGAAACTAGAATCTACAGTAGAGCCGGAAACTAGAATCTAATGTCAGAAAGTACATTGTAGAATCTCCTGTCAAAAACTAGAATCTAGTGTCAGAAACTAGAATTTAGTGTCAGAAACTAGAATGTAGCATCAGAAACTAGAATCTCATGCTAGAAACTAGAATCCAGTCAGGAAAAAATGGATTAATAACCAGGCTTTATCGCTGCTGACCTCTATAAGAGACATAAAATGACCCCCACAGCGCGACCCCAAGGGGTGTATCAGCACCCAACTCCTGTCCCTGGCACAATCCTTTGAAGTCTAAATACCACACATTACGTGGCGCGCTCAAAAATCTCTTAAGACCATCTCTCTTTTTTTTTTTTCCAGAGCGGAACTAATAAGTGTGGCGTTAGCGTGGGCGGCTAACCCCTCCGCATTCCGCCAGGGTTTCAGTCCTATAAATTATGGATGTTCTGATCGGAGAGAGTCCAATTTTTTTTAATGTGATGTCATAATTCATATCCGATCTAAAGCGGGGGAAGATAAGCCGCGGCTTAGCGGGAATCTCTAACCTTTGTTTTAATACCGCCGTCATCCCCGGTATTACGGGAGCCAATCAACATCCATCTCTCGTCCCTGGTATTATGCCGGCCAATCAACATTCATCACTCATCCATTATAGGGAAGCCAATCAACATTCATCTCTGTCTCTCTTTCGCCGCTCTTTTTTTTTCTCTGCCTTTTGTCTTTCCTGACTTTTCTTTTTCTTTTTCTTTTTTCCAATTCTGCGGTGGTAGATTGCAGTGGGGGAAAGTAACTTTACACAAGTACTGAACAGCTCAGGATAAACCATGCATACTACACTGCAAATACTGGAGTTATAAGTTACTACTAAGCTGGTTCCGCCCCGTTTTATACTTTGTCTAATCAAAACTAGCCAACCTACACGATTGCATGCCAATACCTTTCTACTTTAAAGGGGAATTCCACCAATTTTCAAAATTTTCCTGAGAGGATACAAATGTGAACCAAATGGACCCTAGCGGGTCCATTTGGTTCCATTTGTACCCTCTCAGGAAAAAAGGGGTCTGAAAGAAAAATCATTAACATGGTGAAATACATCTTGATGATGTCACCAGATGTATTTCACCATGTTAATGATTTTTTCAGACCTCCATTTTTAGGAAGTACAGAATTGCGGGAACTTTTTTTTATCATGTGCACACAACATCTCTAAGGTATATTAATGACATATTAAAATGTTGAAAATGGGTGGAGTTCCCCTTTAAAGGTAATAGAGGCAACTTTTGGGCCAAAAACAACTTTTTTTTTGTCCCATTCGCACCCATTCAATCCAATGCATTCAAAAGCCTCTCCTGAGAATCTGCACCTGAATGTCGTGGGCGCACGGGTAGATCCACTAGGGCTAGACGTCACTTCCTCACTTTTGACCCGGAACTTTTTGCTCAGATCGTGAGAGGACAGGTTAGTCAAGACACCAGAAACAGCATGACATCATCGCACATCCTGTTTAGGAGATCTGGCACTTCAAAATAAGTTTTTTTTTTTTTGTTTACCGATTGTACTGGCTTGAACCACTGGCTTGAACCAAAACACGGTCGCGCAGTCGCGGCCAATGTGTTAATACTGTGGCTTTTGGCCATAGGGTAAGTAACCTACACCATGCCATGGTGGCAAGCAACTCTCACCTCAACACATGCTGTTTTTACTATACACTGATGGTATAACCACCATTTCAGTGGTCACCGTACCACCAAAAACGGGAGTATGAATAGGAGTATGAATAGGCCTTGAATCTTCTCACCCATATATGAGCAGGATGGGGGTTTGGAGAGTTTAGATAGCGAGGGTGGTACGGCTCAACAGTGATTAAACATGATCTTTAACAGGATATCGGAGAACAATCCAGCCACAATTTAAGCAGAAGCCGATAGGCCCACGAGCCGATAGGCCCAGAGCCCTAATGAACAGCCAGAAACAAGAGAGGCCAACGGGGGAGGGAGCAGGATAATAATAGACCGTTGGATAGGATCCTTGTATGTGCAGGGGATGAAAATGGACTCAAGTAAAAATGGAAAACTGGATTCCAGGAGGGGCGGATCTAGGCGTGGGCATGGGGGGGGGTCAATGCCCCCCTAAATGCCCAGTCCGCCCCACCAAACATGATGCCATGCAAAGCAAACCAATATATTTCAAATAAGTACTTATATTTAAAATGATATGAAACACTACTACTGCTACTAACTACAGTTGTCGCACTACTAAACCAACAGCATTAAATCATTGAAAACAGAAAACTCTATCTTTAGCTTTATCCATGCTGCGTGTCTGTTGCAACTTCAACAGCAACTGATGTTAATATTGGTGTTTACTTGCCTAATAAAAGTCCTGTAACCGAAAATGGTATGGGTACGACTTTATCGCCCGTGGCGTGAAGCGACATGGGCGATGAGGCCGCCCCCATACCATTTTCTGGGAAATTGGGAAATGTTACTTCCGCCCCTGGATTCCAGTGGATCCACACTGTATAGTCATTATTTGGTCACAAGCTCTGGTTAATACTTTCATTGGTTAATGCATTGGACCCACAAGGGTCCATTTGGTTTCATTTCTACGCTCCCAAGAGTTATATCTGGCTAACCAACTTTTCATCTGGTTAATTAATTTAGCTGGGGACCACTTGGAACCCTCTCAAGGACCACTGGTTGAAAACCCACTGAAATAGGGGATTTTTTTGTACAAATAATATGGATTATAGGAGGTTTCCAGCATGCGGGCAGCGACCCTACAGCCCTGAATGAACAGAGTAGCCATGAACCAGGTCCTACTAGGCTTCCATCAATAGCAGAGGAGACTTAATTGATAATGCGTTATTAGCAGCATTCCCTCTGATGGGACTTGTATTTCATCCTGTAGTGCTGGCTTTTTCAACCGGTGGTGCGGGGACCACCAGTCGGCCTTGAGAGGGTTTCAGGTGGTCCCCAGCTAAGTCGTTCAACCAGATGAAAAGCTGGTTAACCAGATGTAACTCTTCTTGAGAGTGTAAAAAGGAAACCTGTTGTTGAAACCATGTGGTTTCATTTTACACCCTCAAGAGTTAAAATATTCATCATCTGAATTAGCCCAATTAAGTCTACACAACTAGAAGATTAATGGACATTTTGATCTGTTTTGTTTCCCAAATCCAGCCCTGGTATTCTGGACAAAAGCAAAAATAAATCTTTAGTATTAGATGTGGAGCTAAAACGTCCCCACATGGTGGTCCATGGCTCAAATGCTGAGCTGGGATGGGTGGGGGGAGGGCAAAAAATGAAATGAAAAGTAAAAAAAAATGGCAAGGTCAATTGTTCCTGTGACACATCCTCCTCCACCTTCCATTATCCTGGCCTGCGGTCATTCAGCCAGACACACTTTTTCTGTCAGGGGCGGATGTAACATGTCCCATTTGGGGGGGTGGGGGGGTGGGGGGGGCAACAGACACGCAGCATGCATAAAGCTAAAGGTCTGATTCAGAGAGTTTTCTGTTTTCAATGATGAAATGCTGTTGGTTTAGTGGTGACACAGCTGTAGTTAGTTAGTAGGAGTAGTAGGGTTTCACATCATTTTAAATACAAGCACTTTCATTTGAAATATCTTGGGTTGTTTTGCATGGCATTGTGTTTGGGGAGGGGGCAGACTGGGTATTTAGGGGGGCATTGCCCCCCCCCATTCCCATGCCTAGATCCGCCCCTGTTGTGAGGGTGTGTGTGGGCAGTGTTTGTACAGTAAATAGCTATAAGTCTACCATGCTGCGCTCAACACAATCATGTGACCTACAGTAAGTTACAGTAACGGAGAAGTGTGATTCATTGGTGTTTAATTGGATATTGTAATTGCAGTTGGATGTCCTTGGATGACTTCGTGTGTGTGTGTGCGTGTGTGTGTGTGTGTGTGTGTGTGTTTGCACACGCACACACCCTTCTAAACATCCCAATTACTTGTATTGATCAAGCCGATAGAATAATAGATACTGTAGATCACATGTGTCAAAGTCAAGGCCCGCGGGCCAGATCCGGCCCGCGAGATGATTTAATCCGGCCCCAGGCTTGTAGAGCAAAAATGTCTGAGTCTATTAAAAAAAGTAAGTCTCTAGCACGTTCCTATCAAAAGTTATGATCGTTTAAAGAAATGCTTTTGAGCTCTCTTCTGAACGGCATGTAATGCATGTTGTCCAGCAGGGAGAGTCGTTTTACCAGGCTAGGCTGCTGGCGCTGCAAAGTGAGAACTATACTTCAGCAGTACAAGGGTGTATATCCGAGAACTATACTTCAGCAGTACTAGGGTGTATAACCGAGAGAACTATACTTCAGCAGTACAAGGGTGTGTAACCGAGAGAACTATACTTCAGCAGTACAAGGGTGTGTAACCGAGAACTATACTTCAGCAGTACAAGGGTGTGTAACCGAGAACTATACTTCAGCAGTACAAGGGTGTGTAACCGAGAACTATACTTCAGCAGTACAAGGGTGTGTAACCGAGAGAACTATACTTCAGCAGTACAAGGGTGTGTAAACGAGAGAACTATACTTCAGCAGTACAAGGGTGTATAACCGAGAACTATACTTAGTTAACTATACATACTTACTTAAATTTAGTATTTGAAATTTAAATGCTATTTTCGTATGGTTTATTGATAAAAAATAGCATCTTTCATAGCAAATGTCTTAATCTAGGCTACAAGTATAAAACCAATAATGAAAAGTCATTAATATATATTAATAGCTATTCTTAATAATAAATATGACTTGTGTGATATACTGTATAGAAGTAACGGCTGTGTACGTAAACATGCGTGTGCCGTGCATGCTTGCAGTCTGCGACTGGTTGCACCGCGGCGCTCCGGCCCCCATGAAGTCACATTAAGTCCAATGCGGCCCCCACCCCAAATGACTTTGACACCACTGCTGTAGATGGAGGATTGTTGCTGTTTCTTTTTTCGGTACTTTTATTTGACTGTATAGAGAAAAGCGTGTAGCCGTTTCAGCCTAGCCGGCTTGGCCTTGACATGCAGGGAATAATGAATCAGTGAATTAACCGCAATTAACAGGACAAAGGAGAAAATGTATAATTACCATTCATCAGCGCGGCTTGGCATTCCAATCTCCCCCACGCGCCGTGAGCTTTGTCTTCCCAGCAAAAACATCCAGTATCTCAACACACTGGCCCCATACCGGCTCTATCTAAAGTAATTACAGGTTTGTCACTCTTACAAAAGCCGCGCTCTCGCCAAAACTTGGATTCTATTCACTAGGGTTTTTTTTTTTTTTTTTTTTAGCCAGCCTTCTTTCACATTCATTGAATCTATGCATTTCTTCCCTTGTGGTAAATCCCTGTCGAGACAGAGATAATATTATCAATACAATACCTCATCATCTGTAGACCTGTTTGTGTGTGTGTGTGTGTGTGTGTGTGTGCGTGTGTGTGTGTGTGTGTGTGTGTGTGTGTGTGTGTGTGTGTGTGTGTGTGTGTGTGTGTGTGTGTGTGTGTGTGTGTGTGTGTCTGTGTGTGCGTGTGTGTGTGTGTGTGTGTGTGCGTGCGTGTGTGTTCCAACATACCTGCAATATTTTCACTGGCTCAGTTATCTGCTATTATTGCCGTATGGCAGTGGTATTTGTTCTGCATTTGAGCCACAGAGGACTACCATTTGAGTACATTTTAGCCCCACAGAAAAACAGAAAAGATTTCTTTTTCTTTTGTCCACAATTACAGGCTGGATTTGGGAAACAAAACAGGCAAACATACAGATCAAAATGACCACTTAATCTTCTACATTCTCTAGTTGTGTAGACTTGTTGCTAATTCAGATGATGATTATTTTAACTCTTGAAAGTGCAAACATGAAAACCAATGGACGGTTTCATGTTTACGCTCTAAAAGAGTTACATCATGTTAACCTATTTTCCGTGTGTGTGTGTGTGTGTGTGTGTGTGTGTGTGTGTGTGTGTGTGTGTGTGTGTGTGTGTGTGTGTGTGTGTGTGTGTGTGTGTGTGTGTGTGTGTGTGTGTGTGTGTGTGTGTGTGTGTGTGTGTGTGTGTGTGTGTGTGTGTGTGTGTGTGTGTGTGTGTGACACACTGGGTGCTCCAACATTATTTTCACTGGCTCAGTTTCATTATAGTGCCTTATGGAATGTGAATGACAGCTGTAGGAGGTATGGAGCTTATGAGTTCATGTGGTTCAGCCTTGATGTTCTCATCATGGAGAGTACACAGTCACTCTGCAGTGCAGCATGCTAGCATTAGTGGCAGTTTGGTAGTATTAGTGGCAGTGTGTACACATTAGTCTTGGGCGGTATCGATTTTTTAAATATCGGTATTGATAACATGTTAATTAGCTCGATATTCGATATTACCGGTATTGACCACTAGATGGCAATGGCGTGCAATCAGAGTTGGACACGTTCCACCAGTCACCTAGTTCTCAGAATTGCGACATTGAGGGGTCAGAAACTGAGCGCTCTGCTGTTCAAGCAGCCTAAATAGGGAAAAAACTGGAGTTGGAAATACATTGTTTCCAAAAAGCCTAGCACAAATAAGGGCTATTTTAGGCATGTGTGTATAACATGAAAATTGTTTGTATGGTTACAATTAAAAGTCTCATTGCTCATATTTTAATAGAATACAGTATAATGTCTGTATTTGACGATATTCGGTATTCAATATTTTTTATAGACCCAACGATATTACTCGGTATTGATTTCCAATATCGCGATAAACTGTAATACCGGTATATTGCCTTCTTTATGTGTGATGTCTGGGTAATAGCCACGTAGTTCTCGAGACCAGTCTCGCCTCGCCCTCAAATTGACTCTTTTTCAGTCTTCGCAGCACTCCACTTAATTTGTGTCGTGGTCTTGTCTTGTTCTCGTACTCAATTTGTCTTGGTCTTGTCACGATCTCGGAGCTAATGTCTCGGGTCTCTTTCACCACCAAGACCACTCAAGACAAGTCAATGCAAAGGAAATGTTAATGATTTTTTTCTTACAGACCCCTTTTTCCTGCGAGGGTACAAATGGAACCAAATGGACCCTATTTGGTTCACATTTGTATCCTCTCAGGAAAATGTTGAAAATGGGTGGAATTCCCCTTTAATAGCTAAAATCCTTAAAACTAAAGAAAGCAAGGAATGCACAACCTCAAACATGAACCTTGGTTGAAAAAAAAAAGGTCTGTGGTTGTCTCAGTCCCCTTTTTGGTCTCGGCCTCACTAGGTCTTGGTCTTGTCTTGGTCTCGATTTATGTGGTCTTTCTTGACTACAACACTACTGGAAAACGTCATACGTAATAAAACCGAGGCGTCCTGATGACGTGTGAGTCATAGTGCTATTCCATTGATTTTGTACATGTTTCATAAGACTGGATAATATAATTCATCTTTAAATGGCTGTCAGGGTCTTGTTTGCAGTGTCCATGCATGTCAGTGTAGCAGGGGCTCCAGGACAAAAAACAAATTAAATCTTTAGTTTTTGGGGTCTGTGGGCTGAAATGTCGTCAAATGGTGCTCTGTGGCTCAAATACTGAATCAAAAGGGTTGATCTTAGCTCTGGTCCAGAACTCCACTGCTTCTGAGTCTGACTTGCATTGGAGCTCTGCTTGTCTCCGTTCAATCAGCCATTACTGCACCCGACCAGCATCTCTTCTCTAGTGGATATATAAGAACGTTTTACCTACTCACCAAAATAAACACGTCTTGTGTCATTAGAAAGCCTACTTACCTTAGTGTTAGCACTCTGAGCCCCCCACCACACGGATAAAATGGACTTTTTGGCCAGAACGCGACCGTTTTTCACTGGAAAAACAACCAGGATTTGCGCCCTCTACCGATTTTCTTTCAGTGAAAAACGATCGTGTTCTGCCCCAAAAGTCCATTTTATCCATGTGGTGGGGGTCTCAGAGTGTTTCCACTGAGGTAAGTAGGCTTTCTAATGACACAAGACGTGCTTATTTTGGTGAGTAGGTAAAAAGTTCTTTATATATCCACTAGAGAAGAGAGGCTGGTCGGGTGGAGTAATGGCCGATTGAACGGAGACGAGCAGAGCTCCAATGCAAGTCACACTCAGAAGCAGTGGAGCTCTGGACCAGAGCTAGGTTGGTTTTACTCTTACCTTTATCTTGAAATAAATTAATACTACGCAGACTTCAGTTCAGCCTTTAGTCTTGGCCCTCCACAATATTTTATGTATCTCATTTGGCCCCTTGGGAAAAATAATTGCCCAGCCCTGATGTAGAGCCAGAGTACCTGCAGCAGCAAAGCTATAGTGGCTCAGTCCAGTGTTCAGCTTCCCCCAGCTGATGGCTGATAAATGCTTTTGATGAGCACTTGTCGGGGACAGCAATTAGTGTCTCAGTGTCTCATGGAGAGTGTGTCATATAGCCCTGGTCTGCCTGGGCCTCTCTACACAGCAGGCCCTTCAAACCCTTAGGCCACCCGTAGGCAACCGTTAATGTCAAAAGAGCCAATTTGGACCATAAACATGAATACAGAATCTCTCAGGAGCTGGGAGAAAAAAACCTATATATATATATATATATATATATATTATATATATATATATATATATATATATTTATATATATATTATATATATATATATATATATTTAATGAGCATTCATTAAATATGATGCTTCATGTATTATATTTGCTATAATGCAAATTTTTGTTGACTTGACAACCATAGAATTAAAAGACATGGCAACAATAAACATAGTTTAATCTCCATATATTTTTGTGAAGCCAGGAAGCCACTAAGGAGTTGTAGCCTACAGTAAAAAACATGAATGCAAATACTTTTTGATTTAATGTTTATTTAATGTTTATTTTATTCAATTAGAATAACGAGTGTATGAAAACTACACTGTAGGCAAAATACACATTAGCCTACAAAACAATAGTATATACTATTGTTCAGTACTGTATTCTTTACACAAAATCGCTGGTTTGATGAAAGGTGCATCCATTGAGCATTACACTTTTGCCTCCTCCCAGCTAGTCTAATGTTAAAGAATCTATGAAACGCAACAATTCCTCCTCGTGCCGTTTAGCTGTAATGGTGTTCCTTGTGTAGCCCCCCCCCCCACACACCTCAGACAGTCTGTTCTGTCAATTAACCCATTGTGTCCTAGTGTTGGGACTGTGTTCTAGTCCCCCACGGTAGATTCTAGTTCCTCTCAGTAGACTTTAGTTTCTGAAGTTAGATTCCAGTTTCTGACACTAGATTCTAGTTTGTGACACTAAATTCTAGCCCCTGGCGCGATATTCTAGTTTTTCTAGAAAAAAATCTTTCTGTGTCAGTGATGCTTGACATATTTCATAGGAAGGACCCCCAGAAATATCTATTATTTAGCTGCAGAACCTCATCTAAAAACATGTTGTTCTAGGGGATCCCCCAGAAGCAAAGATTTGAGTTAAAAATGTTTGCTTCCGAAATAATGTATTCAAAGATTTGCATTTCACATTTTCACAATTTTTCAAAAATAGCAGAACTACAAGCTCATATCGCGCCACTTGGTGCGCGCTATTTTTCAACAGATATAACACCAAAACGCGTTTTACAGTACACAAGTAGTTAACAGCGCGTTGGTGTAAAAATAGCGTAGCCATGGGAGCGAGGCAGGCTACCTGACAGCTAAACAGCCCTCAGAGATTCTCGTTAGGCAGAGGAATGCGCCAAGCGGCAGACAGGTTTTTAGCTTTTTTCTGTGTTTGGACCCCCAAGGAGGAGACTCTTCCACGTGGGTTTAAACTAGGTTTACTGTACAGTAAACTGACTGCCGGCTGTTGGAGGGATTTGTGGTGAGAAAATGATCATCCACACGCAGAGCCGCCATCTTGTGGCCTACTAACAACATCAACGACGACAACACATGGTGTGGCTTTTAGGCAGCCCACCGCTATTTTGCTTGAACGCTGAATAAAAATAGTAACTCCTTGGGGAAAGTATATCAAAACAATTACCTAGCACAGTGGGTTCTGGGGGTCCTTAGGAAAGTTTCAGCTGGAGGTACGCATGCAGCTAGATGATGAATTGAAACCAAATGGGCCGTTATGGGTCAGTATCTCAGTGAATGTAGACAACGAGAAATAAATCTTTAGTTTTGGTGTCTGTGGGGCTAAAATGTCATCAAGTGGTGGTCCGTGGCTCAAATGCTGAATAAATGGTGGATCCTGGTATCAAAAATGTTGAAAACCACTGCCATAAATGCCATTAAGTCGGTGTCCATAGGCGAATTTGGGTCAAATTGGAGGCCGAGCCTTGGGCGTCTTTGCGTATATTTTCTCATAGGGGTCCGCAAAATAATACATGTCAATGTGGGGGGGGGGGTCCATGGCAGCAAAAGGTTTGTGGACCACTGACCTAGTGGAAGCCTACATCCTTCACGCACACGTGAGGCATGATTGACGGTCCTTATTGGACCTGTATTTATTGATTTTTGGGAGTGGGTATAACTAGAAGCTGTATGCGTGGACCCCTGCAGACCTGTGTGTGGACCCCCTGTAGCGCGGAGCAGGGCTGTGTGGAGGATCAAAGAGCTCTCTGACATCCAATCACTAACACTTTATTAAAGTACCTAGCAGGCTTTTTACAATAGCACTTAAAGGGATATTTCACTTTCAAAAAACTTTTGGTCATTTTATGGTCTACTTACCCTACGTTTTAACGGCGGGGATGGATTAAAAAACATCGCCCGATATGAGCGACGGCGACGGTCATTACCGTAAATTCTCGCTTAGAATGGCAGGCAAAATGAGTACTGTAAACGACGGTGCTGTGGTGCACTGAAAAAAATAGTATGGTGTAGGAGGGAGTGGGACGGAACTAGGAACCAAACTGCGCTGGGGTTTCGGGTCGAGGGCAAAGAAAAGCAGCACTTGGCTCTGATTGGTTATCCCCGGCCAAACGTCGGCCAATTCGTCCGAAAAGCTCGCCAATTTTTATCTTTCCGGGCGACGTCGCCCACCAACGTCGCCCGTTCTGCTGCTGTTGCCCAAATCAGCGGTCCTCATCATGGTCCTCTCACGTATTAGGAGGACACAATTAGTCACCAGGAAAAAGATTGGGTGTTTCAGATTAAAATTGAGTGTTAAAGTTATAATGGGTTTGAATAGGAAGGCGGTGGGGCAGCTAAAAGGATCATCAAATATCTAAATACTGAATGGGGTAACTTATGAACTGTCTGGGGTGTTTACATGAGACTGAGTAGATGATAAAATGAAAATAGAAGTGAAATATCCCTTTAAATGGCAATACCACATCTCTAGATGCACGTAGTAAATAGATTATATATGAATAGAAATACAACGTACATAAAAGCACTAAAACATTTTCTTTACTTGTTAAATGACGCAAACTCACTCAACGTAACAGCTTGTACAAAAATGCTCCGTTCTTCAGACAATGGATGATGATACGCTAGTCATTATTTTGTCACAAAGCTCTGGCTGTACTTTTTCATTAAAACCCACAGACACGCTCAAACACTTTCACTTACAGTGATAGATGGCAGACAGCAGATTGCAGTGCATTGGTCGCGTCGTTAGCCTGTAGATCAGATGTTTTTTGTTGCTACTTTTGTGGGGCATAATTGCGTGATGAAATGAAACATTCATTAAGCCTTTCTGTACTGTTGAACGTGTTACGGTGTTTTAAGTATCGTCACCTTCTTAAAATAATCGCATAAGTCATTTTTTCCAGGTTTTTCAGGAAACACAAAAAACTCCCCCAAAAATTTTTGGGGGAGTTTTTTGTGTTTCCTGAAAAACCTGGAAAATGACTATCTAGCGTCAGAAACTAAAATCTAGCGTCAGAAACTAAAATCTAGCGTCAGAAACTAGAATCTAGTGTCAGAAACTAGAATCTAGCGTCAGAAATTAGAATCTCATGTCAGAAACTAGAATCTGGACAAAACAGGTTAGACAAAAACAAACTTAAGAAGTTGCAGTAGGTAGATGCGAGCTTTCTGTCCGACTGTGCAGGCGATATAATTGTCTCGTACTTTCCCTGGTGTCTGTGTAACTACTCCTCGTTAGCAGAGGAGCGCTAATGTGCTGGAGGGGGAAATACTTGGGTGTAGTATTAGAGGTTTTTTTTGGGACGCATTCCAGATGTGTCTTAATTGTCTGTCTAGACACTATTCCGACCTCTTCCATTCTAACAGCCCTATTAGGATTTTATACACCAATCTGTGATTTCTTTACATTCATTTCAAAAAGCAGATAAGGCAAAGCAGGATAAGTAGCGTTTTTTTTTTTAAGACTATAGAGGGATGAATGTGCCTTTGTAAATACTGCCAAAATCATTGACATTTCTTTATCCGTGGACCGATCGTCCACATTTAATTAAATGAGTGAATTTAGACTTTGTAGGTGATCCTGTCCTTAGGATGGGTTAATACAGGGGAGCCCAACCAGTAGATCGGGATCTACCGGTAGATCTCGGCTTGATCACGAGTAGATCTCGGGTCATGTGGGGGGAAAGAAATAAAATGGGGTGGAAAATAAAAAAGAGCGATTTCCGCGCGCGTGTGTGTGTCTATGAAGCGGCTCATTTGGAGGATTGTTGTCTGCTGTCTGTGAATTATGCCAACAGTATTGTTCTGCAACGTATAATGGACTGTTCTAGAACTTATAATGGACTATTCTGGACTGTTCTTATGATTGCATTTGCAATGGCAGTGTTTGTCCAAGTCTGTTATACTTATGTTGTACTGTTGTAAATGTAGGCCGATTTATGACAAGTCTGTTGTACTTTATGCTTATATGGACATAAAGTAAAGTGGTAAAACAAAGTAGTGTTGTGTTGTTGTGAAGTTACTGCAGGCTGGCAACGATGCGTGTGGTTTGAAATTTTGATATTGGACTGGTAGATCCCAGAGGGATTGGCTGCTGAAAAGTAGATCTTGGGTCAAAAAAGGTTGGGCACCCCTGGGTTAGTACTAGTGTGGTTCTGCCATCATCATATTTTAGCCAGGGGTGTAGTCAGGGCATAGCTAGCAATTCTGGGCCCCCTGCAAAGCTTTTCCACATGCGCCCCCCTTTCCCGGCGGCGTCAAAGGGGAATTTCACCCATTTTCAACATTTTTTCTGAGAGCGTACAAATGCAACCAAATGAACCCTAACGGGTTCATTTGGTTCCATTTGTACGCTCTCAGAAAAAAAGAAGTGTCTATAGAAATCCATTAACATGATGACATACATCTTGATGATGCCATCAAGATGTGTTTCATCATGTTTTTGTGGTTTTTCTTCAGACCTCCATTTCCAGGAAACACAGAATGGAGGGAAACGTTTTTATCATGTCCACCCAGCACCTCTAGGTTATACTAATGACATATTAGAATGTTGAAAATGGGTGGAATTCCCCTTTAAAATGCTTCAATCTGGTGCACTTTGAGATCAAATATGTTTCATAATATAATCAATACAAATAAAACCTTATTAATGCAAGCTTTCAGTGAGCCCCCCTGACTTTGGGCCCCCCTACAATTGTCCCCCTTTTCCCCACGTGTCTACGCCCGTGGGTGTAGTGGAGGGGGGTCCCTCCACTTCTCACATTTAAAATATTTTTAGGGCAAAACTAGGCCTATGTTTTTGTCTTGTCATTTACTTCTATGGATACAATTAGACATTGTAATAACAATCCTCCGTGTCTGTGTGTGTTGCACACAAATGCGCATGCAAATGTAAGTAATAGAGATGTTGTGTGTACATGATAAAAAAAAAGTTCCCCCCCATTCTGTGTTTCTTAGAAATGGAGGTCTGAAAAAAAATCATTAGCATGGTGAAATACATCTTGATGACATCATCAAGATGTGTTTCACCATGTTAATGAGTTTCCTTTTTTTCTGAGAGTGTACAAATGGAACCAAATGGACCCGCTAGGTTTGGTTCACATTTGTACACTCTCAGAAAAAAAAATGAAAAATGGGTGGAATTCCCCTTCAAGAGGCGTCCCCCCACTTCTAAAAGTCCCACTACAACACTGGTTAGTACTAGTGTGGTTCTGCCATCATCATATTTTAGCCGTTCTAGAATTAATGTGAAATTGATTTGCTGCTGTTTCTGCATATCAGCACTGAAACAGCTGTTAACACAGATCCTGGACCAGCCCCAAGAGTCACTTTGAATTCACAGCACAAGTTTTGTCTTCAGGTGTAAAATTCTACTGTTGCCGTAATTATAATCACATCATTTCTACAGTTACAGCTCAAATGAAATGCAAATCAAACGTACTGTATGTGAGTGAGTGAGTGAGTGAGTGAGTGAGTGAGTGAGTGAGTGAGTGAGTGAGTGAGTGAGTGAGTGAGTGAGTGAGTGAGTGAGTGAGTGAGTGAGTGAGTGAGTGAGTGAGTCACACACTATATTTGGGCATTC
This sequence comes from Benthosema pterotum, assembly GCA_039105355.1. Lineage (NCBI taxonomy): Eukaryota > Metazoa > Chordata > Actinopteri > Myctophiformes > Myctophidae > Benthosema > Benthosema pterotum. Next base: position 34,883,143 of record CM076984.1, read on the forward strand.
CCAAATATGGAATGAGTTGAGTGAGTGAGTCACACATTACAAAGTCAAATACCAACATTATACTGTATTCTATTAAAATATCAGCAATGAGACTTTTAATTGTAACTATACAAACAATTTTCATGTTACACACATGCCTAAAATAGCCCTTATTTGGGCTATAGGTTTTTTGTATTTCAAACTCCAGTTTTTCCCTATTTAGGCTGCTTGAACAGCAGAGCGCACGGTTTCCGACCCCTCAATGTCGCAATTCTGAGAACTAGGTGACTGGTGGAACATGTCCGACTTTGATTGCACGGCAGTGGTCAATTACCGGTAATGTTGAACATCGAGCTAATTAACACGTTATCAATACCGATATTAAAAAATCAATACCGCCCAAGACTAGTCACGACCCGAGTTGGCTTTGTCTGCGTTGTAATTGTCCTTATATAAATTATTTTCAAACAGTCTATGAGAAAAATGAATGGGGAAAACACTTCTGGAACCAGGGCGGTGACGTCACTGCCCAAGTCTATATATGGACATATAAAAGAACACACAGACATAATAACTGGGCAGCGTTATGCATGCTTCACTTTTAGTTGTGTGCACATGCACTAGCCTATATTCTAACTGCCTTTTTCATGGCATTGTTTGAAGAAAAAAAAAAAAAAAAAAAAAAAAAACACCCCTGCGGCTTCACAGGGAAATCGCAGAAACATCACAAATGTATTTATAAAACAATTCCATGGCACTCCATGATTACCATAAGCTCTGGTGGTGTTGTCGGCGATGATGCAGCTGTGAGTGAATATTGTCTTGACTCAGTTGTCATAATAAATTGTGATTTACACACTTTGCATCCCCCAAGAGAGCGAGATGCACACACTCCGAGAGCTCACATTTCCAGATTAGAGAGAGAGAGAGAGACACACACACACCACACACACACACCACACACACACAACACACACAACACACACACACACACACACACACACACACCACACACACACACACACACACACACAGTGCTATTAACATGCGGGAGCCTCACAACAATACACCATGCTAGTACACAGGAAGAGAATAAAGCTCTGTTCTTGCTGTTAGCTACACAGGTGTTCACAGGTTTCCAATGTGATAATTAATTGATTCGGAGAAACTTCAGAATAGCTTTTTGCCACGGTTTTCCGCTAGCTAGCGTGCCGTGCCGTGCTGCGTACACACACTAAACACGTGTGCCGCCGTGTCTGCATGAGCTTTTTAATTTGCGTTTTGTAACATTTCAACCGACAGGTCACCTGCCTGCAACAAAAAGAAATTGCAAAAAAAAAAAGAGCAAGATTATTGATTATATCCAACCGACATTAATTCAAAGCAATGGATTTTCCATTCAACAGTGTCCCTCTGTAATTAGTTTGGCTAACCTTTTCCCTAATCGCCCCGGTGTACACACCGCCAACGTCAAGTCACTGTGATTTACCACGAGAAGCGCTGCTTGTAATTACTCTTTATCTGGCAACGCTGACCCCCATGATTGGCAAGAGCCAAATGTTCCGTTTTCAGCGCCACCGTTTTCAGCTAAGGGGCCCGAGAGCGACCGGCAAAAAAAACGTCGGGGGGCTTTATCTGGCGCGCACACCTTGCGCTGCCGGAGGGGGGGTTGGATGGGTGAGAACACGTTGCGAGGTGAAGGCCGCCAGCGTCTCATACCGTCTGCCTCCATTACACTCCGCAGAGTGGAGCCGCGCTCTGATAGAATGTTACCCGCCTGAAAGACGCCATAATTTGCCGGGGCTAAACATGTTTCTCTCCCCTCTGGACGGACATGGCCTTGGGCGGCTCAGAGGTAAATATATGGAGGGAGGGGGGGGTTGGCGGGCGGAAACCTTGTATGTCACAAACAAAACAACGACCGGTTGATGCAATGCGCCATAGTTATTGTTTTTATCCCACGATTTTTGCAACCCATTTTTTCACCCAGAGCCAATTCCTATAATGTGATCCTGGGCTCTACACACCCTCCACCAACCTGAGGGGGCAGCGGACTGGCCTCATGCTTCCTTCAATGCATGATGAGTCCAAGCTGCCTTCTTTTCACCTGACAGGGGGGAGTTTCCCTGGTTGGACGTAACACGTGGAAGGAACATGTTATTCCAACCAGTTCCTGTCCCCTCCATCAGGTCAGCTGGCCAGGGGGAGGCAGTTTAGAGTCCAGGATTACTGCATGTTTTTGTGAGGGTATCTACCCTAGGGGACACGGGGAGAACATGCAAACTCTACACAGAAAGGCCATATTATTATTCACGAGAACATGTTAATAAATTGCTGACAAATGTGAGCCGTTTTCACAGCTTCTGTGCGCCACTCTCCACCCATTTTCAACATTTTAATATGTCATTAATATACCTTAGAGATGTTGTGAGGACATGATAAAAAAATCAGTAAATTCTGTATTTCCTAAAATAGGTCTGAACAAATCATTAACATGGTGAAATACATCTGATGACTTCATCAAGATGTATTTCACCATGTTAATGATTTTTCTTTCAGACCCCTTTTTCCTGAGAGGGTACAAATGGAACCAAATGGATCAGCTAGGGTCCATTTGGTTCCATTTGTACCCTCTCAGGAAAATTTTGAAAATGGGTGGAATTTCCCCTTTAAGGCAAGGTACTTAGAAGCAAAACATGTCAGGCTCGTAGATTACTTTGGATGTTATGCCCCCATGTTTTTTTTTCTTGCTTACTGACTGGACATCGCACCGTATTAAGAGTGTCCCGCTAAATGCCTGCCCTCAACTCTAATTTGCACAAATATAATTATGGAGATACGAGTTTTTTTTTTCAGTGGCTAGTGCCCAGGTCGAGGCAGCTAGCTTTCTGGGTGTAGGTAAGTCATCCCTGCTGGCTGTAACACACGCCTAGCGCTCTCTCCTCCTCCTCCTCCACCATATAAATTGCGTTAGGGCTTATTTGCCCTCCCGCCTGGAGAGCAGACTCCTGGGGATCCATGGGCTGCTGGAGCTGAATGAGGCTGGAAGGCAGGAGGCTTTTTCTGGGTAATCCAATGAAGCAGTGTAGGCCGGCGTAAAAATATTCAGCAGGCGGCGCTCAGTAAAGAAATATGACCTGAGGGAACAAAAAGATAGTCCGGATTTCTTTTGTAACAAAAAGCCGTATGAACTTGGAATACTGGTGCAGCGGGGGTAAAAAAAAAAGAACAGAAACCTCGGATCTACACAGGGGCGGATGTAACCTTTCCCAATTGGGGGGGGGGGGGGGGGGCAGAAGAAAATGGTATGGGGGCGACTTCATCGCCCGTGTCACTTCCGCCACAATATTTTTTGCGTTGTTTTGCATGTCATCATGTTTGGTGGGGCAGACTGGGCATGCCTATGCCTAGATCCGCCCCTGGATCTAGGCATAAGCACGTTTCAAGCTTTAGTTTTTTTTTTTTTTTTTTCCTACTTCATCATACAGGAATGTCGGACAAAAGTAATGACCCGACGATATGAAATATGTAACTTAAATGATAATTCATACTGGGAGAGACATTAGGGCCAGTTTTCAAGGTTAACCCAGAACCTTTTTTACGAAAGATGAAAGTCTCCCTGAACTCCATATCATTTTTTAATCATTATGAGCAGAACTTTCCCTTACAGGGGAAGGTACATCATTAAATGCAGTGTGAACTAGCAGAACTGCTATTTTCTGCCATTTTGGATGTACAAGATCAGAGTTCTAGAACTCTAAGAACAGTTCAGAGGACCGTATCGCAAAACCAAGTCGTAGTGTGTGGAAAAAAAACATAGACCCAGGGCCAGAAATACTGTATATTAGTGACGGGTTTCTCAATGAAAAAACAACTGCAGGTTAGGATGCCTCTCGAGCATCTCCCGATAGGGAGGACCAGATGCAGGAATTACATAAACTATCTGGACTTGTATGGTCTCGGGAGCCCCCCAGATGAAGGTTGCTAATGGACAGGGAAGTCTGGAGCTCTCTGGTGGAGCTGTTGCCCCGGCGACCCGGCCATGGATAGATGAACTTCTTTATTAGGCCAAGTATTGGAGGTGTGTGTGTGACGTGTTCTGTCTCAGTGTTCTGGCTCATGTGTTCCATGGTTTTTAGTTAGGTAATGTTTTACTTGTACTGTTGATGTTTTGAGTGATTTTCGAGTATTGGTTGATTTGTTTCTTATTCCCAGTTAGTTTACCTTAACACTGTGCACCTATGTTTTGTAGTATCATTTTGTGCCACCCTGTTTACTGTACAGTAGGGGTGTGCTGAAATATTGTTATTGTGATAATATCGTATATTTCCTCCCGCAATATATATTGTATTTTCCTCAGCAAATATCGTGATAATTGCAGAGGAATAATTACGGGAGGAAAAACGGGTTGCAGAACTAAAATGTTAAATGACTCCTATAGCTGCTTCATTCCCCAAAAAACAAACACAAGATAAAAACAAAAAGTCTGGTATGAGAATCAGTTGAGACAAATAAAAGCTAAGATTAATAACTGAGCATATACATTAGTAAGTTCTGATTCTTATCTTTTAGTTTTTTATTCATTAATTTATTGTTAGTTTTTGTTTTTCAGCTGCAGTTACAGTATCATGATATATCATTGATGAATTTCATGCAATATATTGATATATCACAAATATCGCAACACATCAAATATCATGATATGTTCATTATCGAAGGCGTAATATTGCCACCTATATCGTATCGTGAGGGACCAATATCGTCCCAGCCCTACTGTACAGTACCTTCCTTGTCTAACCTTGGGATTTAACAGAATTCATACACACAAATCAAACGCACCCGCTGTGTTCTGTCTGTGTTCCATGGCCGCCTCAATGCTTCTCTCGGTGGAAGTTGCATGATGGATGTTTGATGATCAAACTCTTGTGTTTGACATCCTACCTTCCTCCAAAACCACGTGAATTCCATTGGAAAACGATCGAGGAGCTAGGGCCATGAAACACAGACAGAACAGAGAATGTTAATTTGGCATGTGTGCACAGGGCCTCAGTGTTTCCACCTGTGTCCTCACTGTCCCCACGCAGGCCTGTCAGAGCGTCGACTGTGTGTCTAGTTAGTCCTTGTCTATTCATATGTCCTTGTGTTTTCACTGCTTTGTTTTGTTCTCCTTCATAAATGTAAGTCAGGGTGTTGTATTTTCCTCCTAGTTCCTAGTGTATTTCTCTTTGCTTAGTTCTTTCTAAATCCCTGGTGTTTGTTCCTGATCCTTTGTTTATTGGTTAATAATCCACCACTGTAGTTGACCTTGTAGTCTGCCTCATCCTCTGCATTTGTTATACCAAACAAAACGAATTACCAAACAACTCACCCCTTTCCAAACTCACTCCAGGTGCACAGGCTGAACTGTGTAGCAAGCCCGGTCTTTCTAAAGTAACATAATTATGCTTAAACTGTTTAAAAGGAAGTCTAAGGGTGGAGAGTATCATTGTTGAACCAGTATTCTCTAGCTGTTGCGTCATGCGTGCCCAAACTGCCGCCCATGCATGCACCCCCTCTTAGACCACGAAACATGCTCTCTGGGCAAAGCTATAGAACCCAACCAACCATTTGGTTTAATGTTTCTCAAAGAGTTGCATCTGGTTAACCAACTGGGGGACCACCTAGAACCCTCTCAAGGACCACTGGAGTCCCTGGACCACTGGTTGAAAACCACTGTCTTAGGCTAGGCGACTTGAAGGAGGATAAACACTCCATCACGGCATGTGGCGCCATGGGCGGATCTAGGCATGGGCATGGGGGGACAATGCCCCCCTAAATACTCAGTCTGCCCCCCCCCCCCCCCCCCCCAAACACGATGGCATGCAAAACAACCCAAGATATTTCAAATTAAAGTGCTTATATTTAAAAAAAAATGATCTGAAACATACTACTGCTATACTAACTAACTACAGCCGTGTCACCACTAAACCACAGCATTTCATCATTGAAAAACAGAAAACTCTCTGAGTCAGACCTTTAGCTTTATGCATGCTGCGTGTCTGTTGCAACTTCAACAACAACTGATGTTATTTTTGACATGTTACATCCGCCCTGATGTGACGCTCCTCCTTGGTGTGTCATTGGCCTGAACCTATGTGTGCGTGCGTACGTGCGTACGTGCATGTATGTGTGTGAGCGTGCGAGTGCACGGGGCTGAATAGATTGGATCCTCATCCTCTTGTTTGTCAAGCCGTGAATAATGTGTGGCGACATGGAGCACATCGGCAGGGGGTCCTTGCCGCGGCACATAGCATCCATCCATTCATCCATTCACGGTGGATAATGGAGAGGCTCAATCTAATGGAAGTACTGGAAGAAGCTGCTCTTAACCGCAGGCCCCGCCTTGACCCACAGCCCCCCTGACCCCACAATGGAGAGCCCCCCGTCAAGAGCCCACCCCTCTGTCTCTGTGTCTCTGTCTGTCTGTCTGTACTGATGGAAGTACTGGGATTATTTTTACTAGTACTATAAAAAATACTACTTGTAAATACTACTACTAGTAAATACTACTAGTAAAATTGTCTTAAAAATAGTCTTGTTCTTATCTCCAGGAAGGGGCGCGATCCAGTAGCAACTGGTTGTAAATTGGCCACAACCTTGTTGCAAAGCGGGTTGCAACCTGATTGCAACCAGGTAGCAACTTTACTTGCAACTAACTTTGATGTGTACCTTTCTCATTTGTTGAGATTTTTTTGTACCGTACTTTGGTAGAATGAAAATAGTTTTTAAATGTGGTTTAATAAATAATTGTGATTTGGTTTGATTTGATTTGATTTAGGTGCAAAGGTTAGGTTATGGTTGAAGGACTTCAGTATGTAACTGTATGTAGGTATTGCCAGTGCTTAATTTGTAACTTGGGAGGTGCCGGAGCACACCTCACGCACATGCACACGCGATGCGCGCCCGTAAGTGTGCGTGAGGTGCCGTGCGCGCGCCCGCGCGACGGAAAACGCGCACAGAAAAGTTGTTTTTTGGGGAAGGGGTCTGAAAGAGAAAAACTCATTAACATGGTGAAATACATCTTGACGATGTCATCAAGATGTATTTCACCATGTTAACGATTTTCTTCAGACCTCCATGTCTAGGAAACACAGAATGGGGGAACGTTTTTATCATGTCCACCCAGCACCTCCATAAGGTATATTAATGACATATTAGAATGTCGAAAATGGGTGGACTTCCCCTTTAAGTACTGAGTTACTTCTCATCACGTCTCTCTCCTCTCTCTCTCCCTCATCCTCCCTCTCTGGCTGTTTAATGGAGCTATATGTCACTCAGAAGGACACATTGCTGTGGGGTAGAGACAGGCATCGGTGCTCCCAGTGTAGCTGTGACGCTGCCTTCATGCCTGGGTATCCGTGTCAGAGCGCGTGCACTACGTGGGCCACCCATCACCCGCTCCTCTTTATAT
>CM076984.1:34891071-34918571 GCA_039105355.1 Benthosema pterotum
TTAAGCAAAGAAAACATCAATAATATCAGTTGTTGTTGAAGTTGGAGCAGGCAGACAGCATGCATAAAGCTAAAGGGTCTGTCTCAAAGAGAGTTTTCTGTTTTCAATGATGAAATAGGGTTGGTTTAGTGGTGCAATTGCAGTTAGTTAGTAGCAGTAGTAGTGTTTTAAATCATTGTAACTTTTATGAAATATCTTTGAAATTTTGGTTGTTTTCATGCCATCAGGTTTGGTGGGGCAGTCAGGGCATTTAGGGGGGCATTGCACCCCCCCCCCCCCCCCCTCATTCCCATGCCTATATCCGGCCCTGATCGACTTCCATGCTATGTGGAGCCTGCTCAAAGTTCCTCCAAAAGAAAAACTGCTGCCAGCCTCACCCTCACCCGCCCGGCGCCTGCTGCCTCCTTGGTGCTTCTATGCAGAGATATTTGACAGCAGTGACAATGATGATGTGAGGCAGCAGCTATAATAGTATCGAGTGTTTCAGCGCTCTTAACAGAATTATCTATCGATTCAAATCTAGTAAGGTCATTGGCAGAGACAAAGCGCAGCTCTATTTCTCAACTTTCTGGGTGTTTTTTTTTTTTGTGGTTGTGTGTGTGTGTGTGTGTGGGGGGGGGGGGGGGGGGGTCGTGTGTAAATGAATGAATGTCCCTACGTCATCATAGAAGAGTTTTTGCACAGAACTAATGACAATATCAGATCTACAGAGTTGTTAACTGAATTATCTTTATTAAAATAATACAAACATAATACAGATTCTAACCCACAGCAACAAGAGCTGATCATCTGTGACAGGTGATGACATTTCTGTCATAGTTGTCATGATATATACCACAACTTTCTGGTGGTTAGTGGCTCTTCCCCGTGGCCTCAATATGAACCTCAATATGAACTGGAAAGCCTCTTTTCTTTATTTTATTAAATGATTCATTAATTGGATAGACTTTTTTATTGTCCTTTTTGGGAGACAATCAGCTGTATACAAATATCTCACTGTTCCAAAGTAGCACTGGTCCGCACGCATCATCATTGCAACAGTAATAGAATAAAAAATAATCACCCATAAGTATGTGATATTTGCTGCTCTAATTGAATTGCACTGTAGCTATTGAACCCAGTCAACTATCAGTGGCGTTTCTAAGCAAATTGGAGCCCTAGGCAAGATTTTCCCTGGAGCCCCCCCTTACCAAATGGACCCGTAAGGGTCCATTCCTCGGTCGTCTCACGTATAAGGAGGACACTATCAGTCACAAAAAAAAAACATGGGTTGTTTTCAAATAATCTGTCATGGTTAAAATTGAGTTTTAAGTTATAATGGGTTTGTATCGGAAGGAGGCAGATACGCTAAAATGAACATAAAATATCCAATTACTGAATGGAGTAAATTATAAACTGTCTGGTGTGTTCACATGAGACTGAGTAGACCGTAAATTGACCAAAAGTAAGGGGGGGCTCCAGGGAAAATCTCCTGTAAAATGACGCCCTACAAGGGATAAAAAAAATATGAACTATTTTAAACTGACTGTTTAAAAAGTTCAATAGAGGATACGTATAATGTATTTATCCATATGAGGGCTTATTAGCCTGGCATCCTTTTAAAGCATGTCTGGTGGTCGCCCCCTGCCCTCATGGTCCCCCCCCCTCCCCTCATGGCGCCCTAGGCAACTGCCTAGTCTGTCTGATGGCAAAAACGCCCCTGTCAGCTATGCATTGCGTCGTTTTGCTGTTGGATGTGTGTAAGATTCTCTGCGATGGGACAAGACCTAATAAACATTGTCTGCCCTCATTCTCTCTGTGAATGAAAAGGTCCTGAACTCCAGGCCTTGAAAGTGTGCTGTTCACACACTGGGATCATTGGTACATTCCCACACATACTGTATGGCGGTGTCTTCTCAGACACCCACCCATGATCCAACACAATGGTGGAAGAAGTAATCAGAGTTCTGAAAGGAGTGAAGCAATGCCAAGTCAAAGTTCAAAATGTTATACTTCTGCTAAAAGAAAAAAAAAAAGATTTGAGAGACAGCGAAATGAATTTAGGACAGTGGCAGGCGTCGCGGCAGGATATAAAATCCGTCGCGGCAGGTGAACTTCCACAGCAGTTTTACTAGCTGTCATGGCAGTTTTACTACTAATGCTAAGCCTAACCCCTAACCCTAAACATAACCTCAGTAAAACCAATGCCTAAACCTAACCTAAACCTTAACTTAATGTCCCACCAAATGTCCCATTTGGTGGGTCAAGAGAACATGTTGGAAGGGTAAGGGAAAATGGTATGGATGCGGCTTCAATAAAGCCGCACCCATACCATTTTCGGTTACAGGACTTTTATTAGTCAAGTAAAGCATCAATAATAACATCAGTTGTTGGTGAAGTTGCAACAGACACGCAGCATGCATAAAGCTAAAGGTCTGACTCAGAGAGTTTTCTGTTTTCAATGATGAAACGCTGTTGGTTTAGTGGTGCCAAAATTGTAGTTACTAGCAGTAGTAGTGTTTCAAAACATTTTAAATATAAGCACTTTAATTTGAAATATCTTGGGTTGTTTTGCATGGCATCATGTTTGGGGGCGCAGACTGGCATTGCCCCCCCATGCCCATGCCTAGATCCGCCCCTGTCGTGGAGTAAAAATGTAGGGTGTAATATTTGCCCCACAAATGTGTAGTCGAGGAGAATGTAAAGTAATTATTCAAAGTGATACAGTTGAGACAAAGTTCCACCACATGCATTTCAAGGTCGAAAATTCCAAACCTCTCAAGAACACAAGAACGTTCTCTTCCATAGACTCACTGTCTGTATTGTCAAATTGAATTGAAAAGTGACTCTAAAGTAAGCATGGACAAAGCTATTAAGGCCCTCTGTAAAATTACAAGGACTTTCCCCCACTTTTTTCCTCTTTTTTTGCCATTTCTTTCTTTTGTTTACAACTAGTCCAATGACAATGAGATTGTTTTGTCCTATTTTATTAATTGCCGTGAAATTGGACGGAGTGACTCAGCGCCGTGGTGTTAGCGGGGGTGTGTGTGTCGGTGTGTGTGTGTGTGTGTGTGTGTGTCTGTGTGTGTGTGTGGGTGTGTGTGTGTGTTGGGTTGGGGGGGGGGTACGGAACCAACGCAGGTAATTATGGAAGCCAGGAGAGAGAGATAAGGGAAAAAAAGAAAAGGAAAAAAAAAGAAAACAGAATGCAATTATCCAGCCGAGCAGCGCCGCTTCTCACCTCCGCAAACTATTGTTCAAGGCTTTGCATCTCCATATCATCACCGTCGGCTTGGAAAGCTTGTATGTCCCAAACCATTCCTTGTTTTATTGTTGTTATCGTGTTTTAGTGATTCACCCAATACTTTAATCACTCCAAATTCTGCCATAGTCTAAAATCTCACTCATCATAGCCCAGTGTGGCACTATAGCCTCCATGTCCTTGTAGGCATGTGCAAAGGTTAAAATATCAACTAAATTGAATTTATGTAGAGGCAAATTATTGAGCTACAAAGTTTACATTAACATCAATGTATGGATAATGTACTGTTAGGCAGATGATAGTTTTGTGGTTTAATTGTGACCATTTCTATGGATTGGTGTGTTTGTATGTTAAATTGCATGTTTATACTTACATAGCTATTAACAGCTCAAAATGTTAAATTGGATAACACAAAAAGATCCTGGAGATTGTTTACATGTGGGTGCTTTGTAATCTATTCATCGGGGGCGGATCTAGGCATGGGCATGGGGGGGCAATGACCCCCTAAATTCCCAGACTGCCCCATCAAACACGATGGCATGCAAAACAACTCAAGATATTTCGAATGAAAGTGAAACACTAATACTGCTACTAACTACAGTTGTGGCACCACTAAACCAACAGCATTTCATCATTGAATACAGAAAACTCTCAGACCTTTAGCCGGTTGCAACAACAATTATTGATGTTTACTTGCCTAATAAAAGTCCTGTAACGGAAAATGGTATGGGTGCGATGAAGTCGCCCCATACCATTTTCTCCTGAGTTAGTGTCAAAGTATCCTTGAGCAAGAGACACTAATTGCTCCTGGTGCGCTGGGTGTGCCTTGCATAGTTTCCGCTGTCATCAGTGTATGGATGTGTGAATGTGATGCAATTCAATCTACGTATGCATAGTGCCTTGTATAAAGGCGCTATTAGGGCTGGGGAATCGATCCGAATTCCCTAGATCGATTCGATTTCGATTCACAAGGTCACGATCCGTTTCGATCCACGATTCGATTTCGATTCGATTCGATTCGATATCGATCTATTTACAGACATAATGGCCCCATGTGTTGAAACTAAAGATTTCCTTTGCTTCTGTGACCAAATGGACCCGCAAGGGTCCATTTGGTTTCATTTTTACGTTCTCAATTTGGTTTTTAAACAACTTTGCTGGGGACCACCTGGAACCCTCTCAGGGACCACTGGTGGTCCCTGGACCACCTGTTGAAAAACCTGATTAATGAATACACAGTGAGACAGAATTAGTAATAGAGGGAGAGGAATGATGCTGTAACATTTTACCTGGGTCAAACACAACCATTAATACTGCAACATACAGTATATTAGTGCAGTGGTTTTCAACCTTTTTGACACCAGGGACCACCATTTATTCAGCATTTGAGCCACCATTTGATTTTCAGCCCCAAAGACCTAAAACTAAAGAATTCTTTTGGTTTTGTTCACAATTCCAGGCTGGATGTTGCAAACTAAACAGTGTAAACTTCTTAATTAAATAGTGCTAATTCAGATGATGATTATTTTTTTAGAATGTAAAAATGAAACCAAATGGACCCTTGCGGGTCCATCTGGTTTCATTTTCACACTCTCAAGAGTTACATCTGGTTAACAAATTTCATTTAGCCTGGGGACCACCTGGAACCCTCTCAAGGACCACTGGTGGTCCCCGGACCACCTGTTGAAAACCCCTGAGATGTCTACTTTGTAAAATAAATATACTGCTGTATTCGCGCGGCATAATTCACTAGAACTAGGTGCTGCAGCTCACTTATAGGCTAATGCTCTGTGAGCTTGTAGATTGTATATATTTATCGCGCAGCGCACAGCTTAACATTGCATACAGTAGCCTATACGCAGCATGCCGAGTGTGGGACTCACTTAGCTCCGTGTGAGAGAACATTATAAACTTGGCTAAGAAGGCACAAATACTCCTGTCCAGATGGGAGATGACAATGGATTTGTTCTGCAGCAAGACGGCCCCGCGTCTGTGTTATATATTTGGAGAACGTCGTGTGTCGGATGAAAACTCATTCGGTGAGAGACTGCGACTGAATGAATTGAATTGTGTGCGCGCGCACGGCTGCGTGTAAGTAAATCTTGCACTGAGACTGACCGTTCTAATGTGAAAGTAATGGGAAAGTAAAAGTCTTTGGAGCGAAGCGTGCGTACAAACTTTTTTCAGAGAGAGGAGAGAGAGAGAAATGCCATCTGTAATCAACCTGCAGAATAAGTGGCTATGAAGTGGAATCCATGTCCTAGAACTTTAGTCGGCCATTAGTCGTTGGTCTAAAAGCGAGTTATGTCTGGTCTGTAAGTGAACATTTTTTCAGTGTCTAGGCTTAAACGCCTAGACGTTTATTAGCAGTTGTTAAGCATCTATATCCACCTGTGAAATTACCCTCTTTAACGTCTAGACGTAGAACACTTTTAGTCCAGTTATATAACCCGCTGTTTTAGACGTCACTCTCTGTCTGCTGTGGATTTCTTTTTAAACCTTATGACTGTAGCTCAGGTGGTAGAGCAGGTCGCCCTGCAATGATCCATGGGTCGGCGGTTCGAATCCCAGGCGAAGACCAGTGCTTTTAATCATACCGTGATACCACCGGCCCCCTACGGGTCGTGGCCCACCGGGAGACCTCCCTGTACGCCCAATGGTCAATCCGACCCTGGTACTAGTACCAGGGGTTGGTAAACCTCTGTATCAGAACACACAAAAAACAGAGAAAAGGTCTTTAACGATGCAGATGCTTTTGGTCATTGCACAGCTGGTGTGAATACATTTTCGCCAAAGGCTATGAGATCTGTAGGCGCTCTACGCTACCATAGCCCAGATGGATGTGCGTTGCTCTGATTTTATTGGTTGTTTTGTTGGTTTCCAGGGTGACTGTGGTAAAGCGTTGTGTGATTCAGCCTGTGCTGTGGCACGATTAATTGATCAGCAGGTGTTTCCTGTTGTCTAATTACGCTGTCGTCCTTATAGTAGCCATAAGGGCTACACGCAGCCGCACGCACGCATACATGCATGCATGCGCTACGCACACGCGCGCGCTGTGCGCGCGCACACACACACACACACACACACACACCCATTTGTCGCTCGTATTACTATTTGTGAGGAAATCAACATATTCATAATGGCACTTCCTGCTAAGTCTCACTCTCACAGTGCATTGGAACACTGAACACTACTGGTTCCATTTCCACCATGCTGGTTTTATTCAGAATTTGAGCCCACCATTTGATGGACCACCATTTGACATTTAGCCCCACAGACCCCAAAACTAAAGATTTCTTTTGTCCTCAATTCCTGTGTGTGTGTTCGTGTTCGTGTGTGTGTGTGTGTGTGTGTGTGTGTGTGTGAACAGAATCTAACTCCACCTCACCTCCACTCTATTGGCTCACAGGACAAGCAAATGTCTGTCTGCAGGGAAACAGCTGCAGCATCAACGTAGAAGCACCGTAGGGGGAAAAAGAGAAAAAATAGCTGTGTATCTATTTAATTTTTTTGGCTAAAAAAGTTGCCTCTATTACCTGAATATAAGGCGCACCTGACTATAAGCTTCATGTTAGAGCAGTGGTTTTCAACCTTATTGATACCAACATCCTCACCCACAGACACAAAAACTAAAGATTTTTTTGGTTTTGTTCACAATTCCAGGATGGATTTTCGCAAACAAAAGAAACAAAACAAAATGAACATGACTCATGACTTATTAAGTGGAACTAATTTAGATGGTGAATATCATAACTCTTGACATGAAACCAAATGGACCCGCAAGGGTCCCTATAGGACCACCTGTTGAAAACCCCTGTAAAAATCCGTTGTATAAGCCACAGGGTCAAAAGCATGTGAAAAAAAGTAGAGGCTTATAGTCCGGAAATTACGGTACCTTTAAAATAAATATACTGACGGATATGTTTGGTTTCCAGACTAGAGCGTACTTGTGTGTTTCCCCTCTGTAAGTATCAAGCATTAAATTGTGGTTGTGTTGATGTGTTGTGGTCAAGATCTATGAATATGTTTTAGCGGTGTCCATATATACTGGTGATGAATAGCAGCTGTCAGTTATCCTGACATGACATGATTTGTCGGCAGTAAGACGAGATAACCTCTATGGCTTTTAAGGACAATTCCTCGCCAAAACACATTAGGCATCAATCTACCTTGATCCCTGTGACACCATTCAGTGTACTTGATTTTTGCCATAGATGCCCCCTGTTCCACATTTCACCCCTGAGGTTCCCCTCCCCTCTCACAGTTTGCATTGCCGCAGGTTCTTTTTATTCTAATGCAGGTATTTTAGGGAAAAAAAACTTCCACATTTCATATTTTAATAGTCTACTGTAGTGGTTTTCAACCAGTGGTCCGGGGACCACCAGTGGTCCCTGAGAGGGTTCCAGGTGGTCCCCAGCTAAGTTGGTTAACCAGATCTAACTCTTGAACGTAAAAATGAAACCAAATGGACCCTTGCGGGTCCATTTGGTTTCATTTTTACACTCTCAAGAGTTAAAATATTCATCATCTGAATTAGCCATTTTGGAATGTATTGTTTTGCTTGTTTTGTTTCCCAAATCCAGGCTGGAATTTTGGATAAAAGCAAAATAAATCTTTAGATTTGTGGTCTGTGGAGCTAAAGTGTCCTCAAATGGTGGACCGTGGCTAAAATCCTGAATAAATGGTGGTCCCTGGGATGAAAAATGTTGAAAACCACTGGCCTACTGATATGTGTTTTGTCATTCTGGGGCAGACTAATCCTAGAAGTAATCTATTCCTCCTCCTCTCCTCCCCTCCCTTCTGCCACTCTCCTCTCCAAACACTGAGGTTGAAACACTTGAGTTTTTTTTTTAATCATTTAGTGGCCCAATTGTCTCGAAGCGTGTGGTTTGATGTGATGTGTGAGAACAACTAAGTTTGGAGCTACTAAAATACCCACATTATAGAGTAAAGACAACCTGTGGCAGTGCAAACTGCATTGGAGGGAAGAGGACCTCAGGCCGACATGTAGAGAACAGGGCATTTATGACAAAAATCAAGAGCATTACTGTATGTATCATGTCACAGGAATCAAGGTAATTGGATGCCCAATGTGTTTTGGTGTGGAATTCTCCTTTTAAGCCAGTGCATTTTATGTTTCACCTGACAGGCAATTCATTACCAAATTAGTGGACTTTACAAAAAAAAATCCATATTACTGTTCAATGCCAACATACTGTAATCAGTTTTGATCAGAAAATCAGGGGCGGATCTAGGCATATGCAGGGGGGGGGGGGCAATGCCCCCCTATATACCCAGTCTGCCCCCCACACACGATGCCATGCAAAACAGAAAAACAGATCTTTAGCTTTATGCATGCTGCATGTCTGTTGCAACTTCAACAACAACTGATGTTATTATTGATGCTTTACTTGCCTAATAAAAGTCCTGTAACCCGTGTCGCTTCGCGCCACGGGCGATGAAGCCGCCACCATACCATTTTCTCTTGCCCCTCCAACATGTTCTCTTGCCCCCCATGTTACACCCGCCCCTGCAGGAAATTATATTCAATTGAAGTTAAACATACTTTCCACAGAGGTGCTGAATAAAAACATAAAAAAAAAAATAAAAAAATAAAATCGGTTGTGATTGTGAACAAAGAGCCCAGTGGTTTGGAGGGTTTTTTTTGCGTATGTTGTTATACTCAGCATTCATTATCTTGTGAGAAGTGTGCCAAAGCATTGGAGTGAATAACTGTAATTAGAGGTAGTGCACATTGTTCTGAACAGGCAGCTGAACGCGCTGAAGCCTGCAGCTTTGTGCTCCGGCATGTGGAGGTGTCTATGAGAACAGTCGCTCAGTCCGCCGAGAACAGCTGATCTACAAGCTAGGGGTTGTAACTACAGGGGCGTTTTTGCCATTAGGCAGGACTACGCAGTTGCGGTGGCGCCATGCGGGGAGGGGGGGGGGGGGGGGGAGGGGGGGGGGGGGGGGGGGGGGGGGGGGGGGGGGGATTGGGGTTTTGAACATACATTTCGAAATCTGGTTTTGTTAGTTGCAGGTCTGTTTTGTGATTAGGTTTTAAACTGTTCCCATTGCTTCTCTCTGCTCCTTTTATTTTTATTTTCTATCTAAGAAGGTCAGCATTTCATCATTGAAAACAACTCATGTTTTTTTTTGATGCTTATACTTGCCTAATAAAAGTATTTTAACTTCAATGGTATGGGTGCAACTTCATGAATTCGCACCCATACCATTTTCTTCTGCCCCCCAATTGGGAAATGTTACGTCCGCCCCTGTTGCAGAGGCACAAACAATCTTTTTTTTTTTTGCACATGGGGGCAGCAGCAGCGGCACGTGGGGGTTGTTGACGCTGCGAGTGTGGGGCCGGGGGGGGGGGGGGGGGGGGGTGTTGGGTAGGGGGGCTAGCTGTGGCTGTATACCGTGGAGGTAATCACACTCACTGAGAGCTACTCCATTAAGACTCTAATACATGGCTGTGGGGGGCTTAGAGATTGCTAATTTTGCGGCGCTAGTATGGCATTAAAGGGGCGAAAACACGACATCTGTGTGTGTTGTGTGTGTGTGTGTGTGTGTGTTGTGTGTGTGTGTGGTGTGTGTTGTGTGTGTGTGTGTGTGTGTGTGTGTGTGTGTGTGTGTGTGTGTGTGTGTGTTGTGTAAACTGAACCATATTGATTTGATTGACTGTTTTTTTTATCATTATTACCAGTTGAATATTTACATTCCAATTCGAGCGCTCAATACAAGACTTGAAGCTGTTGAATGATTGAATTTTTTAATCAGATTAATCACATCCTCAAATTAATTTAATCATGTTTAATCACCATTTGAGCTACAAATATGGCATATGTTCCTGTACAAGATTCCAGTGGTCCGCCGGGTCCGGGGACCAACAGTGGTCCTTTAGAGGAGTTCCAGTTAAATATGGAAAGTTGGTCAGATGTAACTCTTTGAAAGCGTTAAAACATGAAACCAAATGGACCCGCAAGGGTCCATTTGGTTTCATGTTTTACGGTTTCATGCTTACACTCTCAAAAGTTAAAATATTTATCATCTGAATTAGCCTAAAGGTCTACACAATCAGAGAATGTAAAAGAATGCTCATTTTTTATCTTTGTTATCCTGTTTTGTTTGTAAAATCCAGCCTGTCGTTGTGAACAAAAGCAAAAGAAATCTTTAGTTTTGGGGTCTGTGGGGCTAAAATGTCATCAAATGGTGGTGCGTGGCTCAAATACTGAATAAATTGAGGGCCCTGGTGTCAAAATGGTTGGTCTTACTCTTACTTTTATCTTGAAACTAATTTAATATTACGCAGACTTTAGTTCAGCCTTTAGTCTTGGCCATCCGCAGTATTTTATGTATCTCATTTGGCCCCTTGGGAAAAATAATTTCTCAGCCTTGTGTCTATAGCCTTGCTTGACTTGGCCAGACTGGTAGCGTGGGCTCATGGACGCCTCCGGAGGCATCAGTGAATCCAGGCCATGAGCAGGGGCGGATGTAACATTTACCAATTGTGGGGGGCAGGAGAAAATGCATCTGTAATAACATCAGTTGTTGTTGAAGTTGCAACAGACATGCAGCATGCATAAAGCTAAAGGTCTGACTCGGAGAGTTTTCTGTCTTCAATGATGAAATGCTGTTGGTTTAGTGGTGCCACAACTGTAGTTAGTTAGTGGCAGTAGTAGTGGTTCAAATCATTATAAATACAAGCACTTTAATTTGAAATATATTGGATTATTTTGCTTGCCTTCTTGTTTGGTGGGGCAGTCAGAGCACCAGCCCCCCCCCATGCCATGCCTTAGATCCGCCCCTGGCCATGAATCGAGCCAAGCCAGGGCGGCTGTACAGTATCCTTCCTCCACCACTGCGCTGCATGTGGGCGTGTGAAACGACACGACCGCCTCAGAGCTCTGGCACCTCTTGACTGAGCACCATCAACCATGTTGTTTACAGAAAGACACACCACTTTTAGCTTTTCTATAAGCGATCTAAACGCTGCTGCCCCCAACGGGGGGGTCAGGTGCTCTGTGTAATTGCCTTATAGGTTGGATTGAGGGTCTGATAGGTGGCACTTATAGGCCAGCTCCAATTAGACCCTCGCCATGTAGCTGGAGATGATCGCTGCAGTCCAGATCAAGTGCACCAGATGAGCACCGCTAAAGTGCTTTTAGCTAAATGGCAGGCGGAGAGCCACTCTGCATCGACCTACGTACATCTACTACACAAACCTCCTATCTCCGCGTTGAACTTGTTGGGTTTTTTTGTTTGTTTGTTTGTGGGGGAGGGGGATGTGAATTGACGCTCCACTCGATCATCCTAGTATCGCCACAAAAGCCCACACAGCCCCGTTCTAGTGGTTTGGCATTGGCACAGAACTCCAGCTTTTGTATGGCTCTTCTAGATGATTCACTGAACCTCCGGAAAAGCAATGACACCAGGAGCCGGTAAAACATTATTAAACATTATGGGCTCTATTATGAGTTTCTTAAGTACGGGTCTTATGACTTAAAAGGATCCCTGACTAATAAGATAAACATTGCTTAAAACATTATAAGTTCCCCTATATGATTAGAATAAACAAAAACACCATTGGCATCTTATTTCTTTCATAAATAGAGAATATTTCACTCACTTCGCTGTATGGAATATATGGATGAACATGCTCACGTGACATCATCATCCTGTGACCGGAGCACCTCCTATTGAGTGAAAGATTCTCTATTTAAAGTATTGAAGGTGTTTTTATCTGCATGTTTTAGTTATAGAAGACAAGTATAGTGTTTTAAGGCATATTTGTCTTATTAGATCCTTTTAAGTCAATACTTGCAGGTGTGGCAAAGCTGTTTGGCTGTTTTGACTGGCCGAACAGCTTTGCCACACCTCCAAGTTTTGACTTACAGTAAGTCACAAGTCCTGATACTGTAGACCCTCATAATAGAGCTCTGTAAATTAAGAACTTTGTTTTTAATTTTTAACCATGATTTTAACCCGCCACAATCTCTGAGTTAATTTGAATGCAGAACAGTTTTGGACATGTGAGTTTTCCACCCCGACAGAGACGATATAGGACTGTCTCGTGCGTGCATACATGCGCGCGTCGGTACGTGCGTGAGATGTGTGAGATGCTCCACATTCGTATGAAAGGGTCAAGGCCTCTCTTCAAACGCCCCTGGAGAGTTTGAGAGTGTGAGAAAGAGAGAGAGAGAGAGAGAGAGAGAGAGAGAGAGAGAGAGACTGCCATGGTATCCAGGATGAAATGAGTCTTGGTCAAAACGTGCTAAATCACTGGAGCGTGTATGAAGTGGGCATGCAGGGGGTCATATGTGCTGCTCACAGGGAAGAAGCGGGAAAAAAACGGAAAAAGGAATGGACAGCTTTGAAAGGTGGCTTTTTGTCCAAATACCAAAAAACGGAAAGAGTCGCCGGTTTCGATTGAATGAATCAGAAACCAGTGACTTGACGTTCTTGGGATTTCCTCGTTCATGGGGAATGATCAGATCTCCCGGTGGCATTTCTGAGCAATTTGGAGCCCCATGTAGGCAACTTTTTCCCTGGAGCCCCCCTTACCAATAAAAATTCATTGAAACAAAGGGACCCTTATGGCTCCATTTGGGGCTCATTGAATTTCATTGGTTTCATGATTACCCATCATTGCAATGTAAGACATCGACGTATATGCACGGCTCTGTTTGTAATGAAAATGGCCACCCCCACTGGTTAAATAAAGGACTATAAAACGAACAGGGTGAACTTACTAGGTGGACAAAATATATCCCCCCAAGGGATAAAAATTATGAACTATTTTTAAACTAAAGAACATATTATATGTGACCCCCGCCCCTCTTATGGCGCCCCAGGCAACTGCCTAGTCTGCCTAATCGCAAAAACGCCCCTGATGATGATAGCGGCGATGAATTAACACCTGAATTTTTCCTGGATGCTTCCTCTTTGTTGGGATGTTCCTTCATCCCGGCTGCCCTGTCGTTTGTCCTCCTCCAACAGCACTTTTCTCATTGTAGAAATGATTCCTTTATTGAGATTTCTGTCGTCCTCAGTGGGGATTAATTTTGGGGTTGCTGGTGTTTTTTTTTTTTTTTTTAAGGCTCCCAAATATCTAGTCACACAGAATTCCTCCTTTGTACCATATAGGCCTGCAAAAATAAATGATAAAATCCACTACATTTCTAGGAAACCAGCTCAGCGGACTTGTGTCCGCCCTCACATCCTCAGAGAGTCTCTCCATTTTGGCACCAAAATTTGGTGCCCAAATGTGGTGCTTGGAAAACACCACTGAGCAACTTGTATTAAAATGAATGGCAAGGGGGCGGGGCTATCGCTCCAGTTAAGCCTCTACATTTTATTACTCTGGTTCGATTCCCGGACGGATGCTACCAAAGACTCTTAAAAATGGGACCCAGTGCCTCCCTGCTTGGCACTCAGCTCGAGGGTTAGATTGGGGGTTAGTCCCTGCGACATACTAGTGCAGGGGTGCCCACACTTTTTTGACTTGAGAGCTACTTTCAAAATGACTGTCTCGTCAAGATATACACATAAAAAAGTGGTGATGGTGTGACTTACTGTTATAGTGTTTAAGAATAATGCACTTAGAATGAAAAATGGAGGCGGAGAGTTGGAAGGTTTTCTTATATAGGCCTATGCTACTATTGACGTTTGAAAACAGTATTTGGAGGTTGAGATGATAGTTCTGTGATGTTGAATTTAGTCTCTTGCACCCAAAGCTGATAACTTTTCAAGTTTTTGTCCACAATTGGGAACGAGCGAGAACTGGCAAAACGTTGGCCAAAATAACAAGTATTCTCAGTTTTCTAATTGTATGTACTCTTGAAATTACGTAATTCAGATGTTTAAATATAATTTAACTCTTGAGAGTGTAAAATAAAACCAAATGGACCCGTAAGGGTCCATTTGGTTTCATTTTAACTCTCTCAAGAGTTACAGATCTATACATTTTAGGGGACTGTCATGTGATGTACCAGCATGGCCTGTGTGATCTACTGGTAGGTCACGATCTACCTTTTGGGCACCCCTGTACTAGCGTCATGTCCAGGGGGTGTACTTGTACATTATTCCATTTCTATGAAATGGAATAATGATTAACACCTTAAAGCCTATTTCAAATCCTAGATTTCCAGTAGCACTACATACACAGCCTTCAAAGAGCAACGGTGGCTGAGTTACAGCTATGTGAAATGTCAGACATTGCTCTAACTCAGGGTCGGATCTAGGCATAGGCATGGGGGGGGGGGCAATGCCCCCCTAAATGCCCAGTCTGCTCCACCAAACATGATGGGATGCAAAACAGCCCAAGATATTTCAGTGCTTATATTTAAACGTATTTGAAACACTACTGAAAATGGTATGGGGGCGGCTTCATCGCCTGTGGCGCAAAGCGTCACAGGCGATGAAGCTGTCCCCTTACTATTTTCTTCTACCCTCCCAATTGGAAAATGTTATATCTGCCCCCTGCTCTAACTGTGCTGGGGTGCCCCATGTGTGCTGTCCATATATTAGGCTGTAACTGTTGTCATCCCTGAACAGAGTTTGCGTCAATCCTGGTACATATTGGAGCATCATTGCACCGGGTGCAATGTCCCTGGAGGGGCCCCTGGCAGCAACACGCTCTCATCTGTCATGGCAGACCATGGGCAGTTTATTTTAAAAACAAAATGACTTAATGTTTAGTACCCTATTGGCTTGAATATAAGACTGCATTCTTAACTATCTTTTTTATGATTTACATTTTTTTTTTTTTTTTTTTTTTCCATTTTGTAGTGCATACAGTACACACACATAACTGAAGGCAGAGGCTCAGAGGCCCTAACCCTTACAGGATTGATATAAAAGACAGGCTAAGATTACAGCTCACACACATGAAACAAAACAAGAACAGAACAACCAGAAAGACGAAACATAAGACAAAAACAGACGATGATACTGACATACCTCCATTTTTAACTATCTTAAAACGTAAACATAATGTCTAGACAATTTGACGTCCATTGCTCTTTTTCCACAAATGAGGGTTGAACAATGGGGTTATCTTATTGTCAGAATCGTCTTGCGTTCAGGGCAACACAGTACCCAAGAACAAATGTGACTGTTTGCAAACAAGCTTGAGTCTTTTTTTTTTCAACTTCAGTTTCAAAATTATATATTGGTTGTTCAGTTTGTCTCACCAGTGTTTGAGCTATGCCTTATAGAGTAATGTCTTGCATAAAATTGTGAGTTGAGAAAACAGGCTTGAAAGTTCACTTCTGTGGCCTCTAACGTTACACCTATAGCACACCTTTATTTCATGTTTACAAATTCAGCTCTGATATTTATTTCAGACATGCTCTATGTGACAGGGCAGCTCCTGTCACTGCAATCTTTGCTAATTTCCAACAAACATTAATTGTATTCCTGATCAATAACAATAATACACTAAATGTATTCATGCCGTGTTTAGATGATGTCCCACAGAAGGTGCACATTCTGTTGTGACATGTCTAAAGTGTTTAATCACTGCAGATGCAGTAAAGATGAGAAGAGCTCTGTTGCTTTAAGGGGAGTGTTCTCAGATCATTGGGAATGTTTCCTGATTGGCTGTCTGTACCTGTGGGTGGAGTCAGGGGGCTATATGATTGGCTGTCTGTACCTGTGGGTGGAGTCAGGGGGCTATATGACTGTGAAACTGTTCAGTGTGTGTGGCAGCCATGTGGGGAGGTTGGTTTGGTTCCTTCTGGTCTACTTAAGGTCTGTTTAATTTGTTTTGTTCTTCAGTTGTTTGTTTTCACTTTTGTTCATCCGTGCCTGGAATTTATTCAAAACATTCACCCGCAAGACTGTCCTCCTGTCCGGTTCATCCATTTAAAGCAGGGGTGGCCACACTTTTGTGACTTGAGAGCTACTTTGACTGACTGACTCAACAATATCTACACATCAAAAATGTGATCCAGGGCCCACTATTTATTCAACATTTGAGCCACAGACCACCATTTGATGACCTTTTAGCCCCACAGACTCGAAATCCAAAGATTTATTCTGTTTTTTATCTACAATTCTATGCTGGATTTGGGAAACAAAACAGTCAAATATACAGACCAAAATGTCCATTAATCTTCTACATTCTCTAGTTGTGTAGACTTGGGGCTAATTCATATGAATGAATATTTTAAGAGTTACATCTGGTTAACCAACTTTCCATCATTTAGAATCTTCTCAGGGACTGGTGGTCCCCATACCACTGTTTGAAAACCCCTGCTCTAAATGACACCCAGAGTGTAGCCTGGTCTAGCCCTCAATGATTTTGGCCTTGGGGGGCGGGGGTGTCGTGGGATCCACACGGCGGAAGTGCTGCGCTCTGATTTGGTCTCACTAACGTGTCGTCATCTCCGGCCCCTCCCGCGCCCGTCCACTGCTGTTCTACGTCACATTATTTAGAGCGACGCCCACCCCGGAAGGTTCACTATACCACTTGAAGGCCACTTTCCAACGTGCGTTAGTCCAGGCTTTCCGTTTTTGCGCAAGGCGAACGAAAATGAAAGCCTGGGTGTCGAGGCTACCCAGAGTGCAGCCCAGGGTGCTTTCTTCTCATTCTCCTCCTGCTTAACAGCCACTCTGTTTTAGATTTGATTACAGCGCTGTGCTGGCCTTGTTTATTTTAGCCTTAGCGCTAAATGAGTTCTCCCTGTGCCCTGGTCAGTACATGGCACACACACCGACCGTGGAAAACGTGTGTGTTTAAAACTGATGCTTTTTGGGGAATTAATGATTTCCCAAGAAAGCGGCCAAATAAAATATTTTGATAATATTGTATGTTTGTAGTTTGTTTGTACATCAAGGTCCTTTTCCGCTTTTTAGCGGACACACTATGGCATTAATTTGAGTTGACAAATGAAGGTTACTTTCCGACCGACTGCAATGGAATGCACTTAACACATTTTTTTTCCTCTCCAGTATTTTCTTTGCAGAGATGTCTTGCATGGCCAACATTGTCTATGAATTTCTTTGGAACTTGATCAGTTTGCACTCATGAGGCATCAGATTAAATGTTGCAGAGGAAACTGTTATGACTATGAAGCTATGACTCTTGTCATTGTTTTCTCATGAGAAATAGTTTTCAGGAGATCTCATACAGGGGCGGATGTAACATGTCCCTTTGGGGGGGGGGGGGGCAAGAGGACATGTTGGAGGGGCAAGAGAAAATGGTATGGGGGCGGCGGCTTCATGAAGCCACACCCATACCATTTTCGGTTACAGGACTTTTATTAGTCAAGTAAAGCATCAATAGTAACATCAGTTTTGTTGAAGTTGCAACAGACACGCAGCATGCATAAAGCTAAAGGTCTGACTTGCAGAGTTTTCTGTTTTCAATGATGAAATGCTGTTTTTTTTTTAAATATATATTATTTTAAATATAAGCACTTTAATTTGAAATATCTTGGGTTGTTTTTCATGGCATCGTGTTTGGGGGGCAGACTGGGTATTTCGGGGGGCATTGCCCCCCCCCCCCCCCCCCCCCCCCCCCCCCCCCCCCCATACCCATGCCTAGATCTGGCCCTGATCTCATACATGGATTCATGCTTTCCTCTGGGCAGGTACATCATGGGAAGGGAGCATTTGCTTTTCTTTCACCTTTTACTTAAAAAGCTGCTTGCGTGGTCAGGAGATAGAGGTCACTTGTTTGCAGACGGGTGAAAGGGCAGGGTCTTCAGCCCCCCCTTTGATGTCTTAGGTTCATGCATGCATGCCTGTGTCCTGGCCCTGGAACATATTGAGGTCATGGACATGAAAGGAGCTGTGAAAGGTGGTGTGGATGAGATGCACCGGTCAGTAACGTTGCCATGTCCTGTTTGTGTAAAAAGTGTCCAGCTACAGACCTAGCCTAGGAGTGGACGTGCCTCACAGTTGATGTCATGACGTCACACATTTCAACCCACAGGCCCCTGTTGTTGTAGGCCTAAGGCCATGCTCTGCAGTCCGAGACGCAAAACCCTAGACCCCTCCAACCGTAACCCTAAGGCTAAATGCCTGACCCTCAACCTAACCTGGTGGTTGAGCGTCGCGGTACATTGCTAAACCATTCTCTAAACCTACCCCTAAACCTAACCGCAAGCTAAATATGGTGCACTTGATAACGGTAAAAGCGGGTGGGACATGGCAACAACAGGGGCCTGGTTGAAGTGACGTCATCACGTCAACTGTGAGGCACGTCCCCTCCTGGGCTAGGTCTGCAGCTGGAGCCTTTTGGCTTATGTTCACCTTGGCTGCGGTCAGTAACGTTGCCATGTCCTGTTTGTGTTCACCTTGGCTGCGGTCAGTAACATTGCCATGTCCTGTTTGTGTTCACCTTGGCTACGGCCAGTAACGTTGCCATGTCCTGTTTGTGTTCACCTTGGCTACGGCCAGTAACGTTGCCATGTCCTGTTTGTGTTCACCTTGGCTACGGCCAGTAACGTTGCCATGTCCTGTTTGTGTTCACCTTGGCTGCGGTCAGTAACGTTGCCATGTCCTGTTTGTGTTCACCTTGGCTACGGCCAGTAACGTTGCCATGTCCTGTTTGTGTTCACCTTGGCTGCGGTCAGTAACGTTGCCATGTCCTGTTTGTGTTCACCTTGGCTGCGGTCAGTAACGTTGCCATGTCCTCTCTCCACAGCGCTGCCGGTCATGCAGGTGCAGATCGACATCACCAGGCAGCAGGTGGAGAAGGTGTTCGGTCTGGATGAGTACTGGTGTCAGTGTGTGGCCTGGAGCACCACCGGGACCCAGAAGAGTCAGAAGGCCTACATCAGGATCGCCTGTGAGTGGAAACAAACCCTTCAAACTACAAATAAATAAATACTACATGCATACAAAACATATACAAAAAAAAATCATATAAGCTCTTAAGTTTGGGAAGGTTAAAGTAATCCCCGAAAACACTTGCTAAAAAAATGTAGTCAGTAACATGATCCGGTTTACCTGATTTAAAAAGTAAAGTAACAGATTATTTCCAGTTACTTCTGCATTCATTTTAAGCAAAATCAAGCAAAAAATATTTTAGATGTGAGAAGTGGGGGGACGCCGTCCCCCCGCGTCCCCCTTCCACTACACCCCTGTATACAGTATAAAATATTTTAGATGTGAGAAGTGGGGGGACGCCGTCCCCCCGCGCCCCCCCTCCACTACACCCCTGTATACAGTATAAAATATTTTAGATGTGAGAAGTGGGGGGACGCCGTCCCCCCGCGCCCCTCCCTCCACTACACCCCTGAGTACAAACATTCCATTTAACACATGGGTAACATCACTGACTGTTTGTTTTTTAGCCTGTTTTAGTCTGGCCTGCTGGTAAATAGACTACAGAGAGGGGACTTGTCTTAGCCCTATGATCTTCCCTTTCCTGCAGTCAGCTCCACCAGTATACTCTCTCACTCAGACTGTTGTTTACAGTGCCATTCTCCAAGTATCAATTCCACAATGCATTTTAATTATTGGCAGCAGAGTGTACTTCATTTTAGGCTAAGCGATGTTGCTTTGTTAAAGCAAAGTGTTAACTAGCTTCTGATTCCGTACTGGTTGCTGTGGAGTGTCTGTTGAAGCGCTGGCATCATCATGGCACAGTTATAAAGACCTGCACAAACATCGCGGAGGAGGAGGCTCTGCGTCTAAATATGCCCAAGTACGCACAATATTTGCAGTGTAGTGGAGTTAGTATAAACGTATAAAGAAAGACATGGTAATGCTCTGCGTCAGTACAGTACACATTACTGTAGGAGTAAATGTTCTTCGTTAGTTTCCACTCTTTGCATAACAGCGCTATACTTGCATATATTAATAGATTTTCCTGCGTGCAGCGCGTGGGCGATTTTATGTTCCGCTTCGCGCGAGGAAAAGCCTTAACGGCGGCATCAAATACCAAATGGCCACAGAGGTCGTTCTAGTTTGATGACCCGCGGTGTCTTAATCCTGATTACAAAGTTTGTTAAATCACTAACGCACGGCTCGGAAACCCACTTGTACGACACAAAATGTGCGAATAAAGAGGGAATGAGAGAGAGGGAGACGGAGAGAGAGACATGAATACATTACATCTGCTAGGAGGCAGCTTTACAACACAGGAGGCTGAGCATTTAATCACCACAGTCTGCTGGAAACCTTAATAACTCAGACAGTAACAGACAGACAGACCGACAGGCAGACTCAAAGGCTTTGGCAGGAGCCATTTCTCGCTGTGAATATTTCATTTCATTCATCCTGTTGACTCCTACATAAACATGCGTTGAAACCGCCAGAGACAAGCTGTTGTGGCTATTTGAGATGTTTTTTTTTTTTTAAACGTCCACAGACAAAAGTAAGAGTTCAAATTATGTGTACTTAGTACTGCATGCTTACATCTGTTGATTTTCGGTGGAAAAACATTTGATTTGAAGCCCTTTATTGGAGCACTGAGGGACTCGACCATGCAGGGTGTCATCAGTCATCATATTTATTTAAATTAGAATATACATTTCATGTCCTGGACAAGGAAAATTGATTGGCTATAGATTTTTGTTGGCTATTGATTGTCTATAAGATTACCTTTTTCCAAAATGGATCAGTGGTTTTCCAAATAGATCAGTGGTTTTCAACCTTTTTCATACCAGGGCGGGGCCCACTATTTATTCATCTTTTGAGCCACGGACCACCATTTGATGACATTTTAGCCCCACAGATCCCAAAACCAAAGTTTTTTTTTTTTTTTTTTTGTCAACAATACAAGGCTGGATTTCAGAAACAAAACAAACAATAGTTCCAAATTACCATTAATCTTCTACATTCCCTAGTTGTGTAGACTAATTCAGATGATGAATATTTTAACTCTTGAGTGTAAACATGAAACCAAATGGACTTGCTTTTTTACGGTCTCAAAGAATTACATCTGGTTAACCAACTTTCCATTTAGCTGGGGACCACATAGAATCCTCATAGGGACCACTGGTGGTCCCTGGACCACCTGTTGAAAACCCCTGCAATAGCCAAAATGTGTAACATAAGTCGTTAATCACCAAACGGAGTGTGTGTTGCCTAATGTGCAACAGATATTTGCGCATGCGTGATGCCATTCACTTCCTTACTTTCTGCCATAGAAAGCTGACCGTGGGTTTTTGATCCAACGCTCAAATACTTCACTCCTCATTTCTAACCACAACAAGCCTCTCCCTTGAAATATCTCTCATTCTATTGAGTCTTTGATATCTGAGTGTAATATATAGACTGAACATTATGCAATCCGGAACATTATTGCATAATGGGCGAAAGTTTGAAAACCCACTGATATAGATAACCAACTCAGTGGCCTTGTGGTTGGATTGTCAGCCCTGAGATTGGGAGATTGGAGTTCGATTCATACCAAAGACTCTGAAAATAGTACCAAAGAGAATTCATACGAGTTCGATTCATACCAAAGACTCTGAAAATAGGACCCAATGCCTCCCTGCTTGGCATGAAGGGTTGTATTCGGGGTAAGTCCTTGCAACATACCTACAGTACTAGCGTCATGTTCAGGGGGTGTAATTGTACATCAAGCTGCCTCACACTACAGAAACAGGAGATAGGCTCCTGGCCCATGGGTTCATGGCCAGGAGCCCATCGACAAGGCTTACTTACATATAATATAGATCAGGGATCAAATGCTGAATAAATGGTGGTCCCTGGTGTCAAAAAGGTTGAAAACCCCTGATATAGATGGAATGTTATGCAATCCCCCCTGGTTTCAGAGTAAGAGCTGCCGTATCTTTGCTGACACAGCTAGCTTCTATTTTGTAACGAATCCTTTGACTCAATATGTTAACAATGAGCATTGTTTTTTTTTTGTTTGTTTTTCTCTTGGATTCCCGTCAGACCTGAGGAAGAACTTTGAGGAGGAGCCGATGGGGAAGGAGGTGGCGTTGGACCAGGAACTGCTGCTGCGATGTCACCCTCCTGAGGGCGTCCCACCAGCCGAGGTGACACACATACACATACACATACACATACACATACACATACACATACACATACACATACACATACACACACACACATACACATACACACACACACACACGCACGTACATACACACACACACACACGCGCACGCACATGCACATACACGCACACACACACACACACACACACACACACACACACATGCACGTACACATACACACACACGCGCGCTAACGCACACACACAGGGACACGGACACACACAACCCCCCCCCCCCCCCCCCTCTCTTGCACACACACACACAAACACACACACACACACACACACACACAAACACACACACACACACACACACACACACACACGCGCGCGCTGCCCAACCAGCTCACCGTAGTGCTGCAAATGAATATTCCATATTCGAAAGAACATTCAAATGTAAAAATATAAAGGATATTTAATGTTAGAAGGATAAATTAAGGTTTGAATTTAAAACAAATAATCATAAAACTGATGGGAGTTCCCACAAGACTCTGGGCCACAAACTAAACAGGCTATTAACATAGTTATGAGCAGCAGTACGGCTCACACTTTTACTTTTTTTTATAGGTTTGTTCCCACTTTTCTACACTCTAGGAGGACATCAGGGATGGATGTACTCAGATCATTTGATGTAAAGTGCAGTAAATTCACTTAGCTTTGCTCTCTATTCTTAAAAGGATCCCTGTCTAATAAGATAAACATTGCTTAAAACATTATACTTTCCCTATATAACTAAAATAAACAAATAAAAACACCAATAGCATCTTATTTCTTTCATAGAGAATATATTTCACTCAACAGGAACTGCTCCTGGCGCAGGATGATGATGTCACATGTGATCTAGCTCTATGGAATATATAGATGAACATACTCTGTGACATCATCATCCTGCGACCGGAGCACCTATCGAGTGAAAGATTCTGTATTTTTGAAAGAAATAAAGTATTGAAGGTGTTTTTTATCTGCATGTTTTAGTTATAGACGGCAAGTATAGTGTTTTTAAGGCATATTTGTCTTATTAGGCAGGGATCCTTTTAAAGTACTCATTGCTATAGATCAGTGGTTTTTAACCTTTTTCGTACCAGGGCCCACTATTTTCTTTAGCCACAGACCGCTCTCAAAGAGTTACATCTGATTAACTAACTTTCCACCATTTAGCTGGGGACCACCTGGAACTCTCTCAAGGACCACTGGTGGTCCCTAGACCACTGGTTGAAAACCACTGATATTACCTTTCATTAGGTTGGGCAGCGTGCACGTTTGGGTGGGCTCTGCCCACCCCTGCCCCCCTCTAGATCCGGCCCTGCATGGGCTGATTAATGGATACTCTTTCTTGACTGGATCTCCAGTCAAGAGCCACATCCTTGCGCATCCTTGGGAAAAGGTGCATTGCGAGGTGTGCCAATGCTGTGGGTGCTGTATGCACCCACTCCTCGCCCCCTCCTCTTCCTCCTATACACCCAGGGGAGGGGGGCACCCATGAACGGATGAACTACGCCTCTAATTACCCCCACTTATTGATGGATGATGTCATTTACATGTGTGTGAAAAGGCGTAGATCACGTAGCCCTTCCTCCCATCACTCTGGGAGAAGCTGGGAGGCTTCACTTCCCTGTTTGGCAGCTGTAAAGAACAGATATAATTAATGACTCTATTTTGCTCTCTATCCCCCCTCCCTCTCACTCTTTCTCTATCTCTCCCTTTTCTGCCCTCTGTTTCTCTCTTCCCCAGAGTAGTCTAGTAAGACCAGGGCTGCCCAAAAGGTAGATAGCCATCTACCAGTAGATCACACAGACAGTGAAGTTAGATCTCTCGAGAGCGTTAAAACGAAACCAAATGGAGCCTTACGGGTCCATTTGTTATACTCAGAAGAGTGTAATTAGAAAATGGAGAATGATTATTTTGACCAGTTTTCTTTCCCAATTGTGGGCAAAAGCATGAAAGTTCTTTGTTTGGGGTGCAAGAGACTAAACTCAACTTCACAAACTGTCAACTCAAACCCCAAATACATCATACATTTTAAATATAAGCACTTTAATTTGAAATATCTTGGGTTGTTCCGCATGCCATCATGTTTGGTGGGGCAGACCGGGCATTTAGTTGGTGGGGGCATTGCCCCCCCATGCCTAGATCCGCCCCTGGCTATAAGGCCTAGCTGCTACACAGAAACACCAGAGGAAACAGACAGACAGAGGCTGCAGCAGCTCCCTCAGCAGCTGTGGAGCATACAGTATACTGTACAGTACAGTACAGTACAGTGGAGTCAGAGGCTCCAGACGCTTCTTGTTGAGCAGAATAGAACATCCTTGAATCTCCACACAGAGTAGTGAGAGTAGCGTAGATCAAAGGAACACAGAAAGAGTCAGGAAGGACGGACTTATTATTATTGTGACAAGTGACAAGGTCTTTGTAATACTAAATATGAATAAATATTTATGAAACTGATTTTTACAACACTCAGAACAATGATATGTTCAAGAACAATTTAAAATTCAAACTTTATATGACACGCGCACACACACACACACACACACACACACACACACACACACACACACACACACACACACACACACACACACACACACACACACACACACACACACACACACACACACACACACACACACGTCTTATTGTGAGAGCACACAATGACATGATTTAACCGTGAATGTAACGCCACTGTTAAATCCAAGCTTATCTTTATGTCCTCAAATATGCTCATTATAAGATGGCATCATTTCTGGACCTGTGTGTGTGTGTGTGTGTGTGTGTGTGTGTGTGTGTGTGTGTGTGTGTGTGTGTGTGTGTGTGTGTGTGTGTGTGTGTGTGTGTGTGTGTGTGTGTGTGTGTGTGTGTGTGTGTGTGTGTGTGTGTGTGTGTGTGTGTGTGTGTGTGTGTGTGTGTGTGTGTGTGAGAGAGAGAGAGAGAGAGAGAGAGAGAGAGAGAGAGGGAGAGGGGGAGAGGGAAGAGGGAGAGGAGAGGGAGGGGAGGGGAGAGAGAGAGAGAGATGCTTCCAGTATATTCGGAATTCTTCCAGCATTAAGGTCAGGTCAGCTAAAAATCTTAGCAACAGAACATCTAACTTCTGCGTTTCTTGGCATTCATTCCATATGGTACAATATACACCCTGAAGGCAATAATCTCTCAGCTTACAATGTTTTTTAGGCACCTTCAGCATAAACTGGCTGCTGGCAAGCTAAAATACAGTAGAAACCATTGTTCCTCACATTCACATTTTTTTGAAAAAAAGTTTTAAATCTCGACTGAAATAGGACAACTTGCCTATCGATGATGTCACTGGTAGACAAACATTGTACCAAATTATACTGGGCATTAGGTAGGATCAGTTTTAAGAAGATAAGATTGGAAATTGCTAGTTGAAGTGCTCCTTAAAATGCTGGATTCTAATTTATTCATTTCTATTAATATTTTAAATATATTTTCTCATTGCTTCGGCATCTCAAGTATAAAGGCATCAACATAAATGCTTTGCGTTTTGCGTGTTTCCTGTGGTTTATTCAGCAGACGCTGTGCGTAGGCCTTGAGAGCAGTTCAACAGGTTCTCTGAATAGCTCTTATTACTGTGATTATGCCTCATTTAAGGTCACAATTGCCATTTCTCACTTTGTCAAGTATGGTGTCATTGGGAGGAAAGGCAAGTCGAGATCCCTGGCAATTTGTTCCAATTTGCCTGGGTTACATTGTGTACACTATTCAGATACAAATTGATAATGTCACTGATATAAAAGTATATAGTACATTGGCAACTTTGTAACTCAGAGTTTAACCCGTTCAGGCTGGTAATCCATTTTGGATACTGTACAGCACAGCAGTGGGTTTTCAACCTTTTTCACACCAGGCCCCACTATTTATTCTGCATTTTAGCCACGGAGGACCACCATTTGATGTTGAGTTTAGTCTCTCGGACCCAAAGCTAAGGATTTTCAAGTTTGCGTCCACAATTTAGGAGAGATAACTGGCAAAAATAAAATTCTTGTACATTTTCTAAATGTGTAGATTCTTGAATAATTAAGTAATTCAGATGTTGAAATGTAATTTAGCGTGTGTAAAATGATACAGGACCATTTGGTTTAATTGACACTAGTATATCTGACTGTATTGTGTTGAAGGCCGAAGAAAAGTCTAGGAACAACACTCTTGCATAATTCTTGTTAGACAGGTGTTTGGTGACTACGTGGACCAGTGTGACAACCGCATCCTCTGTGCCGCAGCCTTTTTTATAGGCAAACAGACAATTGTCGGTTTTCTCTTTGGTTATGTTAACAAGGTGTTGTAATAGTAGTTTTTCCAGTGATTTCATTATCACTGACGTGAGGGCTATTGGTCTATAATCCTTGTGTTCTTTGGGACACTGGATTTTGGGTAATGGTTTTATGTGTGAGGTTTTCCAGGACAGAGGAATTGTGTGTGTCTATGGAGGTTTGAAAAATGTTTCAATGTACAATCTCAAGGTTTACAGATCTATAAAGGTCCATTTAGTTACCAACTGTCCATCATTTAGCCAGGGACCGCCTGGAATCCTCTCAGGGACCACTGGTGGTCCCCGGACCGCTGGTTGAAAACCACTGACCTATATGGCTCTAATTATTTGATAATGTTTGAGCTGTCAAATTCTGATCTCTGGCTCTTCGCAGCAGTGCCACGGGGAAAGGTTTTTACTGTGCTATTGTAGCACACAAAAACAAATCAATGTCGAGGACCCTCAAATTGATTGCATTTGGCCGTGGACCACCGTTTTGTGCCAAGCAAGGCGCCCCCATGGAAGAAGCTTTGTCAACATCTTTTAAAATCACAGGGTCTGCAGTTGATGGCAACACGTTGTGAGCTTATTGATTTATACTAGAATGCGCTAGAGCAGTGTTTTTCAACCGTTTTCATTCAGGGCCCACTATTTATCTCCATTTTAGCCACGGAGGACCACCATTTAATGTTGAGTTTAGTCTCTCTAATTTAGGAGAAATAACTGGCAACTGGTGAAAATAGCAATTCTTCTACATTTTCTGAATGTTTAGATTCTTGAAAATAATTTAGTATTAATTAAATATAATTTAACTCTACGCTCTCAAGAGTTACAGATCTATAAGGGTCCATTTGGTTATCAATGGTCCTTCCGAGGAAGGAGGAAAATGGTGACAAATACAATGTGACAAATACAATGTCACTGTTTTATTTATTTATATCCATTCTAATAGATCCCTTAAAAACCTGCACTATCCACATGTTTCACACATATTTTATAGATTT
>CM076984.1:34923571-35108948 GCA_039105355.1 Benthosema pterotum
CCCATTAATTCAGGCCTCATGCAGAGTTTGCATGTGCGTGTGGTGCATGTGTGAATGCCATCCAACATGCCTCCAGCACATAAATACATTTAAATTAGACCAGCAGCAGCGAACAAAATTCTTCCTCGTTAACAATCAATTGTTCTCTCTCTTCTTTTTTTCTCTCCTTCCCGCACTTGAATGAATGGCTTGCTCTTTGAATTCTCACATGTGGCACTGTCAAGTGAAAAATCAATCACGTCAAGCCATTAGCACCCTGCTTCTTTTACCTTCTTATTATAGTCAATCAAAACGTTTCCGCTGTTCGACCCCCACGTATTCTTTTTCCTTTTCTTTTTTTTTTGAACAAATTGCAGGGGTGCTGCCCGCCTTTCATTTCCTCCCCAATCATCACACTGTACTTGACAAGATGACAAATGACCATTCTGACATTAAATGGAGGGGGCTGGGTTCTGTTGGGGGGGGGGGCACAGTGGAACAGGAACACAGTTATTACACTTCACTTGCATGACTGTCAGCTATAGTGGTGTAAAATACAGTAACAAAGTACATTTACCTAGGAGAATTCTACACCAAAACACAATCTATTCCTCCACCTCTCCTCCCCTCCCTTCTGCCACTCTCCTCTCCAATCAGTTTTTTTTTTGGTGTGGAATTCTCCTTTAAGTTCTGTGAGTTTTTGTTTTTGAACCAAACTGAAACTATAACACACCCCCCCCCCCCCCCACACACACACACACACACACACACACACACACACACACAAGTCTCAATTTTGTACTTTTGAATAATTGCACGTCATTGTACTTTCCTTGTATACATTGACCACCACCTGCTGTCATGTCCAGGAACAATGTAGTTACTTCAAAGAGCAGCAGCGTTGGTTGTTGTTTCCTTGGCTGTGAGCTCTACGCTGTGCCTGGTAGTCATAATGCGTAGCGCTGGGTTCAGGAGCAGGGCAGGGATGCATTCTAACCAGGCTCTACTGTGGTAGAAGGAGGTAATCAGGCCCTGAGCTGCCTGGTGATTTGCTTGGCTGTGGAGGGTAATCAATCTGCACAGAGGGAGAGAGAAGGAGGGGAGGGGAGGGGAGGGGGGGTATTGTGGGAGCAGGTGGGGGCAGGCCAAGAGGGTATAGTAGTAATAATAATAATAATAATAATAATAATAATAATGGATTTTATTTATAATGCACTTTACATTCGTCAGAACCTCAAAGTGCTACAAGGTGTCCAAAAAAAAAAAAAAAAAAAAAAACAAGAAACAAAAAGCCACTAAAACCACAAAAAGCTTAAAAACAAGGGGCAGTTACGGAAACGCTTTACTAAATAAAAAGGTTTTCAGTCCTCTTTTAAACGTGTCCGTCGACTGTGGTGCTCTGAGATGAGCGGGAAGAGCGTTCCAAAGGTCAGGAGCCACTGAACAGAATGCCCGGTCGCCCATAGTGCGGAGTTTGGTTTTGACGGGTTTGAGGAGGTAGGTGTTTGAGGAGCGGAGGTTGCGTGGTGATGGTTGGAGGGTGATCAGTTCTTTGAGGTAGGTGGGAGCGTTGCCGTGGATGCACTGGTGGGTGAGTAGGGAAATTTTGTATTCTGTCCGGGATGCGACGGGAAGCCAGTGGAGTGCTTTGAGGATGGTGTGATGTGCTCTCTTTTTCGCACTCTCATCAGGATCCTGGCTGCGCTGTTCTGAATGTATTGGAGCTTTTTGAGGCTCTTGCCAGGTATCCTGATGAGAAGTGCATTGCAGTAGTCTAGCCTGGAGGAGACAAAGGCGTAAAGCGTATAGCAACTGGACAAGACCCACATTCACTTCAACAGACCCTTGTTGTCAGGCAGATTATTTATTATTGTTTTGTTTTATTTATTTATTTTATTTTTATACTATTTGACATTCAATGTTCTTTTTTCTGTAAATGGGTCTTGAAAAATAGGGGTCGTCTTATAACCAAGTCGTCTTATATTGGAAAAATATCAGGGGGAAACGTTTGCAAGGAAGAAGCTATTACATGCAACACAGCCTCTTCAGCACCATGGACAGTGCATTTGGGATTGAGTATCACTTTCTCCCCCTCTCTCTCTCCCTCACTCTCTCTCCCTCCCTCTCTCTTCTCTCTCTCCCCTCCTCTCTCTCTCTCTCTCTCTGCCTCTCTCTTCTCTCTCTCTCTCTCTCTCTCTCTCTCTCTCTCTCTCTCTCTCTCTCTCTCTCTCTCTCTCTGCCTTCTCTCTCTCTCTCTCTCTCTCTCTCTCTCTCTCCGTCTCTCTCTCCTCTCCTCCTCTCTCTCTCTCTCTCTCTCCCCCCTCCCTCCCTCCCTCTTTCTCTCTCTCTCTCTCTCTCTCTCTCTCTCTCTCTCTCTCTCTCTCTCTCTCGCCCACCTCGTCTTCATCTCACCCTCTCACACACTGTTAGATTGAAGTTTAGCCATCTACAAACGCCAATTCCATTGACATTGGAACGTTGTGTAAAATGTAAATGGAAACTGAATTCCAAAGTCTGCTGTGGTCTGATGAGTCCACATTTTAGGGGGAAGTCATGGACGGCATGTCCTCTGGAAAAAGAAGAAAAAGACTATCCAGATTGTTGTCAGCATTAAAAAAAGTTCAAAGGCTAGCACCTGTGATGGTATTGGATGTGTTAGTGCTCACGGCATGGGCAACTTAAGGCTCAGACATACTCCAGGGTGAAGTGAGTTTAGGACTCAGGGGTGCCCACACTTTTTTGACTTGAGAGGTACTTTCAAAATGACCGGCTCAACAAGATCTACACCTCAAAAAAGGTCCCCAAGAAAGTTTGACTTGGAAGTAGTGGTGATGGTGTTACTTAATTGTTATAGTGTTTAAGAATAATGCACTTGGAAAATTGACTTGGAAGGTTTTCTTGTATATGCTACTACTGACTACTGTATTTGGGGTTTGAGTTGACAGTTCGTGATGTTGAATTTTCTGCACCCAAAGCTAATAACTTTCACGTTTTTTGTCCACAATTGCGAAAGAGAACTGGCAAAACGTTCAAAATAACAATTATTCTCCATTTTCTAATTGTGTGGACCCTTGAAATTACGTAATTCAGATGTTTATATGATATTAATTAATATGTAATATTTATTAATTGTTTTATACTCAAGAGTTAAATCATATTTTTTGGTTTTGGTTTTATTTTACACTCTCGAGAATTAAATTATAATATAGTTTAACTCTTGAGAGCGTAAAATTTTAACGCTCTCAAGAGTTACAGATCTGTACATTTTAGGGGACTGTGATCTACCTGCATGGCCTGTGTGATCTACTGGTAGATCACCATCTACCTTTTGGGCAGCCCTGGTTTAGGTAAAGGGCTAGTTTCACCAGTGCGCACTGTAGTTTTTTAAGGCTTCACCCTGGAATATGTATGCATCAGGGTGAAGCCTTACAAACTACACCGTGGTGAAAACTCTTCACCTAAACCCACTTCACGCTAGAGTATGTTTGAGGCTTTACACATCTGTGACAGCCACCGGTCCGTCAATACTGAAAGGTACATACAGGTTTTGGAGCCCAAGTTCCCAACACATGCTACCATGCAAGCTACGTATTTTTCAGGGAACGTCTCTGCTTATGTCATCAAAGACAATGCCAAGTCACACATTATGCACGTCTTACAACAGCGAGGCTTCATACTGTAGGTTGAAGAGGATGTGTAAATCATTGTATTTTGTTTTTATTTTACATTTAACCCTACCCAACGTCCCAACTTCATTGTAAATGGGGTTTGTACGGTACATTGCACTACACTGGTGCCGTTTGGAACAAACCCAATTTGCTGAAAAGTAACAGTGTCGGACGCACAAAGGTTTTATCTTTTTGCTTGATGGCAAACAACAAAATCCGGAATCTCTGTAGAGTCCTGAAAGGCTGGCGGCAAAGCACAACCGCAAACGCAGGAACCTAATACAGTCGTTGATTATAAACCAAACCAGCTTGATTTGATGTAATCACCTGCCATGATCCAATTTACGCAGGGCCAATTATATGCCCATAGCCAGGTTGAGGCAGAGCGCGGGGTGCAGTGCAGCGTGCCAAATGATTGCAGCTGCAATAACAGGCATCAAGAGCGACTGCATGCCTCCACGTTTAGTCTCTGTACTGTATGAGAGGAGAATCATAGTGTGCGGTGGGTGCTTTGTGCTCGGATACTGTATTAACGTAGTCACTGCGAGGGTCGTCTTGTACTTGCACTCTTTGTTTATTTTTTGCTTGCTTTGAAGGCTAGGCCATCTACCAGGGTTTTTCAGGGGGCGCTAGTCCCCCTCTATGTCCAGCTTTGAGGGCACACGTAAACATGGAATGCCTTTGAGCAGTGGTCCGGGGACCACCAATGGACCCGCAAGGGTCCATTTGGTTTCATGTTCATACTCTCATGTGTTAAAATATTCATCATGTATTCATCATTAGTCTACACAAGTCTACTGGATTTGTTTCCCAAATCCAGCCTGGAATTGGGCACAAAAGCAAAAAATAAACCTTTAGTTTTGGGGTCTGTGGTGGTAAAAAGTCATCAAATGGTGGTCCGTGGCTCAAATGCTGAATAAATGGTGGGCCCTGGTGTCAGAAAGGTTGAAAACCACTGACTTTGACAATGAATGGCCAGCTTTGAGTGTGTAAACACAAACAATGAGGATGAATTTGAAGAATGAGATGAGGATGTAGGACGATAGTGAGTTAATATTGTTCTGAATTAATCAAGCAGCTTATCCACGTGGGCCCTAGCATTGCTATATATGGGCTGACACTCCCTGAATATACACTATGGATGAGTAAGTTAGGCGCACAATAAGTGACGTTGTTTTTTTGTTTTTGTATTTAAGATATGTTTTTGGCTGTTATTCCTTTGATTGATAGTCACACTGAAGACAGACAGGAAAGAGGGACAGATCATTCCGATCTTAGAGTATATATTGAATAGAGACTGAATTCTCAACTTTGGCCACTATGTCCATTTCACCTCAAGGTTTCCTCAGGATGCCGTGTCTATTGTATATATAGTCTAAGGTTCCAATGCGCTGTGTGATGCAGTTGCTACACTACGCCGTATAACGGTGCGTAACCGAGAAATAGGCTACATTCTTATAGGCTACATTCTTCTTATTCTTATTCTCATTTTTACGTTCTCAATAGTTACATCTGCAAAATTTACAATATATTTTAGGGGGCAAGTGACCATGAGCTGAGGGCAAGTAGAACCTGACTGCAGAGACTCTGTCCGTGGTGCTGAAATGAGGATTCTGTTATGGTAGCTGGAGTGACTCTGTCCGTGGTGCTGAAATGAGCTTTCTGTTACTCTGTCCGTGGTGCTGAAATGAGCTTTCTGTTACTCTGTCGGTGGTGCTGAAATGAGCTTTCTGTTATAGTAGCTGGAGTGACTCTGTCCGGGTGCTGAAATGAGCTTTCTGTTATGGTAGCTGGTAGTGACTCTGTCCTTGGTGGTGAAATGAGCTTTCTGTTATGGTAGCTGTAGTGACTCTGTCTGTGGTGCTGAAATGTATATTTACTGAAATGTATATTTACTTGCCCCCTATATATTTTAGGGGGCAAGTGACCATGAGCTGAGGGAAAGTAGAACCTGACTTGCACTTGCCCGATGGGCAAGTGCCTCCGAGACCTTAGTGTCAACCCCTGTGTGTGTGTGTTGTGTGTGTGTGTGTGTGTGTGTGTGTGTGTGTGTGTGTGTGTGTGTGTGTGTGTGTGTGTGTGTGTGTGTGTGTGTGTGTATATATGTGTGTATATATATATATATATATATATATATTAGGGGTGGGACTCGATTAAAATTTTGATCTAATTAATTAGAGGCTCAATAATTAATTAATCTCAATTAATCTCATTTTAATCGCATATTATTATTTACCTGAGAAAAGTGAGAAAGCACATTTTTGAACTGAATTTATTATTATTATATTATGAGTGAAGCAATGAACTGAATGAGTGAAGCAATGAACTGAATACTAGGCCTGTGAATCTGTGGTTGATACAATTCAGTATCAATTTTCTGGGTCACGATTCGATCCAAAAACTAGATTTCTAGATTTTTTTTAAATTCTCGATTCAAAAAGATTCCCCAATTCCAAAGCTTTCCTCTTTTCTTTTTTTTCTTCTTCTTATTTACCAAATTCAAGTACAAACGTTAGCATTTCTCAGTCAGTCCAGTACAATAATTGACTCTGGGGCAAAATAAATAAAATACTGGTACTTGGAAGACTAGCTGGTAAGAAAGGCAGTGCCACACACACAGTGCTGATTGTTCTGGAGCA
Source organism: Benthosema pterotum (assembly GCA_039105355.1). Taxonomy (NCBI): domain Eukaryota; kingdom Metazoa; phylum Chordata; class Actinopteri; order Myctophiformes; family Myctophidae; genus Benthosema; species Benthosema pterotum. The sequence goes on from CM076984.1 coordinate 34,929,858, forward strand.
TACATTTGCGTACATTTAGCAGTCATTATTATCATGCAATTTAGCGTCAGATAAACACAGTGAAGTGAGCCCACGTCAGTTGATCATCTGAGCACACACACACACACACACACACACACACACACACACACACACACACACACACACACACACACACACACACACACACACACACACACACAGCCAATATGAACTCGACTACAGCTGCACTGATGAGCGCCGGTCGCCAACTCCATTTGTCCCTATTCAAGCCATTGAATGTCGGACACCTCAACGTCGCTCTGGTACTAGCCAGAATGCAGAAAGACTTACCCAAGCTCCCTTCTCTTCACGGGGTTAGTCCAATGGTGGCTCTTCTACATAGATTTCTACGAAACGGGGACAGTAACACTAGCTCCAACATGTTGGATGTGATTTGAGGCTCGAACTGCTGCGATGGTATGCACATTCTTTGTTGCACAAACTGCCTTTTTGTCCACGCTTCCATCCGTTCTTTGCTTAAATCTAAATTTGCCATCGACGGGGCCGAGTAATGCTTGCTCATCTGGTTTGTCGTTCATGTTGTGAGTTGTTTTGTTTTGTTTTTGCTGCGGGGGAAGAGGACGACGAGGCAGACGGAGCTTTAGAGTATAGACTGAGTTACGTTTACTCCATAGAGCTAGTAGACCAATGGCGATTCTTCTACATTGACTTCAACTGCAGTTTGTCCCTATTCAGGCCATTTGAACAGCGCTCAAGCGCTCAGTTTCTGACTCCTCAATGTCGTGACTCCGGGTGGACTGCCGCTTCCGTGTGCGTTAGCATATTGGGTAGGTGTGAAACGGTGATACAAAGAGAAACGTTCCACTTCAATGGTGTGAATGGGCCATCAGTGACAAACGTTCCGTTCCAATGGTGGATAAGAAAAGGTGCGAATAAATGCGTTATTTTTTATAACGCGCTATATTTTCTGTAATTAATTAGTCTCAATTAACGCGCTAAAGTCCCGGCCTTAATATATATATATATATATATATATATATATATATATATATATATATATATATATATATATATATATATATATATATATATATTATAACGGGGCCCTTGGAGGCTCTTGGGGGACTTATGGATGCTTGGGCCCCTTTCAATTGAAAACGTTGAAATATAGGTAAGGCCACCTATGGTAATAAGTGGCGTATTTTGCAAGGAATCGTTTCACAAAATAGCATAGTATCTGAATTGTCTGAAGTCGTTTGAGGTGAACGGGAATCGCTAATGAATAGGATGCAGTTCTGTCTGCTGAAAACAGCAGAACTGCATCAGATTTGCAACGTGCCTCTGTACCGTAGCTCACAATAATTCTGGTATCTCTCAGCATCAGTGGTATTGTTGTAGGTCATGTTGTTTTTGAATTCATTCGTGTTGCATAATGTCATTTCTTTGCTTTGTCGAGTCAGTTATTCTTGTCATACTCCCACAAAAGTCAAAGATGGAACACAAGGTCAAAGAGGTGCTGTCGTGTCTTTCTGTCCTAATTGGTAGCTTCCACTGTAGTCTGAATCAGAATCACCTTTAGTTGTTGTAAGGTGAAAAGAAGTGGGTGAATGTTTTGTGGATTGAGTAAGGAGGAGGACATAGATGGAGGGAGACCAAGGAGAAGAACACGGAACACATCAGAGTACATAAATGCTCTCTATATGTAGCATATCACTGTAGATCTACAAGGTCGGCTGTTCTTTTGTTCATTAATCTGATTATTATTTTAACGCAATTAACATATATGCACACTGACTCAATCCACTGAGCATTTTCTCGTTGAAGAAATGGGTTTTATGGTTTTATGGAGACCTGTGTGTCTCCCTGTATCCCTGTAATCAGAGCCATAGAGTATAGCCAGAGAAATCTACAAACATTATAGATCACCTATTTTTTAAGGCTGGGACTTTAACTGTTTAATTGAGATTAATTAATTACACAAACAATAACGTGATTAAAGGAATTAACTCATTTTAATCGCACATAGATTTTGCACCAGTGTACCCCTTTGTTCCTCACTGGACAAATTACAGGGGTGCCTGATTTAGAAAAAACTCACTCACACGCTACCAACCGGTTTTAATTGACACAAAAAATGCTTCTCGGATCAAATATTGGTATGTGATTAATTGAGATGAATTTATTACAGAGCTTCAAATTAATTAGATCAATTTTTTAATCGAGTCCCACCCCTACTTATTTTGTCAAATCCTGTAAAGGAAAATATGGCATATTTTGGACATAGTTTGAATAGTGATTAATCATGGTTTAATTCATTTTGAACAGTGATTAATTTGATTTTTTTTTTTTTTTTGTAATCATTCAACTGCCCTAGTTTATGTATAAAGTCACAGCCTTTACTACACAACATACCGTAATTTCTAGACTATAAGCCGCACCTGAATATAAGCCGCACAGGCTAAATTTGGGGCAAGATACTGATTTTTCCTTGTATAAGCCGCACCTGACTATGATCCCAGGGCCCACTATTCAGCATTTGAGCCAGAGACCACGATTTAACAACACCCCACAGACTTATTAATTAAGTGGTGCTAAATTAGATGGTGAATATCATAACTCTTGAGAGTGTAAAAATGAAACCAAATGGACCCGTGCGGTTCCATTTGGTTTCATTTTTACGCTCTCAAAGAGTTACATCTGGTTAACCAACTTTCCATCATTTAGCCTGGGGGGCGCACCTGGAACCTTCTCAGGGACCACTGGTGGTTCCCAGACCACCTGTTGAAAACCCAAGTTACCTGTAAAATCCATAGACTGGCCGCACCATTGTATAAGCCACAGGGTCAAAAGCATGTGAAAAAAGTAGCGGCTTATAGTCCGGAAAGTACGGTACCTCTTTCTTTTTCCTTGGGTGCATGTCGGGTAATCCTGGCTGCTCTGTCCCTTCCTTCCCTCCATCCATCCATCCCTGCTCCTCGCCCTCCCCTCCCTCCCCTCCCTCTCCATACACCCCGGTCCGTGTGGCGGTCCGGTCCCGGACGGACAGTGAACGGCGGCTGGTCCACGTGGACCACCTGGTCGGCGTGCAGCGCGGTGTGTGGGCGCGGCTGGCAGAAGAGGAGTCGCAGCTGCACCAACCCCACTCCGCTGAACGGAGGCACGTCGTGCGAGGGCCAGAACGTCCAGAAAAGCGCCTGCGTGGCCACCTGTCCAGGTAAAAAAAAATACCCAGACAGCTTTGGCCGGCCGCTAACCGTGCTGTTCTCTGTGGCGCTTCTTGGCTCTTTTTTTATTTTATTTTTTTTTTTTTTGGCATCTAGTGTTCGTGTTTTGTTTTGCCATTCGATTTTTGCAACGCAAAACACCACCGCTTTGCTTGCGTGTTTCAGGGCTTTTTTTGCGTACCTTTGGGGCCGCTCCATGCAGTGTGTGCTGTTTGTCTGCTTTCAGATGGTTGTTGACACGTTGTCAAGCAGACGTAGTAAAGCTACAAGCTGTTTTGTAGTGCTTTATCGATGTTTTTTCAGGCTGAGAGAGGAATGATGATGATGATGAAGCAGGGACTCTCCCACTCCCATACTGTTATGTATGTTTACACATGATCTGTTCTATGTTGAATTCGTAATTGTTATTGTGACATTTGGCTCTGTTACTTGGTCTCTCTATACACCAAATTTCAGTTGGTTGAATTAAGTGATTTCACTTAATTCAAATCCTGCTATTTTTCCCTCACTCCTATAGAGAGCAATGACTAAATAAGAAGTTCCTCCCTTCCCCCAGTGAGCCTCTGTTGTCACAAAACCCTAGTTTCAGTTTTCAGCTTTCATCCAATCAGAATGGGAAGAGGCTTCCTCCAATCAGGAACAAGTGGGGGTAGGCTTGGTGTATGTGCTGTTGGCCTGTTGCACCGCCCCCCACACTGTAGAGTGTGTGCATGTGCATATTGTGTTACCAGAAGGACCAGAAGGTTTTGGGGCGGCAGTGGCTCAGGGGTAGAGTCAACGGATGGTAACCACAAGGTTGTCGGTTCGATCCCGGGGTCCAGCAGAGTTACTGTCGAAGTGTCCTTGAGCAATACACTGAACCCCTAATTGCTCCTGATGTGCTAGTAGGTACCTTGCCTGGTTTCCACTGCCATCAGTGGATGAATGTGTGTGTGAATGGGTGAATGTGATGCACAAGCTATGTAAAGCGCTATATAAATGCAACATTTACCATTTTTCCAAATCACCCAAATCACCTGAATGCTGCTTTAATGCTGCTACGTTGCTTGTTGGTCAGACTGAGGCTCATGTTTGTTTTTATCTACTGTATTTTTATTTTATGTAACCTGAACTAGCGAATCAGCCTGCGGTTGGTTCCATCCTGTCCCTTTTAAAGAGACGTCAGGGCTCCAACAGGGAGGGAGGGCACTGTGTCAAACCAGCCAGTATATCTGTTATTGTTCGCCGCTCAAGCTGCCCTGTAGTAAATACAGGGCAGTAAAGCAGGCTGAGTTATTGTGGCCTGGCTGTGTGGCGTGTTTACACGTGACGAGTTGCAGGACGCTAGGCTGCTGCTGGCCTTCCTGCCCATTCCACTCCCCTGTGAGGAGGAGGAGGAGGAGAGGCCCAGAACCCCCACCACCACCACCACCGTATCCCCCAATGCTGAACAGCACATATCGATCCCTGGCAGCACGAGATGGAGGTTCAGGGAGCTTCATTTACAGACCTACATTACCCCTGTGACGGAGGGAGAGACACACACACACACACACACACACACACACACACACACACACACACACACACACACACACACACACACACACACACACACACTGCGAGAGAGAGCGAGGAGAACGAGTGAGAAACGGAGAGTAAAGGGAGAGTGAAGGCAGAGAGAGAGTGAGAGAGAGAGTAAAGGGGGAAAAAGAAAATTTACAAGAGCGAGAGCACACAGTACAGCGGCAAAAGGAAAAGGGAGTTATACTGTAGATAGTAGATGTACAGTTGCAAGACATGGATGAGTTAGATGCAGTGTTAAACCAGGCAGGAAGGAAGCACAAGAACATGAGTAAACTGAGGACTGTACTGTACTGTGTACTTTTGCAAGAGGCAAAAGGACAAGGCAGAGCATCTACAGTAGACCAGTGGTCCTTGAGGGGTTTCCAGGTGGTCCTGTGCAGCTGGACTAGCTGAGTGTGAACTAAAGTGATCCTATTTCCTGGAGAAAACTGAAAAGAAAAGAAAAAAAGAATACCTACATAAATACAAATAAATAAATTGAAGTTGCGGTGAACCTGGTGGTCTGTACTACACACCACGCATGTCTGTTTATATTCGCTCAGCTCTGCCACACGGGGCTTATTTTTGCAATATAGTGTGTTCAATTTTTTTGCAATGTAGTGTGTTCAGATATAAATTCTAAGGTGATGATTGAGTTTAAACCTAGTAATACACTGTCTGTATGCCAGAATGTGGATGCCGAATTCTGACGATTTCGGCTTCAGAAATGGGATAAAAACAGCTTAATTCACGGTATCACACAGCATGTTTTCAATTACAGGGATGTAGTTTTTATGTAGTTTTTTATATGAAAATACAGAGAATTGTCACGTTTTTTTTGTTTTTTTTTTTGTTTTTTGCCATGCATTGTCTGGTATGGCCATATAGTGACTAGGGCATTAACCAAACACGTTTTTTGCTAGTGGAATCGAATACTTTGGTAGTCCAGGGCTTGACACTAACACTTGCCCGCTTGCCCGGGGCAAGTAAAAAAAATGGTGGGGCAAGTGAAGACTGCTACCTGGTTGCCCGATCGGGCAAGTGTGCAACTTAGTGCACCATAACACAACACAAGATAAATTTGTCTTGAAGGCAGTCATTGCACTCTGCCTCTGTGTCTTTCCCTGCTTTCTAGATGTCCACAATTCCAGGATGGATTTGGGAAACAAAACAGGCAAATTAACATACACATCAAAATGACCTAATCTTCTACATTCTCTAATTGTGTAGACCTGGGCTAATTAAGATGATGAATTTTAACTCTTGAGAGTGTAAAAATGAAACCAAATGGACCCGCAAGGGTCCATTTGGTTTCATTTTTACGTTCTCAAGAGTTACATCTGCAAAATTTACAATATATTTTTGGGGGCAAGTGACCATGAGCTGAGGGCAAGTAGAACCTGACTTGCACTTGTCCGATGGACAAGTGTCTCCGAGACCTTAGTGTCAACCCTTTGGTAGTCGAATAATTGTCGACTAGTGATTGGTTTATTTGGTTTTTAGCCAATAAAATTTGTGATTCTGGACTTCCCTTTGAAACAGTGCATGCCTATTACACTACTCTATCTCAGTTACATTATGACATGAAAAATAAGCAATCAACCAACAATCACTACCACAGCACAGTTCCACAATGCCTGCTGCAGAAAAAATATATATCAAAAATAATTATTAGCGAATAATGAATAATTAATTGATAGTCGAATAGTGTTTTGCTAGTCGAATAATCGAATAGTCGAATAATAATCGAATAATTTAGTTAATGCCCTTATAGTGACCACAGATGTGGTCTAAAAGTGTGTGTGGTGGGGGGAAGTATTTCTCAATTCACTAGAGAGATTGGTACCATGTGTGCTTGGCTGACCAACACGATAAATGTGTCCCACGCATGTCTGTGTCAGCAGCAGAGGAACCAGACACCACCACTGTCTCCCTGTGCTCATCTTCTCCGCCTAAAAACAGAGTCTTATCTAGCTCTGCCAATCTGCGTTTTGTGTTACATACGTTTCCCCCATGTAAAGACACCACGCCACGCCACGCGCTCTCACACGGCAGTGTAAGTAACATGGGTCTGATTTAACCTGAGATATCTATAGGTCCTCCCAGGCAAGAGTGAGAAGGTTCCAGGGAGTCCCCCAGCAGAACTCTATAACCACTGGGTCAGGGGCGGATGTAACATTTCCCAAATTGGGGGGGGGGGGGGAGGAGAAAATGGTATGGGGGCGTCACACCCATACCATTTTCGTTTACAGGACTTTTACTAAGCAAGTAAAACATCAATAATAACATCAGTTGTTGTTGAAGCAGACACGCAGCATGCATAAAGCTAAAGGTCTGACTCAGAGAGTTTTCTGTTTTCAACGATGAAATGCTGTTGGTTTAGTGGTGACACAGCTGTAGTTAGTTAGTAGCAGTAGTAGTGTTTCTAATCATTTTAAATATAAGCACTTTGTTAATAAAATATAAATTAAGCACTTTAATTTGAAATATCTTGGGTTGTTGTGTTGTATGCCATTGTGTTTGGCGGGGCAGACTGGGCATTTAGGGGGCATTGCCCACCCCATGTCCATGCCTAGATCCGCCCCTGCACTGGGTTCTTTATGAGCGGCAACTCTAGCATGACAAATGATGCGCAATGTGAGTGCCAGCCAGGACACAATTGAATTCAAAGAAGCTTATTGGCATGAGAAAACAAACATTTACATTGCCAAAGCTTCCTCTCGCCATCTGAGGCTGCGACCCCAAATAAGAGACAGACCGGACGCAACATCCTGTGCGCCGATCTAAGATGTCCCTCCGGAAACATAGACGCTGCTGATATAATAGCAGTAGCTACTTACACACAAAAATAAAATAAAATAAATAATAATAATAATAATGGAAAAAAAGTTTGGAGATACTACCTACTACCTGCATTAAAATGAAGACAACTACCTTTGCATTTCCCCACCTGTGAAGACAGGTGGGGAAAAGGATAATGAAATAATTCAAGGCCAACATATACAAGTATGTTGTTGCTACAGGATTATGAGCCGATTCATGAGCACACGGTTTTGGCCTGGATTTCTTATTCATTCTATTCATCAACAGCTTGTACATCTTGCAGATCTGTCGTTTTGTGAAACATTTCAGACCACATGTGACAACACAAATCCCCCCCCCCCCCCCCTCCGGGGTAAAAACTGTTCCTGCAACGTCATAAATATCAGGGGTTGGTTTTGGGGGAGGTTGCTGTCCTTGACATGAAAATACCTGATAAACATTGGGGCTAGACAGAGAGTTGATCCAACAGTGTTTGTCCAGGAAGGCCTGACATCGCCCCAGGGCATCGCACCGCGCGTTTGACCTCCATGGAGCTTATAGAGATTAATATCAGTTCCAGGTTTCTATTGTTAGACGCACTCACCCCGCCCTTCACCCTGCTTCACACCCCCCCACCCCCACCCCTACATCCACACAGTGGAGGTGGAAACTCCATCCTGAGGGGCGCGGTGACAGAGACGACACCAGGGCCGGATGTAACCTTTAACTCAGGGGTTGGCAGCCCAAGATGTTGAAAGAGCCATTTTCAACCCAAAATTAAATTCAAAATCTGTCTGGAGCCGCATTTTATTATTTTTTTCCTGAGAGTGTGCAAATGTGAACCAAATGGACCCTGGCGGGTCCATTTGGTTCCATTTGCACACTCTCAGAAAAAAAGGTCCTCAAAGAAAAATCATTAACATGGTGAAACACAACTTTTCTTCAGAAATGGAGTTTCTAAAGTTTTACAGAACTCCATTCCTAGTCCACACAACATATCTAAGGTACATTAATGACATAGTAAACTGCGTAAACCTTTGAAAATGGGTGGTTCAGATTGAAAGCTCCACCACTGATAACTGCTGGGCTTTTTTGACATGGCCAAGTGCTACTTTAACTGGCAACTGTCAGACAGCGCAGCGCATTTTGCGTGACTGAAATGTTTATATTATTTTGGTGTGGATCACCCCATTGTGGGTATGTAATAATGCTACAGCCACTGAGCCTCTAGGGCTGTGTTCTGGAGCCGCAGGTTGCTGACCCCTGCTTTAACTTATTTACCACCAGCGTGCGTTCGTTGTTTTCTGCTATATGCCATGGCTCAAGCTAGTGGATTCAGTAAAAATATATATATATTTTGAAGCTTGAAGCTCCTAAACAGGATGTGCGATGACGTCATGCTGTTTCTGGTGTCTTGACTAACCTGTCCTCTCAGGATCTGAGAGGACAGTTCTGGGTCAAAAGTCAGGAAGTGACGTCTAGCCCACCACAACCAGCGCGTGTTGGACCTGTGTTCTACCTGCTATAGTTGGTTAACCAGATGTAACTCTTTGAGAGTGTTAACATGAAACCAAATGGATCCTAGTGGGTCCATTTGGTTTCATGTTAACACTCTCAAGAGTTAAAATATCTATCTAAATTGGCCCAAGTCTAGTTGGAAAATGTAGAAGATTAATGCTCATTTTGATCTGTACTGTATGTTTGACTGTTAACCAACAAGTAACAATTTCCCTGTACGCCCAATGGTCAATCCGACCCTGATCACTGTAGACCAGCTCAGAGGCTTGGTGGTTAGAGACTGTACCGCCCAAGTCGTGGTCGTCGTGCGCGGTCCCGTCCGCCCATAATGACGAAGGCGCACGGCAGAAAATGACGAAATGTATATTTAATTCTTTAATCCAACTATTAGTCCGAGCGCATCGTCTGATAAAGATCCCGTTGTTGACTTCCATTTCGGACAGAATTGCCGCAACAACTTTTATTTCGCATCCATTCAATCCAATGCATTCAAAAGCCTCTCCTGAGATTCTGCCCCTGAATGTCGTGGGCGCATGGGTAGATCAACTAGGGCTGGATGTCACTTCCTGACTTTTGACCCGGAACTTTTTGCTCAGATCGTGAGAGGACAGGTTAGTCAAGACACCAGAAACAGCATGACATCATCGCATATCCTGTTTAGGAGATCTGGCGCTTCAAAAGTGTTTTTTACCGAATCCACTGGCTTGAGCCGTGGCATAGGGCAGAAAAGGACGCACACGCGATCACGGTCGATGTGTTAAGTGTCCACTGCTCTGAAACCGGGAGGTCGGGTTCGTTCCGCAGCCGGCTCATAACCAAAGACTGAAAAATCAGACGGAATGCCTCGAGCACGGCAACACATTTTGCATACATCACCCTGCAACAGATTCTGCATACTGAGATGTATGTGAACGTTTTAAGTTATTCAAACACCACTGCAAACTTTTTTGCTAGTAAATTTTCACAAAATATATGAAATGAACAAATGAAACAAGAACAAGAATTTAAATACTTGGCTAAGATTTCCTCAGGATTTCTGCCAGAAGCTGGTGTCTGATTATGCATCATGTTTGCAGGAGGTCAACTACAGTACAGTATATGTGTATTAAAGTTACTCTCTCCTCTTTCCTCCTTTCTTTTCATATTTCACACTTTTGAACAGTATGTGAATCTTCCAAAATGAACCAGACTGGCAGTGAAATTCCCAGTGCTATACAGCAGATAAAAATAACAGATCTACAAGCCCACAATGCATCGCGTCTCATGATATTTTGGGTATCTGGGCACATCCACTGTTAAATATATTACTTAAAGGGGAAGTCCACCCATTTTCAACATTCTAATGTCTCATTAGTATACCCTAGAGGTGCTGGCTGGACATGACATGAAAAAGTTCCCCCATTCTGTGTTCCCAAGAAATGGAGGTCTGAAGAAAACCACTAACATGGTGAAACATCTTGATGGCATCATCAAGATGTATTTTCACCATGTTAATGGATTTCTTTAGACACTTCTTTTTTTCTGAGAGCGTACAAATGGAACCAAATGAACCCGTTGGGGTTCATTTGGTTGCATTTGTACACATTTGTACACTGAAAGAATGTTGAAAATGGGTGGAGTCCTGAATGAAACCCTTATTTCGAAAGTTCCACCAGAATCTGAGAACCAGAGTCAGATGTATAATAGTATCATAATAAGTCTTGCCAGAGCAGAGCCATGAGGCTCTCAACCTGCTGTTTCTGTAGTGTGAGGCAGCTTGATGTACAAGTACACGCCCTGGACATGACACGAGTATGTCACAGGGACTAACCCCAATCCAACCTTTTATGCCTGGAGTCTTTGCTATGACCCAGGGGCGGATCTAGGCATGGGCATGGAGGGGCAATGCCCCCCCCGCCCAAATGCCCAGTCTGCCCCATCAAACATAATGGCATGCAAAACAACCCAAGATATTTCAAATTAAAGTGCTTATACCGGTATTTAAAATGATGATGAAACACTATTACTGCTACTGATTAACTACAGTTGTGTCACCACTAAACCAACAGCATTTCATCAATGAAAACATAAAACTCTCTGAGTCAGACCTTTAGCTTTATGCATGCTGCGTGTCTGTTGCAACTTCAACAACAACTGATGTTATTATTGATGCTTTACTTGACTAATGCGACTTCATCGGCCGTGGCACGAAGCGACAAGGGCGATTAAGTCGCCCCCATACCACCCCCCCCCCCCCCCCCCCCCCCCCCCCCCCCCCAATTGGGAAATGTTATATCTGCCCCTGCTATGACCTGGCCAGGGATCGAACCCCAACCTTCCAGTCTGAGGATATGGAATTATATCTTTTGGCTCATATGACCTCGGGGCAGGCAGGGTGTGCGTGGGTCGGTGTGTTTGTGTGTGTTTTGGGGGAGCAGCATCAGCAGCATCAGCAGCAAGACTCTTCCCCCCCAGGATCAGAGTCCAACCCATCAGGCCCAAAGGCATGGATGATGGGGTGTTATTTCTAATCACAGATGCCACCGCGCTGCAGCTGTGTACTTATAGACACACCACAACAACCCCCAACCACCCCCACCCCACATATCTCCACCCACCCCCCACACACACACCCACCCGCCACCCTTCCCTGAAGATGAACTGACACTGCTCCGTTCATTTGTCAGCGCACGCAGCAGACACAGCCCAGCGCACACATCTAAAAACACACACACACACACACACACACACACACACACACACACACACACACACACACACATACACACACACAACACACACACACACACACACACACACATTCACAACTGCATTGCTATACTTGGGAGGACACTGCCATTTTGAAAGTAGCTCTCAAGTCAAAAAAGTGTGGGCATCCCCGCCGTAGATCTATGGCAAGTACCCTAACTCTAAAGCCTGAAACCTTAAAGCTCATGACACTTTGTGGTGTTGTGAGGAGAAGGAAAATTGCCCTGACAATGTCCATTATTTCTCAAATTCTAGTATACGTGTTGTGGGGCATTTAGTTCTCGGAAATACAGTAATGTATAAGCACACACACACACACACGAGCATGCACACACAAACAAATGCACACTCGCCTCTGCTTTAATTCATCAACTACATGACTGGAACATGTATGAATCATTATGTTTCTGACTTAATGCAGTGAGGAGACGGCGTGTTCAGTCAGCGAGGATGAAACGCAGGGGCGGATGTAACATGTCCCATTTGAGGGGGCAAGAGAACACGTTGGAGGGGCAAGAGAAAATGGTATGGGTGCGGCTTCATCGCCCGTGTCGCTTCGCGCCACGGGCGATGAAGTCGCACACATACCATTTTCGGTTACAGGACTTTTATTAGTCAAGTAAAGCATCAATAATAACATCAGTTGTTGTTGAAGTTGCAACAGACACGCAGCATGCATAAAGCTAAAGGTCTGACTCAGAGAGTTTTCTGTTTTCAATGATAAAATGCTGTTGGTTTAGTGGTGACACAGCTGTAGTTAGTTAGTAGCAGTAGTAGTGTTTCAAATCATTTTAAATATAAGCACTTTAATTTGAAATATCTTGGCTTGTTTTGCATGGCATCGTTTTTTTTGGGGGGGAAACTGGGTATTGCCTAGATCCCACCCTGATGAAACCTCCCTCTACCAGATGAGAGAACAGCTATAGGATATTGCTGCTCCTCAGCAACATCACACACAAGCACACACATTTATGGTACTGAGAATATCAATCAGAGACTTTTTTAGGTTTAGACATTTAGCCAGACTACATATCAACATACCAGTATGGTAGAGTTTTTACCTAATTTCTCCATTCATTGACATTTAATATTTGTGTTGCAGACATTTTGTGGGAACAAAAGCTGTTTAATTAAAGGACGGGGTAGTACCCATTAAAAAAACTAAAGAGTTGGCCCCAATGGAAGCTCTCCCTTCACTATGTAGCTCCGAGATGAGGTCCGACATGACCAGAATATTTCCAATGGTGCACAATTTTTTACATCTTTTCCACATATCGTATCCAAAAAGGAAAAGGTCGGGCTACCTGCTCTAAGATGTTTTAATTTCTAGCGGACAAGAAATGTTTTAATTTCTAGCGGACAAGAAAATCTAACTGACAGGTTGAATCTAGCGTTGACTAACTGGCTTATTTAAAAATAAAAGCCTTCAAAAAAAGTCTTCTACTGGCCCAGCTGGCAGGTCGACTCACTGCTGCCCGCCCTTGTGCGTTAACTTTTTGCATTAATCATTTTGAACCACCGGTCTCTTCCTCTTTGTTGGACATTCACTCCATTGGTAGGAATAATCATATGCAAAAAAAAAACTCAGGAGGAGCAAAATCAATTCGTGACCGCAGCAGTCGCAACAGTTATAAAGCTGTGGCAACCGTTGGCCAAAACGGTCACGACAGTTATAAATCTGTCAGATTTTTGTTGTTTTTCAACTTCCCTGAGATCATTTTGTGATCGCAGCATACGTTGTGTTCGTTTTGCATAACGGTCATGACAGTTATTTCATATCAGTCGCGTCAGTTTCATAGCTGTCGCAACTGTTGGCATAATGGTCGAGGGTTAAGTTCACGCTTAGTCAGAGGTTTTAGTGTTTAGGTTTAGGCGTCAGGTTTAGGTTTAGCATGGAATGGCCGTGACAATTTGGCAAAGAGTCACGACAGGTGGCCAAAACAGTTCACAGGTGTTGACACCTGCCGTGGTCGGGAATTGATTGCACTGTCTCTCAAATTACTAGCCAGCTCACAATGAACTTCTACATCGGCCACTTTCCATTTGGTTTCATTTGTGCAATCTCAGAGAGAAATTACACTTTATTTTAACTCACAGTGTTGAAATAAACACTGAGGTTTTTACGGTATACATTGGTGTCCCAGAGATAAAAAAAAAGGTGGCGTCCGTGGCTCTAATGCAAATCAAACTGAGGGTCCTTGAAATGGATTGAGATCTGGGCTAATCCACTTGGATCCTTGGAGGAGGGCTGGAGGCTGTCTTTTCAGGGGAGCCTGCTGCAGATGCACTGTGTTATTTATTCAGACTGGGACTGACATTTGAATACAGAAGTGATGCGGTGTATTTTTGGGTTGCATCCGCCATGCATGCAGCCTCGTTGAAAGTTGTTTACCGGTACTACTGCCTCTGAAAAGGAGAGCTGCACGAGTCAATGCCATCACCACTGTTCTTCTCTTGTCTGCTTTCATGGAGTTCATTAATTATCCGGCCTGGAATTGCGTCTTGAGTCTATAGCTCTCTGGCGCATTCCCGTGTCTCCTTTTTAGTGCATTGATCTTTGAAAAATGGGTTATACGAAGCGTCTCTTTTCTCTCCTCTGTTTAGCGCTGCTGCCAGTTCGCTCCACGATGTGCATGTTCGCTGTCACTGCCAACCGCCCTGTTGTATGTGAATGGGGAGGATTGTAGACAACGCCATGTCTCCTTTCTGTGGTAGTAGAAGTACTTTGGTATACAGTAGTTATTTACTTACGTAAGACTAGCAATGCCGAGCTATTCTAATAGTCTGTTCACTCTGCTGTTGTGTAAATGCTCAGTATTTGGTACCCAGAAGTTCTCAAAGGTTTGTTTGTTGTTTTCAGACTAGCAGATATCACATAGCCTGACCTCTGTCTGAATTGTCATTTCGTTTCACTTCATTATTCACATACCAACCCTTGAAAATATTGGGAAAGCTAGTACAAGTTAACTATATATATATTTTAATGGCCCTTCTTATAATTCGCTACAGTGGCTAATGTGCAAACCTGGTTGCTAACCAAACCAACACAGCCAACGAGTGTTACTACTAGCATGTAGGGATGTCCCTATACTTCATTGGAAAAAGTCATATCCTGCCCATTGGGTGGGCAGGATGCACATTTGGGTGGGCTGTGCCCACCCCTGCCCCCCTCTAGATCCGACCCTGAGCCGAGCCATGACGTGAGTTGTGGCAATTCTGCTCTAACGTTCTAATGTTTACAACGCATTTTTGCGCGACGTGTTGTGAGTTTGTGTCACGGTCACGCTATGACAAAGCAAATCATGTTGGTTACATGCTTTTAGCCAGCAGAGTTTATTATACAACGTATTTAAACCGTGATGGATGCTTCCCATTTTTTTTTAACCTTTGCAACTTGGAATAACTACGTC
Organism: Benthosema pterotum; assembly: GCA_039105355.1. Classification (NCBI taxonomy): domain Eukaryota; kingdom Metazoa; phylum Chordata; class Actinopteri; order Myctophiformes; family Myctophidae; genus Benthosema; species Benthosema pterotum. The sequence continues at coordinate 34,945,087 of CM076984.1, forward strand.
TACGTTCAAATGTCAACCTCTACGGCTGCAGCCATCATTATTGGTGAGTCATTAATTCATTGTAAATGAATTGTAAATTCAGCGTGATCATGATAACGGGAAGTTGGTAGTCTGTTGGCTGCCACGCATTTCGTGCCCCCCCCTCCCGGCATAAAACGCCGGTGTTTATCGACGGGTGATTTTCTTTGTCGGCAAAGAAACTCGTTTATCGTTGCCGTCTGGAAGCCCCTTAAGAGTATTTTTGTGAGGTGGCAATTCCGGACTTACCCAGGCTAGATCTCACAGACACTATTTTCGAGTGTCTAAAGTAACTATTGTAGTGGAGTAGAAAAATGTGATATTGACCTCTGAGGAAGTTGTGACATACGTACTAAGGGTAGTAAATGTAAACAAATGTGTACATACTGTTGAAGGTGCACAACTTGACTTTCTTAATGTCTCAAATAGAAGGGAGCATGGTGAGACCAAACTCGTAGGCGTCTCATGTACAGCACCAGAGATGGTCCTCCTCCTTCCCCTGCCGACATCCCACCCACACAGGCTCGATCTGGATGGCCCCGGCCAAGCCCGGAGGCACATGCAGCGGAGGATTCGAACCCCCACACACACAGCGGTGGTGGGCAGATGAATATCCCTTTTGAATTCGCAGAACTGCTGAATTAGTTTTAATGTAATGTGGCTTCCGGGGGCCTCTGCTTGCTTCGGCTTTTGTTTAAAAATGCGTCAATAGCCCCTTGGATTTGCAGTGCTCAGCCTTTGGGGGATTAAAAAAAAGACGCTGTCAAAAGAATGAATGTACAGTGGAAACAAATCAATTCAAATTTGGAACCAACCAGCAACCAACAAACGTGGCAAAGGCTATAATTTATCTCTCCATTGCTTAGCCCACAGAACTAGCACTCCCTCTCTTCTCTCTCTCTCTCAGCACACACATACTGTATATATATATTTAATTTCCCGATGCCCTCGGCCATATATCATTCCATCGGGTAGAACAGGTACACTTTTGATAGTGTCCCATCAGCATGGCTGCACCGAGCAACTAGAAACACGGTCGCCACGCCGTTGGGCTCCATAGCGAAGCGTGTCTGTCATTCAACAGCAGATTGACAGCCGTCACAATGCGTTTAGACACACACACGGGTCTGTTCGCGTGTCTGCCTTTTACCACGGTAGACTCTCGTCCCGGGAAATGTGAGCTTTTACCAACTCCTCTCTCTCTCTCATTCTCTGTGGACATGGAGGAGAGGAGAAGCAGGGGCGGATGTAACATTTCCCAATTGGGGGGGGGGGGGTGGGCAGGAGAAAATGGGGTTGATGTTGAAGTTCAACATTAACATTGGTTGATGTTGAAGTTGCAACAGACACGCAGCATGCATAAAGCTAAAAGTCTGACTCAGAGAGTTTTCTGTTTTCAATCATGATGTGAGCTGCTTAGTTGTAGTATGTTTTAGTCTTAGCTGTATAGTTTAGTTGTAGCATATGTCATGTCTAGTTCCTGTCTAGCTGTCTGTTCAACTTTCACTACTTGCCACTGTATAATTATATCTGGTTGTAGCTTAGCAACTTCACCTCACTTTATGCTGTTACAGTTGAACTTTACTGCTCTAGTCTGTTGCACTACGTCACTTACTGTTTCTTGTATTGTTTGTTTTTGTCCCTTTTCTTGCACTGTCTATTGTCTTATTGCACTGGGGAACAATGGAAACGTTATTTCATCCCTGTATAAGTCTTGACATACACTGGAGTGACAAAGAACCTTGAACCTTGAATGCTGTTGGTTTAGTGGTGACACAGCTGTACAGTAGTTAGTTAGTAACAGTAGTAGTAATGCTTAAAATAATTTTAAATATAGGCATTTTAAATATAGGTGGGTTGTTTTGAATGCCATCGTGTTTGGTGGGGCAGACTGGGTATTTAGGGGGCATTGCCCCCCCCCCCCCCCCCCCCCCCCCCCCCCCCCCCCCCATGCCTAGATCCGCCCCTGAGGAGCAGGCTCCCGGCTGGTTTGGTTTTGCTGGTATTTTTTTGGTTCCTTTTTTGCCTAAAGTCTCTGGAGTTTTTTGTTTAATGAGAGAGCTGGCAGAGGGCCCTGTGTGGAGGATCAGATGGCACCATGCTGTGAAGGAGTGTGGAGGTGGAGACACACTGAGGCTAAAGCCTTGGGCTCTGTACACACACACACACACACACACACACACACACACACACACACACACACACACACACACACACACACACACACACACACACACACACACACACATAGAGATTCTCTCTCAAACTAAGCCCTCCCTCCCCATCTCTCCATCGTCTTGCCATAAATCTCTCTCTCTCTCTCTCTCTCTCTCTCTCTCTCTCTCTCTCTCTCTCTCTCTCTCTCTCTCTCTCTCTCTCTCTCTCTCTCTCTCTCTCTCTCTCTCTCTACCTTTTGCTACCGTATGTCTCTGACCCTTTCAAAGCCCTCTCCTCCCCTCCTCCTCCTCTCCCCCACCTTTCATTGACTACCAGCGCTGCCATTGACTTTGCGGTCATGGCCAGTTGAGACAGCCGTGACAAAGAGTCACCCACGGCCAAGCCTCGGGTCGCGGCAACACGTCGTCCTGCAGAGAGAGGGACAGACAGACAGACAGACAGACAGACAGACAGACAGACAGACAGACAGACAGACAGACAGACAGACAGACAGACAGACAGACAGACAGACAGACAGACAGACAGACAGACAGACAAAATGCTCATGTGCTCAGGAGACATTAGACAGGGGTGTCAATCTCAGATACAGAGTGGGCCAAAATTTAAAACTGAACAAAGCCGCGGGCCAAGTTTGAACGAACTAACCTTTTAAAGGGAATTCCACCCATTTCAAAAAAATCCTGAGAGGGTACAAATGGAACCAAATGGACCCGCTAGGGTCCATTTGGTTCACAAATGCGTCTGAAAGAAAAATCATTAACATGGTGAAATACATCTTGGTGATGTCATCAGATGTATTTCACCATGTCTGTTTTTTCAGACCTCCATTTTTAAGAACTACAGAAATGGGGAACTTTTTTTATCATGTCCATACAACATCTCTAACGTATATTAATAAAATTAAAATGCTGAAAATGGGTGGTCTTCCCCTTTAATTTGATAATGTCTCAAGGGCCAAATGAAATTACACGGCGGGACAAATTTGGCCCAAACACGGGCCAGAGTTTGACACCCATGCATTAGAGGGTTTTTCCCCCTCTTCCCCCCTGCCTCCAGCAGTGTCAGATCTCCACCACAGCTCCAGGGAGAAAAAGGCATTGACGTTTTGGTCCCTAATGAAATATTGTCGCTTTTTTCCAGTGTAGGTTTAGTTATACTGATATTGAACTGGCTATGTGTTGCGCATCCAACTTTGCTTTCCCATGGGTTCTCATGCTCTCCCTGCTGAATCTGGCATTCGCTGTCTGTCTCTTTGCCTGATTATCAGCCTCCAGTTCAGCTTCCTGAAGCTTGAGTCTGAAACTGTCCGCTGTCTGTGAGATTTCAAGGGGGAGGGCCTTGGTTCCTACAAGACAGAGGTTGTTGTCAATCATGTGGCCAATGGGCTAGCCTGTTTGCCAACCACACAGACACAGCCAACGAGCGTCACTAGGATGTGAACAAAAGCAGTAAAATATGTCAGGTGATGTTTATACAATCCGACGCTTCTTTAAAGAAGCGTAGGTCGTTTGTCGTAGGTCGGTTTAATGTATACGGACACGATTCACCATGGACCATGGACCATGGACACTTGGACCATGAACACTTTCGCGGCAGGGGGCTCTATGGCCAGAGCCCGGGCAAAGGTCTTTTGCTGTGGTTATGGACTGCCATTGGTCCAATCGACTTGACACCGGCCACCGGACAACCCAGTTGTCAGGCCGGTGGAACACATTTATCAAATTTTATCTGGGTGGGGGCGAACTCTTCTCAAGTGATGTGGATTAACAGCCGTACATGCACATTTCTAGATAGATTTTAGCTGGGGTGGGTGGGTCAGTGGCGCTGTGGTTTGCAGAGTCTCTTGGTTTTAAACTGCTTTGATGTGGCTGGGTCAGTGGTGTAAAGAACATAGACTCGGGAGGTTTAGAAAAAAGACAAAATAAAACGCAATCAGGAGATATGCAAACAAACCCGAAGATATGCATAAGTTATGTGACATTCTGTATTTTGTACCCAGGCCCCAGGCTTGCTAGCGGAGCTTGGAGACGTGATCCACTAAAGAGGAAAATAAACAGCAAACTGCAAACACGTACAATTTTAAAGGAGGCTGCGTGTGATGGTGAATATTAGTACAAAGGCGTGTGTATGTGTGTGTGTCTACTGTACCCTCCATATTCTTCTAAAGAATAAATAAATTGCAGGCCTGGATGAATGTGACAGAGAAAAGACACATCAAATTACCAAGGAGACAGAGCACAGCAGGTGAAAACCTTTTACCAGAGCAGCAGGAATCCTGTTTGTTTGTCTCTTTTCTTTCTATCAAATGATGCTGGCCGTCTCTTCCGTCCCACTCTCCCTAACACACATCCTGTTAATCCTCTCTTCGAGGTATTTTATGCCTGTGTGTACATCAAAAGTGACCCGTAGGGATGAATGGACAGGAGGATCATTGCCTTTTCTGTCCGTGGTTCAGGTTATCTCTGGGTTCAACCAGGGGCGGATCTAGGCATGGGCATGGGGGGGGGTGCCCCCTAAATGCCCAGACTGCCCCCCTAAATGCCCAGACTGCCCCATGCACCAAACATCCAAGATATTTCAAATTAAAGTGCTTATATTTAAAATGATTTGATTGAAACACTACTACTGCTACTAACTAACTACAGCTGTGTCACCATGCACTAAACCAACAGCATTTCATCATTGAATTACAGAAAACTCTCTGAGTCAGACCTAGCTTTATGCATGCTGCGTGTCTGTTGCAACTTCAACAACAACTGATGTTGTTATTGATGCTTTACTTACCCAATAAGTCCTGTAACTGCATGGTATATGGGAAAGCTACATGTCTTGAGACGGAGCTTCTGCCATTTTGTGAGAGGACTAAATACACTACGCTCTCTGGCAGCCCAAACAAAAACAGCTAGAACTCGCTCAAAACTTGACGGATTTACAAACGGATTGCATTATTATGAAATGGCCCCCATGCCATTTTCTCCTGCCCCCCCAATTGGGAAATGTTACTTCCGCCCTGGGTTCAACTGTGTTGCCGAACACACGGTGAGTGTCAGGACATGGTGGTTCCATTATTGGATTACCAAAATTTGGTGAAAGTATGTCCTGCAGAATGAGATGTGATGATGAAAGGAAGGAGGCTGTGGAGATGATGTCCCTCTGCTCAGTGGGGGGGGGGGGGCTTTCTGCTCCACCTGGCCTTTCAACAGTGGGATTTATGGACTCTTATTATGGGATGGAGGGAAGCACAGAGACAAACACATTTCTGTGATTTTATAGTTGGGTCGTTTCCGACCGTTCCGTGACCGTGGAGAGCAAAGGTCCGTTTCTCAATGGAATTATCATCTAAGAGGGTTATTAAACAAATTTGGCCGGGGTGTACTTTCTGAAAGTGCGGGGAATTTTTTTTAGAGCCCATAATCCAAAATGTCTGCCCGGAAATGTGGTTTTTCCTTCATAACTTGAAATGCATTGATTTTACGCCCCATAAATGTATTGAACATTAATACAAAGTTGGGCATTACGGACGATTTGGTACCAAGCACATGTCTGTATCTCCTATGGTTCTTGAGATACAGCATATAGGTACTTTCACAGATTGAGGAGAGCAAGGCATTATTAACATTGATTTTTAAGTCAATCAAATGGTGATAGAGGCATGGGAATTGGTACACACACTCTTCAAACCCCACTATTTCTAAAAGTACTGAATGCTCTGCAAAATTCCAAGATGGCAGCCCCCAAAATCCAAGATGTCCGTCCAAAAATGTGGTTTTTCATTCGTAACTCGAAATACGAAGCTTTTAAGCCCCATAAGTGTATTGAACGTTAATATAAAGTTGGGCATTACGGACATTTTGATACCAAGCACATGTCTGTATGTACTACGGTTCTTGAGTTACAACATATAGGTAGTTATGAGGCACCATAAGGGTAACATTTTGGCACGTTTCACTTATTTACTCAAAGATCCCTTTATCACCATGTCTACTATGTTCAGGAAACGGACCTACATGGGTCTGCTATCATAAACCATATCAAGTTTTCCAATTGATGAAACGGGTCGGGAGTTATTAAACCGAACGTGAATGCTGTTCCAGTGTTAAATTTGCTGTGCACATTTTGCGAAGATAAGCCAGGCAGAATTGTCCTGTCTGTGCATTACACTGAGTCTGTGCTTCACAATAAGGGTATATGTGAAGCAGACGCAACAAAGTGTAGCATGTGTCATAATGTCAGGGTATAATATGCTAATAAGTGCAATAGGCTAATACGTGCAATATCATAATATACTTTATGTACAATAGGCTAATAGTGTAATACATGCAATAGAGCCATAGGGTAATATGTGTAATAGTGCAATATATGTGCATAAGGGTAATATGTGAAATTGTGCAATATTTGTGCATTAGGGTAGTAGTGTAATATATGCAATAGGCTAATAGTATATTATATACAGTAGTGGCATAGTGTAATAGGATATTATGTGTAATAGTGTAATAAGTGCAATAGTCTAATAAGTGTAATAGTGTACTATTTGTGCATTAGGGTAATAGTGTAATAGTGCAATATATGTAATAGCGGTAGAGTGTAATAGGGTAATATATGTAATAGTGTAGTACAAGTACAATAGGCTGATAAGTGTAATAGTGCAATATTTGTGCATTATGGTAATAGTGTAATAGATGCAATAGTGTAATAGGGCTAATAGTGTAATACATGTGCAATAGGCTAATATTATATTATATACAGTAGTGTAATAGTGTAATAGGGTATTATGTGTAATAGTGCATTAAGTGTAATAGTGTAATATTTGTAATAAGTGCAATAGGCTAATACGTCTAATAGTGTAACATGTGCATTAGGGTAATGGTGTAATATATGCAATAGTGGCATAGTGTAATTGTCCTATTACACTATACCACTATTGCATATATTACACTATTACACAATTACGCTAATACATATACTACACTTTTACCCTAATGCACAAATATTGCACTATTACACATATTAGCCTATTTTGCTTATTACAGTAATTACGCTATTGCACTATTATACATGTTACCCTATTGCACCATACCACTATTGCATATATTCCACTATTACACTATTACCCTAATGCACAAATATTACACTATTACATTTATTAGACTATTGCACTTATTACACTATTACACATAATACCCTATTACACTACTGTATATAATATACTATTAGCCATTGCACATATACTGCACTATTGCACTATTAGCCCTATTAGACTATTGCATATATTACACTATTACCCTAATGCACAAATATTGCACTATTACACATATTACCCTAATGCACATATATTGCACTATTACACATATTACCCTTATGCACATATATTTCACTATTACACATATTACCCTATGGCACTATTGCATATATTACACTATTAGCCTATTGTACATACAGTATATTATGATTTTGCACGTATTAGCCTATTGCACTTATTAGCATATTATACCCTGACATTATGACACATGCTACACTTGGTGCGTCTGCTTCACATATACTCTTATTGTGAAGCACAGACTCAGTGTAATGCACAGACAGGACAATTCTGCCTGGCTTATCTTCGCAAAATGTGCACAGCAAATTTAACACTGGAACAGCATTCACGTTCGGTTTAATAACTCCCGACCCGTTTCATCAATTGAAAAATTTGAAGTGGTTTATGATAGCAGACCCATGTAGGTCCGTTTCCTGAACATAGTAGACATGGTGATAAAGGGATCTTTGAGTAAATAAGTGAAACGTGCCAAAATGTTACCCTTATGGTGCCTCATAACTACCTATATGTTGTAACTCAAGAACCGTAGTACATACAGACATGTGCTTGGTATCAAAATGTCCGTAATGCCAAACTTTATATTAACGTTTCAATACATTTATGGGGCTTAAAAGCTTCGTATTTCGAGTTACGAATGAAAAAACCACCTTTTTGGACGGACATCTTGGATTTTGGGGGCTGCCATCTTGGAATTTTGCAGAGCTTGCAGTACTTTTAGAAATAGTGGGGTTTGAAGAGTGTGTGTACCAATTCCCATGCCTCTATCACCATTTGATTGACTTAAAAATCAATGTTAATAATGCCTTGCTCTCCTCAATCTGTGAAAGTACCTATATGCTGTATCTCAAGAACCATAGGAGATACAGACATGTGCTTGGTACCAAATCGTCCGTAATGCCCAACTTTGTATTAATGTTCAATACATTTATGGGGCGTAAAATCAATGCATTTCAAGTTATGAAGGAAAAACCACATTTCCGGGCAGACATTTTGGATTATGGGCTCTAAAAAAAATTCCCCGCACTTTCAGAAAGTACACCCCGGCCAAATTTGTTTAATAACCCTCTTAGATGATAATTCCATTGAGAAACGGACCTTTGCTCTCCACGGTCACGGAACGGTCGGAAACGACCCAACTATTATTCTTTAGGCATTTTCCCTCCTATAACTCTAAAGCTGGAAAAATAGCTGATCTTCAAGATCATGATGTGTTGCTGACATATTGTATATATTTTTAAAGGGGAACTCCACCCATTTTCAATTAATATGTCATTAATATACCTTAGAGATGTTGTGTGGACATGATAAAAAAAAAAGTTCCCCCAATTCTGTATTTCCTAAAAATGGAGGTCTGGAAAAATCATTAACATGGTGAAATACATCTGATGACATCATCAAGATGTATTTCACCATGTTAATTAAGTGACCAAGCAGTCCACGAAGTGGACTTTGTCACTTATTGTTATTGACTGCTTTTCTCCTCCTCTCCTTCTTCTTCTTCTTCTTCTTCCGCCAAAAATAGCTGTTCTGGCTGAACCGTGCTGTCGGTTTTCGCGAAAATTGGTAATCTGGTAGAGGGTGATGCCAAACGGTGATGATGCGAAGCCTGTGACCACTGGTCAAATGGTGGCGCTATAGCACTCAACTGAAATTGCAAACTTTAAACACTTAACTCATGAACTGCTTGACTCTCAGAAATGTAACTTATATTCACTTATGCGTCTGCTTATGCCGAACAACTTTTGTATTCTGACTTTTGACCTCTGACCTTTAGATGAACCGCTATCTTGAATTATATGTAAAACAGTTAAAATGTCTCTTCTCCTACAATCTTTGATCAAAATGCATAACAATGACCTACACATGAACTTTGGAGCCATACGAATATGAAAATGGGTGTGAATTTTGTTTTAAGTGAAAAATTATGTTTTTACGAGCCAATGAAAATTGCTCGTTTGTGAAAATGATTCTAATGCCCCTAATCTACACATGCAGCGTAATCTGCTTCTGATATTTTACAGTTTTGTAGAGGGGGATGCCAAATAGCAGCAAAACCAGTCTTAATCCAATTGCTCAAATGGGGGCGCTATAACAATTCTTTGAAACTGAAACATTTGACCAACCATAACTCGGGCCTCATTTGGCCAAAAATCATGGGACTTGTTTCTACATGTTCCTTGATTCATGCAAGGAGAATTCAAAAAGGAGTTGTCGCAAAGGCACCCACGGGGAGTCCACATTGGTTCATGGGAGGAAACAGACATGCTCAGTACAGATCAGGAAGTCAAACCATCCAAGAGACCAATGGCATGCATGGTGTGCAAGCGTCAAACTTCCTGGAATGTACTGCGCATGTCTGTTTCCTCCCATGAACCAATGTGGACTCCCCCGTGGGTGCCTTTGCGACAACTCCTTTTTGAATTCTCCTTGGATTCATGTGGAACACATCTGTAACTTTGACTGGTAAGCTCCACCCCCAGAGTGTCTGCCATTTTAAGCAGTTTGAAAAGTGCTCATGCCTGATTTTCTGCCTGGATTTTTGATCAATTTGCATGACACGCCCGTACAACAAATGTGTGGGCGCCCGCACCTGTGTTATACACACCGTTGTGCAAACCGTTATACAAACCGATTTGTACAAACGGTTTGTACAGGCGCACCAAGGGGAGCCATGTCCCAATGCCTTTGGTGCGCCCGCACCTTTGTTGTACAAACCGGTGTGCAAACCGTTATACAAACTGATTTGTACAAACGGTTTGTACAGGCGCACCGAGGAGAGCCATCGTCAGTGTGTTAATCTCGTGTTAATTTCTTTGACGCCGTTAACGCACGGCTGAGTTAACGCGAGATTAACGCGTTAACGCCGACACCTTTAATATATATATATATATATATAGTATATATATATATATATACACACACTAAAATCACAGTACATTGGGTTAGTCACGTGATCAGTGGTCACAGTGAGCCTAACGGTGACAAATCATAGTCTAGTGTCTGAAACACATTGTTTGAAGTGAGTAAGATGAGATGTAAAATGACAGCCGGTTTGAATTATTTTACAGTAACAATTAAAGTCTCTGCAATGTGTATGATTTGCTATTACTTAAAAAGATCTAACATAAAAGGATTCAAGCTGGGCGTTTACTTTGAGTCCAATGCATTTCTGCCTACTTCTCAATAGCACTGAGTTACACTCGCATATCATGAAAGTGACATTCACGGAAATGTCACTGTGATTGAGATGATGAAACTCAATGTAATGGTAATGGCACCAACTCAGTGGCCTTGTGGTTAGAGTGTCTGCCCTGAGACTGGGAGACGGGTTCAATTCCCGGCCAGGTCATACCCCGACATTCTAGATTTACAGTAGTAACCTACCCAACGAAAGCTTTGCATTGTACAAGCCTTGATCATTTCATGTAACAGTGTAGTGGTTAAAACATTGTGCCAGATTATGTTAGATTAACTTCTTGAACAAAGTGGCCATTAAACAACTGTTGTTAACTAGTGTCCAATCACATTTATTTCACAATTTCTTCTAGTTGTACTTGAATTGTACTGTAATTCTCCAAGCTTTTATCAGTTTTGTTGTAGGAGGCCAGGTTGACATGTAGGCTACTGTAGGAATTTTACATTTCATTTATTCATTCACTATTGTATGGACCCGGGGCAAAAGCACCCCCCTCAGACAATTTCTCAAAAATATGTTCCTTCTTCTGCATATTGTTCTGACTCCTTATTGCTGCTTGCTTGGTCACGTTTTATTGCTGCTTGCAGCTATATTGATTTTTCTTTCAGACCCCTTTTTCCTGAGAGGGTACAAATGGAACCAAATGGAACTGCTAGGGTCCATTTGGTTCACATTTGTATCCAATTTGATCTTCATCAAATTGGAAGCGACGTAGACGGGAAAACCCCCCAAAAATATAGCTTCCGGTTTCCTTGTTAAAGGGGAATTCCACCCATTTTCCAAATTTTCATACAAATGTTAAACAAATGGACCCGCTAGGGTCCACCTCTCAGGAAAAAGGGGTCTGAAAGAAAAAACATTACCATGGTGAAATACATCTTGATGATGTCATCAGATGTATTTCGCCATGTTAATATCTTTTTCCCTTTTTTCATTTTTAGGAAACACAGAAGTGGGAAATATATAATATATAGTTATGGGGAGATTTGGAAGATGTTTCACCTGCTTGGTGCATGAGGTGTTGACATGAGGGCGGCAGTGGGTCTGAAGGGGCAGTGGGGCAGCCTGCCGATCTCAGAGGTAATTGCGTCCGTCCTGAAGGACATGGCAACCACAGGTGTCACACAATCTAACACCTGCATCTGTGGCCCACCGTGTGAGCGACAGAGCATCAGACCAAACCAGGACCCCCGCCGGCCGCTAAAGAGTGCCCTTTACTTCACTCTCTGTGACAGCATGTCCAAATGGGGCGCGTCCCACTGGGCTATTGTCTGGCTGTCCCTCTGGGGTTGTGAGGGCGTGTGTGTGTGTGTGTGGATGCGGATGTGCGCGTGCGTGCGTGTGTGTGTTAGAGGTCTTCACGGGTCTCAAAAATTCCTTCCGGCGTGCTGCCTGGAGACAGAGACAATCACATACCAGATATTTTATTAACATTTGCAACAACAACAAAAAACAAACGTGTGTTGTGTGTTGTAGACACACAGTAGAACCGGTCTTCTTGGATACAGACGGGTTTTACACATAATGATTGACAGGTCCGAGTTCCGAGGGGCATACAGGTATGTCTGATTCCGACCCTATCCGAGTGACTTTGATAAAACAGACCGCCGGAACCGCCAGGTCTCGGACAAACTCGGGTTTTTTCGGGTACGGACCCCCCGTGAAGACCTCTAGAGTGTGTGAGTGTGTGAGTGTGAGTGTGTGTGTGTGTGTGTGTGTGTGTGTGTGCGTGCGCGCGTGTGTGTGTGTGAGCTTTATGCATGCTGCGTGTATGTTGCAACTTCAACATCAACTGGTGTTATTATTGATGCTCATACTTGCCCAATAAACGTACTGTAACTGAAAATGCTATGGGTGCGGCTTGAAAATGGTATGGGCGATGAAGCCGCCCAACCCCCACACTACTGCCCAACCCCCCCCCCCCCCCCCCCCCCCAATTGGGAAATGTTACATCCGCCCCTGCTGCGACACGAGATTGATCAAAAATGTACATATGTAGGTATGTATGATCATGTCAGATGTACATTAGCGTGAGAGACGGCATTTATTGATAGATGTCATATTGTGTTTATTTGCCTATGGCGCAATCATATCGACAAGCTCCTGATGTGAAGCACATCCCAGTAGACCCTCATGAAACCACTCCACCAATCAAAAAGCCACAATTGTATTTTCCATCCTGAATACAACTGAAAGTCAACGTCTAGTGATTACCTTTTGTTTGACTAGATGTTGCGTTGCACATTGAATTCATGTGTCTTTGGTTTGCTAAACATAACCTGAAGCAAAACAACACTAAGATGATTTGTTTATATCATCATTTTGAGATTGAATTTGTGACATTGTCATTTCCTTCCTAGACTTATTCAGAAAACAATGACAGCATTGTTTTGTGGTTATACAATATTTAATGACAATGTCATTGTTGTATAATGTATTTGTTGTTATACAACAATGTTGTATAACGTTGTATAACATGTTGTTGTATCACAGCATCGGACAACAATGCACAACAACGTGGTTATTGTACATGACATTGTGACATTGTCATTTCCTTCTAGACTTATTCAACGACAACATTGTTTTGTGGTTATGCAATATTTTTACCTTGCTACAAACCTTGTTTACAAAGCTTTAGTGGTCACAGTTTTCTCGATGTTAGCTACCTAGCCATGCAGTGATGTCACCCACTGGAAGATTGCTGATCTACTGTGTACAAGCTCACAACAATTGACTATTTTTCAGCTATACTTGATGCTGTCCTAAAAATGGCCTTACAAGTATAGTAATATTGTGTGTGTGTGTGTGTGTGTGTGTGTGTGTGTGTGTGTGTGTGTGTGTGTGTGTGTGTGTGTGTGTGTGTGTGTGTGTGTGTTGTGTGTGTGTGTGTGTGTGTGTGTGTGTGTGTGTGTGTGTGTGTGTGTGTGTGTGTGTGTAAAAGCAGCTGTGCAGCCTCTGGGCTGTGCACTTTGTCTCTGGGGTTCCATTAAAGAAAGCAATGCCTGTGGAAACACTTTCTCTTCCTTTTTTTTTTAAGCTATTTTTCCCTGTTATGTCCGCTTTTTTGGGTATCATAGAACGCTTTTGTTAGGCTTACGTAACAAAAGGAATCAGAATTGCATTTATTCATCGCATTTTGTTTTTTAAGGAAAGAGAAAAACAAAAAAGGGAGAGGGGACTGTGTGTGTTGTAACCCTATGGCAGCGGTTTTCAACCACCCTGAGAGGATTCCAGCTGGTCCCTCAGCTAAATGAAGTACAGTTGGTAACCAAATGGACCCTTATACTGTAGATCTGTACCTCTTGAGTGTTAAAATGAAACCAAATGGACCCTCACGGTTCCATTTTGGTTTGGACGCCAGCACAAAATGGCAGCTGTGATTGGCTAATCCCGCTCACATGACTAGTGCATTCACATTGACGAAAGGAGCAGAGTTTGCACAAGGTTGCGTTCACATTGAAGAAATCCATGAAACTGCAAAATTTCTTCAAATTGGCTTTACTCTAGCTCAGGGATGCCCAAAAGGTAAATTGTGATCTACCAGTAGATCACACAGACCATGCAGGTAGATCACATGACAGTACCCTAAAATGTATAGATCTGTAACTCTTGAGAGCGTTAAAATGAAACTAAATGAACCCTTACGAGTCCATTTGGTTTCATTTTACACTCTCAAGACAAGAGTTAAATTATATTTAAACATCTGAATTATGTAATTTCAAGAGTCCACACAGTTAGAGAATGGAGAATAATTGTTATTTTGAACATCGTTTTGCCAGTGCTCTTTCCCGATTGTGGACAAAAACGTGAAAGTTAATAGCTTTGGGTGCAAGAGACTAAATTCAACGTCACAAACTGTCAACTCAAACCCCAAATACTGTTTTCAAACATCAGTAGTTGCATATACAAGAAAACCTCCCCCCTCCATTTTTCATTATAAGTGCATTATTCTTAAACACTATAACAGTAAGTAACACCATCAGCACTATATTAAAAGCTTGTTGAGACGCTCATTTTGAAAGTAGCTCTCAAGTCAAAAAAGTGTGGGCACCCCTGGTCTAGCAAGACCATCCAGTTGAACCGAAAACACAGAGATGGTTGGAGGCGGGAGCAGGTTTCTGATGATACCTGCATGGAGAGTGTGTACAACACAATATTAATAGTAGAGTAGTATTAGTAAAGTACTGTATTGAGTATGAAAGCCAAAAGTATTTACCCTGAAAATATGGTCTTGGAAATAGCCCAAGTAGGCCACCCGCAAGGCTGAGGAGTTCGGGCCACGTGCCACAAACTGTATAGCTTTTGGCCTGAAAGCAGTGTGTCGCCGCTCATGAGGACCTATGATACATGTCTTAACCTCTCTCTCTCTCTCTCTCTCTCTCTCTCTCTCTCTCTCTCTCTCTCTCTCTCTCTCTCTCTCTCTCTCTCTCTCTCTCTCTCTCTCTCTCTCTCTCCTCTCTCTCTCTCTCTCTCTCTCTCTCTCTCTCTCTCTCTCTCTCATCTCTCTCTCTCTCTCTCTCTCTCTCTTCACGAGAAACTATCACTAAAGGCAAGAAGCCAAAAACAAATCTTAAAAAAAGAAAATAGGAGTATTTACTGTATATATATAACGCATGCATGTCTTCATTGAATGTATGCATGTTTTGTTAGCATAATCTGAGTAGAGGTTGCCTGACACTCAGTCTGAAATATCACTTTGTTTCACTCCATTATTCAGACTGAAGTCCCACTCTACCACAGCAGTCATCAAAGCGGCAGTCTTACCCTAACCCAGTGATTGGTTCATACCAACCAATCACAACAGTGGGGGCAGTGGGGGGTGCCATGTTTGTTGTTTGACACTGTTGAGTGACAGGTCTGTCGGCCAATCAGGTGTTGTAGTCGGATTTTCCACTAATACCGACGGCCCCATAGACCACGTACGTCACCAGACCTGAATCCCCAGGGGAAATCATTTAAGGTGGTGATTCATGGCTGGATCCAGGCACTAGCAGAGGCATAACAGGGAAACATTGAATCATTCAAGTAAAATAAAAGTACCTCAAAATTGTAATTGAGTAAATGTATTTCCTTTCCAGTCCCGGTGCCCTGTCCCCAGGCAGAGCTAAATCAAGGCAAACTGTAGATGCGTATTGTCTCTGGCAGGTGGAAACCTCATATGTCCAAAACCGTCACTTTTCAGGAGTCAATTTAAAAACGGCTAAAAGTAGCCGGTCAGAACAAGCCTGATGCGTTGTGTATAATCTGCTACTTCTGATGCTTTTCTGTGACACAAAATGGATTAATTTACTGAATTTAACACATTTTAGACAGGCAATAGGTAGCATTAACTTTAGCTATTGAAAGCATTAGGATTAGCTATCGGAAGGTTCTCCTTTCTTGACCATCACCATCCATCATTTTGGTCATCCAAAAAATAATCAAAGCAAATGCTAATTCTGGCCATTTTTTTCAGGTGTGCTAGTGTTAACTATTGAAAATTAGCAGACAAAGTGTGCCAAAGAGCTTGTAGCTCTGCTGTTTTTGGAAAAAAATGTGAAAATTTGACACAAATCTTTGAATATATTCTGTCACAGTGGACATTTTTACCTCAAATGTTTTGCTTATGGAACCATATATTTTCAGAAGCGGAATGGCAGCCATGCACAGACGATTTTAGGTGGCGCTTAGCATAAAAATGAGCATCACTGACGTTAGAAAGCTGATGTTCTCTTCAGAAAACGCATCCGGATTTAGAAGACATTCCGTAGAATCTGTATTCAGTTCAAAACGTTTGGAAAAAAAAAATGGAGATAAGAGGTTTCTGTCGGACGGCAGCGATAAACAGCAGTTGATGGTCAATCTCCATGTGAACACCCCAAGGAGCCCTTTGCACCATTTCCATGACGGCGCTGAAACAACGGCGCCGAATGGAAGATCAAATGAACAGAATAAATTGAGTCAGGCCCCCGTGAAATGGTCTCTTATTTATGTTCTTGGTTCACGGCTGAAATCCCCAAACCCCCAGCGCTACCTTTTGTAAGCGTACACGCCGGCCTGGTGTACACGCCGGGGCTGCACTATGGAGCCAGCCATGCGTCGCATCTCCTTTTGCACCTGAAGCCTATAGTCGCACAGTACCGTACCAGCTGCTTATTAAATGTTTTTTAATGGAAAACCACTGCCATTTGTCCCATGACATTTTGTACCGAGAGACAAAAAGAGCAAAAAAAAAAAAAAAGATTGGAAAAAGATTGCCTGGCTGCTAGTTTGTTTCAACAAAAATCTTCACACCAATCTACTCTTCTTGCATAGAAAACACACTCATCTTGCAGCATAAAAGTTATATATGATTATTTCAGAACAGTAAATGAACACGTCTTTCTTTCCAAGTTGCAATGTTGTGAGGCATATGTTTGTTTACACCTTGCTGTATTCCTTCCAACATACCTTTTTATTTATGGTCTTGAGATTGCTTTGGCATGAGTTTTCTCATTCCAGTAACGCTCCTTTGAATATAATTATACACATGCACACACACAGCCAAACGCACACTCAAACGCACAATAAACACTCTCTTCTCTCTCTTCTTTCCAGAGCGATCCTTATGCAATCTCACTGTGCCAAAATGAAAAGGTCTCCGTTTTGCAGAATTGGTGATTTAATAACAAAAATAACACCCATGTGAAGTAGAGTCGTGGAATCTGCCAATTATGCTTCCTTATATGACTGGAGCTAGACCAAGGGTGCCCACACTTTTTTGACTTGACAGCTACTTTCAAAATGAGCGGCTCAACAAGATCTACACATGAAAAAAAAAAAAAAAATCCATTTCAAGGCCCCCAAGAAACTTTTAATATAGTGGTGATGGTGTTACTTACTGTTATAGTGTTTAAGCATAATGCACTTATAATGAAAAATGGAGGGGGAAGGTTTCCTTGTATATGCAACTACTGACGTTTGAAAACAGTATTTGTGGTTTGAGTTGACAGTTTGTGATGTTGAATTTAGTCTCTTGCACCCAAACCTATTAACTTTCACGTTTTTCTCCACAATCGGGAAAGAGCACTGGCAAAACACTGTTCAAAATAACAATTATTCTCCATTTTCTAATTGTGTGGACTTAACTCTTGAGAGTTAAGGGTCCATTTGGTTTCATTTTAACGCTCTCAAGAGTCTATCTATACATTTTAGGGTACTGTAATGTGATCTACCTGCATGGCCTGTGTGATCTACTGGTAGATCACAATCTACCTTTTGGGCAGCCCTGAATTAGGGGTTAAGTGTCTTGCTCAGGGACACATCGACACTAACTCTGGGGGAGCCGACATAAGGGTTCGAACCTGCAACCCTTTGCCATCCAGTGACTATACCTCTGAGTCACCGCCACCACATCACATGGGTGAATAAATATTCAGAACTGGATAGGAAAAACACATACACAATCGCAGGCGCACGCACACACAGAAAAACACACACACACACACGCACACACACACACACACACACACACACACACACACACACACACACACAAACGCATTGCCCACTTGTGTGTCGCAGAGGGGTAATGTTCACAGGCCCCCATTAGGAGGCCTGCATGTCCGAGGGCTGCGGCTCCCCAAAGCAAATAACATCATTACTGTGTGCCATTATGCGGTAATAGGGAATCCCACCTGGCCTTCTCACTTATGTTTTATTAACCAAAGACTGCGCGCAGACAGCCGCCGGGGTCACGCAGACGCGCTGGGGGAGGGTCAGCGGGGGCCGTGGCCCCCCTGCGCCGCGCAGATTGAACCCCGTACCGCACCGTACCGTACAGGGCTGCCGCGATTAATGAGCTCCCGATCTTCATGGGTCACGATGGGAAGGCGAGCGATCACAGCACGTGTGTGTGTGTGTGTGTGTACGTGTGTGTGTGTGTGTGTGTGTGTGTGTGTGTGTGTGTGGTGTGTGTGTGTGTGTGTGTGTGTGTGTGTGTGTGTGTGTGTGTGTGTGTGTGTGTGTACGTGTGTGTGTGCCTTTATGTCCATAGGGCAGCTCTGTGGTGATTCTCTCCTGGCCTCCCTTTCGGCTCCATTTGGGAGCGAGAGAGGTTGAGAGACAGAGAGAGAGAGAGAAGGAATGGCCGTTCGTTCTTCTTCTCCCATGAGAGCTCATTACTAGTTCTTCTCCCATTAGCCGTGCACTAACCTTCCCCAGACCCTGCACAGTGTCACTCTCAATATCACTCCTGGACACCAGCACCCCGGGGCCCCCCTGCCACCGCCAAATTACCCTGCACACGCACCCGGGCCTCCGCCAAAACGGCCTCTCTCTCTCTCTCTCTCTCTCTCTCTCTCTCTCTCTCATGCAGTGTTGCCAACTGCCAAAATCCAAAATGCACCAGTGGCACTTCTAAAATGCACTAGAACGTGCTAGATGCTTGCCTGAAAAGGCACATACAGTATATAAACATACAGATCAAAATGAACATTAATCTTCTACATTCTGTATTTGTGTACTGTATACTTGGGCTTGGGTGTATATTTTAACTCTTTGGTTTCATTTTTACACTCTCAAAAGAGTTACACCTGGTTAACCTGCTGTTTTTTTTTTTTTTTTTTTTTTTTTTTAATCTCTGTCAATCAATTTCGCCCCAACTCACCAGCCAAAAAACACTAGTTTTTCACTAATTTTGGCACTATAGGGGGGTCTGGAAAAAAGCTAAACATAGCGACAAATGTGCCAAGTTGGCAACACTCTCTCTCTCCCACTCTCCCTCCATCTCTCTCTGAGGGGTAAAGCGGCTGCTATATCTTCCAGCAGGGCTGAACCTCAATGCCATACCATTTCCAGGCCCATTCCCGTGGGTTTGATTGGCTTTGCTGTGCTGTGATGGTGGAGAGGTTGTCACGGTTATGGGAGACGTTATGGAGGAGCGGGCGGGGGGCTGCAGGGGTGTAATGCAATGTTGGATGTTGTTGTTGGTTTTTCCCCCCTTATGTATTTGCTTTTTGCTTTCTTTCTTTTTTTTTTCTCCACATAAGTGAAAATAGAAATACTCTGTATCCTAGTAAAAACGTGCTCAAAGCTATTGCTATGCATGGCAAGCACAGATTTTAGGTTCAGGCGAATATGCACGGAAGTGCCATTCCGTCCATACTCGCGAAGAATACGCAAAAATCCTTGCATATTCGCCTAAAATAAATCTGTGCATATTCTATTAAAATGAATCTGTGCATATTATACTAGCACATACTCGACTGAAAATGACGGAGCCGACTCAGCCGCGTCCGAGTTGCGATGTATTAGGCACAGAATAGTAAATATTATAAAAAACAAACTGCCCCACCCCCAACTAGCCACTTCCGTGTTTGTAAAAAACACGCCCAAATACATATTCACGGATTTTGGCTCTAACTAGTAGTGTATGCACGCAATTCCTTAGGCGGCATTCCGTGCATAGTGTACTACTATCTGTGAGATCGGGATGGATTTTACACCACAGAAGCTTTTGTTACTGGATGAATTTCAGGGGTACTGATCATACCGATGCACGCAATGGGCAAAATCAGGGTAGCCAAAAGGGCTGCCATTGATCCGAACTCCCACTGTTTTGTCCTCCCATTGCTAACGCTATCTCTAACCCTCAAGCTCAACACGTTGCAGTGTAGACACTGTTTTGATTTCTTTTTTTTTTATTTTTTAATAAAAACTCACTCACACACTATACTCACCTGTTTTAGTTGACTCAACAAATGCTTCTCGGGTCAAATATTGGTTTCATTTGGTTTCATTTTTGAAGTGCTGCCAAGCACTTCCCTTAGACGATTTACAAGCTGTACAGCAAATGCGCGGGTGCACCAAATGCTTTGTACAACAAATGCGCGGGCGCACCAAATGTATTTCCTTGAGTGATGCATCAAATAAAGTTCGGGGGACCCCCCACACACCACCACACAGGCAGCACTTCATTTCACACGGGTGTTTCATTTTTATGTTCTCAAGAGTTACATCTGGTTAAGCAATTTAGCTGGGGACCACCTGGAACCCTCTCAGGGACCACTGGTGGTCCCCGGACCACCTGTTGAAATCCCCTGCAATAGAATAAAGCATAGTATAACCCTTATCCTACTGTACTGCTACCATATATGAAGCCTCAAGAAAATGGAAAAAGCACCCTATATACAGTATGTAGGATTGTATCCGAGTACATACAGTACTGGAGTAGACATACAGTACTGGAATAGATGCTTTCCAGCAGCAGTAGGTTGTCTGGCCCACGCCTGACCTGCAGGCTTCTATTCAGATCCAACACGGCGTGTGTTGGAGCACAGCACCGCCTTGTTAACCACACCACAACATGGCAGGCCATGTTGTGGCCTGCCATGGCCTGCCGTGGTGTGTGTGTGTGTGTGTGTGTGTGTGTGTGTGTGTGTGTGTGTGTGTGTGTGTGTGTGTGTGTGTGTGTGTGTGTGTGTGGTGTGTGTGTGTGTGTGTGTGTGTGTGTGTGTGTGTGTGTGTGTGTGTGTGTGTGTGTGTGTGTGTGCGCGTGCGCGTGCGCGCGTGCAGGACTTGTGCGTGTGTAATACAACGGGGATCCAATTTCCCTGGGGTCCTGAGTGTTTCTCCCCCGTGCAGAATTAGTTTGTCAACAGCTGGGCCTGCCAGGCAATGCCCACACACACGCGCGCACACACACACACACACACACACACACACACACACACACACACACACACACACACACACACACACACACACACACACAGAGCAGAGTTCACATTCAGCTGCACACAACCCGCCTGATTTTCATGCTGCAAGGAAAACAAACAGGGCAGAACTAGAAACAAACCTTCATTTTAACACACTTTGGTTATCCCCTCGCCTGGTGACTTGTGCACGTGTGTGTATATGTGTGCGTGAGCGTGTGACTGTAAAAATGCATTTGCATGTTGTTTTTGCCGTGCTTCAGGTTTTGCATTGGGTTTAGTAGAGGTATAGAGGATGGATTTGCACAATATGGAAATAGAGATATACCAGTACTAGACTATATTGTCTCCCCTGTCTTGGACATCCACCGCTGTGTTCGTCTTTCAGAATCATTCACCAACTGCATGAGCTTTCACTTTAGACTGTGCTTTTTTTTCTACTTTTTAGACAGAGCTCTTTGCTCGCCATGGCTGTGGGCATGGCAAGTAAGCGGTGAAGCCGACCTCTTGTGAGCTGTGAAAGTCAGAAAAAAAGTCTGAAAACGTATTTTGCTCAGGCCCAGACGTAACATTTCCCAATGGGGGGGGGGCAGGTGAAAATGGTATGAGGGTGACTTCATCGCCCTAGTTCTGTGACCCACAAGATTTATAACTTATACAGGACTTACGTTGTTGAACTTGCAACAAGCACACATGCATGCATGAAGTGGTCTGACTCGGAGAGTTTTTTCTGTTTTGAATGACGAAATTTTGTTGGTTTAGTAGTGTTTCAAATCATTTTAAAGGTAGGGTAAGTGATTTGAAATTCATCGTGTAGTACCAGCCTGGTGCACTAGGGGCGTCCAACAGTAGCTACACTATGTGAACCTGCTGCTCGACCCTGATTGGAGGAGAATTCGCCCACCACCTGGGGAACTTTTATTAGCTCCTCTGCTAACGTGGGGGAGGGGGAAACTCCATATATGGTTTCCACACCTTATAATAGAGCATTTTAACAGAAAAAAAATGTGGGTGATATCTGACAAAAGTGAAATCACTTCCCCTCCCTTTAAATATACTGTTAGCACTTTTAATTTGTAATATCTTTGAAATTTGGGTTGATTTGCATACCATCATGTTTGGTGAGGCAGTCAGGGCATTTAAGGGGCATTGCCCCCCCCCCCATGCCCATGCTTAGATCCGGCCCTGACTTTGCTCAAAGAATGTTTTTTTTTGGTCTGTGTGCTAGCACTTCCACTTACCCTGTGTTTATGTGTGTGTTTTCCAGTGGACGGAGGCTGGAGCGAGTGGAGTAAGTGGTCTGCGTGCGGGGCAGACTGCTCCATGTGGCGCAGCAGAGAGTGTACCCAGCCATCCCCTGGCACCGGGGGCAAAGACTGCCAGGGCCTGGACCTCCAGTCACTCAACTGTACCAGCGAACAGTGTCCTCAGAGTGAGTACATGCACCATGCACTGACATTCACTTACTGAAACCCTTCAGGGTCGTAAACCCTATGTGTGTGGGCTGCTGGGGCGGATGTAACACGTCCCATTTGGGGGGGGGGGGGGGCAAGAGAACATGTTGGAGCGGCAAGAGAAAATGGTATGGGTGCGGCTTCATTGCGATGAAGTCGCACCCATACCATTTTCCATTACAGGACTTTTATTAGTCAAGTAAAGCATCAATAATAACATCAGTTGTTGTTGAAGTTGCAACAGACACGCAGCATGCATAAAGCTAAAGGTCTGACTCAGAGAGTTTTCTGTTTTCAATGATGAAATGCTGTTGGTTTAGTGGTGACACAGTTGTAGTTGGTTAGTAGCAGTAGTAGTGTTTCAGATCATTTTCATTCTAAGCACTTTAATTTGAAATACATTTGAAATTTGGGTTGTTTGCATGGCATCATGTTTGGTGTTAGCCTGACCACAGTCAGTGAATTATCATTTCGTTTCACTTCATTATTCAGACTGAAGTCTCTCTGCACCACATCAGTTTCTAGGATGGGCGTTACCAAATTGGCAGTCTTAATGGTGATTGGTTCATATGAACCCATGAGAATATTTGGAAAGCAGACAACGTTGCGAATGAAGTGAATGACAGGGCTGCTGGCCAATCAGGTGGTGGGATTGTATTTCCAACCGGCACGAACGGCCCCAAAGGCAGCGAAGCCAGTCCTTGAATCACTGGAAACAAATAAGCTGTTTTTTAAGGTGATGATTCAGGGCTGAGCCAGGCTAGTTTGGAGGGGCAGTCAGGTCATTTAGGGGGGCATTGCCCCCCCATGCCCATGCCTATATCTGCCCCTGGTGGGTTGTGGATATCCTTTTTTACGAGTAAAAAAGAAGAGGGGGGGCTGCTGCACATCTATTCTGTAAACTGTGCAGAGCTTGCTGCTATAGTTTCAGTGTCCATGCCTGGTCCATTCCAGGAGAATTATTTTCTGAGATGAACAAACCTGACAATTCCATGCAGGACCACATACCGTACCTTCTAGCTGTATAACAATAGAAGGCTGGACTTACAACTGTACCACTTTTCTTCTGTCTGCACCAAATCTTGTGGCCAAAAATAGCCGTTCAACAAACTCTCAGTCTGATGCCACTTTTTAAAACCACAAATCCATTCCTGTTTGCCACTGCCTTTGATTAAAGGTAATAAATAGAGGCAACTTTTTAGCCAAAATCAAAATAGGTATATAGATATATATATATATATATATATATATATATATATATATATATATTTTGCCTTTTTCCCCTCTATGTTGCTTCTACTTTGATGCTGTTTCCCTGCAGACAGACACTTGCTGCGTACAGCAGACGGTCCATAACGTTGTTGTTGTTGTCAACAAATCAAGAAAACAAAACATTGGTCGGGCTCAGGAAAGGCGGTGCTAATTTATGAGGGGGGGGTGGAGGGGGTGAGGCAGCGTTTTAGCCAATCACAGCACAGCAGTCTCCAGCAGATTCATAATGAGCCAATAGGGTGGAGATGAGGTGGAGTTAGATTCTGTTTTTAAACAACTCTGTTTACAAACTCAGTGTCTGTACACACTAAAGTTGCCTCCATTACCTTTAATACATATTTCTTTCCTTTCTGCACCGTATCTTTGATTCTTTTTGCTTATTGTTGCAAAACTACATGCACAATGTTACTTTAACGGTGCCCTTTACCGTTTTAAAACCGCTAGGCCCAAAAGTTCCACATCTCTTTCTGGCACGGCTTACCACCGCTGTGGTTCCCACAAAGACTGTTGTTATTCTCAAGTTATAGGCCTACTACAACGGTAGTTGGAAAGCTACACAGACAGGAGCTATTACTTTACCAACAATACAACAGACTGCTTCCACACACACACACACACACACACACACACACACACACCAGCAGGGTCCTCCAGCAGGGGCGGATGTAACATGTCCCATTTGGGGGGGGGGGGGGGGGCAAGAGAGCATGTTGGAGGGGCAAGAGAAAATGGTATGGGGGGCGGCTTCATCGCCCGTGTCGCTTTGCGCCACGGGCGATGAAGTCGCACACATACCATTTTCAGTTACAGGACTTTTATTAGTCAAGTAAAGCATCAATAATAACATCAGTTGTTGTTGAAGTTGCAACAGACACGCAGCATGCATAAAGCTAAAGGTCTGACTCAGAGAGTTTTCTGTTTTCAATGATGAAATGCTGTTGGTTTAGTGGTGCCACAATTGTAGTTAGTAGCAGTAGTGGTGTTTCACCTCACTTTAAATATAAGCACTTTAATTTGAAGTATCTTGGGTTGTTTTGCATGGCTGTTTGGTTGTCGTTTGTTTTTTGTTTTTTTAGGGGGGCATTGCACCCCCATGCCTAGATCCGCCCCTGTCCTCCAGTACAAACCAATACAACATAAAACACAGCTAGCACGTCATTTCACTGCCGCTGTGCTTTGTCACAGCAGGCAGGCAGTAGCTGGAACTTGTTATTGTTGTCTGCTATTCCTCTATTCACGCAGCAGCTCTGTTGGGCAGATTCTAAAATAGTCACAGACATTTTTTGTTTTGTTTTGTTTTGTTTGCTTTCGCATCAACGTTTTGCGGACGTCGATACGTGAGAAAGTCCGGTGGGGGGCCTTTCTTTTGTGTCCAAATGCACACACAGTATATATCTATCTATATATACTGTAGATTGCTAGCGCGGCTCATCTTTTATCCTCTGGTGACCTTATCGACTAGTAACTTTCATAAGGGATGGTGTCCGCCTTCACAAGGGAACCGTATTGATCAGAAAGTCCTCTATTCAGCCCTTCCTCGACCCTCACAGAAGACTATTTATTGTTATTATGTGGCCTTGGTAGGTTTTCTTGGAAGTATCCCAGGTCTCATAGTAGATTACTGAATGCAGCATTATATATACATAGGACTTTTTAACCCATTTCCCGCCTACGGTACACCTACCTGGTAGACCTACCTGCCGAAACACGACAGGTAGGCAGAATATGACAATTAATTGATTCCACGTACCTTCTAATGATGGTCATGTTGTTGCCTTTCATTTGGGACATAATGGGCGCGGCCATTTTGAAAAAAAAAAATGCTGCACCCGCACCCAATATATCCCATGCATTCAAATAACATTATCTCAGATTCACCCCCTGAATGTCGCATACAAAACACAATGACGTCATCATACTTTCGGTTTCAGAGATCTGGCACTTCAAAATAAGGGTTTTTACCAAAAGCCGTGGCCCAGAGCCGTGGCATACTTCTATAGAATAACACGACACTGACGTGTTCAGTGTGTGTTGGGTTAATTATCCCAGGGTTTCAATCATGTCTAGAACCTGTATTGTCTTCTCACCTGCAGTGACATGGTGGCACTCGTCTCTGAAATGTTAATATAGCTAAGAATACAACAACCTACACAACCAGCAAGAGTGTATGCTATGCATTCTGTGTAGAGTAATCATTACACGTGTAGAAGAAGGAGTACTGTACACACACACACACACACACACGCACACACGCACACACACACACGCACACACATGCACACACAGCACACACACTTACACACACACTGCATACAGGTTGGATCAGCCGTGAGAACTCACACCTGGAAGTGTTATCGCTCAAGAAAGCTTGCCTACGTGTGGCGCAGGGGCGGATCTAGGCATGGGCATGGGGGGGCAATGCCCCCCTAAATACCCAGTCTTCCCCCCCAAACACGATGCCTTCCAAAACAACCCAAGATATTACAAATTAAAAGTGCTTATGTTTAAAATGATTTGAAACACTACTACTGCTACTAACTAACTACAGCTGTGTCACCACTAAACCAACAGCATTTCATCATTAAAAACAGAAAACTCTCTGAGTCAGACCTTTAGCTTTATGCATGCTGCGTGTCTGTTGCAACTTCAACAACAACTGATGTTATTATTGATGCTTTACTTGACTAGTAAAAGTCCTGGAACTGAAAATGGTATGGATCCGACTTCATCGCCCGTGGCGCGAATCGACACGGGAGATGAAGCCGCCCCCATACCATTTTCTCTTGCCCCTCCAACATGTTCTCTTGCCCCCCCCCCCCCCCCCCCCAATGGGACATGTTACATCCGCCCGTTGCGTGTGTCTGTGTGCTTACATGAGCAGGGGGGGGAGCAGATTTACGTTTGACGCCAGCTCCAAGCAGAGCCACCGCCACCAAGTTGGGTTCTGACGCAAATTGATCCCCTCGCAATAAAGGCATTCATACGCCAGACCACGTTTTAACCCCGCAAAGCAGTGCTTCTCAACCTTTTCCTCAGCCACTGGGCTGCCAGCAGGCTCCCCGATGGGAGGCCACATGGCTGGGATTAGAAACGGCGTCCTCCCTCCCTCCTTCCTGGCCTGCCGGCCTTCAGCCCCGGCATAAAAAGTCACCGCGGGTTCCTCCCAGCATCCCAGATGGACATGAAAGAAAGAGCGGCTTCTGTTTGTCACTTTGTTCCCCCACGGATATCAAAGAGAAGGGATTAAGCTCCTATTTGAATAATGTCCCTGTTGGGGATGTCCAAAATAAATGGTACTTTTCAGGAAATGGCCAGCAAAAAAGAAAGAAAGAAAAAAAAAGAACATGTGTTCCAGTTTGAACTAGGGTTGTCCCGATCACATTTTTTTGCTCCCAATCCGATCCTGATTATTTGAGTTTGAGTATCTGCCGATCACGATATTTTCCGATCCGATCACCTTTTTTTTTTATCCCGATACAATCACGATCATTCCTGATAATTTTTCCCGATCAGATACATTTTGCAAATGTATTAAGAAAAAAAAAGACTAAAACTCAATTAAATTCTCCCAAGAAAAAGATCTTATATGAAGTCCACCAAATAGCAGAATGATATAGCAGACTAGAATAGCACTCCTCACTCAAATGTGCACTTGGGCAACACCAAAGCATTCCACAACATTTATTTAGCTGACATAGTGTCAACCCCTTACCCCTGTGTCGGATCACTGGTTATACTGGTATATTTACCAATACTGAATGATAAATTAGGGCCAATACTGATACTTTTCTGGTACCAATACAGTATTGCCGATACCGATATGACAAAAAAGGGCCGATGCGATACTGATACCGATACAGTATCGGACATCCCTAGTTTGAACCAATGTAGTTATGGTTTAGTCACAAGCAGTTCTTGACGTAAATGTTTGCTATGTATTAAATAAATTAAAAAACGCACAGAAACTTAAACTTGAGTATTTAATATGCAAACATAAATAACCGTAAACATGTTGAAATATGTACAGTAGATACAACAGCATCCACCATCAGTGAAGGGATGATGCTCGGTGTGGATATCATTGCTGTCAGGCAGAAACCTTGTATCTCCCTAGTTAAACTTTTTTGTTTGTTTGTTTTTGTTTTTAGAACATTTTTGTTACAAAAAGTAATAAAAGTCATTAAAAAAAAGAAGAATGAATTATAAATTGGAACGGATTTGTTTTAGGCTTTTCTGCCTTCAGCGATAGCTTCTAATGAAGACGCAGATGGACAGTAAGGAGTCGGAGAGACATGCGACAAAGGTTGTGATAAACAAATCCCAGCTCCTCCTGTCTACATGTGGAAGTGTCCTTGGGCAAGACACTGACCCCCACCTTGCCTCCACTGGTGTGTGAATGTGGGAAGTGGAGACGCTGAGTGTTGACCACACCTGGGCGGCGTGGCCATCGGGAGCACCGGGACTTTTCCCGGTGGCCTGCGCCACTTAGTGGCCTGGACGGGGTACAAAAAAAGAAAAAAGAAAATGTTTTTCTTTGAAACGTCCAGGGCAGGCCAGAGCGGCAGGCCCAGGCCAGCCCAGGCCAGGCAAACTAGTGTTTCTTTCTCCTTCCAAAAATAAAAGGTGTCCTAGTACTAGTACTACAGAGTTTAGTTGAGCAGTGTGAGTGACTGACTGTAACCTGATATCTTGCACCTGCATGATGCGTCGGACCGGAGAGAGCGAGGACAGTGAGAGGCAGCGCTACGCAGCTCCCAGCTGGCCTGGGATCAGTGGGGGACACACCCCTGCCTGTCGCTTAGAGCATAGACAGAGATAGTTATGCAAACTCGGTTCACTTCATGGGGCCAGTCCAATGGAGGCTGTTCTATATAGACTTCTATTGAAAAAGGGGACAAGGTCGTCATTCAGGCAGCATGATCATTGCCCGAGTGCTCATTTCTGACCCTTCAATGTCAGTTCTATTAGATGGCTCTGCCTCTGCTGCAGAAGCATGCCTGTCGCCCAGCAGTGTCGAGTGAGAAGGAGGAGGAGGAGAGCGAGAGGCAATTGATCAGATTGACGACTAGAAAGTTATCAAAAAAGTAAACAACGGATAATGGATAAGAAAAAGAGGAAAGGTGGGGCTGAACGAGAGAGGGACAAGAGGAGAAAGGCCCTTGAAGAAGAAGGGGCAAAATGTTATAAATTAACCGAAATGTTTGGCAGCCTCCCTCCTCTCCCCCAAAGCCAGCCGTCGTTATTTGACAAAGACGTGCAACCCCCATCAACAAGTAAGTAGTAGGCTAGTAGTAATCACAACACACTGCTGCGAAGTGAGAGCTGAGAGGATAACATACTATATTAAAACCAATGGAAAATATTGTTTTTTCGGGGACATATGTGCTCATTTCAGATTTGATAAATGGGCTGCCTATAGTAGGCCTACGAAAATGTATTGCATCTTAATGCATGTTTTGTATGTTTCTTGTGTGTGTGGTGGCCAGTGCTGCCAACTGCC
Organism: Benthosema pterotum; assembly: GCA_039105355.1. Lineage (NCBI taxonomy): Eukaryota > Metazoa > Chordata > Actinopteri > Myctophiformes > Myctophidae > Benthosema > Benthosema pterotum. Next base: position 34,974,695 of record CM076984.1, read on the forward strand.
AAAATCCAAAATGCACTAGTGGCACTTCAGAATGTATTAGAATGCACTAGATGCTTGCCTGGAAGGTGTGTAGACCTGGGATAACATGAGGAATATTTTTAATTCTTGAGAGTGTAAAAATGTCATTTTGTATGCTTTTGGTGGTGTGTGCACCCAGGCAAGAGGTCCAATTTAACCAAAGCACTTCCACCTGGTTTTTTGCTTCTAAGGGAAACCTCAATCTGACTCTGATATGCAGTACCTAGACATAGACCTGCCTTTAGGCAGGTATATAAGCAGGTATATGTTGTAGTCAGATGCCACTGTGAGCAACTGATCAGTCTGTTATTTTTATTATCATCATCACTATTGCTATTTTCTTGTTATTAAATAATTACTATTACTGTTATTGTTGCACACCATCTGCTTGTCTGTGTATTTTTGGTGTGTGGCACCCAGACAAGGAGGTCCAATTTAACCAAAGTACCACTTGTTTTTTTTGCTTGACTCTGCATGACTCTGATATGCAGTACCTTTTTAGATATCCAGTGCCTTTAGCAGGTGTCCAGGGCTTCTTTGGTCTAATGTTGTCCAATGTAGAAGCTTATTTTGTGCATCTTATAAAGGATAAGTAATATTTATCGAGAATCGCCATTTAGTGACGAACAATGGTAATGCACAGGTCCGTTTGAAAATAAACCTTTAAAGGCACAGTAGCCTTAAAAGGTTTTCCCCACTTTTGCGAGGCTGGGGGTTGTGGCCTGGCAAAAGGCAAAGTCCAGATGGCCTGGCGAAGCCCACTCCCGCCCCTGGTTGACCATACCTGGGCATTATGCGGCCCGGGGGCCAAATGCGGCCCTTTGGCTGACTCTGACCGGCCCATGAAAGGGTACTGTGGTTTTCAACCAGTGGTCCGGGGACCACCAGTGGTTCTTGAGAGAGTTCCAATTAAATATGGAAAGTTGGTTAACCAGATGCAACTCTTTGAGAATGTAAAAATGAAACCAAATGGACCTGTGCGGGTGCATTTGGTTTCATGTTTACACTCTCAAGAGTTAAAATATTTATCTGAATTAGCCAGATAATGTAAAAGAATGGTCATTTTTGATCGTACCCATACCATTTTCGGTTACAGGAGTTTTATTAGTCAAGTAAAGCATCAATAATAACACCAGTTGTTGTTGAAGTTGCAACAGACATGCAGCATGCATAAAGCTAAAGGTCTGACTCAGAGAGTTTTCTGTTTTCAATGATGAAATGCTGTTGGTTTAGTGGTGCCGAAATTGTAGTTAGTAGCAGTAGTAGTGTTTCAAATCATTTTAAATATAAGCACTTTAATTTGAAATATCTTGGGTTGTTTTGCATGCCATCGTGTTTGGGGGGGGGCAGACTGGGCATTTAGGGGGGGCATTGCCCCCCCATGCCCATGCCTAGATCCGCCCCTGACTGCATGTAGTGGATTTGATGCCATGTTTGGTTTCACTGTACTCGCACGCACGCACGCACACACACACACACACACACACACACACACACACACACACACACACACACACACACACACACACACACACACACACACACACACACACACACGCACACACGCACGCACACACACACGCACGCACGCACGCACACACACCCGCCCAAGTAAACAAACAGTGACGGAGCACTGGCAGAGTGCTGGCTAGTGAAGAATGGCGGCTCCCAATCTGTTCTGTGCAGATGCAGATGTGTCTCCGTTCCTGGGACAATGGCCGTGTGAAGTCATGTAATGAGCTGAGCAGCATGCAGGCTTCTGGCTGTCGCAGGCAATCCTTCTATGTCCAAAATTCTATGTTTGTTTAGTTTTATTCATACTGAGATTTATACTAAAACTGAGAAAGTGTCTGTGACGCTTTAGATTTCATTCTCTGTGGCATTTTCAAATTTGGAGATCGGAGTGCCACAACAACATTTTTTGTGTTAATTGTGTGTTAATTATTTAGATTATTATTCCTTTTTTAATGGTGCATTTACTGTATATGCCGCCGTTATCCAAAGCGCTTTACAGTGTCTTGCTCAAGGACACTTCGACACTAATTCTAGGACAGCCTGGGGATCAAACTGGGAACTTTGCGGTTCCCATATCACTGTGCAAAAAAAACATGGATTACAGCTGTGTATGTTACAGGAAAGTCCCGCTTAACTTACCAGAAAACCCTGGTAAATTCCTGCAACCCCCCGAATTATACAATCACACCTGTTATATTACCGTATATTCCCAAATTGTAGCATCACACCTTGGGGTTTTACGGGTGAATCCAGTGCGTATAATTGCCCGTTAAACCCTCTTTTCAAACAGCCCATCCTGCCTCTCCACCGACCATTGAGACACTGCTGCTCCATTTTAACACAAATCCTCTATGTGGATATCTATTAGACATGTTGGATACAAAACAGGGGCGGATGTAACATGTCCCATTTGGGGGAGGGGGCAAGAGAACATGTTGGAGGGGCAAGAAAAAATGGTATGGGGGCGGCTTCATCGCCTGTGGCGCGAAGCCACGGGCTGTGCGCCACAATTGCAAGGGTGGAAGAGACTAAATTCAACATCACAAAATGTCAACTCCAAACAACAAATACTGTTTTCAAACGTCAGTAGTAGCATAGACAAGAAAACCTTCCAATTCTCCCCTCCATTTTTCATCATAAGTGCATTATTCTATAACACTATAACAGTAAGTAACACCATCACCACTATTTCAAAGTCAAACTTTCTTGGGGGCCTTGAAATGGATTTTTTTTTCATGTGTAGATCTTGTTGAGCCGGTCATTTCGAAAGTAGCTCTCAAGTCAAAAAAGTGTGGGCACCCCTGGAGTAGGGGATTCATTTCATGGGGCGAAAAATAAAAAAAATAAACAATAAAGTAGAAATATGGAGATACAAGGTTTCTGTGGTGTCAGCAATAAGCACATGCTTCATCCATGTCTGCAGGCTATTAGCAGCCATACAGCACTCACTCTGTCCCGATGGAGACTCAGCAATATAATCACTGCAGTTTAGTTTGAGCCTTAGCTGTTCGTGGTCCATCCATCCGTCACGCTGTATCGGCACACGGCTGCATTTTTCTGACTCTTAGCTACGTTTTCCTGTTTTTTTCAGAAAAAACTGCCTTCATGCACATGCACACACACACTGACACTATCCTTTTGTTATATATTTATAATAATGTGGTGACATCAACATTTTAGGATGGCATCTCTAAACATGGCACAAACAAGCTTGCAGATTTGGTACTTTTGATGGGTTGGTAGTCTGATAAAGTATGGCAGGGGTATTCAACTACATTAAGCCAGGGCCGTAGAATGATCACAATTAGAAAATGTAGAGAATTGTTGTTTTGACCAACTTTTTGTCAGTTATCTCTACTAGGACCTTACCCGTTTAATATGTGAAGTCCAAATCATGCGAACGTGGGTAATGTGTGTGCAATATCAGTCACCAGAAAAAAGATGGGTTGTTTGGAATAATCTGTCATGGTTAAAATGGAGTTTTAAGTTATAATGGGTTTGGGTCCGACAGACTAATGAACATCAAATATCTAAATACTGAAAGGAGTAACTTATAAACTGTCTGGTGTGTTCACATGAGGCTGAGTAGACCATAAAATGACCAAAAGTTTTTTTGAAGGTGGAGTACCCCTTTAACTTCTTTGTGGCATGATGTGCGATGTGAGTTACAGTACATCTGGTTAACCAACTTTCCATCATTTAGCCTGGGACCTTTTGGAATGCTCTCAGGGACCACTGGTGGTCCCTAGATCACTGGTTGAAAACCACGGTGTTAGTGTAGAGTCGACGCGCGCGCGCGCGCGCGCACACACACACACACACACACACACACACACACACACACACACACACACACACACACACACACACACACACACACACACACACACACACACACACACACACACACATAGAAAAAAAGAAACGATGATGGCCATGATGGCGAACTGCCTGTACATGTCTATGGAGTTGTCGCAACTCTGTCTACTGTCTGTAACACTCTGGCCGTTCAAGGGCATGCAGAGTCAACGTTGCGACATCAATGGCATGTAGAGTCACAGTTGCGACATTGGGGGGTCAGAAACTGAGCGCTCGAGCGCTGTTCGTGCAGCCTGAATAGGCTACGTCCTACTGCTCCTCAAACACCGTGGCGAGTAGGCTAAAGCAGCCGACATGCCGCGAGTCGAGGTTATGTTTTATTTTCTTCATTGACGGAGCAGCAGAGCAGGCAATGCAAGGCGTTGAGGGAGGGTCGGCGATTCGTTGTAGTCATTGTGCTCGAGGAAATGCGAGGCTGCATGGAGGATCGGCCATTCGTTGTATGTCTCACTCGTGTCTATGCGAGAGTCAGCGCTGTTATAATCATGGTGGATTCTATCGTTATATTCTATTTTGGTGTCGAACGTCGCAACACTTAGGGAAGATCGAGCGTGCCGCGGTGGGTGGAAAAGGGTTTGAGAGAGAGAGATGGGCCGGGCTGTGTGCCATGATGGCGAACTGCCTGTACATGTCTATGGAGTTGTCGCAACTCTGTCTACTGTCTGTAACACTCTGGCCGTTCAAGGGCATGCAGAGTCAACGTTGCGACATCAATGGCATGTAGAGTAATACGTGCGACATTGCGGGGTCAGAAACTGAGCGCTCGAGCGCTGTTCGTGCAGCCTGAATAGGGACAGACGCGTAGTCGAACATACAGTTTATTATTAGACAACACAACACGTGTGTGATAGGCATTGTTCGAAAAAGAGTGAAATACGATCGTGTTTGCACTTTGCAGTGGGTAGTGTAGTGTTGGAATATGGACATTGGGCAGCAGCGGCAGAGGCTGGATGTTTCTAAGTGGATGATGGTAGCTTTGACTGCTAGCAGGGTGTAACATGGACATTGGGCAGCAGCGGCAGAGGCTGGATGTTTCTAAGTGGATGATGGTAGCTTTGGCTGCTAGCAGCGTCCTGCTGCTCCCATAGAAAACACCGTGTCGAGTAGGCTAAAGCAGCCGACACCCGCGTCGAGGTTATGTTTTATTTTCTTCATTGACGGAGCAGCAGAGCAGGCAATGCAAGGCGTTGAGGAGGGTCGGCGATTCGTTGTAGTCGTTGTGCTCGCGTCTCACTCGTCTCCATGCGCAATGATAATTCCATGTTGGGTCGGTGTGACGTGTGTGATAGGGGGCGGGTCGCTTCCCGCATATAAAGCTAATGGGACGCACAAATAAATTCATTATAAATCAACGGTGTGTTAATTTGGCAAAAGGGCTCCGTCAGTCTCTTCATGACATTATGGTGAACGGCTGTGTGAAAACTTACAGCGATGGCTGGAGCCGTCGCGGAGATATTTGTGTTTCAGACATTCATTCGGACAGACAACTCCTTAATTTTAGTATGGATAACTGGCAAAATGTTGGTATCCAAATGGACGCTTACATTCAGGGCTCTCAACTTTTGAAGTTTGTTGGGAGTGTGAGATTGGATGGGTCGGGGGCGCCGGGGGGCCGGGGGGCACCACCGAACCGGCCCATCGGCTGGTTATCACAACAACAATAACAGAGTAGCACTAATAGGCCTAGTTAAGACATTTGTTCCATCTAGTAAAGAAAACGAAAATATGTTGACTATTTTGTGTGTGTTAGGGGTAATAATAATAATAATTTTATATATTGCCTTTCAAAACAACCAAGTTAGCTTGAGAAACCCAAAGGCCCATGCAAAAGATGGGTGCTGGCACTGACATTTCTTCATTAATTATTATATTTCCAGTGAAATACTGCACGACATACAGATATATGAACACATGGACAAAGAAGTGAATTCTTTCTTTTTTTAATAAACTAAATGCACACATTTTGAATGGGTGTAAATTCTATAAATTATTAACTGTTTATGGTTTTAAAGTATGTTTGTGAATGTTTAATAATGTACTGTGGGTGTAAATATACTGGGATATTATTTTGAACAGTTTATGATTGCGATGTTGGGGTGGATGGGTTTATTATATTTTAAAGAGTTGTCACCATTGTTATGAAAGGGCGCACAACACCTCTAGGTTAATGCATTCAACTTAGATTTTAAACTGTCTTGCACGCCAGGGCCTGCAGGGGTCTACCTACACCCTTAGCAAACTCTAGAAAGCTGCCAGGGGCAAAAAATGACTTTTAGTGCAGCGGTTAAGCTCATTAAATGGAAGGTATTGTGCATTTTATGACTAAAGCATGAAACTTTCTATAGTGTTTCTATACACCATGAAGTTTATTTTCAGGTGTGGAAACACTTCTCAGTTGAAGTGCTTTCATGTGTTAGAGGCTGTACAAATGTAAGGTGGTCAAAAACATGGATTTTTCACTTTTTGCAGGCATACAGACAGTATATCAATAAGAAGAGTCCTGGAACACAGTACCTTTGGTTGGTTGTTCTTGTATCGTGTCAGTGTCCAGCTAATCTCATCCTCTGTACTGCTATCTTCTACGTGCAGTAATGCCCCGATGCTGGGTGATACAGGGTTTCCCCAGGGTGTCTTGTATGAAGAGCACCTGTCAATTATGTTTTTTCTATATTGTATTGCTGTTGTGATTCCTTAGAACAAAACCTCCATTTAATGGAGACTGGCACATGTCAGAAAGCAATTCTGAAGTCAATGACTCTCGGTGACTCAAGGTCTCCAGATGTCAGTCTGACAGTGTTAACAGTTCCGGCATGCCGTTCTGAACATGCACAGTGCAGTTCTGCTGTAGGTTATAGCACATACCTATGGTATTTAAAAATTAATAAATACATACTATATTAGTATGTATTTATTCATTTTCAAAAATCATGAAACACTGAGGTATAGGTTTCCAAAATCTCATACCGTGTCATCCCTACTCAGGAGACTGTTAGGCCTCACTAACAGTGTCATTGCATTATAGACACTCTTTATTGCAACTAGGAGACACTTTACTCTAACTAGGAAATGTCTAGAAGAGATGTGAAATGCTCAATCCAATTTAACACAAATTGTTGAAAATCCGTTTTTTGTCTTTGGTCATGTGAGGTAAGTTTGTGTGACCTAATGGACCCTGAAACACAAATGACACATCTTATACTGGTGATATAACCCATTGAAGAAATTTGATGATAATTAGTGGGTTCCAGAACTCTTGTTGTTGATATCTTATCAATGTGTCTGCAGAAAAGTAAAAAAATACATGTTTTTGACAACCCGGTATTTGTACAGCCTCTGGCATATAGAAACATTCATGCTCAGAAGTGTTTCCACATCTCAAAACAAACTTCATGTGTGTAGAAACACTGTGGAAAGTTTCATGCTTTAGTCATAAAGTGCACAATTGGTTTGCTTAAACCGCTGCACTATTTGGCGAGTTATTTTGACGTGCGTGTGAAGACGCATGTGTGGCGTGTGTGCGTGTGAATACACTCTGAAGAGTGTGTCACACGCTCAGTGCGTGAGACGTGAGAGCTTTGCTTACATTATCCAAACGCTTTTTAATTCCGCCGCTTCGATCATTAACGTTTGATCGAAGGTCAGCCTTAGTGTGTGTGTGTGTGTGGTGTGTGTGTGGGGGGGGGGGGGGGGGGGGGGGGGGGGGGGGGGGGGCGCAAAGCACAGGAAAAACAATTTATATAACACCTTAGTGCACAGTAATTAGCAGGATATTTCTATACGCTACTAATAGATATAGACCTATTTGACACTGCATAATTATTACCTTGACATTAACGAGTGTCAGCGAGCACCAGCTGGACATGTAGAATAGCCCTGAAGTATGGCGCTAATTTGCAAAGAAAAAAAAATCCCTCCCATGGATGTGAACGCGAACCTGTGGACAACTTCAATATATGATTGTTTAAGTGTCGATGCCTAGGAAATGAAGCCAGCCTAAAATAACTCTGCAGGGGAACAAACAAAATAAATAAAGCTGGCGCATTGCCAGCGTTAGAGGGCATAAAGAGAATGGCAGCAGGAATCATGCATGCATTATGCGTTCTCCACACCAAATTAGGACAACACCACCACAACGATTATTTGCCTTAATTTGTGTAATGAAGTTAATGAACTCCATTTGCAATGGCATCCCATTTAAGAGGGATTATTAGATATGATTGCGCACTGCACTATAAAAACCCCAGGAGTGTTAGTCTCTCATCGCTCTGGTATTTTTTCATATTTTTTTTCTTTTCTGCAAATGGGGACTAATTCAACATGCAAACAGCTGATAATGCACTGTGGGAGGCTGCTGTTTGTCAGCAGCCATGAGGGAGGTTAGATCAGCGGTGGGAGAAGGAATTGGTGAGTAGGTGGGTTTGAGAACACAGAGCCAGTTGGGAAAATAACCTAATATATATCATTTCACTGATGAGCGATAATATATGGAGATACTCCATATACTGGGTGAAAATGAGAGTAAAGTACTCTTAAAGTACTTTAACCATGTTCGAGTCCGGGCCGGATCTAGGCATGGGCATGGGGGGGATGGGCACTTCAACAACAACTGATGTTTTTATTGATGCTTTACTTGCCTATAAAAGTCCTGTAACCGAAAATGGTATGGGGGCGACTTCACTTCATCACCTGTGGCGCGAAGCGACACAGGCAATGAAGCCCCCCCCAATTGTGAAATGTTACATCAGGCCCTGGTTCGAGTCCCACTTAAAATTGGCATTTTCCAAAACAATATTTCAAAAATAAATGAGAATTGTGAATGAAATTCCATGGCCCTCTCACGTATTAGGAGGACAATATCAGTCACCAGAGAAAAGATGGGTTGTTGTTTTTCGATAATCTGTCATGGTTAAAATGGAGTTTTCAGTTATAATGGGTTTGTATAGGAAGGAGGCAGATGCACCAAAATGAACATACTGAATGGAGTATCTAAATACTGAATCACATGTGAGGCCGTATGCATGACGTGTGAGGCCATCATAGCTCCCCATTTCATATTTAATTTATATCAAATTGATAATGTCAATCAATCTGGGTTTCACCTTATCCTTCTTCATATTCGCACGTTGTGCATACTGGGATCTGCATTTTAAGACCTCAACAACAAGCCTCTGGTTTGGAATATTGACGCGTCTAGAGAGGCCTGGGTATCAGAACGTACTGTGATATGGACAGAACATTATGCAATCTCTTTTTCTCTGGGTTGGCTGGATGGGCTTTCAGAATCAGAGAGCTGTATCTGCACTGGCACAACTAGCTCTGTTTTTTGTAAGAAAAATCCATGCCACTAGTCGTGATTAAAAGTAAAAGTATACTACCCAAGATAACTGTAGCTCACAACCATGTGAGCGCTATGTGTGTCTTGTGATAATCTAAGCACAAAATATAAATTGTGGATGAAATCTCTCATTATTGTAGGCTGTTGAGCGGTGCAACACCACTCCAGTGCCCAGCTATGTGTGTCCTTGGCTGTGTCCCTGGGTGTGAGCATGGAAGTAGCGGTTTCTCGCCACTGAGTTTCACTGTTGCGCAACCTAATACACACACACACACACACACACACACACACACGCACACGCACACGCACACGCACACACATACACACACACACACCTCTCTTCATACAGGTCTGATTATTATTTTTTAACGCCTGAGATGCAGTGAAGCAGGGTTTTCCAAACTTTGATACCAGGACCCACCATTTATTCAGGTCCAAGGACTCCATTTGAGGACATTATACCCACACAGACCGCAAAAATAAAGATTTATTTAGCTTTTGTCCACAATTCCAGGCTGGATTTTAGAAACAAAAAAGGCAAACAGATCAAAATAACCATTCTTCTACAAGTGTAGACTTGGGCTAATTCTGATGGTTAATAGTTTAACTCCTGTAAGGGCCCATTTGGTCAGAGTTACATCTGGTTAACCAACTGTCCATCATTTAGCTTGGCACCACCTGAAATCCTTTCAGGGACCACTGGTGGTCCCCGGACCACTGGTTGAAAACCCCTGCGGTGGAGGATGCTGTATGAATACGAAATACCCCAAAAAAGGTCATGTAAAATTACATATAAAAATTGCACAGTAAGCCTACTTGAGTAAATGTACCTATTTACTTTCCACTACTGGGTGGGTTATTATGCACCCCCCCCCCATTGGAAGAAAAAGAGTGGCGCGTTTGTTTCGGCAGCCATATTTCACGGTGACTCACGGAGAGATGGGACGACTGTATTGTGGGAGATAGTAATGGTCACGTTCACTTTGAGAGTTTTAGTAGCCATATTTCCCTGACCTCAAGAACTCCAGTGTTATTCATCTCTGGGCGGGATGACTGCGACTGACCATGGGATGAAATATATACGGCGGGGCGTTGATAAATGTCCATGTAGGGGATGGACATGTGGGTATGGGGGGGGGGGGGGGGGGGGGGGTAGTCGGGGTAGTCTGCATAGCGTTTTATTTATCAGTGTACGACATGGAAGAGCAGGTATATCACTTCTGTCGGCCAGAAACCTTATCTCATACGTTTTGTTGGCTTTTTTTATTCATAAACGTTCAGACTACAGCAGTGGCTTTCAACCTTTTTGATGTCCACGTAGTTTCAGTTCGATCCACATTTATTGTTTCAACTATGTTGAGGTGCTCTTTGCTTGCCTCGTATTTATCAAAAACTGGGTGACTGAAATCCCTTGTCCCTGTATGAAAAAGGCCTTTTTTTGGAAGCTCACGACATATATCTTTCATCATAGTTTAATTGAATACGAGAAAACTCGGGCCGGCGAGAACTCGGACCTAATCGTAAAGTAAACTCGGCCCAAATGTGTGGAAAGGCCGGACGTCTGATGTGCATGGGCCGGGATTTCCACAGCCCTGTGCTGGGATTTTCACAGCCCTGTGTCGGGTTTTCTTCCCGATTGGTCCGGGTTTTCCGCACTTTTGGTCGGTGCGAGTTTTCGCTGGTCCGAGTTTTCCAGTTACCTGCAACAGGACTAAGCGACATTGTGCATCAGCCACTTTACAGCAAAAACGTCTGCGGTGGTGGAACACCAAAATAATTCCTTAATGGCGATGGTTTCTTGGACATTTTGACCAGTCTTTAGCTGTAAGTTAGCACAATAATGTGTCAGTGGGCTACTAGCAAGTAGCATGGATCGTTTGAGGAAGGATGAAGAGACGCGCTGTGTTTGGCCCGTGCACCCATGTGTCCACAAGATACGGTGTGATTGGCCAGTGGGGGCAGAGCCATGAGCAGCCCTGGCCATGGACCACCGTTTGATGACATTTCAGCACCACAGACCCCAAAACTAAACATTTATTTTGCTTATGTCCACAATTCCAGACTGGATTTGGGAAACAAAACACTCAACCATACAGATCAAAATGACCATTAATCTTCTACATTCTCTAGTTGTGTAGAATTGGGGCTAATCATTAATATTTTAACTCTTGAGAGTTTAAAATGTTTGTAATGGAGTAGAAGACATACAGTATAAGGTATATAACACCCAAGCAAAGTAATAACCTCAAAATGTGAAATGTGAAAGTACTATACCGGAGTATTGAACACATGGGCTCAAACCAAAGAGGCGGGCGCGCTGACCTTCCGATGCAAAAAGATCCAATATCGCCTATTCCCCTTCCATAGAATCTCTGAGCCCAAACAGAGACAAGCATCTCTGCGTCCGCTATCGCTTCCCTCTCTGTCACTCTGCCTTTTGTCTGCTCTGAAATCTCTCCTGGGCTTTATCAGTGGCATCGCTGACGTCCCTTTTTATCTGGGCCACCAGGTGTTGACAGCGCCAACGATCGAACCTCCACTCTAAACCGCCGAGGCCTGCCTGGCCCGCCCGCCCGTTCGCTCAGCGGCTCGCGGCCCTTTGCTGCCCCCCCCCCCCCTTTTCCGTCCACCGCGCATCGATTTCCATGAAGCGGGACGAATAATTGAAAGGACGTCCATCTCAGTTTAATTGACATGGCTAATCAGGTTTTATAATTGGATGAGCTCGACTTTATTTCACTTCTAGAGCTTTCCCTCTCTCTCTCTCTCTGCGTCTCTTTCTCTCTCACAAACACTGTTTTCTCCCCCTCTATCCTCTCTCTCTCTCTCTCTCTCATCCTCTGAGGTACTCATGGCTGAGTCACTCTAACACTTGACATAATTGGCAGATTGAAGCGCTTTTCCATTCTCCAGTCCATGACCTCACTCTCTCCCTCCGTCCGATTGACACTGGCTTCCTGATAAACTATGGATGTGATTAGCTGACCCTGGGACAGTCTCTTACGGCTCTCCTCTCCCTCTCTCGCTTTCTCTCTCTCCATCTCCCCATCTCCCTCTCACTGTGTGTGAACTTGAGTTTAGAGTGCTGGGATTGGCTCAGGGCCAGGGCTGGTCAGGGATGCGTTGTGTTCCTGATGTCGGTGTGACTGGCGTACGTGGGCCCGTTGTTCACCATCTCCACAGAGGTGAACAACCTCCAACGTAGCTGTAGTGTGTACAGCGGTGGTGTACCAAAGTGTCAGCTGTAGAATAGCTTAGTGGAAATATTTTTCTTGTGTGTATTTTTCTATATTTCTCTGATTGATTTATTGCTACCAGCAACCAAATAGTAGAGTAGACCAGTGGTTTTCAACCTTTTTCATACCAGGGCCCACTATTTATTCAGAATTTTAGCCCCACGGAGACCCCAAAACCCCAAAGGTTTCTTTTGCTTTTGTCCACAATTCCAGGCTGGATTTGGGAAACAAACAGGGGAAACATACAGACCAAAATGGCCATTAATCTTCTCTAGTTGTGTAGACTTAATTGGGCTAATTCAGATGATGAATATTTTTTATCCTGTGATATCCGCACATGCACTCAGTGCTTTTGTGCTTTTTACTCGAGTAAAATTAGAACTCTTACTTTTACTGTCACTGGTCTACCCTGCAGTATTGATACCCACTCTTTATGAGTAAGAGTGCTTCTTCCTGCACCCCTGGGTGCATATGAGCAGCAGTCAGACTGGGTGTGGGTGTGTAGGTTTGCATGCCGGCAATTGGCTCCACTATAACAGTTCTGCATGGTTCTTCTGGGAACCCAGCGGATGTTGGTTGGGATATGTGACATGTTTTAATGAACATCCCGGTGCTATGGCATCTTTCTGCCACTGTATATACACTACAGTCACACGGCCGCATCCAGTTGCTCGGCAGAAGAGTGTGTGTGTGTGTGTGTGTGTGTGTGTGTGTGTGTGTGTGTGTGTGTGTGTGTGTGTGTGTGTGTGTGTGTGTGTGTGTGTGTGTGTGTGTGTGTGTGTGTGTGTGTGTGTGTGTGTGTGTGTGTGTATGCGTGTGTGTGTGTGCGTGTGTATGCGTGTGAGTGTGTGCGTGCTTCGCGTGCGCCCATGCACACAGGCGTGCACCTCAGGCTGCGGAAATCCAGATTTGACAACTTTTAATTGGTGTTAATAAACCTGTGACTGTGCAACGGCACAATTTAATTAGTGGAAATGCTACGACTCTAGGTGGGAAACGGTCAAACACGCTGGAATCTTCTTGTGTTCTGTTTTTATCTCGCCTTCCTGCTGTGTTGTCTTTCTCCACATCTGTTTTTTTTTTCTCCATTTTCATCTCTTCGTCCTTGCAGCCCACTACCCCACCCCACTAGGCTACTACCCCACCCTTCAAACACCACCAACACAAGCGCCGCCCCTGAAGAATCCATTTCATTTCTTTCCAAACAAAGCCTCCTGGCATACTAGCCGTCTTTAAAGAGAAATGCCAGAATCTATTTCACGGGTGATTATCCCAGGAAAAATCTGATACCTTAAGTAGTGGGATCATGGCTGCCGTTGAGGAGCGGACCATCATATAATGCCAAAGAGAGGGGCTCCGCTGACATGTAATCAATGGTGAATGACCGGCTTTGGCCAGACACAGCAAACTGCAGATCATGTGTTGTCTTATTGACATCATAAAAGCCTTGGCAGTATGTAAGCAGGGCTACTGGACATTCATTCTCACGGGAGAGGAGACCAAACGGACCTCTTATATCTCTGTCTCTCTACAGGGGCGGATCTAGGCATGGGCATGGGGGCAGTGCCCCCCGTAAATACCCAGTCTGGCCCCCCCAAACACGATGCCATGCAAAACAACCCAAGATATTTCAAATTAAAGTGCTTGTATTTAAAATGATTTGAAACACTACTACTGCTACTGACTACAATTTTGGCACCACTAAACCAAGAGCATTTTATCATTGAAAACAGAAAACTCTCTGAGTCAGGCCTTTAGCTTTATGCATGCTGCATGTCTGTTGCAACTTCAACAACATCTGATGTTATTATTGATGCTTTACTTGACTTATAAAAGTCCTGTAACCGAAAATGTTATGGGTGCAGTTCATTTTCTCTTGCCCCTCCAACATGTTCTCTTGCCCCCCAAAATGGGACATGTTACATCCGCCTCTTTCTCTCTATCTGTCTCTCTGAAGGGTAGTGAAGTGAAAAAGGGGGGCCTTGGTAACAGAGAACATGCCGGTTGGTTATACATTCCCCCCAACGTTGACAACATTCCCTGGACGTCAGTTCAAATCCCTTACGCTTAACCGCCGGTGACGTCCCCAGGTGTCAGTTCACAGACTTCAGGGTTTTCATTGATTAAGCTACACTGCATGGTATTTGCCAACGCATCAGTGGCTCTGGGTTGCTTGGAAACCCATGAATCCGGAAATGACGAGCGCAACTCATGATGGCCCATGACTAATGAACAGAACCGATTGTATCTGCTTCCTACCCTCTGCTACCTTTCTCTATCAATTAAGTCCTCGTAATTACGCTAGTGCAATTACGTTTTCGAGGATGATTCTGAATACAGGCCTTTTATTTGCAACAGGTGTTTTTTTTTAATTGTGGTATTGCCATCTCAGTCAGTCAGTCAGTCAGTCAGTCAATACACTAGTACAGTATGCTCTATGGCAGCTAAAACTAAAATGCTCATAGCTCGCTCAAATCTTGGATGTACGGTTTATTATTAAAGGGATGTTCTACTTTCAAAAAAACATTTGATCATTTTATACTCAGTCTCATGTGAACATACCAGACAGTTTATAAGTTACTCCATTCAGTATTTAGATATTTGATGTTCCTTTGGGCACACCACCTGGTGACTGATCTTGTCCTAATACCTGAGAGGGCCGTGGAATTGCATTTCCAGTTTTCATTTATTAAAAAAAAAAAAAAAAACAATTTGGGGAAAATGTGAATCGATTCTGAATCGGGCGGAAGTAAAATCGCGATTTTAAGTCGAATCGATTTTTTTTTGACAGGCCTAGAGTTTACACCCTCCAACATCTAAGTCTCTGGAGGCATTAAGGCCAGCAACCCCACACAGCCCAGTAGTTGGACCTCCTCCTTGCCTCGGCTGTAAATGTGGACGCAGACAAAAAAAGAACAATGCCACCAGTGTTGGCAGATTTTAGGAGAGAAATAAACAACCAGCTCTATGAAAAGAAGCCCCAAAGAGAAGCAACTAGGCTTTATTTTTTATTTTCTTTATTTATTTATTTAGCGGGAGGATATTTTGGCAGGGAGACACGGCTCCTCCGGTGGGCTCTGTTGGATAAACACGGCCTTGCTTGTTTGTTGGCTGTCCGAGGGCTACAAGAAGACACACAGACAGCAAATAGACACAGCAATACCACAATACATGACAAAGTGCTCTGTAGCACGTACATGTGTTGTTGATGCCATGTTGGTACTTTACAGCAGCAAAACATAACAACTGGACAGCTGCATTGTTGTCGTTGGAGAGTAGCAGATCTACAAGCTCGCTGCACGTTGTAACCAACCACTGCACGTTAACTTGCGCATTGCACACAAGAAGCAGGCCATGGCCTACTTGTGCGTGAGCTAATAATTGCGTGTGTGAACTTATGACTTACGTCACCATTATGTCATCATTCTAAAATGATAAAAAAAGTTGCCCCAATTCTGTACTTCCTAAAAATGGAGGTCTGAAAAAAATCATTAACATGGTGAAATACATCTGATGACATCATCAAGATGTATTGATTATTGATATATTGATATATGTATTGATTAATGATTTTTCGTTCTCACCCGTTTTGAAAATGGGTGGAATTCTCCATTAATGGAATCGCTGCGTGACTGAGATCATTATGTAAGCCAGGCAGAAATGCCCAAATATGCGCACCAGTAAGACAAGCATTATTGTGAAGTGGAAGTACCTCCAGAATTGTAGTACCGTATCATGCAGTACTTGAGTAAAACCACTCCCCACAGCCTGCTCTGTATGTGTCTGTGTGCAGGGGTGGACTGACAGTCTGGCATACAGGGCATTTTTCCCGGTGGGCCGACCCCCCCGGGGGCCGTTAATGTCGTGTTTTAATTTAAAAAAATATAATAATCTGCACAAAACCGACCCACGAATCAGTGCTGGCGGCCCTCTGTCCTCTTCAAATGAAACTGCCTATTGCAGGGTTTTTATAGTTAACTAAAACTAACTAACTAACATTATAAGGGTCTTCAGAGGGCCGCTCTGAGACAAATTGCCCGGTACGTTTTGAGCTCCCAGTCCACCCCTGTCTGTGTGTACCTGTATATCCATGTGGTTGTCTCTGCAGCCTCCGGCAGTGTAACCTCTGCTCCACACACCTCCGTTCCCTTTCTGCTTCATGCTGCTGAGTAGACGGTGCTACGCCCCCGTTGCCCGTGGGCACGATGGGCTGCCCACAAAGACCCTCCCCACCCCTTAGAAAGAGCACCTCGCCTCAACCAACAAAAACCTCCGCCACCACATTCAGCCGACCAGCGCTGGGCTGGAGACAGGGGCGGATGTAACATTTCCCAATTGGGGGGGGGGCAGAAGAAAATTGTATGGGGGCGGCTTCATCGCTTCGGGCCACGGGCGATGAAGCCGCACCCATGCCACTTTTGCTTACGGAACTTTTATTAGTCAAGTAAAGCATCAATAATGACATCAGTTGTTGAATTTGCAACAGACACGCAGCATGCATAAAGCTAAAGGTCTGACTCAGAGAGTTTTCTGTTTTCAATGATGAAATGCTGTTGGTTTAGTGGTGACACAGCTGTAGTTAGTTAGTATTAGTAGTAGTCGTTCAGATCGTTTTAATTTTAGCACTTTAATTTGAAATATCGTGGGTTGTTATGCATGTTTGTTGGGGCAGCACACACAAGCTATGATGCTTGTTTATGGTTGTCCACTGTGTGTGCGTGTGCGTGCGTGCGTCCTTGTGACCATCCGTTTGTGTTTTTTTTTTAAAGGGGAACTCCACCCATTTTCAACATTTTAATATCATTAATATACCTTAGAGATGTTGTGTGGACATGGTAAAAAAAAGTTCCCCCAATTTTGTATTTCATAAAAATGGAGGTCTGAAGAAATCATTAGCATGGTGAAATACATCTGATGACATCATCAAGATGTATTTCACCATGTTAATGATTTTTCTTTCAGACCCCTTTTTCCTGAGAGGGTACAAATGGAACCAAATGGACCCGCTAGGGTCCATTTGGTTCACATTTGTATCCTCTCAGGAAAATTTTGAAAATGGGTGGAATCCCCCTTTAAGTGTTTAAGTGTATATTCATGTAATAACTGCTCCAGTGTTTTATTTGATGCAGTCGCTCTGCCGTTATGCTAATCCTCAGAGGATGCTTAAGGAACTGGTGCCTTTTGATGTCTGACGGCTTGGTCCTGGACTCCATGTTGAGGCAGAAGCAAGCAGGGGCGGATCTAGGCATGGGCATGGGGGGGGGGCAATGCTCCCCTAAATGCCCAAACACAATGGCATGCAAAACAAGCCAAGATATTTCGAATAAAAGTACCTATATTTAAAATGATTTGAAACACTACTACTGCTACTAACTACAGATGTGTCACCACTAAACCAACAGGATTTCATTTCAATGTTGAAAACTCTCTGAGTCAGACCTTTAGCTTCATGCATGCTGCGTGTCTGTTGCAACTTCAACAACAACTGATGTTATTATTGATGATTTACTTGCCTAATAAAAGTCCTGTAACTGAAAATGGTATGGGTGCGGCTTCGTCAATGGTATGGGGGGCGGCCCCATACCATTTTCTCCTCCTGCCCCCCCCCCCCCCCCCCCCCCCCCCATTGGCAAATGTTACATCCGCCCCTGGAAGCAAGCAGCTAGTATTTGGGTTGCTTACGTAAGGGTTTTAGAACTGAAAACTAGCCTTGTATCCTTCCCAAAAACCTACCTACCACTGGTGGAAACCTTGTATGTGCGAAACTGTTAACTTTTCAGTAAAAAAGTGCAAAGAAGGGAAACTCTGTTAAAATGGACCTACAGACGTGCAGTACCAAGGGTTTTTATTATTTCACTGTTTAGACTTGTTTTTTTTTTCTTTCTTTCTTTTTGTTCCTGAAAATCCTGTAAAAAAATAATCTAAATAGCATTTACATAACAGCACCTTTGCAAATGTCTCACTGACCTAAATGTTCTGACAATTTTCTGGAACAATCCACTGTCATGATGTGTATAGGGGTGTAACAACGATATAGTAAAAATCGTTTTTAATTTCAAAAAATATATAGTATATTGAAATGAAACAGCAACATTGACTGTGTATTGTATCGTATCGTATCATATTGCAATGCAAATAATCGGTATTCAATCGTTTTCTTTGCAAAAGGAATAGAAAGAAAAAGGGTGTTTCAATTACTTAGTTTAAGACAATGCCAATGTATTTATCGATTTCAAATCATTGAATCGGATCGTAACTCAGAATGCCCCAATATCGTCCATGTGTCGTATCATATGCATGGAATCGCTGTTAAAAATGGTTACACCCCTAAAGTGTTCTTCTCAAATGGCATATCCATAATGTAGTTTCTATCTACTTCTTTTGCTGTCTGTTTTCAATACTTTTAGGCAATGCTCTTGTATGACAAAGGTCATTAAAAACTCACACGCAAATATGGAGATACAGGGTTTTAATGCCCGGCGGCAGCAATATTTAAACATTTCAGGGGGAGATGCAGTGTTTCGATGCAGAGCGAGGAATATTGAGTTGACGCAGGCCCATTAAACAGACCCTCCTACACACATTTTTCCAGGCAGAACCTTGGCAAAGATGGTGTAATAAAAATGCTAGTGCAAATGCAGCAGTGGGCATCGCTATTTATTCATTTCTTCTTTTTCCCCTACACCTTTTTTTTTTTTTCCTTTTTCTTTTTTTCCCTTACAGTCATTCAACTTTTATTCAAACCTACGTGGTGTGACATTGAGGGAAGAAGAGACTCCTCGCTTCCACTGCCAGGCCAGTTTTGCAGCAAAAGAAAATAAATAAATAAATAAATAAAATGAGAAGGAGATAAATAAATAAATAAATAAATAAATAAATAAATAAATAAATAAATAAATAAATAAAATGAGAAGGAGATTATTACAAATCAGGCTCTGGGTGGCTGCAATGAGGGCATTCTGATTGGAGCAACTTAAATCTGCAGTCCGCAACTTATTTTAAATGACGTGTAAAGAACTCTGCAGTACAGAGGGCTCTGGTTTACAGAGTCTAAAAAAAACGGTCTAAAGTCGGTGCTTCCTAAACGTTTTAGCTAAAGACCCAAAAGACAAATTATACTCCAGGACCCAAACGAATGAAAATAGCACTATCTGCTATTATCTCTACTTCTGGAACATTGTTTTTTATATTTGTTTGTGGGAATGATTAATGATCGTATTTAGAAAATTCTTGTTAATAGACATTTGCAATTGTGTTTTCCGTTGTTGTTTGCAAGTACATAGCAGGATGTTTAATTGCGAAACATAAAAACTGTCACCCAAACAGATGCTGTGTTACACGTGGTGTATTACTCTAAAGCAGTGGTTTTCAACCTATGGGTCGGGACCCCCAAAGGGGTGGTTTAGGGTGGTTTCAATGATTTCAGTGGTTTTCAACTGTAGTTAGTTAGTAGCAGTAGTAGTGTGTCAAATCATTTTAAATATAAGTACTTTAATTTGAAATATCAATGTCGGATTATTTGTCACTATTTGTTACCGCAGCGAAATTGGTTCTCCGCTTTTGACCCCTCACTTGGAGCGGTGAGCTGCGGCTTGCCGCGCTCGGGAATCATTAGCTGATTTTGACCCCCAATCCATCCCTTTGATGCTGAGTGCCAAGCAGGGAGGCATTGGGTCCCATTTTTAGTCTTTGGTATGACCCGACCGGGAATCGAACCCCGGCCTCCCAGTTCCAGGGCGGACACTCTAACCACAAGGCCACTGTTCTGGTATCTTGGGTTGTCTTGCATGCCCTCATGTTTGGTGGGGCAGTCAGGGTTTTTAGGGGGGCATTGCCCCCCCATGCCCATGCCTAGATCCGCCCCTGCACTAGGCCCAGATTCTGAGAACCATACTGCCTAGAACAGGGGTCGGCAACCCAAGATGTTGAAAGAGCCATTTTCGACCCAAAATTAAATTCAAAATCTGTCTGAAGCCGCATTTTATTTTATTTTATTTTATTTTTTCCTGAGAGTGTGCAAATGTGAACCAAATGGACCCTCGCGGGTCCATTTGGTTCCATTTGCACACTCTCAGAAAAAAGGTCCTTAAAGAAAAATCATTAACATGGTGAAACACAACCTTTCTTCAGAAATGGAGTTTCTAAAAAAAAAAATAAAGGAGTTTTACAGAACTCCATTTCTAGTCCACACAACATATCTAAGGTACATTAATGACAGTAAACTGAGTAAACCTTTGAAAATGGGTGGTTCAGATTGAAAGCTCCACCTCTGATAACTGCTGGGCTTTTTTTGACATGGCCAAGTGCTACTTTAACTGGCAACTGTCAGACAGCGCAACACGTTTTTGGGTGACTGAAATGTTTATATTATTTTGCTGTGGATCACCCCAGTGTGTGTATGTAATAATGCTACAGCCACTGAGCCACTAGGGCTGTGTTCTGGAGCCCCAGTGTGTATGTAATAATGCTACAGCCAGGGAGCCACTAGGGCTGTGTTCTGGAGCCCCAGTGTGTATGTAATAATGCTACAGCCAGGGAGCCACTAGGGCTGTGTTCTGGAGCCCCAGTGTGTATGTAATAATGCTACAGCCACTGAGCCACTAGGGCTGTGTTCTGGAGCCCCAGTGTGTATGTATAATGCTACAGCCACTGAGCCACTAGGGCTGTGTTCTGGAGCCGCAGGTTTCTGACCCCTGGCCTAGAATGAAATGAAACCTAAACCCCTCCTCTCTCTCTCTCCCTCTCTCTCTCTGTCTCTCTGTCTCTCTGTCTCTCTCTCTCTCTCTCTCTCTCTCTCTCTCTCTCCCCCCCTCCACAGCGGCGGGCGGACCAGAGGAGGTGGCTCTCTACGTGGGCATGGTGGCGGTGGCTCTGTGCCTCAGCCTGCTGCTGGTGGTGGTGGTCCTGGTGTACCGGCGGCGTAAGGAGGGCCTGGACGCCGACGTGGCCGACTCCTCCATCCTCACCACCGGCTTCCAGCCCATGGGCATCAAGCCCAGCAAGCCAGGTGTGTGGGCGCCGCACTGCAGGCCGCAGCGCAGCAGCAGACCCCCACCCAGCAGCAGTACGGAAAGAACACAAAAATACACTATTATATGTTGCTGTCCGTCCGTCCGTTCGTCAGTCCGTCCGTACGTCTGTCTGTCTGTCTGTCTCATGACCCCTCAACACCCACCCACCCCACATTAAGCCTGGGCGTACACCCGCTTCGACCGTTATCAAGCGATAATTCCCAGGAGGCTGCTTATTAGCCAGATCTTATCGAGGAGGCATGTTGTCTGGGAGCCGACTGACACCATTGCACTGATAAGATGACAACTGCGATCTTATCCACTGATAACGGTCGAATCTGCTTGCGGTTAGGCTTAGAGAAGGGTTAAGTATGTTTGCAGCAGGGTTTAGGTGTGTCCGACCCTCAACCTAACCTGTGAGGTTAGGTTGAGCGTCGGGGATAGGGTTACGATTGGAGGGGGCTAGGGTTTTGCGTCTTGGAACAATGGGAGTCGGCAGAGCATGGACATTCTGAGACGAAAAAGTCCTGCTGATGACAACTTGATAGCTGCGATCTTGTCCACTGATAACGGTCGAATCCACACTCTGTTTCCGGGGTTTGTGTAGTAAGCCATCAGGGTCCCTTTTGGTTCCATTTGTACATTCCCATTACATCGGGTGTCCCCAGTGGCGTTTATAAGCAATTTGGCCTATTTGCTACTCATACACTGAGTTGGCGGTGGCTGGAATTGAACCCATGACCTTGTGGCCCAAAGGCAAGAGCTCTACCGACTGAGCTACCCGAACACATAGCGATACTGATAGCAGATAAAACGGCTGATAGCAAAATGGCTGACCAAATAGTAAAACGGTCACCAGATTTGCTGACCTATATCCACCGGTCATGATCGTTACAAAAAACATCGGGACTCATTTACCATTTTACGTTGACCACGGTCTCAAAATGATTCGGCTGTCTCTCTCTCTCTCTTCAGGCTGACCTCCCAGCAGCACTATGTAAACACTGTTCTTTATATCTGTCTGTCTGTCTGTGGGTCCACAGTGGACCATTCATCACCATGGAACACATTGATCCCTCATTAGTGTACGGTCGCGGTGGTGTGGTGAATCTGTTTAGAGAGGGTGCTAGTCTGAGAGAGATTGATGATGGAGTACGTTGTGTGTGCACGTATGTGTGTGCATGCGTGTTTGTGTGTGTTGTGTGTGTGTGTGTGTGTGTGTGTGTGTGTGTGTGTGTGTGTGTGTGTGTGTGTGTGTGTGTGTGTGTGTGTGTGTGTGTGTGTGTGTGTGTGTGTGTGTGTGTGCATGCGTGTTTGTGTGTGTGTGTTGGGGTGTGTGTGCGCACCGTGTCCATCGCTTGCAGGCCTTTTTCGCCAGCTTGGCGTGTGCGCACTCAATCAGCGTGCATTTCTCACAGGCAGGTTACACAAACGTTGAGCGTAAGCGCTTACCATGGTTCGCTGGGTTTATTTGGGTTGATGAACTGGGTTTAACTGAGAGAGGCTTCTCGCAGCCAGCGACAGGGCCAGATACATTATTATTAACTGCATTTGTTTTGTTATTTACACCAGGGATAATTTGACATCATCTGCTCTCAGTGGACTGACTGTCTCCCACTCAGATGCGTATTTATGCCGATGACTGTGGTTTTTATCCCGCACAAAAAAGTCTCCAAGGCTGAAGGTTACGAAAAACTTTTTTTTTTTCTCGCTCAGGGCTCTACTGGTTTTCTTTGCTGAAACTAGCTCATTGCGACGTGTACCGTGGGCTTGTGTACTTCTATTTTCTGCTTAAAAGTTTTCCCCAAACAGGGCTGATTCTTAGGAGAGCGCGATGCAAGGCGGCCATCGTACTGTATCTGTATTAGTCATATTGGCCTTAAAAATGCAACATTGGTATCAAAACTGTATAATATAAATCCTCTGTCTGGTGGAAACATAAACATTATTTAATTATTTATGAGATATGTCCAAAACACTTCGATTCAAACGTATGAGAGGTATAAAGCTATGTATAAAGCTTTATACTTGCTACTTTTATAGCCTGGATAAACCCAGACCGAATCAGGTGTTGGGGGGGGGGGGGGGGATCCTGTCAGCAGATTGTTCTGGAATAGCTCAATTGTACGACTATTTCTTGCTCCATAAAATTGGGGTGGGCAATCAGGACACATTATTCAAATATGTTTGCATACTGCGTCCTCATTGGCCACCCCAATTTTCTGGAGTAGGAAATGAGCGTACGACTGAGCTATTCCAGACTTCTGATGGGGGCAATCTTTTTGACAACTGCTGATTTGGTCTGGCTTTAGCTGGCTACTACTTTTGATGCTTTTTGGTGACATTGTAATATAATCACGTAATGGTGTTACCGTAATTTACAATAAAAAAAAAAAAACCCAGACACGTAGAATATGGAGATACAGTGTTTCAGCCGATATCCCTTGCCACTATGTTGGGCCAACTCCTAGCTGTCAGTGGATGAACCAGACTGGGCTTGGCGGCTCACTTTGATGCAATGGATCAACTCGTCTGTCTGACTGTGTTGCTGGATGGAGATTCAGGCCAGGTTGCAAAGCGTCTGTGATTCACCAGGAAAACAACAAACACAAAGCAACAGCGTTTGTGCTTGGTGCAATTGTCTATCTCTCTCTCTCTCTCTCTCTCTCTCTGAGTTCTGCTTGGAATTGATCAGACAGTGTTGCCATGTCTGCTTTTTATAAGGTTGTTGAGATTCATTGGGCTTTTGTTTTGTTTACCAATGTTTGTGATTATCGTGCACAATGTGCATTTTTCCACAGACGACCTTCTGAAATTATAACATGCGGCAGCGACCCTCATACTAGCTTTGAGTTGTTTCTGAAAAGTTCGGAAAGTTGAGAGAGCATGAACAGACCTTAAGTGTACACAACTATAGAAGATGAATGGTCATTTTGATGTGTATGTTTGCCTGTTTTGTTTCCCAAATCCATATTGTGGGGAAAAAAAAAAAAAAAAAAAAGAAATCTAAAATGTCCTCAAAAAGGTTGAAAATCTCTGATCTAAGATCATGAACCTGGTTGCTTATTCCTCTAGGCAAAGCTGGCGCACGCGTCTGTGCGTGCATGTGTGTGTGAGAGACAGAGAGAGAGAGACAGAGAGGAAGGCGGAAAGCGACTGGCCCAGGGTGTTGTGTGTGTTGTCAGCAAGCAGCGAACATTTGTATTTGTGTGAGAGCAAATATGTGGTTGTGTGCCAGATTGGATCATTTCTCTGTGTTGTGCGTGTGTTGTGACAGCTTTACAGGATATGACTGCCTGCACACACAGGCACGCGTGCGTGTGTGTGTGTGTGTGTGTGTGTGCGTGTGCGTGTGCATGTGATGTATTGAGCCCCAAATACACTACTGTTCCACATTCATGCATTGTCTTTATTTTCTTTTTGTGTATATCTGTGGGGCCATTTAATCTCACCTAGGCATTAAGTCTGCCATTAATTTGATATCATTGCTAAATACCTCGATAACAATATGAGTTGATAATGAAGTACAAAAAAAAGGTTTAGCAGACTAAAGTCACATTATTTAATAATATGTCAAACAAATATCCAGCCTATCAAAAAACAAAATACAGTAATCAGGCTTTCAGTTGCATATTATTGCACATGGGATAAATGCAACAATAATAATCAGGCTTGCTGCAATTCAGGACGTAGTTTCATGAGTAGTTTCATTAGGGGTTACTGGGAAGTACTCGACAAAAACAGACAACGTTCAGTTAAGAGGAGCAGCAGCTGTGCTCATAGCAATTTCACAGTGCTTTGCCGATGGGATCGCTCAATTAATGAGTAGACATACAGTAATAATATGCCATTCCCCTCGTGATTATGTGTATACCTTTCATGATGGTACCTTGCTGAAGCTGAGTAAAATCTTTGGTAGATTTTGGAGCCTTAAAGGTAGGGGAAGTGATTTCACTTTTGTCAGATATCACCCCAAAACATTTTGTTTTTTAAATGCTCTATTATAAGGTGTGCAGACCATATATGGAGTTTCCCCTCCCCCACGTTAGCAGAGGAGCTAATAAAAGTTCCCTGGTGGAGGGTGAATTCTCTTCCAATCAGGATCGAGCAGCAGGTTCACATAGTGTAGTTACCATTGGGCGCCCCTAGTGCACCACGCTGGTACTACACCATGAATTTCAAATCACTTACACTACCTTTAACATGGTTTTGTTATTTGCTCCCCCCCTGTAGAGAACTCTCATCTGCTGACCATCCAGCCTGACCTGACCACCACCACCACCAGCTACCAGGGAACGCTGCGATCCCGACACGACAACACCGCCAAGTTCTCCATGAGCAACGGTCTGTTCTGGAAACACACTCATGCCTACATTACATTGCATTTACCGTATTTTCAGGACTATAAGGCACACTTAAAAGCCTTTAATTTTCTCAAAAATCCACAGTGCGCCTTATAATCCAGTGCGCCTTATGGATTGTTTGACTGCAGGTGCTTCTATTACCGTATGTGTTAACTGTAGTAGCTTCTATTCTCTGCACCTTATAATCCAGTGCGCCTTATACTGCATATGAAAACAGTTCTAAAAGGGGCGCCTTCTAATCCTGTGCGCCTTATAATCCAGTGCGCCTTATAGTGCGGAAAATACGGTACACAATTATAAAATTGAGGAACTTTTAGCAATTATAGTATGTACTGTAGGTGTGGGACGATTCACTTACCTCACGATACGATACAATATTGATATTTAGGGTTCTGAATCGATTTATATTACGATTTTTAGTTATGCTGCAATCTGATTTGATATAGTGATATATCACGTTTTTTTCCACAAAATACTGTGCTTTTATTACACTAGAACAAGGAGGATTCCAACCATTATCAAGATTTTCTGAGAGCGTTGTAGATTTTCTGAGATTTTTGCCCTCAGAAAAAAAAGGTCCTAAAAGAAATATCATTAACAAACACAACACAAACACAACTTGATGTCATCATCAAGTAAAATACAGTACAGTAAAATGTTGAAAATGGGTGGAATTCTGAACAATATGGACCATGACAAGTTCAATCAACTAGAACATCTTAAAGCAATTTTAAATAACAAAGAGTTCAATCACACACATCAGTGCAGCCTGATAACGTCAGCCAGTCTTTCTTACATGAACAAATGAATGAATAAGGACCTACATAAATATCATTTTTTTGATTATTGGACCTGGCAAATCGATATTGATATCATGGCAATAAGAATTGCGATATATTGGCATGGTATCGATTATTTTGCCCACCCCTAGGCTGAAAGTATTTTAGCAACTTTGGCTTAGAGTTAGAACTCACCAGACAGCACAAGGGGGGAACCAGTCCAGACACTGCCTTGCCTCAGTCCCCCACAGACTTACTCATACTGATACACTCCTCCGCATCAGAGCCCAGTATAGACAGAGCTATGCAAACTCTGTTCACGTCCACTGGCGCCTTACTCCTCTACAGCGAATGGGGACAACCGGACGTTACAGAATGCATTGGACTCTATGGCATATAGACTTTTTAATTTACTGCGCTAATGAACACCATATTGCAGTGTTCATTACATACCGCAGATATTGCGGTTATTGCACCCAGCCCTAGTTAGGAGACCAGTGTAAAACTATAAGAGATTTAATAAAAATAACCAAAACAACTAATCACTGAGAGGGAGTTTTACCTGTTACCGTTTTGCTAGTCATAGGAATGGTCTCCTATTAACATTATGTTGTCAAATATTGGATTATTGGCCCATGAATGCAACAGAGCTGCCATTGTATATATATTATATAAAATAGCAGCATAAAATAGCATATATTATATGCTGTATATTTTATACACAGCAACATTATTCTATTCTGCAAAGTAGTAGAATGAGTCTATTAACCCTTAAGGGGCTTACAGACGGCGAGGAATAAATCGCCCATTCTGATTCATTCTCAATGGGGCCGGCGTTTTTTGAGCTAAAAAGCTCAAAAATCTACAAGCTACAAGATCTCTGCTATTTTTGAAAAATCGTGAAAACGTGGTGCAAATCTTTGAATATATGTTATTTCTGAAGCAAACGCTTTTAATAACAGTAGGATCTTTCACAGACTGCAGCGTGTGAGGTGATCTCTTCGCCAGCATCCATTTTACAGGCCATACATTTATAAAAGTCAAGATGAGTCTACTATACTTTATATAAATGATAAGCTGGGTTGGTCCTTATCACGGCTATCTATTCCTGTACATGTGGAATGATAGACTTGTGGTGGTTATTCGAACAGAAAGAGACAGAAAACAGACCTGAGAGTTATCTAACAGTATTTCAGTAAGACTCTTTCATCAGG
The DNA here is from genome assembly GCA_039105355.1 of Benthosema pterotum. Lineage (NCBI taxonomy): Eukaryota > Metazoa > Chordata > Actinopteri > Myctophiformes > Myctophidae > Benthosema > Benthosema pterotum. The sequence goes on from CM076984.1 coordinate 35,002,546, forward strand.
ATTTGAACTTTATTGCCGTGATATTGCATTCCGTTTGGCAGTGTGAGTTATTGCACGAACATTGAAGGGCATACTTTAAGTTATACTGTAGGTATACCATCACACACTCCACAGAATCACACATTTATCTGGAGGAGGATTCTGGGGATGCTGTTTGATAAGAGACAGGCTGCATGAACAGGGCTGTGACCAATGCTGAGCAGAAGAGTCCTTAAACTAATTATATGGAGGGTGTACTGTACAGTACGTGTTTTGTGTTCGCTTGTTAGGGAGTGACAATGAAGGGAGCTGAGGGAGGTTGAATGTGTATAGACAGCGCCTGGCTGCTTTGGCTTTGGGTGTATGATGTATGCTATGAATGAACTATTGACACAGTGAGAATGAGTGAGGGGGAAACATCGATGGAGACTCTGATACACCTGAATGCTCCATATAACAGCCGAGTAAAGCTTATAGGCTAGAATTTACAATTACAATGAATCCATTCCAGAGCGACTTACATTAAGTAAAAAACATTGCAATACTTCATGTGCATACAGATTAGAAATTTCCGTTTAAGCAGAATTTACACTTTAATACACTAAGACACTTAGAATTTACAACGTAAGCACTAAAACATGGTAATGCATTAGACATCCTATATAAGTCAAAGAGATGCTATCATAACTACCTGTGGGTTGGTATGTAAAATACAAGTGCTATGGGCTGAGATGGAGTGGTGTGTTTTCAGACTGCGGTGCAAGATAGAGAGTTAGTCTGTGGTTCTCACTGCAGTGGGAAGTTCATTCCATAGTTTTGGAGCCAGGAGGGAGAAGAGCTTGGGGCGTGTGGAGCATTGACCAGTACTGCCAGCTTCCCTGTGTCGGCTGATCGGAGTGCACGAGAGGGCAGGGCTTGTGGGGTCTAGAATAAAAGATTAAAGTAGGACTGAAATTACATTTTTGATCACCTTGTTGTCGAAGGCTTGGCCTGAAATGGCCTTGCAAGTCGCACCCAATCACAACGTTCCGTCCCTTCAGGCTATGGCATGGTAGAACCTCTCTCTCACGTAGTATTATAGCCTGCAGGCTTACGCTGCCCAAGGCCAATGTTACCACGTTGCTTATATATAAACTAAAATGTTTAAAGATAGGCCTACCTATTTTAGTTTGCCGGTCAGGGGCGGATCTAGGCATGGGTATGGGGGGGCAATGCCCCCCTAAACCCTACCCAGTCTGCCCCCCCCCCCCCCCCCCCCCCCCCCCCCCCCAAACACGATGCCACCTGTGTCACCACTAAACCAACAGCATTTCATCATTGAAAACAGAAAACTATCTGAGTCAGACCTTTAGCTTTATGCATGCTGTGTGTCTGTTGCAACTTCAACAACAACTGATGTTATTATTGACGCTTTACTTGCCTAATAAAAGTCCTGTAACTGAAAATTGTATGGGTGCGGCTTCATCGCCCGTGGCCCGAAGTGACACGGGCGATGAAGCCGTCCCCATACCATTTTCTCTTGCCCCTCCAACATGTTCTCTTACACCCCCAAATGGGACGTGTTACATCCGCCTCTGGTGCCGGTTGCTTTTAACAATTTGTAATACACTGTCGCCGGACGTCATCTTGAATATGAGATTCAAACGCTCTGTAATTCAAAACAGCTGTGTTTGGATGAGCGCGTAGCAATAAGCCTCACACAGGTGAATTCATTTATATTCATGAAAGTCTGTTATCACACAGCAGTTTACTTTGGAGAGTAATTAAGATTGGCTTAGGTGGGATATAAAAGTAAACAAATTCTATTGTTGCCACAGATATGCTCTAACGCTTTCTGTTCTCTATTCGCGTTTGGTGTTCTAAACATTATGTTATACTTTAGCTATTGAAAAATAGCAGATCTACAAGCTCATAGCGCACCACTCGGTGGCGCACTATGAGCTTGTAGGTCTGCTATTTTTGAAAAAAATGTGAAAATGTGACGCAAATCTTGGAATATATTATTTCAGAAGCAAACATTTTTAACCTGAACCGCTTCTGGTGGATCCCTAGCAACATGTTTCTACTGTCAGGAATTAGAATCTAGTGCCAGGAACTGGAATCTAGCATCAGGAACTAGAATCTAGCATTAGAAACTAGAATCTAGCGTCAGGAACTACAATCTAGCATCAGGAACTAGACTCTAACATCAGGAACTAGAATCTAGCAGCTGAAAGTATAGAATCTAGTCAGGACACTAGAATCTAGTGTCAGAAACTAGAATCTAGCAGCTGAAAGTCTAGAATCTAGTCAGGACAAAATGGGCTAAATTGTGAAAAAAAAAAAACAACGCTATTTTTCAAGTTAGTATTTTGACTTGTGTCCTGCCATTGTCCAACGTTCCAGGCCCCCTGCTGGACCCGCTGCCCGCCAACGGCTCGCACACGCTGCACAACGGCAAGCTGGTCGCCCCCGGTGACCCGGCCGACTTCGTCAGCAGGCTGGCGTCCAACCAGGGCTACTTCAAGACGCTGCCGCGCGACATGGCCAACACCTCCTTCGGGACGTTCAACTTCCTGGGAGGCAGGCTGACCATCCCCAACACAGGTGGGTGTTGTATTATTGTGTATTTATTATAATTTCATTTTACCGACGGAGCAGTTCTGCGTCCGTGGGGCCCTCGTGGCTCTGAGCCCCTGCGTCACGGTAGTTATGCGTCTGGATTTTGTACCCTTTTCACCATCTGTTGATAGTCCAAAACCACGTGAGGGAAAAAATCACTGACCGAAGAGATTTAGTGTGGAGCGCGGAAAGAAGGATCCAACCAGGTATAGAGCCCTGAGGGACGTCAACTAAGTACCAGTGTGTAGTAGGGGGTTTAAGTGGTTATGGTGAATTAAACTTTGCAGCGTGAGCGTTTCCGTCTCTTCGCCTCGCCATCCGTCCACCAAGCATCCAAGTTCAATGCTGTACTTAGGTGCTCAGCAGGCCATGCTACAGTATGTCCACCAGCATTGAAAAGGATTTTAAAATGACACATGGCTTCTCCAGCTTATCAAACTCACAGGCGCTGTCTTTAAACTCTTATATCCCAGCGTTATTTATGAGTGGGAGTGAATATTTTTTTTGGCAGTCCTTCCTGTCCAAGGCCCTGGCAGAAGATGCAGACACATTGACACGTTGTTGTCGTTCAGAACTCCATGTATATACGGAGGGAGGGGAAGTGCAGTCATTTATTTTCTTTAACTGCACAGTGGAAAAGGCACTCATACATACACGCTCACTTTTAATAAAAAAAAAAACATTTTTTTCCCACCTAACACCCACTTCAGAGTCTTGGCATAGCAGCGCCCTCGCCGGTTCACAGATCTAATTGTGTTGGCATCTGGAATGCAAGGTCCAACAACTTCTCTCTCTCTTTCTCTCTCTCGGTCTTTGTCTAGTGTCAATACTGTACTACGGGAAGCTGGGTGTGGAGGGAGGGCCGGCTCAGGGCCGGATCTAGAGGGGGGCAGGGGTGGGCAGTGAAAGGTTATATCAGTGGTTTTCATCAGCGGTCCGGGGACCACCAGTGGTTGAGAGAGGTCCCCAGCTAAATGTTGGAAAGTTGGTTAACCAGATTTAACTCTTTGAGAGCGTAAAAATGAAACCAAATGGACGCGTAAGGGTCCATTTGGTTTCATTTTTACGCTCACAAGAATTAAAATATTCATCATGAATTAGCCCCAAGTCTACACAACTAGAGAATGTAGAAGATTAATGGTCATTTTGATCTGTATGTTTGACTGTTTTTCCCCAAATCCAGCCTGGAATTGTGAACAAAACCAAAAGAAATCTTATATTTTGGGGTCTGTGGGGCTAAAATGTCATCAAATGGTGGCTCAAATGCCGAATAAATAGTGGGCCCTGGTGTCAAAAAAAGGTTGAAAACCACTGCTTCATATGAAATACTTTGGAGGTGCCCACCCTGCCATTCTTCCAGCCCACCCTAGTAGGGCTGGCTGAATCCGGCCCTGGGCTGTATTAGTCATTGCAAGTACCACTGCACCTCCGTAAGCAGGGAGTGGGTTGGGTGGGAGGAGTAGGAGGGATGTAGGAGGCTTTATGTGAGCCGCTGGGATGTCAGTAGCCTGGTCTAGCCCTCAATGATTTTGGCCTTGGGGGGCGGGGGTGTCGTGGGATCCACACGGCGGAAGTGCTGCGCTCTGATTTGATCTCACTAACGTGTCGGCATCTCCGGCCCCTCCCACGCCCGTCCACTGCTGTTCTACGTCACATCATTTAGAGCGACGCCCACCCTGGAAGGTTGACACGCCCCTCAAGGCCACTTTCCAACGCGCGTTAGTCCAGGCTTTCCGTTTTCGCGCAAGGCGGACGAAAATGAAAGCCTGGGTGTCGAGGCTGGGATGTCAGCAGGAACAGCAGTGACAGCACACAAAAGGGAACACAACCAATAAACAGTCAGGTGGACGAAGAGATAAAGCAATGCCCACCACTGTGGTGGAGTTTCACTATACAGTCGGCCCTCAAATCCATCTTTTGTCATTGCATGTACCTCATGCCCGGATGTGACATTTCCCCATTGGGCGTGGGCCAAGCGCACCCATACCTTTTTCGGTTACAGGACTTATTATATTAGGCAGGTTTTCTGTTTTCAATGATGAAATGTTGTTGGTTTTAGTGGTGGCGGGCAGTGAGAGCAGGGAATGTTGAATGAGAGGAAGGAAAGAGCAGGACAGAGGTGCGGGTTCCTCTCGGTGGGGGCTCCTCACTGACAGGTGTCAAAGTCAAAGTCGCATGATTTGTGCTAATACTGAGCTATTACTCATGACATCAGCTATAAAGGTCTCTTACTTAAATCACCATTACGTCATCACCTAGAGCAGGGGTCGGCAACCCAAGATGTTGAAAGAGCCATTTTCAACCAAAAATTAAATTCAAAATCTGTCTGGAGCTGCAAAAAATGTAAGCCTTAAAGGCGAATTCCATCCATTTTCATTTTGTTTTTTCTGAGAGTGTACAATTGTGAACATTTGGGTCCATTGGTCCATTTGGTTGCCCTAAAAGAAAATTCATTAACATGGTAAAACACAACTTGATGATGTCATCAGGTTGTGTTTCACCATGTTAATGATTTTTTTAGACCTCCATTTTAGGAAATACAGAATTGGGTGAACTTTTTTTTATCATGTCCACTCCACACAACATCTCTAAGATATATTAATGATATAGTAAACCGTTGAAAATGTGTGGTTCAGATTAAACTTTTCTGTCATTACCAACAAACACTACGTTAACTGGTGAAGTAACTTGTCAGACAGCGCATGGCGTGTTGGGTGCTGTCTGTAACTGCTGTTTATATTATGTTGGCGGGTCACCCCAGTGTGTATGTACTAATGCATACCTGGGCATTATGCAGCCCGGGGGCCAAATGCGGCCCTTTGGCTGACTCTAACCGGCCCGGGGACCACCAGTGGTCCTTGAGAGAGTTCCAAGTTAAATATGGAAAGTTGGTTAACCAAATGTAACTCTTTGAGAGCGTATAAATGAAACCAAATGGACCCTTGCGGGTCCATTTGGTTTCATTTTTACACTCTCAAGAGTTAAAATATTCAATCAGAGAATGTTAGAGAATGGTCATTTTTGTTATCCTCTTTTGTTTCCCAAATCCAGCCTGGAATTGTGGACAAAAACAAAAGAAATCTTGAAGAAAGTTTTGGGATCTGTGGGGCTAAAATGTCATCAAATGGTGGTACTCTGTGGCTCGAATACTGAATAAATAGAGGGCCCTGGTGTCAAAATGGTTGGTCTTACTCTTACTTTTATCTTGAAATTAAATGAATATTACGCAGACTTTAGTTCAGCCTTTAGTCTTGGCCCTCCACAATATTTTATGTATCTCATTCGGCCCCTTGGGAAAAATAATTGCCCACCCCTGTACTAATGCTACATACAGCGAGGCACTAGGGTTGGGTTCTAGAGCCACAGGTTGCTGACCCCCGACCTCGAGGGAAGACCGACCGCACACTGAAAGCTTAACTTGCGCCTGCTCCGCTCACGCAAGTAATACGAAAATCTAATACATGGTTAAGTGGTAAATCAGTCTAAATGATATTGTTTTTAAATATTGGTGTGATGCATTTCTGTTTAATTGCCGAGCCCCAAGTTACAAAAGCTGTAGCAACACAAGACATATTTTGGGGCGGAATTAATTTGCATAATAACTAAATTGTCAAGAAAAAAAGGGGAGGGGTGGCAATTATCGACTACGCACTCCCTTCTGTTTTCCAGGAGCTAGTTGATTACACCCAAAAAGTAACAAAAACAAAAACATTAAAAAAACACACAGTTCTAAAAATCTAAACTCTTGATAGACTCTGTAGACAACACAGCGTTGATATCCAGCTGACAGCTGCTCCGCCAGGAACCTGGAATAACCCGGTGTTTGTTCTGCTGCTGAGCGGATGTTGTTTACGGGTTGTTGTGTCAGCAGTCATTAACGCGATCAAAGCACGCCACTTTTCTCAGCATATGGCGAACGACGGCGCCGGTTAATGTAGGTAAATTTGGACGACATCTGGGTCACCTTCAAATTTGTGCGACGAAATCCCGTGTGACGGCGAGGGTCAGCGCAGGGCCCCCTCCTGTTGTTACCGACGACAGCTTGTGGCGGAAGGAATTACTTAATGTGTTTTAATTAAAGGGATAATCCACTTTCAAAAAAAACTTTTGGTCATTTTATGGTCTACTCAGTCTCATGTGAACGCACCAGACAGTTTATAAATCACTCCATTCACTATTTAGATTTTTGTTGTTCATTTTAGCACCTCCAGCTCCTTCCTCTACAAACCGATTATAACCTAAAACTCCATTTTAACCATGACAGATTATGCATAAACAACCCATCTTTTTTATGGTGACTGATAATGACACTGACAATGAATAAAACAATATTTTAAAAATAAATGAAAACTGTAAATGAAATTCCACTGCCTTCTCACATATTAGGAGGACAATATCAGTCACCAGAAAAAGATGGGTTGTTTTTGAATAATCTGTCATGGTTAAAAATTGTATAGAAGGGGGCAGATGCGCTAAAATGAACTTCAAATCTAAATACTGAAAGGAGTAACTTATAAACTGTCTGGTGTGTTCACATGAGACTGAGTAGACCATAAAATGACCAAACGTTTTTTGAAAGTGGAATATCCCTTTAAGTACACTCAACAAAAATATAAACGCAACACTTTTGTTTTTGCTCCCATTTTTCAGGGGATGGACTTAAAGCCCTAAAATTCATTCCAGATATACAATATAACCATTTCTCTCCAACACTGTTCACAAATCTGCCTAAATGTGTGATATTGAGCACTTCTGCTTTGTTAAGATAATCCATCCCACCTCACAGGTGTGCCACATCAAGATGCAGATTTGACATAATGATTAGTGCACAGGTGTACCTCAGACTCTCCACAATAAAAAGACACCCTGAAATGTGCAATTTTCTTTTGCCTTATTGGGTGTATGGGCCTCCGAACCAGTCAGTATCTGGTGTGACCACCATTTGCCTCATGCAGTGCAACACATCTTCTTTGCATAGAGTTTATCAGATTGTCAATTGTGGCCTGTGGAATGTTGGTCCACTCCTCTTCAATGGCTATGTCAAGTTGCTGGATATTAGTGGGAACTGGTATGCGCTGTCGAAATGGTAATAATGTGGTAATATTGTGTTATTACCATTTTTACAGTGTGTACCAGTTCCCACTAATATCCAGCAACTTGACATAGCCATTGAAGAGGAGTGGACCAACATTCCACAGGCCACAATTGACAATCTGATAAACTCTATGCGAAGAAGATGTGTTGCACTTATGGTGGTCACACCAGATACTGACTGGTTCGGAGGCCCATACACCCAATAAGGCAAAAGAAAATTGCACATTTCAGGGTGTCTTTTTATTGTGGAGAGTCTGAGGTACACTGTGCACTAATCATGATGTCAAATCTGCATCTTGATGTGGCACACCTGTGAGGTGGGATGGATTATCTTAACAAAGCAGAAGTGCTCAATATCACACATTTAGGCAGATTTGTGAACAGTGTTGGAGAGAAATGGTTATATTGTATATCTGGAATGAATTTTAGGGCTTTAAGTCCATCCCCTGAAAAATGGGAGCAAAAACAAAAGTGTTGCGTTTATATTTTTGTTGAGTGTAAATGTAACCGTAGTACCCTCTGTGCAAATATAGTCTGGTGCAAGAACAAGTTCGCTATTCAAAATTGGCTTGAGTTAAAGTATTGTTGTCAGAATACACTTAAAGTACTGAAAATAAAAGCAGAATAAGACTGAAGATCTACAAGCTCACAATTTGTCACTTTATAGCACGTTTTTTGAATTGCCAAAGTAAAATGGGGTCGTGAATTTGCAATAGTCTAAATCTACAAAGTAAACTATAGTATGCTTATGTTTTCAGATAATTATAGTGAAATTCTTCAGTAAATTAAACACCTAAAATGTAAAGGATTTGAGTATATTTGCTCAAATACTTTACATCACTGCTTTTACGGCATAGGGGGAATGTCTATTTAACTTAGAGATGTTGTGTGTAAATAATAATAAAAAGTTCCCCCATTCTGTGTTTCCTAGAAATGGACAAAATGGAAAAAAATCATCATCAACACATGGTGAATCACATGTTTTCATACCTCCATTTCTAGGAAACCCAGAGTGTGAGACTTTCTTTTATTATTTCCACATATCTCTCGGTCAGGTGAGATGGGTGGAATTCTACTTTAAGAGATTTGGCAGTGTAACCGCGTCAAACATTTTTTTTTTCCCCCTACAAGCTCATAGCGCATCCTGAGTAGTAAGGCTGCAACAATTATGCAAGTAATCGTAATGGAATCGATTATTCAATCACTGGTCAACTCTTTTTGTAATCAATGTTTTTCAGACCTCCATTTCTAGGAAACACAGAAGCACACAACATCTCCAAGGTATATTCATTAATGACAGTAATTCAACTATTGACAGCTATTCATCTAATTGAATAAACGATTTGATTGCGACTAATCGCTGCAGCCCTATAGTATGTTTATAGTGTCAGTGTACAGATATTAGATGTTAGACAGGTGTGTGTGTGTGTGTGTGTGTGTGTGTGTGTGTGTGTGTGTGTGTGTGTGTGTGTGTGTGTGTGTGTGTGTGTGTGTGTGCGTGCGTGCGTGCGTGCGTGCGTGCGCGTGTGCGTGCGTGCGTGGTACAATTAATAGGAGATTAGGATAAGGCACCTATTATACTGTACATGATACATTACAACACTACAGCAGTTCAGGGCCAGAGCTGGATTTGGTTTTTCTACGACTAATTACTGCACTTCAAGACTTGTATGTTTTCACAGGGGGGTGTAAGAGCTTGTTCTCAGCAGCTGCTAGAACAAAGCTGGATTGGCGCTGAATAACATTAAGCCTTTCACGTCGAACATTTTTGGATACAGCAGGGGTTTTCAACAGTGGTCAGTGGTCTGAGAGGATTCAGGTGGTCCCCAGCTAAATGATGGACAGTTGTTGACAATATAGCTGTCTGTAACTCTTGAGAGCGTTAAAATTTCACGGGTCCATTCGGCAAGAGTTAATTATATTGAACGTCTGAATTACTTCATTTTCAAGAATCTACACATTTAGACGTTGTTATTTTGACCGTGTTGTCAGTTTATTTCTCCTAAATTGTGCTTTGGGGTCAGAGAGATTAAATTCAACATCAAAGGTAGTCCTCTGTGGCTAAAATGAATGAATAAATGGTCGGCCCTCGCATGAAGAATGCTGCTATACAGTAAAGCAACAGCAGATTGGAATATTTGAAGTTTTTTCAGAAAACTTAGGTTAGGCCTACATTAAGCCTCGCGAAACATAAGGGATTCTCACATTCTGTATGCTGTTTACCTTAAAAAACGTGAGCTGCGAGTTCCTGCTGCTGTTTTTTTTTTGCTTTTGTTTCTCAAAGCCTAAATTAGGTATTGATTTCAAATGAACCATATAATGTTTTAAACCCCTAAACCATAAACCTTGTAAACCAGTGGTTTTCAACCATTTTGATGCCTGCCAGGGCCCACTATTTATTTAGCATTTGAGCCACAGACCACCATTTGAGGAGGTCTAGAATCTCAGTCCAATACTAAAGCCTGTCAACAAACCAACAATTCTCCTACATCTTCTTTCTAATTGTGCATAGATTCTTGAAATTAAATTAAAATGTGTGACATTTATTTAAATGTTAAACCAAATTTACAGATTTAAGGGTCCATTTGGTTTAATTTTACACAGTCAAATACTGTATCTAAGGGTCCATATGCTAATACCTGTACCTCTATGCATATACTAAGTGTTGGGAATATTACTTTACCTTGTTAATATATTACTTATTAATTATTACCTTCATTTTAAAGCAATATATTATATTACAATATTACTGTCTGAGCAAGTGTAATATATTAATATTACTATTACATATTACTTTGAAAAAACTTTTTACAAAATATATAATTAAATATTTAGTGTCACTATTAATCAAATATTGCATAGGCCAGTGGCATACCTACAATAAAGCAAGTGCACTTGGCTATCTGGCCAAATCCATATGAATTCAACTTGAAAAAATGTCACTGCTGAATGAATAATTTGATGACAAATGATAGAAAATAAGTAATTATTTAACTTCTGCAGTTGTCAAGATAATTTCACAAGAACATTTTCAACAAGACAGATTTACAGAAAGTAATATTGAAAGTAATGCAGTAATGCAGAAAGAAAAGTATAATATATTAGATTGTTTTGGTTCAGTAATATATTTATATTACAAGTTACTGCATTTTGGTAATATATTATGTAATATATTAAGTTACGTAGTGCACATGTCCCAATACCTGTACCTCTATGCATATACTAACTCCAGTAGTCCATGGTTGAAAACCACTGTTATAAACTGTTAGTGCACAAGCACACAGACATATGCACTGACATGTGTCACAGAAGCCTCATTTTCTACATTTCACCATGAGCTCATAGCAGTTGCACCCTCTGTTGCTGTTGCACCAGTGCAGTTTGCATGGCCGCAGGTTGTCTTTATTCTAATGCGGGTATTTTAGTAGCTCCTAACTTATCTTTTTTTCACACAACACATTTTAATAGTATACTGCAGGGGTTTTCAACCTTTTTCATCCCAGGGCCCACCATTTATTCAGAATTTGAGCCACGGACCACCATTTGAAGACATTTTAGCCCCACAGATCCCCCCAAACTAAAGATTTCCGTTGCTTTTGTCCATGACCAATAATCTTCTAGTTGTGTAGATTAGGACTAATTCACATGACAAATGGCCTATTTTAACTCTTGAGAGTGTAAAAATGAAACCAAATGGACCCGCCAGGGTCCATTTGGTTTCATTTTTACGGTCTCAAGAGTTACATCTGGTTAAACAACTTAGCTGGGGACCACCTGGAACCCTCTCAAGGACCACTGGTGGTCCCCGGACCACTGGAGCAGACATTACTTGTAATCTATTCCTCCTCCTCTCCTCTCCTCCCTTTTGAGTGATCTCCAATCACTCCGGTCTAAACTCTTGTCGCACAGGTGCCGGCTGACGTTTTAAAAATCATGTAGTGGTCCAATTATCTTGTAGTATGTGGCTTGATGTGATGTATTAAAAAATAAGTTTGGAGTTACAGAAATACCCGCATTAGAATAAAGACAACCTGCGGCCATGTTAACTGCACTGGCGCAACAGCAACAGAGGTTGCAACTGCAGCTGACCTCATGGTGAAATGTAGAAAATGGGGCATCTGTGACAAAAATCAAGGACATTATGAATCATGTCACAGGAATCAAGGTAGATTGATGCCCAATGTGTTTTGGTGTGGAATTCTCCTTTTAAGGGAGGTTGGAGGTTTGAATATTCCTTAATTATGGATTACTGTACATACTGGATGGAGGTTTGAAAATTCACCTTCTAACCGAGATCAGTCTCAGCATCGTCCCGGCTGGTGGTGACAGAGCCGTTGCCTAGTAACCTGGATCGTTGTTAAAAGCTGCACATGGGGCTCAAACAAGCACTATATATACAGAGTATTATATGGGGTCCGTATTTTACAGACTTGGCAAATGACGTCCCCTAGCTTGGACCCCTGGATATGAAATTTATGAAAATGTGTTATCTGCAATAGTCCTTGCATCGTCTCTCTCTCTCTCCCAGCTAAGGAGTTACCCAGCCTGAAAAAAATGTTGTATTTATTCATCAGGATGGGATAGAAGAGTTATTCCAGTAATTAGTAACCTACTGCAGTGGTTTTCAACCAGTGCTCCGGGGACCACCAGAGGTCCTTGAGAGAGTTCCAGGTGGTCCCCAACTAAATAATGGACAGTTGATTAACCAGATGTAACTCTTTGAGAGCGTAAACATGAAACCAAATGGACCCGCAAGGGTCCATGCATCATGTGAATTAGCCCCAAGTCTACACAACTTGAGAATGTAGAAGATTAATGGCCATTTTGACCTGTATGTTCTATATCTGACTGTTTTGTTTCCCAAATCCATCCAGTAATTGTGGACAAAACAAATCTTTAGTTTTAAGGGTCTGTGAGGCTAAAATGTCATCAAATGGTGGCCCCATGGCTCAAATTCTGAATAAACGGTGGGCCCTGAAAAGCCACTGACTTACTGTACCAGGCACACCTACTCTTGATCAAACATGGAAAAACAAAAGACCTTGTTAGTGTTTCAGTAAATACACAGTAAAATAAGTAATTTGCAAAGTGGAAGAAGGCTGCCTGCCTCTCCAGTTTTTCTTTCTTTTTTTTTATTGAGTATTATGGTCATACATTATGTAGCAAGCCTGAGGTAGAGGATCTAAGGCGAAACAACGGGGACTGTGCCATGGTGGGCCGGCCCACACCCACTGAGAGATTTATAAACAAGTAGGAGGACTAAAATCAATTGTGGTAAACACAGGGAGCCAGTGTTTACTGGATTGGAGCAATGCTGTTTTCTCTCTCTCTCTTTTTTTCTGTTTTGTTTTAGCAGTTTAGCAGCAGAGTTCTTTCTGTCTAAGCTGCAACCTTTACAGCAGACATTTTAGCTGTAAAAGGACTGTAAAAAGAACATGTTGTAGAACAAGTTACAGCAGTGCAAACCTACTGGAGAGAGAAGTACCGTAATTTCTGGACTATAAGCCGCACCTGAATATAAGCCGCACCAGCTAAAGTTGGGGCAAAATACTGATTTTTCCTTGTATAAGCCGCACCAGACAATAAGCTTCATGTTAGAGCAGTGGTTTTCAACCTTTTTGATACCAAGCCCCACTATTTATTCAGCATTTGACAACATTTTCACCCCGCAGAACCCAAAACTAAAGATTTCTTTTCATTTTGTCCACAATTCCAGGATGGATTTTTGCAAACACAACATGCAAAACATAGATATCAAAATGACCATGACTTATGACTTCTTAATTAAGTGGTGCTAATTTAGATGGTGAATATCATAACTCTTGAGAGTGTAAAGATGAAACCAAATGGACCCGCAAGGGTCCATTTGGTTTCAAAATGGGTGGAATTCCCCTTTAAGAGCCCCCGCCACCCCCCCCCAACCACACACACACTTCTAAAAGTACCACTACAACACTGCTGCTATGTAAATATTTTAAATATTTATCCAATGTGCTTTACGTAGTGCATTGTCTGGCAGACCCACAAGCATCACTGGATTACTTGATGTACCTTGTGAGCTTCCCTCCTTACTCATGAATCAAAAAAGCGATCGATAGAAATAATCGCTAACAAAATGATCAGCATGTTGCCACCTAACTTGATGAGGATTCAACCCGAGGACTAAAAATAACAATGTGTGTTTGTGTGTTTTAATCAAGGAGGTCACGTTGTCAAGTGTTTTATGGAGCTCATTCCATTTAGCTCTGGGGCCAACTAATACCATCTCTGTCTTATCCTCATTTAATTTAATAACATTATCACTCGTCCATGTATTGATTAGAGACAGACAGGCGGAGACGGGGAGCTTAAGTCAAGCACAACCAAGACAGATGCCTTATTAATCCTTTCTGTACGGTAGATTATGCTTAGGTTATACTTGGTATTGAAAAATAGAGTGGCACGCTATGAGCTTGTAGATCTGCTATTTTTGAAAAATGTGGCACAATTTTTTAAATATATTTTTTTTGGGGGGGGGATCCCTAGAACAACATGTTTTCAGATGGGGGGGGGGGGGGTCCTGAGCCAAATACCGGTAATAGATAATTCTGGAGGTCCGGCATGAAATATGCTGAGCATCACTGACACAGAAACATATTTTTTTTCTCCAGAAGAACTGGAATCTCGTGTCAGAAACTAGAATGTAACATCACAAACTAGAATCTAGTGTTGGATACTAGAATCTAGCATCAGAAAGTAGAATCTAGTGTCAGAAATTAGAATCTTGATGCAGGACAAAATTGATTAACATCAGTGCTATAGTCTCACATCAGCAAGCACCTTACTGAGAGCTATGCTTCTCTGCTACAGTTCCCTCTGAGACCTAATGAAATGTTTTTCTCATTTAGAAAGTTTTTCTTTTTTTTTGTTTTTACTTTGTCGAAATGTCTGACTCTTTTTGAGCATCATCCTGCTTAGGGAAGGGGAGAATTAATTGCTTATATGGGTAAACTCCATAATTGAATTTAGAATTCTTTTGAGGTTTCACATACCGGTATGGTAGACGGTAGTGGTTAGAGATGATGATGCCCGCCGGGAATCTGTGATCTGTGCATAAGATGCACACAGATCACAAGATAAGATCGTCTGAAGACGATCACAGACAGACTGACTCATTGATACAGAGATCTAAAGGGGACACACACAGAAACACACTTCGACCGTCGACGGGCACCTCCCATTCACAGCTTTAAAGGCATACTAGGTGACTTTTTCATTAAAGCAAATCTTAAATTTGATATCCATTATGACTGGCATATTTGTCACATAAGCCAACACACACAGACATCTGATTGGTCCTCGATTACAAGAACCAATCGGAATGCGACCTAAAGTGCAGGGGATGCTGGGAAATGTAGGGCTCGATCTAAAAACTGCAGTACCAGCAGTGACCACCAGTCAAAGTTACCTAGTACACCTTTAATGTTTAACGCCATTGAATAAATGTTTTTGTCCCTTATGCAAACATTACCACCTGTTGCTTATAATATAATATATAACATAAGTTTTTTATTGTAAGATGATAATAGCGCCCCTCCCTTCACATTTTTACCGTATATGCAATTAATCAGAGTATTGAGCCATTAATCAGGTTCTTGAGCAGTAGGGGTTTAGCCATCTCCAGGATGTCCAGCTCGGGGTCCAGGGACCTGCCCAGGCCCTCCAGCACCATGACGGCCAACACCACCGACGCAAAGTTACTCTCCAGCTTCACCTTGTGGGTGATGAGGAGGCCGAAGACTCTGGTGAGCAGATCGGCCACCTGGAGCTTCCCCAGCGAGACGCTGCCCTTGAGGGCGTGGTCCACCAGCTGGGCCATCTCCCTCTTGAACCGGGACACGTCCCGACACTCGTTGGCCCTGGCGTGGTGCAGGAAGAGCTCCGCCACCCGTTCGCCCTGCCGCAACACCACCGCCGTGACGACGGCCTTGAGGTTGGCCAGGTCTCTCTCACTGAGCTGGGCCACCATGCCCGCGTCCAGCAGGACCAGCTGTAGAGGCTCCGGCTGCGGTGTGAAGCTCCCCACCACCGTGGCCCAAAGGTGGGTCAGCATCGTCTTGCCCCACGTCTCCCCTGGAGTGCAAGCGCTGCCACTGGACGACGTTCCCCCCGCCTCGGGAAGAACGTCCCCTCGTTGTTGGACTAGGATGTTTCCGGGGTGAAGGTCCCCGTGGACAAAGTTGTCCACGAACACCATCTTTAGCAAGGTTTGCACTCCTATCTTGGCTAACCTCTGCCCCACATCCCGGGGAACCCCGGAGCGCAGGTAGTTGGTTATGGGCTCGCTGTCTTCGAAGGTTTCCACTAGGATGGAGTTGGTGACAAAGGGTAGCAACGGAGTGGGGAACTTCACGCAATCCATGTTCTTGAAATTCTCTCGGAAGCGCTCGATGTTCCTCGCCTCGAAGCGGAGGTCGATCTGCCTGGTCATGACCTTTCCGAACTCTTCAACGATCTCCGGCAGACTGAGCCATTTGAGTCCAGGCAGATGGTGGAGCAACTGGCTGCCCGCTCTCATCAACAGGAAGTCCATCTCCACCTGCATCTTAATGCCCGGGTGGAGCACCTTGATGGCCACGGGTATCCAATGCTCCACGTTTGCGTTGCTTCCGCAGGGTTGACTCCCCGGGGGATCCTCGCGTCCCTTTTTACTCCAGAGGTCGCAGATTAATCTGGGCACTCCTCGGAGGAAACCAGGGATCTCCCAGGCCTCCTCCGATGGATCCTTTTTTCCCTCAACCTCCTTCACGGTCGACTGGAACGTGCGATCCACCACGCCGTCCACCCTGGCCGAGCCTCGGTACACCTGCGCCACGCAGCCGCAGCCCACCGGCTCCGTGCCGTCGAACGCCAGCAGCTTCCTCCAGCCGTCGCCAAACGCCTGCCAGAGATGGCGCTCGGTGTGGTGCCAGGGGTGGGGCCGCACCTCGGCGTGGAGCCTGGCGAAGCGGTCGCAGAAGTCCCGGGAGAAGATGTCTCGTCGGGTGCTGGCCCACTGGCCCAGTTTGATGAAGGTAACTCCGGAGGACTCCGTCAGCCAAAGCAGGACGTCCAGCCAGCGGGACGCCCAGCGCGAGGAGACCCAGGTCAGGGGGTAGAGGAGGAGGAGGGGGCCGAATCGGAGAAGCAGCACCAGCGCCCGGAGGCTGAGGCGCAGGGCGAATACGAGTTTATCAACCTGCACCCAGGCTACAGCTTTCTCCCTTGTGGTCTGTAGTGTGCTAGGAGCTCCCTGGCACATGACCATGCAGGGAGAAATGCTCATTGCACCCCAGAGAAACGGTGTCATTTTAGGGATCCGTGTTAGAATGTAGCCATGTTGGGACAGAAGTGTTCTTGGACTGTGGAGTGGTGTGAATCCTGTGAACGCTCTTGCTTTCTGAACAGTGGATCTTGGACTGAAGATGGATCTGCCGCCAAAGGTGAACATTTTGAAGTAACTGTAGTAACCGAAGTTGATCCTCATCGTGGTATTGGTGAACTGCTAAGTTGTGTATTAAACACGGTGACAGCCAAGCTAGCGGGATTGTGTGAAATGTACACATATAGAATGTTTCATAAGGTAACAGCGTACTAATACTGTCACTGTGACAAATAGTTACAAGAGTTGTTGATGTTTTCAGTGTAAAAGTGTGGATGACAACAGTACCAGAACATGACATAATTTCAGAACTTGGCAGCCAAGTCTATGACATCAGGATTCAGGTATAATGACATCAGGCATTGCCATTCTTGGGCAACAGGGGTGAATACGTCCTGGAATCCTGGCGTTCGTATAGTAAGTAGTAGGAGTGCCGCAAGTTAAACAATCGGTGAATGGTGTTTGGTGTTAAGTGTTCGGGTGTCGGGCGACCCCTGGGATACTCCGATTGGCCGGTTTAGGTGATAGCGTAATGATAACATGAGTAAGGGACGTCTATAGCTAATGCTCATGCTCACGTACAAGTAGGCCACAACCTACTTGTGCACAACACACAAGTTTGATCAGTTTACTGATCTAGTTGCTATCAAGTTCTAAAATAAAGCATTTCAAGCATGGAAAACCTAATGTTTTGTCGACAGAGTTCCTCCAGACCATGAATAACGGGATCTACAAGGTCTGACGTCTACCTCTCCACACCGTCACCCTGTCACGTTGCCTTGCTCAGAGGCACATTCAGCTTCTCCATACTGTAATATTACCATAACACTATGTCCTTCCATAATACATGACCTATTCATGTATGTGTCATAGGAGTTAAATGTTGAGAATGCTTCAGAGCTTATTTACATGGTGGTCCTTTGAGTGCAAATGCGTGTGTTTGGGGGAGGGGTTGGACGACATACAGAAAGAAATGATCAATAATACATACAGTATATATTCATGCAATTCCAATGTGCTAGACAAGGGGACAATGGCACAGAAAATGTCTACACGCAATCTGTGCAGATACTGTACAGGGGGAATGGTATGATGTAACAAGCATCAAATGATGTTATCAGTGGAGAGAGTATTGAGTTTTGTGGAGTCATGAATGTACTACAAAGGGGGCAATTAGGGGGTGCGTGTTGAAAACCAGGGCATTTTACTGTCTTGGTGTCTTGACCATTCTGCCCTCCAATCCTCTGTGCAAACATGCACAGAGGATTGCACTGCTGTCTCCCACTGGAAGTGGCTACAGACATTGAGGTGTAGAATCCGAGATACTGCCATTTGAATGCATGGGATAGGATGTGTGCGGACGGCCTTTTATTTCAAAATGGCCATGCCCATTTTGTCCCAAAAAATGAAATGCAACAAAATGCGATCTGCAAACGATAAGGATCAAACAATGGATTAAAGGATGGGATCAATTGATGTTCTTGTTCCATGAGTTCGGAGTAGGGAACGGCAAGTAGCAGCGGTTTAAGTATTGAGGTAACATCATAGACAATAAAGAGTAATGTTTGCTTTGAGGCGTAAAAACATTGTCAGTCTTCGGGGGGTGTGGGGTGGCAGAGTTTTGTTCTTGCAAACTTTGCACCGTGCTGGACATTAGCAACAAACAGTTAAAGGAGTGCTTCGCCGGTACGGAATGCCTTTAAATGCAGTACAACGGCCTCGAAATATGTGAAAAAAATAGATATATGTAAAAAAAACAAAAAAAAAAAAACACCTGCGTCCATTTTAGGGCAGTGACGTAGGTGACAAATGTTCTGGAACCCCCTCCTCTGGTGTTCCACTACACGTTGAGACACGGACACAGAGGCAGGGATGCACGATAGTATAACCATACAGACGAGGTTTAATTTCGGCGAAGTATCCCTTTAAGCAGACAGACAGGGGCGGAGACATAATGAATCCCTGTTTTCAGCTGATCCGGCCTGGCAGAGATAGAATGCCTTAATGCGTAACAAAGGACGCTGTAAAAAAGAATCCCCATCAAATGGAATGAAATTATGCCAAATAGGCCACTCAATTACTGCCATGCAGGTTAATATATACACAGTATACTGTAAGTACTTCACTGTCTGTATATGTGCTGACGCATAATTCTGTGCAGCATGCACTTTGATAGCTGTGTGTGTGTGTGTGTGTGTGTGTGTGTGTGTGTGTGTGTGTGTGTGTGTGTGTGTGTGTGTGTGTGTGTGTGTGTGTGTGTGTGTGTGTGTGTGTGTGTGTGTGTGTGTGCACTGTGTGTGCGTGCGTGCCAACAGCACAGATCCTGTACAGAGATACGCCATTAGCAGAGAGTTTTGATAAGGCAGATGAGAGGGTCAGCCATTATTCATCCGCTTCTCTTTGCGGGTGTCGCTCCATATTAGCCGCGGCGGCGCTGTGCTTATATAATTGTGCTGGGAAGAGAGAGAGTGTTTTCTGGCATGGCCCGTGTTTGTGGGCCGCGCTGATTAACACTGTCAAATGGCAGCACATGGCAGTGCCAGTATGCTCGTAAGTAAGTCCAGAGAGGGAAAAAACGGTCTTTATGCTGGTCTCCCGGCAACACAGCTCCCCCCCTCACCCACTCCCTCTCTATTCTCCGTTGAGCGCTTTCGGCCGCTTACAGTCATCGTATGCATGGATTAACTCTCAGCAAGCGTTGGGGGCACAAAGCATGCTGGCGGCAATCTTCTCACTTTGGACGCTAGCATGTTTTTCTGCTGGCGAGGAGATTTGCTCTCCTCAACAGGCCAGTTAAAACATTTAGATGAGTAACACAGAAGACATGCTTTATGACTAGCAAGACACCCGTTATACTGGCACTCATGCACTCCTTTGGCTTATTCAAACAGATGCTTTATACGAGGGGACCGGAGACCAGAGCTAACAATCCGGGGACGCTTTAAGATGCGCTTCTTCACATTATATCTGCGTGTTTGTTGTGCATCTTAAATGAGACTCTAAGTGGAGACTTTCGCCGGGGAGAATCACACGGCACAAATTGGCACAACACTCGCGACTGCCTAAAGATAGCTCCTCTCTCTCTCGCGCTCTCTCTCTCTCTCTCTCGGAGGTGCATTTCACTGCTCTCTCTGGGGGAAGTGCCAGTTTTTTTTCTTGCCGTACACTTCTTGTTTCGGCGGTTTGTCAAACTCTCAGTTCTCAAAGTCGGTGCCAGACGGAGGACTTTTTAAAGCTTTTTGTCTTGGTGACCACGGGGGACACTTGCTCGCCTTGGCAGGGGCTGCACACAGATCTGCATCTTCGCATCTTCTGTACTTGGCAGCAGTTACACGGAAAGATGTATTCGGAATACGAATATGGCAATATAAATATTCTCTCAAAGTATATTTTTAATAGTTTTTCTGCCGTCCACGCGCTGCTCGTGGACATCCCGTTAGATTACCCCCGCCGGTCACGACGACCGCTCGTATCACGACGAGATGTAGATTTCATTCTTTAATCCAACTATTAGTCCGTGCGCATCGTCTGATGATCATCCCGTTGCTGACTTTCATTTGGGACAGAATTTGGGACAACTTTTTTTTTTTCCGTCCCATTGACATGCATTCAACCCAATGCATTCAAACGGCTCTCCTCCGGTTTGCCCCCTCAATGTCGCTGGCGCATGGGTTAAGCAGCCAGGGCTACACAGCTCTTCCTGACTTGTGAACCGGATGTTTTTGGGTACATCGCCAGATGATCGATTAGGCAAGACAACAGACACAGCATAACAGAAACAGCACATCCTGTTTAGGAGATCTGAGCTTCAAAATAAGGGCTTTTTTACCGATCGAACTGGTTTGAGCCACGGCATTGGAGAGGAAACAAAGAAGATCCGATCGCGGTCAATGAGTTAATATGTTGATGTTCATTAAAGCTAAAGGTCTGACTCAGAGAGTTTTCTGTTTTCAATGATGAAACAGTGTTGGTTAGTTAGTCGCATAATGTTTCAAGTAAAGGTGTCGGCGTTAACGCGTTAATCTCGCGATAACTCAGCCGTGCGTTAACGGCGTCAAAAAAATTAACGTGAGATTAACGCACTGACGATGGCTGTCCTCGGGTACAAACCGGTTCGTACAACAAAGGCGCACCAAAGGCTCCGATGCGTGCTCCAATCCAAAAACTTGAGATTACAAATGTGCCATCCTTACTCAGTTTTCAAGCGATTGTTTTAATTCCAACTTGTCAATACAGTGCATAATTTATATATTTTATATTTTCATTGGATATAGGTATAGGCCATGTTTTTTCATCAAACAATATGAAGATAGATGTTCTTTTTATGCAGCTTAGAGACACGTGCGCTGGCAGTCAATCATGCCAGTGTGAATCTGGGCCAGATCTTTTAAGCAACGCTGCCTATAATATTAAATGAAAAAGTCAATAACTTTGCCTGCTATGTTGTATGTTAATGTTCAGCGACTCCCCCCCCCTGCGCACAATAAAATAAGCATTTCTAGCAAAGTATTTGTCTCTGCTTACATTTGATAAGAGTGTTAAAGTCAGAGTGTTTAAGTCAGATTTAGAACAAATGAAAATATGCGATTAATTTGCGATTAATCGAAAATTAACTATGGGCCATCATGCGATTAATCGCGATTAAATATTTTAATCGTCTGACAGCTCTAGTTTCAAGTCATTTTTAATTATAAGCACTTTTGATTTGAAATATCTTTGAAATTTGGGTTGTTTTGCATGCCATCATGTTTGGTGGGGGCAGTCAAGGCATTTATAGGCGGGCATTGCCCCCCCATGCCCATGCCTAGATCCGCCCCTGACTCTCCCTCTCTCCTTCTGTTGTTCTCTGCATTAGGAATCAGCATGCTGATTCCTCCTGAGGCCATCCCCAGAGGGAAGATCTACGAGATTTACCTCACCGCACAGCGCAAGGAAGATTTAAGGTGGGTCTCTTTAACAGCCACTAACTGGCAGTCTTCCCTGGAAGCTGCCAGCCAGTGTTGCCAACTGCCAAAATCCAAAATGCACTAGTGGCACTTCCAAAATGCACTAGAATGTATGCGCTAGAGCAGTGGGTTTTCAACCATTTTCATACCTGGGCCCACTATTTATTCTGCATTTTAGCCACGGAGGACCACCATTTGATGTTGAGTTTAGTCTCTCAGGCTAATTTAGGAGAAATAACTGGTAAAACGTTGGTCAAAATAGCATTTCTTCAACATTTTCTAAATGTGTAGATTCTTGAAAATTAGGTAATTAAGATGTTTAAATATAATTTAACTCTTGAGAGTGTTAAAATGAAACCAAATGGACCCGTAAGGGTCCATTTGGTTTCATTTTAACTCACCAGCAAAAAAGCACTAGATTTTCCTCCAGGAGTTTTTCACTAAGTTTGGCGCTAGGGGGGGTCTAGAAAAAAGCTAAATATAGTGACAAATGCACCAAGTTGGCAACACTGAAGCTGCCAGCCGTTGTTGTGATGCTCTTGCTAGTACATTAGGAAAGTGTGTGTGCACGTGTGCGTGTGAGAGTGCGTGTGCACACGTGCATGCAGCCAGGGGGTAATGTAAATAAATAACATAGCCTTTTTATGTGTTGTTGTTTTTTTTTCATACCAGGATGTGCACTATTTAAATTAAATGAATTGTTTTGGGTAAACCGCTCTTTATCTGTGCACACTTCCTTTTCCTGCATCAGCATTCCAGCATTAGAGCCGCGATAGCTTGTTGTCGTTCTGTTTTATCATCACCACTTGGTTGAAGTCAGCTCAGCAGGCCTTTATTTTTTATTTCCCCTCATTTATTAATTATGTCATTCTTCCAGCACATTACTATCTATAGGGGTGCAACTCATAGAGCTATACTGTATATTACGCTATATGAACTAGAGAGAGACGCCCCCAGCTCTTCATTTTAATACAAGTTGCTCAGTTTGAAGCATCCAGAGTAATGGTTATTACACACCGGCGGAAAAGCGAAACGACTCGAAAAAGCGAACAAAAAAAGGCGAAATATTTGCCGGCGAATTTAGTCGCGGCCTCCTGTACACACCAAAAAGCGAAGCGTATAAAACGATTAAATTCGCCTTTCCTCTCCCCCTCCCCTCCTTCTACTACCCTCCTCCCTGCTGTGTTGTCATTTTAGCCTATATATTTTAACCATGGAAGGACGCACGCAGGAACCGATCGAAATGTTGGTCATAAAAGTTTTTTTGCATCATCAGTCATGACCGGAGATGCACACGATCAAGTTAATTAATTAATTAATCCGACGGCAAAAAGGCTGAAATACAAGTTGATCATCTTACTCAACCAAATTAAAAATGCCATCATCTATCTGATCCCTAGGACTACTCACTTGGTAAAGTTCCACAACTTCTCGTGGTTTCATTTCAATGACAGGCATATCCATTTGGGGATCCGTGGCCCGCAAGATGAGAACGTTTTGGGAAGTTACGAGCGGGTTATATTAAGCATGAGCGTGCGTGTCGCTCCAGACCCCTTGCCCTAGAGAAAGCTGTGGCCTATAGTTCTATATTATGCACAAACTGTCTACCAAACTGCCTACGTTAGTATGAGATATTAAGGCAGATTCATTGTTTGCAGATCGTATAGCTCACAGCAGCCTCAACAAGAGGCGGTATGTTAAGTTTGGCCATGGATTGATGCGCAATACAATAATCGCATCACATAATAGGCTAAGATTTTTTCCACCTGTAGCCTACCGTTGTGTTTGCAGGGGACAGCGCTAAACGTTTTACTTTCCTGTAAATTTGCAGTAGGCCTAGTTGAGAGAAATTCACATAGGCAGTTCCAAAAACCAGAGCTATAGGTTGTGACATTGATAACTTTCCCTTCCAATGCGTGATGCCCTGGATATGCCCTGGCGCAACATGGAACAGTGAACACTGTGGTTCAATAACGAGGGCGCGCACGCACTCACGCACGCGCGCGCACACACACACACACACACACACACACACACACACACACACACACACAGAGAAAGAGAAAGATGCGCTGCAGTTTATGGTTTCAACACGGCAGCGCAGTTTAGGCTGCATTCTGATTGGTCAGCGGGTATTAGTCGCCTGCGACTAGCTGAAAAATTCGACACCAAAGCGAAAAAACAAAAAGCGAAAATAGTCGCATTTTCGCTATTTCGCTAATTCGCTGTGGTGTGTAAGCTTACATTGACTCCAATATGTTTTAAAAAAAAGCGAAATATTCGCGTGAAAAAAATCGTTTCGCTTTTTCGCCGGTGTGTAATAACCATAACGCTCTACTTGTACATTTGCTCAATGTGGGCACACAAAACTGTCCAAAATCAAGAATTTCTAACCTCCATGATCCCTCGAAGGCCCAAATATATTTATTGCAGTAATTTTACTTTTATTAGGGATAAAGGCTAAAGGTCAAAGGTTAAGTCAAGATTTTCATTTTAATTGGGTTAATTGCAGCTTTACACAGTGCATTACAGGGTTCAATGTCTTGTCCAAGGACAACAACATGAGACAGCAGGAGCACAACAAAAACACTCAACTGATTGACTATTGCTCAAACCCAGGGATATGGGTTTTCACTAAACATGTGTTGCACAATAAAAAAATATAATACAATATAATTGCAGCTAATATTGCACAACCCAAGTGTTTTGCTCATGCATGTACGGTACAGTACTTGGTCCACCTGTAGTATTATCATGGGTAGTTTCGACATTCACAGCTGCTCTAAGGACCTGGTGCTACTGTCCTTTATTTTCGTGGCGATAATTCTATGGATTACTGATACGACCCTGGGGTCTTGTTGTATTATAATGTCTATAGGTTTGCGTTCTGTAGCCCTCTTTGGCTTTGTGTGTGCTTCTCGTGTGGAGTGCATTGTGTGGCACGCTGGGCACTATCTACGCTTTAGAGATTTTACAGTCCCCAGACTGCAAAACAACCCTGTTCAGTCCTTACTAGTGTCTTGACTTGTTCGCTATTATTTTCAGGAAAAAAAAAAAAAAAAAGATTTAAACGAATAAAGCAGTTATAGAAGTATGCAAAGTGCACCCGATTCTATCTTTTAAACAGAACCTTTAACGGCTTTGCGAACGCAAAGGGAGAAATAAAATGTTTCCGCAAAGTATACATTTTCGGGAGCACCCTGCCGCGATTGGTTGAAAAATGGCGACTTCCGGGGGAAGATAACAACCATAAGTTCCGCCTTTTGATAGTCTACCTAGGGTACGTTGTCCACAGGCTTTCATTTTGCAGTACAGATGTAAGACTGGAGACCGAGGCTAGTGGTGTGGAAGGTGCTGGAGGAAGGGAGTGAATGAGTTGAGTGGATGATTGGTGACACCCATGGAGATGATTGGTTGCAGTTTACCATGGAAACTGGCTAGTGGTGACCAGCTGCTGTGTTCTCCTCACTTCTCTCTCCCAAAGTGATTGCTAACCAGCAAAGTCCATGTTTGTTCAGAATTTGATCTCCCTACAGCCTGGGTTTCGTAGGGGTGACTGTCATTTATTTTGGTGTCACTTTTTCTCATGTTTTGTTGGGTATGTGTAATTTTGGTGATATTGTTTAGTTTTTTTGTTTGTTTTTCTTTCATGCCAACTAACCCGGCCTGAAGAAAATAATATAACCCCATGGCTGACTATGTGGTTGCTGCTGGCAGTCCTTTGGGGGTTAAGAGAGATGGGTTCCGTAGTTTTGTGTTGTGCCTCGGTTCCCCTAGGCTGGGGCCGTTTTCCCATTAATCTAGTATCGAACATAGCAGATGTGCAATCTTACCTAACTGTGATTTGGTGCTCTGTCGGCTTGTAGCGGGTGACTGTGGATCATCGTTCCATGTTCTGCGTGGATTGGCAGTTCGAATCCCTTCTCCTGTCTACATGTCGAAGTGTCCTTGGCCTAGACACTGTACCTGGGTTTCTGCTTCCATTGCTGTATGAAAGTGTGTGAATGTAAGGCGCCTTGGATAAAGGCGCTATATAGATTGGTCATTTTCAGCATTTGAATTACCCTATTGGCCTGAGTATAAAACTATTTCATATTTCACATTATTTTTCCACAAATGAGTCTTGAAAAATGGGGTTCATCTTCTAACCAGATTCACCTTAACACTCCCAGTGCCAACACTTTTTGATATTTTTTTTAGGTAGCTAGTGCCAGCGATCTTCATCTAAAAGTCCCATTGCCCATGCCTAGATCCAGCCCTGGATCCTTGACATATAAAGGTATGAAGAATAAAAAAAAAAGCCCCCCTCCGGCTCCCACCTGTACCTCCATTAACCATTCCTTCAACCTCCTGGCTCTCTCTTGCCCCCTCTTTATTATGCCTCTGACTCTGTTCTGCCCCTGCTGCAGGTTACCCTTGGCGGGTTGCCAGACGCTGCTGAGCCCCGTGGTGAGCTGTGGTCCTCCCGGGGTGGTCCTGACCCGACCCGTCATCATCAGCATGGACCACTGCTGTGACGCCTGTCCTGAGAACTGGGCCGTCCGGCTCAAGAAGCAGAGCTACGAGGGGGCGTGGGAGGTGAGTGGACCCCCCCAACCTGTTATTGACCGTTTAGTGGTAAAATAAATAATGGTAATTAACGATTGGATTGAACATGATGTTCATCATGATCATTAATATAAATAAGATTTATGCCCTCTTTGGCTTCATAAATAAACAATTCCACAGAGCAGATGAGACAAATAATTAGAAGGGATGTTTCGAAAAATTCTGTGTCATTTCATTGTCTACTCAGGGTTTTGTATACACCCTGGACAGTTTTGCTCGATTCAGTATTTAGATGTTTGATATTCAGAGAGAGAGAGAGAGAGAGAGAGGGAGAGGGAGAGGGAGAGGGAGAGGGAGAGGGAGAGAGAGAGAGAGAGAGAGAGAGAGAGAGAGAGAGAGAGAGAGAGAGAGAGAGAGAGAGAGATATGAGGGTGATATCATTGGACTCGGTTTTAAGTCCCTGACTTTCATTGGAGTGACTTAGACCTGCCATCGATCTCACATATTTTCTGCTATAACTTTTGAACCATTAGCACGTTTGCTAGCATGAACATGTTGCATGTTAGCATTAGCATGTTGTTTCACTCACATGAGGTAAGCGCTTGCTGACCTTCCAAACAGAGAAGCCGTTTTAGCATAATTATTCATAAAACTCCAGAAACCACTGAATATTCATCAATGTTCTTTGGTGAAATTGTTGTCAAGAGACCCCGAAACACACATGAACAAAAGGGTGTTTTTTTATATATACAGTATAACAATCCCTTTAACCATGTTCTATTTATGTGAAAACACTCATTGTCCTTACTTCTGGTGACTGATATTGTCCTTCTCATGCGTGAAGGGGGTGATTGTTGTTCCACAATTAAAAATATAATTTATTTTTAATATATTCAAGAAACTGAAAGGAACAAGGATCCATGGATCCTAAGATAATTATGGATGCAAGAGTTTCTGCCCAATTGCATAAGTGACATTGCACTTGTCTTTCAGCCCAGAACTTCAGATTCACCCCACTGCCTTTTGCAAAGGGTTAGGGGCTGAACTTTCAGGACTTTTTTGCTTGAAACTCCGGCATAAAAAAAGAAAGCAAAGCCGTGCAGAACACAGCCAGCGGACGTGCTTTGGATGGAAGCGGTGATTGTAGCCCATGCAGCTCACGTCAAAACTCTGAAGGGCTTTTATGAGACCGGCAGTATGGTTTGTTCCTGTTGGGATGGAACAAAAGGCTCGCACGCACTGCCCGCCTGCTCTCCGGCTGAGTTGCTAGGCAACGCCTTTTATTTTTCTCTAGAAAATCGGGGCGCATTTTGTTGGTTCTCCGGGCAAATTACTGTTCTTCCCTCCCTCCCTGCCGCTCTCCCCTGAGTGCTCCCTGACCCATCTGTGAACGTTGCTTCCAATTAACGGACTTCTGCCAGTTTTGCCGTTCGTCTCTCTTATGAAAATAATATACATTAAACAAGGTTTTGCAGAATTGCATGGCAGTTGTTTCCAGTCGGAGATTGGTTAGGAGAACCATGCATTATTATGTTCTCTGGTTTGTTTATGGACAGTAGTTTGTACTGTACTTTTCATGTATACCACTTACATTATTATACATTAAAATTAAGACAAAGTTTATACTTACCAGTATTAGGCTAGTACTACGTAGTAATTTTAGCAATAGTAGTAGTAGTATAATTTTACTCTAACTTAGTTACTGTATGCACATTTTGATGTCCAACCCCTTGCAACTTCATATAACTTGTATTAAGTAATAAAACTACTATATAATACTTCTTTCACCACTGAGACAAGACAATTTAAGGCAAAAACAAGATAAGAACGACGATAAAAGTTATCGAAGCAACGTCGCGAGAACTACAATACTAAAAACTACCACGTTGTATATAAATACTTCTTCCACCACTGTGTGCACACATGTGGGTAGGTACGCCCTGACGTGCACACTCACTCACACACACACAAACGACAAACGCACACATGCAGAGCACAGCTAAACACCCCCTGTCCCTGCAATCAGGAGAGATGGGAAAGGGCTCTGGGAGTGAGAGTAGGTCCTCTTTCATGTTCGATATTGTGCATAAATAATTCAGCCCGGCCTCGTGTGGTGGTGGTGGTGGTGGTGGTAGGGTGTCTGTGGGATGGATTGGCCCTGTCTGAGGCAGAGGACAGGTTAGGCCGGCACTTTTAATCATCTGCTGGCCCAAATATAGCCCAGCGGCCACCACAGGACCGGACAGGGCCCCGTTGGACAGATGAGCACCGGTGGAAGGAAGCAGTGCTCAGCAATCCTTCACAGAAGTTAGAGTACCAACGCCCCAATGTGGAAATAACTATTCATACTTTGCTAAATTTGCAAATGTCTTGGCATCAGAGTATAGTTTGTAATAGCCTGTACGTCGGCACCATATTTACAGTAGTTAAAGGTAATATAGCAAACTTTAGTGTGTACAGTGTGTATATGGGCGGCAGTGGCTCAGGGTTAGAGTCACCGGATCGATCCCGGGCTCCTGCAGAGTTACTGTCGAAGTGTCCTTGAGCAAGACACTGAACCCCTAATTGCTCCTGATGTGCTAGTAGGTTGCATGGTTGCATGGTTTCCACTGCCATCAGTGGCTGAGTGTGTGTGTGAATGGGTGAATGTGCTGCACAAGCTATGTAAAGCACCTTGCATGAAGGCGCTATATAAATGCACCATTTACAAACACAGGTTTTGTAAAATGGTAAATGGTAGATTTGATTCTAACTCCACCTCACCCCCACTTTATTGGCTCATTATGAAACTGCTGGAGACTGCTGCGCTGTGATTGGCTAACTTCTCCCGTTCGCTCCTCTATATAGACCCTCCAGAAAAACGCGGGGAAATATCCTTGATTATGCGGGCTAAAATCGTGATTGTTGCGGGCAAAAATCCTTGATTATGCGATGGAATATGCGGGGGTTTTAGGTGCAATTATGCGGTGAAAATGCGGGAATTTGCAAAAGTTGCGGAACAAATGTGAAGTATGCGGGAAAATGCAAATTATGCGGGAAAATGCGAAATATGCGGGGACATTTTCAAAAATGCATTTTGATTAAAATCAAGGCATTTGGTTCTTAATGTGCTGTCCTTGAGGGGGTTCCAGGGGGTCCTTAGCAAAATCTATAAATATAAAAATATATTTAAACTTAGGGATATTTTCAAATAGGCCTAGGCATTTGCCTAGGCCTATTTTTGTGTGAGCTTGTACAGTAGATGCCATGGGCTATTTTCAAGCCCATCTACAAGCTCACACAAAAATATATTTCAGATGGGCATCCACACAGACAAATATATATAGCTGGTTAACCAGATGTAACTCTTTGAGAGCGTAAAAATGAAACCAAATGGACCCTTGCGGGTCCATTTAGTTTCATTTTTACACAAGAGTTAAAATATTCATCATGTGGATTAGCCCAACTTAGTCTACACAACTAGAGAATGTAGAAAATTAATGGTCATTTTGATCTGTATGTTCCAGTCGAGCATCTAGCTCATTCTAGTGCATTTTGGAAGTGCCACTAGTGCATTTTGGATCTTGTCCAGGCCACTAGGTGGCGCAGGCCACCGGGAAAACTCCCTGTACTCCAGATGGCCAATCCGCCCCTGGAAATAGGCTACGATGAGAACATTGAACCAGCTGTAAACTTTAGGCTATAACGACTGCCCGTTCAACGGAGCTTTTTCATGCTTTAAGAATAGGCTACACTGATTAGCATTGCCATCACCTGGGGTGAGTCTTGGAGCTTTCCGAAGGTAATATAAACTGCGTATGGATGAATTCCACAATACAGAGACGCAAAAACAGCTAACGAGCCGATGCGATATCAGGATGTGTTGAAGCAGGTAGCGCGCGCACACACACACACACACACACACACACACACACACACACACACACACACACACACACACACACACACACACACACACACACACGTGCGCGCTGCATAATGCTTTGCGAGGCCGAGAGAGAGAGAGAGAGAGAGAGAGAGAGAGAGAGAGAGAGAGAGAGAGAGAGAGAGAGAGAGAGAGAGAGAGGCGCGCCGCGGGCGCTCATCACCACGCGCTTCTGTGTGAAAGTGAAGAAATGAGTGAGGTTGTAACTTTATAAACTTTATGCGAAAATATGCGAGGATTATGAAATCATGCGATGCCGACATAATGCGCATATTTTGCGCGGAAATAGGCAAAATATGTAAATATGCGTGAATTGCGCGCCCTTTTAGAAATAAATTGATGGTCGCATAATGCGCGCCTTTTGCTTGATTATGCAATGGATTCTGCGATCGCATAATCGCGTTTTTCTGGAGGGCCTATCTATACACCAGAATGTATCCCTATTTCCCTGATTGTTTAGTTCATTGTAAACAAACCAGATGCCCACACAAATGCAGTCTGACCACGTGACCCTAAGGGATATTTTGTATGGCCTTCTACTTAAACAGATCCCGTGCCGTTATACCATAGGCTGTTATACCTACTGTTGTCTAGGCACTGCTTTGAAGGGAGTCACTTACAGTAACAGTTTTCGTGCCTTTGCAGTAGAGCTACGTCACTCTTATCATTATCAAATAATAGTTATGAGCGATGCCACTTAGGTTGATCTACGTCACGCTACATTTCTCAAGATTGCCGGTCCCAATGATAACGGCAGCGAGCAGCGATCGCATCGTCCCATCAGAACGGACCAAAATAAGGGACGGACCAACCCGGAACCGGAAGTGTGTCGCCAACTAACTTGTCCGACAGGAAACATGGACCCAAATATGAAATATGACTTTTAGATGAAAATCGCTAGCACTAGCTAGCTAAAAAAATATGGAAAAGTGCTGGCACTGAAAGTGATTAAAGTATGTAGGGTCAACTCAACTACCTGGAAATGAAGAAGACAATTGCGTGGAGGGCCCTGATCCTTATGGCCAGTGTGTGGAACTCCAACCTCCCCCGTTAACCAAACTCAGCTTCTTCTACACAACGGTAGTGTCTCTTTGACTTTGCAGCAGTGAATTCTGGACCCTGAAGCCAAAACCTGCAGAAATCTGCTACCCCAGAATGCTGAATGCATGCAGTACTGAACATCAAGAGTAAGAGCACACATGTTGCCAACCACAAATCTGGACCACAGAATGCCAGCAGTAGACTATGAGACTAGCATGGCAGTGCCAAAGACTCCAAGGAGCTGCCAGCCAGTAAACTGGTGCTGTTGGAACACAGGCAGTGGTCACGAGGATGTCCCTCATTAACATAAGTGGATGTACTCAAGAAGGATGCACTAGTCGATGAATGGAGAACCGGGATGAGTGGAAGTGGCGTTGAAGGGCTCATCTGAAGACCAGCTAGAGCAGGGGTCAGCAACCTGCGGCTCCTGAGTCACATGCGGCTCTAGAACACAGCCCTAGTGGCTCCCTGGATGTAGCATTATTACATACACACTGGGGTGATCCGCCAACATAATATAAACATTTCAGTCACTGACAGCATCCAACACACGATGCGCTCTGACAGTTACATCGCCAGTTAACGTAGCGCTTGTTGACCATGCCACAAAATCCCAGCACTTATCAGAGATCGAGCTTCAATCTGAACCACCCATTTTCAACAGTTTACTATATCATTACTTCATTAGTATATCTTTGAGATGTTGTGTGGACATGATAAAACTGATGTGTTTTCCTAGAAACGGAGGTCTGAAAAAAAATACATTGTCATGGTGAAACACAGCTTGATGCGTTTTCATCATTTTGTTTTTTTCTGAGAGTGTACAAATGTGAACCAAATGGACCCTGGCGGGTCCATTTGGTTCCATTTGTACACTCTCAGAAAAAAAAAACAATGAAAATGCATGGAATTCCCTGTTAAGGGCTTATTATGCTTACATTTTTTGCGGCTCCAGACAGATTTTGAATTTAATTTTTGGTCGAAAATGGCTCTTTCAACATCTTGGGTTGCCGACCCCTGATCTAGAGGGAGAACACTAACCCTGTCAATGACCTTAACCCTAACCGAAAGCAAAGCCACATTGTCGGATTAATGCACCTAGGAGCAGATGTCATAGGAGACTTGAGAAGTCTCCTTTAAAGGCAATGGCTGTAAACATTCATAATTGTTTGGGTGAACTTGAACTGAACTGAAGTAGTAATATAATCATAGTAATATAATCATATGTACAAAAGTGTGAAAACTAAAGTTTTCAAATAATTGTAGTTACAGTACATGTTTGCCTTGGAGATGTGGTGGATTATACGTTGTAGTATAAAGAATTGAAAACATTGGAAATACTCCAATAAAATTGAAATACAAAGAAACAAACTCTAAATTGTACTTAACCTACAGGACTTTACTTTCCACCACTGGAAATGAGCCAAAACACACACACAATCACGTGGAAGAGGCAGAGAGAAAATGGAGAATTTAGTAGATTTTTGGCGAAACACAATGATGATGATGTGGTATAGTACGGGAGGATATTGGAAATGAGAGAGTGGTTCTGATAAGGAAAGGAAGATGTAAAGATAGAGAAAGGAGGAGAGGAGAGGAGAAGAGAGGATGGATCTGGGGTGTGTGGATATTGAGCGTTGGGAGTAATTGAGCCACATCACGCTGCTGCTGCCACCGAAATATTAAGAAGATGAAAAAGTGACACTGGGCTTGCGGTTGCATAGGAAATGAACAGTGTCGATACTAATTCCCTGGAAGTGAATTGTGTCTGTGTGGAATCGATGGCCTTGGGGAGGAGAGGGGAGGCGGGAGGGAGGGAGGGATGCTGACGGAAGTGATGCTCGCCTCGCCTCGCTGGGGTGTGCTGCTTGGCAGGAGGCAGCGCTCTCTCTCTCTCTCTCTTTCTCTCTCTCTCTCTCTCTCTCTTCAGTGCGATTAGATAATAGGAAGAGTCAGTTAGCTGCCATGATGGCGTTTTAGAAGAAAATGTTGTCACCCAGGGTCCCCAATTTATCCCCATCAAATTAGACTGGCGGAGCGTCGTCAACAGTGATCTGATAAAGTCGTCTCTCTGGCTGTCTGACGCTGAAGCGATGCTGAGTCAGTCTGCTTCTCCAGGCTGATGCATGGACAGGGCTGACACGGATGCTGCGCCCGCTGTTCCGTTTTTTTTTTTTTTTTTTTTCCAAGACAACAATGCGAGATGCGCGTGGCAGCTATATACGCATGCCATGATCTAATCCATCTTTCATCTCTTGTTGGCCAATTAAAGAGCTCGAGCTCCGCTACTGTAGTTTGCACTGCATGCAAAATAGAACTAAATCAGCTATTTTCTATAAACTGGGTGCCCGCGGGGCCCACTCCTCCTCCTCCTCCTCCTCCTCATCCTACATCGAGACATTTATGGCGCGCCTTAGCTTTTATTAAAACTACTTTGCCATATTTTACTCTCTTGGAAAACAGTTTAACATAGTTCAACTAACCGTTCTACATTGTTGTTCCAGACCATCTAATTTGTGTCTGTCTCTGTCAATTTATCTTAACGTACAGTATAATGCAGTGGTTTTGAACCATTGGTCCGGGGCCCACCAGTGGTCCTTAAGAGGGTTCCAGGTGGTCCCCAGCTAAATGATCGAAAGTTGATCGATCAGATTTAACTCTTGGAGAGCGTAAAAATGAAACCAAATGGACCCTTGTGGGTCCATTTGGTTTCATGTTTACGCTCTCAAGAGTTAAAATATTCATCTGAATTAGCCCAAGTCTACCAAATTAGAGAATGAAGAATGGTCTTCTTGAACTATTGTTTGTCTGTCCGAAATCCAACCTGGTATTGTGGGCAAAAAAAATCTTTAGTTTCATGGTCTATTGGGCTAAAATGTCATCAGATGGTGGTCCGTGGCTCAAATTCGGAATAAATAATGGACCCTGGCATCAACATGGTTGAAAGCCACTGATATAATGTACCTGTAGCTTTAGTCTGCATACACAGACACGCATACCTGTACATACTGTTTAGTAAACACGCACACACATGTACACACCCAAACGCACGCGCACACACTCATCTCTCTCTCTCTCTCTCTCTCTCTCTCTCTCTCTCTCTCTCTCTCTCTCTCTCTCTCTCTCTCTCTCTCTCTCTCTCTCTCTCTCTCTCTCTCTTTCTCTCTCTCTCTCTCTCTTGTTTCGTTTTTACCTGTACTTATTAGCTCATAAAGTGTAATTTCTCCTCCGGTCAAACAGGGATTCTCTGTTGGAAGAGAGTATCTGGTCTCTGATGTGGGTATAAGACAATATAAAACGCGATAGATGTCAGCTTTAAGAGCCCAAGTGATTTGATATACAAAGCTTAAAGTCTCTCTCTCTCTCTCTCTCTCTCTCTCTCTCTCTCTCTCTCTCTCTCTCTCTCTCTCTCTCTCTCTCTCTCTCTCTCTCTCTCTCCTTAACAAATTCAGCAGGCTAACGGTATCTCCCCACATTCAATATTTACTGAATTACCATTCCTCTTTATTTCTCTGTAGGACTCATCCTTTCTTGCCAGGAATCTATTGGAGTCTGCTTTCATGTCAATGAAGGACCTCGTTCATGCATTATTTAGCCGATTGATGTGCTGTTGTGTTGTGTGAGCTCGCAAACCGGCTATTCTTTGCTACGTCTTTCTTCTGTTTTTTTCCCCTCCTTTTCCTATTTAAAATATACTGTGAGTTGAAAGAGTTTTTAATTCTTTATCAGGACCTCCTCAAAAGTAAAGTATAAAATAGACCCCAGAGCCAGCTTAATAGAACAGTTGGGTGGCTAGTGTACCATGAGCCCTGAACTCAGTGTTGTAGTGGTACTTTTAGAAGTGGGGGGACGCCTCTTAAAGGGGGATTCCACCCATTTTATTTATTTATTTATTTTTTTTAAAGGAAACTCATTAACATGGTGAAACACATCATGGTGAAATACATCAAGATGTATTTCACCATGCTGATGATTTTTTCAGACCTCCATTTCTAGGAAACACATAATGGGGGGGAACTTTTTTTTACCTACCATGTCCACACAACATCTCTAAGGTATATTAATGACATAGTAAAATATTGAAAATGAGTGGAATCCCCCTTTAAGACACATGCATGCACACTTGCATTTGCGTGTACCTGCGCAAGACACACTGACCCGCTATTAAAACAAGTATAGCATATTGAGAAAAAATGTTTACAATACCTAGTTGTATCCATACCTAGTTGTATCCATAGTAAGTAAGTGACAAGACAAAAAACATAGGCCTACTTTTGCCCCAAAAATATTTTAGATGTGAGAAGTGGGGGGGGGACGCCATCCACCCGTGTCCCCCCTCCACTACACCCCTGCCTAAACTTCTTGATAACATTTTGCACAGTGAATGGTCTTGTAGCACTTGGATGGTCTTGGATGCACTTGTAGCCTTGAGATTGTCTATGCTTTCCTACAATCCTCTCTCTGAGCTCCTCAGACAATTCTCTGCTTTTCTTTCTTTTGTCCATGCTCAGTATGGGTCACCCAGTGACCCACAACAGCAGAATGAGGCGTTGGCTCCATTTAAACTGGTTGGATTACTGATTGTTAGATTGCTGTACGTATAAACTCACCACCTAAACTCACCACAGATGAGTTCAAGGTGACTGACCTGCTTGAAATGAATTTATTCTAAAAGGGTTTAAATCTGTAATGTATTATATAAAATTTAACATCAAGTTCTCAGAAGTCTAGGTAGAAGAGTTACCATTGGACTGGCCCTATGGAGTGAACAAAGTTTGCCGAACTGTTTATACGCTTAAGGTGTTGGCATATCACCTATTTTGTTATAGGCCCCAGGGTGGGTGCCCATGGACAGTTTATAATGTTTCCTGAAATGTACAGCACACGGAATGCTCAACCC
The DNA here is from genome assembly GCA_039105355.1 of Benthosema pterotum. NCBI lineage: Eukaryota > Metazoa > Chordata > Actinopteri > Myctophiformes > Myctophidae > Benthosema > Benthosema pterotum. The sequence continues at coordinate 35,038,980 of CM076984.1, forward strand.
AAACATGTTGTCTCTTTGCAAGGCGATCATGTAATGGCGTCTTGCGAGAAATCCCCTTAGACACCCACTTTCCCTCAGAACGTGAAAGGCTGACACTACCACTACTGTCCATAGTTGGTATGTGTCACTGTAACTTGTTCCACTTGAGTGATAAATGTAGGTAAACATATTATTTAAAAAACAAATTACAGCAAATAATCACTTTTTATGGGTGTCACACAACCACTTCCTTAGACAGCTTTGCCAGTCACTGGTTCCCTGGGTATCTGTGTGCACAAAATTCTCAGCAGAAGAAGTCACTGTTTTTTGTTAAATTAGACCAGGGCTTTTCAGCAGGTGGTCCGGAGGATTCCAAGTGGTCCCCAGGCTAAATGATGGAAAGTTGGTTAACCAGGTGTAACTCTTTAAGAGCGTAAACATGAAACCAACTGGACCCTTGCGGGTCCATTCGGTTTACACTCTAAAGAGTTAAAAATATTCACCAGCTGAATTAGCCCCAAGTCTACAAACTACAGAATGCGGACGATTAAGTCATTTTGGTAATTTTGCTTAGCCTGTTTTGTTTCCCAAATCGAGCGTGGAATTGTGGACAAAACCAAAATAAATCTTTAGTTTTGGGTCTGTGGGGCTAAAATGTCCGCCCAAATGCTGAATAAATAGTGGGCCCTGGTATCAAAAAGGAGTGAAAACCCCTGGATTAGACAATGTTATTACTAACAGTGAAAATCCACCTGTCCTCTCCTCTCTTCCAGGACGTGTTGCTCATGGGCGAGGAGCTGGCGTCGGAGCCGTACTACTGCCAGCTGGAGGCGGAGACGTGCCGGGTGTTCACGGAGCAGCTGGGCCGCTTCGGCCTGATCGGAGAGTCGCTCCACATGGGCGCGGCCAAGCGCCTGCGCCTGGTGCTGTTCTCGGACGCGTACTGCTCCACGCTGGAGTACAACATCAGGGTCTACTGCATGGACGACACGCAGGACGTCTTCAAGGTCAGTCAGTGGTTCGATTCCGCCGTCGTTGTTGTTGCTTCATGGGGTGAACAGAGCCTGCGAGAATGCCAGTTCTTAACAGTATGTGAATGAGGAGAGACTATTCTGCTCTTTCAGGTCGTAAATATAATTATATCGTTTGCAAATCATAAAACAAACTGTAAGAAAATAACCTGTGACATGTTTTCTTTCGTTTGGCTGCATTTGTCTGGAAACAGTCATTAATACACAATGGTTGTTCACACGTTGTCTGTCCACTGGATTCCATTAGATCCATCACTGTGGTAATGTGTTTGGCCAACCATGCCCTCCCCACTAGCGCGAGCATGCGCGAGACGCCGTGGAGGCTGCCGTTAGACTGGCTTAATGAATTGAACGGGAGTGTCAGTACACTGTCTCTAGAGTGCTCTAGGGGTGAAAACACCCAAATGCTCATCCCCTGGTTCACGGAAATACTTTCTAAAAGCTGTTAGTCGCTATACTTAATTGTTATTGGCTGGTCACCGTCATGTGACAGTTGGAAAAACCCACCGATAACCCACTCTTGCCGCGTCACGTTTGGTAGTATCACTGCGCCACCCGGAACCGTCTTTGTTGTTGTTATGGAATCTTGCCGCAGGTGTTTTGTTTCTACAGCAGCAGGTTAGCCGGGAACTACTTTCTTGCAGCTGGTGGAAACTACTTCTTTAGCTGGGTAACTTACAGATGTCATTGTGCTACTGTTGATTATTTTGAGTGGTACTTTTGTTGTTGTTGTCGCAATTGTAACAATTTTAGAAAAACAAGCCACGAGAGGGAGCAGGTTACCGGTGGATTTTATCCCTCCGCCTTCGGCATGGGATCTGCCTACACCTCCCTGGGATAAAATCCATCGGTAACCTGCTCCCTCTGATGGCTCCTTGCTTTATTCTTCACGGAGAATAACATGGGGTTCTCTTAAAACTGTCTCATATGAGCATTGTTGGTCCAAAAATAAACCAACTGTCTCTGCATTATTGTTGAGGACGTGCCTCTGTACTGTTTACGACAGTCAGTAGGTCAGTCATATTATGATACAGACTGTTCCTAGCTAAAATGTAACTAAATCAGCAGCATGTTTCTCTAACATGGATTTGAGTGAAACGGCTGGGGTGCTTTTTTTGGTTTGTATATTAACACAGTTCGTAAATGAGGTGATCTAAAATAGCCATGTGGCAATGCAAATAAAAAGTATATGAACCTGTGGACTTATCACCCTCTACCGATATTGACGTCAGATTTCAATGCTTTATTGGGATTGCATTCTGCAAAACCCTTTTTCCAGCACTTTGCCATAGTGCAATGAACACAATGAAGTATTGTAGTGCAGGACATAGCAATAACTACCGATGCGGTGAAAGCTGCATGAAAACGACAGACCGACAAATGTTCTAGACTTTTCGTATAGTTTTTGTGGAGTCACTTTATGTCGATCCCCTTCCCCCTCATTCGCTCATTCTAGCACACGATTGGATACCTAAAATGTTCATGTCCTCAAGTATGTAGGTGGTGTGTAGTATGGGGATATTTCATTAATTTCTTTTGATCAACATTAATCAAATGGAGATTAGACGACTACATTCACCCATCTCATTGTTCAACAGCGGTCACAGTTGTCGGTTGGAAACCTCATACTGTATGTCTGAAAATGTTACTTTTTCACAATTCAAATTATAGATTCAAAAATAGCTAAATTAAGTACCTGCTGCTCTTGCTGCCTTTGTGTGAGGCTGTAATATGAAGAGCAGATCAACACCAATCAAACAGGGATTAGAGGTTCCAGGCCCTACAGCATCCATATTTCCTGATGTGTTCTTTTTTTCCCCCTCCCCGTGCGGACGGCGTATAATCAAGTGCTTATGCCCCGTCTCCCCCTCCCCCTGAGGACTGCCTCTGAGTAGCCTGTTAAGATTTCATTTGCATGGTTAATTAGCAAATTAAAAGGAGAGTCTCTCCCCGCAACCCCAGTGCTCTCAACCTCTCTCTCTGTCTCTCTCTCTCCATCCCTCTTTCTCTTTCTCTCTCTTGTGAGTGGACAAACCCAACCACAGTACTCGAGTAAAACTATTCTAGACCAATTTTTTTTTTAACATCATGATGTTAATAATTTGCTAAACCGCGTGTTTCGTCCCGTAATGTTTGCCCCACTTGTCCCACACATGTAATACTTACTCCAATGAACAGCTTGGATCTGGTCACCCTCTGTGTGAGGGCTCAGTGGCGTTTCTAAGGAATTTGGAGCCCCAGGCAAGATTTTCCCAGGAGCCCCCTGGGACTCCTGGGAAAATCTCCTGTGACGTCATACCTATGACAGGCACAGTAAAATGGCAGGGATAAAAATATGAACTATTTTTAAACTAAAGAACATATTATATGTGTTTTAAATAAAAATGGCAAAAACACCCCTGTGAGGGTTGGTAGCACAGTTAGTACAGTAGTCTCTGAAATGAGCACTCCTACATAGTGTACACTACAGTATATGGAGTTGTGGATGAGAGCTCCCTACATTGTGTCTCTCCTCTCTCTGTAGGGATTTGCACAGCACACAGACATCAAAGGGGGCTTCAGCCCCTGCCCTTTTACCAACTGTCCTTTCCAGACCACAAATGCAGCACTTAATATGATGAAAGAAATGCAAATGCCACTCCTTTCTGTGCCAGAAAAATACAGGAGAATTGCTTTCCCCCTCCCTGAACTTGAACACAGTATTTTGTGTTGAACAAACTTGTTTATAATTCCATGTCATAACGCCGCGCCTCTACTAGCTAAAGGCCTGCTGGGTTTGCCCCCCCCCCCACCCCCCAAAAAAAGCTATTTTCGCTGTTTTTGTCCCAGCGGCGGACACGGGCGGCATCATCATCATGAAGCCGCACCCATACCATTGTTAGTTACAGGACTTACAGTATATTTATTAGGCAAGTAAAGCATCAGTAATAACATCAGTTGTTGTTGAAGTTGCAACAGACATGCAGCATGCATAAAGCTAAAGGTCTGACTCAGAGAGTTTTCTGTTTTCAATGATGAAATGCTGTTTAGTGGTTTAGTGGTGCCACAGCTGTAGTTAGTTAGTAGCAGTAGTAGTGCTTGAAATCATTTTAAATGTTTAATTTGAAATATCTTGGGTTGTTTATCATGCCATCGTGTTTTTGCCAGGGCACTCTGGGCATTTAGGGGGGCATTGCCCCCCCATGCCCATGCCTAGAGCCGCCCCTGGTGTGTGTGTTGTTATAAATCACTTGGTGGTAATAATGGGCCTGTCTGTGTGTATTCAGATCATGAGTTGACCTAGTGGCGTTGTGCTGCAGCACAGCACATGTTGGATGGGATGACCTTGTGTGTCCTCTAGTGGATGCAGGAAGGAAGGCTGCTGCTGCTGCTGCTGCACAAAGGATCTGTCTCTCTCTCACATGTACACACACACACACACACACACACACACACACACACACACACACACACACACACACACACACACACACACACACACACACACACACACACACACACACACACACGCACGCTTCTGTCTATCTGCATCTCTGTCTCTCTGTCTCTCTGTCTCTCCCTCTCTCTGTGCACATATATGTTTACTACACATACAGTATAATGTATGCCACATAATATGAAATTGCCCCCCTACATATATGAACCTGACATATACAGTATGTGGTTATATATGACACATATACTGTGTGTCCTATATCCACATATACTGTATGTACATTCTCTTCCTCTCTGTCACACACACACACACACACACACACACACACACACACACACACACACACACACACACACACACACACACACACACACACACACACACACACACACACACACACACTGTCTGTCTGTTGCTCTCTCTATCTCTCTCTCGTGCTCCCGCTCATGCTCTCTCTCTCTCTCTCTCTCTCTCTCTCTCTCTCTCTCTCTCTCTCTCTCTCTCTCTCTCTCTCTCTCTCTCTCTCTCTCTCTCTCTCTCTCTCTCTCTCTCTCTCTCTCTCTCTCTCTCTCTCTCTCTCTCTCTCTCTCTCCCTCTCTCTCTCCACCCTCCCTCTCTCTGGGGCCATGGAAAAAGGACACCTGAGCTTGTTGACTCCAGCACTTGTGCTGCTATGCTCTGCGGCTTCCTGGACTCGCTGAAGTGCATTGCGTTGCTCTCTCTCTCTCTCTCTCTCTCTCTCTCTCTCTCTCTCTCTCTCTCTCTCTCTCTCTCTCTCTCTCTCTCTCTCTCTCTCTCTCTCTCTCTCCCCCTCCTCCGGTCATCTCTCTCGTCTCGTGCAACCTGGTTCTGTGGTAAGCCACGGTGTCTCCTGGGACTTGTAGTTTTTTGTTCTGTTAGTTTTCCCTTTTTTTAAGGCTGTGATTTAGAACAGCGGCTGTTCCATGCTGTTTAGTAATCTGGCCTTCCCACTGCTCTGGGTGCCATTACGGAGGGAACAGTTCATTTAGCAGGTCCCATTAAGCACTTTGAGCGCAGATTAGACCTCCCCGGAGAGGTGCACCCTAATCACTAATCACTATCTTTAAGATGCGAACGTTTATGATTAGACTATGGCGATAGAGCAGCCATTAGTGCTAATTGTGATGCGGACCAGTGGTAGGCCAGTGATGGGGCTCTGCAGGAGCCTGTAGCCATCTATACCAGGGTCTGTCTGTCTGTCTGTCTGTCTGTCTGTCTGTCTGTCTGTCTGTCTGTCTGTCTGTCTGTCTGTCTGTCTGTCTGTCTGTCTGTCTGTCTGTCTGTCTGTCTGTCTGTCTGTCTGTCTGTCCGTGAGTGAGTCTGGAGCTATTGATGCCAGCCCCCCTCTATTTTAGTCAGATGGAATTTTGTCTAGGTGCAAGTGGCACCAGCTTCCATCAGCGTTGAATTGTAAATAACAGCCAATTGTACTATTTCCTACCATTTTGTGTTTCCTAGTAATGTAGATTTAAAAAAAAAACATTAACTCCTTGGTATTTTGCCATTGGTCCTTGGTATTTTGCCATTTTGCCAGCCTGTAGCGACCCCTTTTGGTCCAAAGTGCCATTTATATGCAGTAATTGATTGATGCAGTAATCGATATCAAAAACAAACAAAAAAAAAACACAAACGGCAGTTGTATACATTTTTTCACGCACATTTCAGAGATGTGTAACTAAAGGGTTAACCCCCCATCCCTGCCAATCACGTCATTTCTGGTCCAGGAAGTGTCACTTCCTGCCACAGACCAAAACAACCAGCTCTTCCACCATTACACACAGACAGGAGAGATGCTAGGATGATGCCAAAATGAATCTTATTGAAGTGAAAGTTAAGTGGCCACCGATTGCCACAATAGGCTCAGATATGGACCTAAATACACCCCCTGTCACCTAAATATGCACCCCTGCTCGTGCGGGTGGGGGGCAAGGATGCTAAGACCAAATCTGGTCAAGTTGTGTTTCACCATGTTAATGATTTTCCTCAGATCTAGTAAATTGTACTATTGACATAGTACAATGTTGAGAATGGTTGGAATTCCCTTTTAAGGGGTAAAATGGGTCTTGGGTGGCACAGTGGTAAGTGCTGTCGCCTCACAGCTAGAATGTCCTGAGTTTGATTCCCGCTTGGGGCGCTGCCGTGGGTGCTGGCGGCGTGTCTCCTCCTCCGCATCATAGTGCCCATACACAAGGCGGGGTTGGCGAAAGATCTTTTCTGTGTGGAGTTTGCATGTTCTCCCGGTGTCCCATAGGGTAGATACTAGGGTTTAATACCGGGATCCCGGTTTCCCGGGACGCCCGGGTACAACTGACTTCATTTCCCTCCCGGGAAATCCTCCGGGACCCGTCTTCCCGGAGGTTATCATTTCTTTCTCAATTTTTCCACACAAATCGTGTTTTTCCGATATCTGTGAGTGGTAAAATCAAATCTATAACCCTCGCATAAGTTCCAAACATCACTGATATGACTATGCAGCGAGGGGCTATGAACAGGAGCCCCGCGGGACACAATATTGGCGACACGTGGTCTAAATGCGAGCAGTCAGGACTCAGGACTATGGACCGCACGAAAGCCGCATCCTCCTTCATTCATTTAACCAGATGCAGAACAGCTTATACAGCCAACAGTAGCAAAAATATGAACGTCTGAAGAAAACTTTGGACTTCCCTATAGTATACTGCATGGACTTATTTTCCTCGCGACAGATTGTCCCTGTTCTACAACTTCTTTGTATATCCTACACTACATCACACGGCCACTCAGCAATGTGAAATAACTTACAACACAGGTAAAAAAAAAGAAAAAAAACACCACAGCGCTCTCTCTGTCTCTCCCCCCATGTCCACCGAGGCTATTGATATTACAATATTACAATATATACAAAATAAGTTATGTAAGAGCCATTTCCGTTCTATTCATTTTATTTCTATGTCTGATGACGTCACTAGTGGGCTCGGTCAAGGCCAGGGTCAAGATTGGCCACAGGTTATATCAGGAAGTGTCAACCAGTGTTCAGGTGTTGCTGAACTGGGAGGCACACAGTTTGTTGACTGTGCTACTGTGTTGAGAGAACAAAGAACTGTGTTTGTATCAAGGAGAAAAGGCTGTGCTGCTCTAGACTACGATGCGTACTGTGCCTTACCTGCTGACTGTGACGGTAAATAAATGAACTTCAGTTTAACCCAAGTCAACGTTTGGACCTCAGTTCTTTTTGTTTTATTAGTACACACGTCTAAACTAGTTCTCGTGGTTTCAGCAACCGGGTGGTGCTCAGTTTAGGATTGGCACTACATTTGGTCAACAAACTGCCTTGGTTCTGCTTGTGACTGGGAATCGAGCGGAATCGGCGAGGCTTGTTTGGAGGAGAACACACACAGGCAGCAGCACAGCGTGTGTGTGTGACGGCGGACGGTACGCGTCCATCCAGCGGCGGACGGGACGGGACCATCCAGGAGCGCGCCGACCCACGGCGGGTGGGACAGAACCATCCGGCGGCGCGCGGACACACGGCGGGCGGGACAGATTCATCCAGCGGCGGCGGAGCAACGGCGGACGGCGCGGCGGCGCGGTGGACCCGGCTACAGGGGTGCTTCAGGGACACCGGCAGACAGCGGCGGCCAGCCACGACTCCCGCAGCGGACCGCACCGGGCCGCGGAGTACGGCGATCGGGAGGATCGCATCATCAGAGGCGCTGTCGGCGTTCAGCAGCAGCAAGTATGGTAGGCTAAAGCGGCGCAGCGCCGTATTTAAAACAATGGCCATTTAGTTGAGTTGAGTATTAAGAAACGTGTGCACACAAACTGACAAATCCAATGCATTGGTGGTAAAAGGTTCAAAAAGTACTTGTTTGCAAAATCCTAAGTGAATAAGGTCCAACGACAGAGACGTTGTTTTTTTTTGTTTTCTTTATTTTATTAACTATGGATCCATCGGGGTTTGAGGAGGCGCTACCTAGCGCCAGTAAAGACAATGAAACTGAACTTGAGTCTTGTGAGGAGGCGGCCTTGGGAAGGGGACAACGGGTCGTCAAACTAACTCACAAGGCATTGGGTGAAAAGGTTGACAGATTGCAAATGGAGCGTAAACGCATGTTGAGCAAACTGACATCTTTGAAGGAACAAATTATTGCCTTGTTAAATGAAACACGTGAAAACGAGGCAAAAGGTGCATTTCAGGATTTTAAAGGGTTATATGATGAAACGAAAAAGGTGCATGATACTTTTTTGGGTTTGATTCCAGCCGATGAGGCAAAAAGGCAACAAACGTGGTATGACGCAAAAATGCTTAATTTTGATGATTTCATGGAAAAAATGGGTGAAAGGTTTCATGTTTCAGATGATGATGATGATGATAATGACAATGAAAATGGTATTCAAAATGTGACTGCTGAAAATAATGGTGTTGCCGCCGGCGACAATAAAGGTGATGAAATTATTGAGATTGAAACTGAGGGTTCTGTTTGTGAAACTGAGGGTTCTGTTTGTGAAGAGGTTTCTGTTGTCAATGTGGAACCCCATGACAGCATTTCAAATGTTGCATCTAATGTGTCAAAGGGTCATAAAAGTCATAAAAGCAATGCTTCAAAATCAAGCAAAAGGTCCTCAACCTCATCTGCGCGCATTAAAGCAGAGGCGGATAAAGCCGCACTTTTGGCTCGTGCTGAGGCACTAAAGGAGCTACACACTTTGGAGGAACAGGCTGCGGCCATAAGGAGGAAAAGGGAGCAAATGGAGCTTGAAGCTGAAATAGCAGCCACTACCGCCAGGATAACGGTCCTGCAGGAGGCTGGCAGTAGTGTCACTGGCAAAATGTCGGATGGAATGGAGTCCTATTTCAGGAAAGGCACCAAACCTAAAATCAGGGCCAGTATTGTCATGCAGCATGTTCCACAGCAATCATCACAACCTCAATCAATGGAAAACATCCATCCAACAATCATGTCTCAGCCAACTCAAACTATGGAAAACCCAATCATGTCTCAGTCTATGGAAAACCCAATCATGTCTCAGTCAATGGAAAACCCAATCATGTCTCAGCCAACTCTTAACTTCAAAAATGCATCTCTCATGGACCAGGTCAACCCTCACTATGGCAAACAAATAAAACGTTCAGTCCACAGAGAATCTTTGAATCCTGTCAAAACACAAACAAGGCAAAAATCACCCGAAACATCTCTGCCATCTCAATTTCAGCTATCAGGAGATCTGTACCACATATTACAAAGACAAAATGAAATAACTGCACTTCTGGTTCAATCTCAAAACTCTCACTTCTTGCCCCGCAGAGAAATTCCTCAGTTTGATGGTGACCCATTACAGTTTCAGTCTTTTATTAAAGCATTTCAGCACTGTGTGGAGGCTAAAACCACTGATTTTGGAGACTGTCTGTACTACCTCGAACAGTTCACCAGGGGGCAGCCGAGAGACCTAGTACGAAGTTGCTTGCATATGCCACCTGAGAGAGGCTATCCATATGCAAAAGAGCTCCTCAGAGAGCATTTTGGGCATCCGTTGAAAATAACAGCAGCATACATGGAAAGAATCAGGTCCTGGCCCAATGTAAAATCAGAGGATCTTAAAGGGCTAAAATCATATGCACTGTATCTGAGGGAGTGTGCAAATGCAATGGAAGAGTTACAATACTTGGAGGAGCTAAACATGCCTGCAAACATGAAGGCCCTCATGCAAAAGCTCCCATACAGACTTCGAGATCAGTGGAGAGGAAAAGCATGTGACATTGTGGACAAGATGCACAGAAGGCCTTGTTTTATTGACATTGTGAAGTTCCTCGAACATCAGGTCAGAGTGGCTTCTGATCCAGTCTTTGGTGACATCCAGGACCCTCCGGGGAGTAAAACAAACAAACCCCAACAGCAAACAAAGTCACATTTTAAGAACAGTTTTGCCACACATGTCGGGGTTGATGGTGCAGAACAGGACAATGGTTTAAACCTTTCCATATAAAAAAGGCCTTGTCCGATCAGTTCATCTTATGAGACAAAAATAATTGAAAGACTCTAAAATATGGCATATGCGTGAGGGTACAGTTTATCCTTTTGAATTTTGAGTTTGAAACGTGGAATATTGAATTGCCTAGATTATGCCTAAAAGGTTTTTTCTTGTACTTTTTTTCCTTTTTTGATTTTGACTATGGCTCTTGTATTTTGGTTCTGATTTATGGTGCTTATTTAATATTTGGGTTTGAATGGCTCTTTTGTTTTATATTTGGTTTTGAATTGCTCTGTCTTGCATGCCAGTAGCAATTAGGGGCTGGCGTGTAAGAGCCATTTCCGTTCTATTCATTTTATTTCTATGTCTGATGACGTCACTAGTGGGCTCGGTCAAGGCCAGGGTCAAGATTGGCCACAGGTTATATCAGGAAGTGTCAACCAGTGTTCAGGTGTTGCTGAACTGGGAGGCACACAGTTTGTTGACTGTGCTACTGTGTTGAGAGAACAAAGAACTGTGTTTGTATCAAGGAGAAAAGGCTGTGCTGCTCTAGACTACGATGCGTACTGTGCCTTACCTGCTGACTGTGACGGTAAATAAATGAACTTCAGTTTAACCCAAGTCAACGTTTGGACCTCAGTTCTTTTTGTTTTATTAGTACACACGTCTAAACTAGTTCTCGTGGTTTCAGCAACCGGGTGGTGCTCAGTTTAGGATTGGCACTACAAGTTATATAACTTGCATCCCGTAACTTGTTGTCATGTCAGACAGCGACTAAAACATGCGTAGTCAACAACGCTTCGTTGCATTGATGAGCTGGAAACGCAGCTGCAATCAATAGTATTAAATGCCCATACCAAATATTTGATCGTCAAGCCTCAATCATCGTATCTTACGCGATGTAGGCCTACAAGAGCACTTTTGAATCCTCATCCTCTTGATGTGCAGAGGTGATGTGCAGACAACCTTATTATGCGATATCCAAGACCACATTTGAGACGCGCTGTCAGCTTCGCTCTCTCTCTCTCTCTCTCTCTCTCTCTCACCGATGTCCTAACCTTCCAATAAGTAGCCTATTTTGCGTGCCGCATTGCTAATATTTGTGTAACCGGCTTAGGCTACATTTGTATTTGACATTGTTCATATTTTGTTAAAATTAAAGGTTTAAAACAATAAAATATCACTATTCAATTGAGAATATTAAGTGTCGACATATAATTGCATTTTTAGGGGGACTTTTTTTTACATGTCTTATCCTTCTATTTTTTTTACGGGAATTCCCGGGAGCCCGGGAAATTGTCGGCAAAATCCCGGGATTTGAAATGGGCCAAATTCGGGAAAAATATTAAACCCTAGTAGATACCCAGGGGAGGGGACAGGAATCAGGTTGGAATAACGTGTTCCTTTCACAAACCATGTCTAACCTGGGAAACTTTCCTCTGTCAGGTGGAAAGAAGGCAGCTTGGACTCCTCATGCATTGAAGGAAGCATGAGGCCAGTCCGCTGCCTCCCCAGGTTTGGCGGGGGGGTGTAGAGCCCAGGATCACATTAGGAATTAGGAGTCCAGGTTCGCATTAGGACTTAAGGAACCCAGGATTACATTAGGAGTTGGCACTGGGTGAATAAAAATGGGTTACAAAACCGTGGGGCATAATAATTTAGAGGGAAAAAAATGCTTCCATGTCATTTGGAATTGGAATTTATTAATGTTCTGCACTAGTGTCCATGAAGAAAAAAAACATGATGTGGAGATGATAAATCCACCAAATTAATAGGATCTCTGATGGAGGATTTAGTTGACACGATGAATTAAAATGAGACGGCCTGTCAAAGGCAGATTTGGGAGAGCTTTGTTGTTGCGAGTAAAGCACTTAAATGAGACTTGTGTGGTTGTTCTAGTCTCAGATCGGTTAAAGCACCGCTCCGACGGGCCGGGGACCATCTCTGGAGGGAGAGCTTACGTCACGGCTTAAATACTGGGTTGCTCAACCGTTTGGCACCAAATTTAGTTTGTTACACTGCCAGTAGGCAAACTTAGTACCTCTTTAGAAAAGAAAAATTGTGCCACGGTATGAACTGAGAAACCCTGTGCCCTTTCACCAGTGATGGGTGGTAACTTGTTACAAGTAGCTAAGCTACATAGCTTAACTACATTTTTTTTGCAAGAGTAACAAGTAGTGTAGCTTACTACATTTTCCCACCCACATTCTCGAATTCCTGCCATTTTCAATGGATAGAATTTATTTGTAGGCGACCTTTCATAACAACATGCAGCTCAAAGTGCTTTACAGACCAATGGATAAAAAATGGAAGAAAACTGAGATATATTTATATGTAGTGTTGTTTATATATTTATATGTAGTGTTGATGTAACAAGCTACTTTTGTCGTGTAGCTTGTAGTATGACTTGCTACAATTTTTCAATAGTAACAAGTAATATAGCTTACTGCATTTTCCCAGTAACTTGCCCATCAGTGCCTTTTGGTACCCTGTATGCACAGGGTATATTGGTATACTGTACATAGGGACAACACTGGGCCTTGGAGTGGTTACACCACTCAAAAACAAGCATGTGTAGCGTTTGCACAGCCCTTGGAGATTCACGATATAAGACATAAATTGTTTTCTGGTTGTTGATGCTGAATAAATGGTGGGCCTGGTGTCAAAAAGGTTTAAAACCCCTGGTCTAGTCCATGTTGGAGCCACACCACCACGTTCCTAATCGGGAACCGCAGATTCACCTCACGACACGTGATTCTACCCATGTAAGTTTCATCTCTGGCCTTTTGTAGAAGATCTCCTCCAGGCAGACTGACTGACTGACAGACAGACAGACAGACTGACTGACTACAGCACATTCCAGGAGAGATGTCAGCCCCACACTGCCCATGAAACGCACCACGCTGTACTTTTGATGTGCTGATGAAAGGTGGCCCCGACGGATGGCTGTTGGAAGGTGTTGTGTTGGTCGGGGCTGCCCGGTGGCTGCTGCTGCTCATCTCAGCGGCACGCAGGCGGGCAGGCGGGCAGACGGGCAGGCGGGGGCGAGCTGCCCCCGACACCATCAATGCCTGTCAGTTCTAGCCGCTTCCGTCAGCCCTGAATTGACAGGTACGCGCACCGCAGTGCTCACACAGACACACAGAGATGGGTGTGTTGCTATGCCTGTGAGAACTAATGGAAACGGCTGGAAAATAACTAAACACATTGTTTTAGTTTTAGTCCTGTTGGTCATCTGAGATCAGGGGTGGATCTAGGCATGGGCATGGGGGGGGAGGGGGCAATGCCCCCCTAAATACCCAGTCTGCCCCTCAAACACGATGCCATGCAAAACAACCCAAGATATTTTAAATTAAAGTGCTTATATTTAAAATGATTTGAAACACTATTACTGCTAACTAACTACAGCTGTGTCACCACTAAACCAACAGCATTTCATCATTGAAAACAGAAAACTCTCTGAGTCAGACCTTTACCTTGATGCTTTACTTGACTAATAAAAGTCCTATACCCGAAAATGGTATGGGTGCGACCCATCCGCCCCCATACCATTTTCTCTTGCCCCTCCAACATGTTCTCTTGACCCCCCAAATGGGACATTTTACATCCACCCCTGTCTGAGATTAGACTTAGCCTGATTATCAGACTCGAGGTCAGCTTCCCGAAGCTTGAGGCTGACATTGCCCCCTGTTTGAGCGATTTCAAGAGGGAGGGGATTCGAATTCCTCTCAACCAATCACATCATGCCTGCATCTGACATCAAACCAGGCGTTGTTATCATTCATGGATAATGGGCTAGCCAAACAAACGCAGCCAAAGAGCGCTACTAGCATGTGAACAAAAGCAGTAAAATATGTCGGATGATGATGTTTATACAACCCGACGCTTCTTTAAAGAAACTATTTATCATATGTTGGTTAAATGGACAGATTGTGGTGATTGCGATTAACCGCGTTTGCAGCTGCCATGTTTATTGTTTGCCGCTGTAACTGCTGCACTGTTGAGTGACGGAGCTGCTGGCCAATCAGCTGCGTCTGTTTGGATTTGTCGTTAGACTGACCCTGACTCTCATTGGATAAATGCATCTTTGTACCAAAGTAAATATTATGTTGACAATAGAAGGCCAGACCAGGAGACTGCACTCAGTGAGTGGGCTGCATCAATAGGTTTGGACCAGGGTACATTAGCCTTGGTCTAGTCTTAGTCAAGTAACATAACTATCAAAACTATTTCGTTTTTTTAGTCCTAGTCAGCAAAATTAAGATTGCCACAATGGAAACAAGGCCTCAGAACTTTCCGTGTTAACTTACCCTTGTAGCATCATTGTATTAAGCATACAGTACCACTGTACATTTTGCAAACAGTTAATAAAGTATTCAATCAATATTGTTCTAAAGTTATAATGTCAATCAATCAGTCAAACTCGGGGAATATAAAATACAAAGTTCAGAACTTTATATATAATGACATATAATGTTTCTGCCCGTGGGCGACAGCCGCTCTCACGCCAGCCAGGCTGCCATTAGCAAGATAAACTTAAGGAGATTTTAGTCTCGGGAATTGCTGAAACCATAATAATATGGCTAGTCCTTGTTCCATGTTTCATAATGTTTGGCGTGCGCAGCACTGCTTCACAGTACAGAAATATGCAATAATGCTGGATAAAGAGCCCACTCACTGTCACATCTATGTGCGGTTCACAGTTCACACCCGACTCGCTAGCGCCGTATTGAGTGAGAGGGCCATTGAAAGCACTGTTGGAATGACTTTGTGAGACGTGTCTGTAATGAATAATTACAGCCCCGGTAATTGAATTGTATCTTTTCTCTCTCTCTCTCTCTCTCTCTCTCTCTCTCTCTCTCTCTCTCTCTCTCTCTCTCTCTCTCTCTCTCTCTCTCTCTCTCTCTCTCTCTCTCTCTCTCTGTCCTTTGCTATATTATTTGGTGATTCGGGCCGAATATAAAACTGACGTTTTAATAGCCATAAAATTCACAAGACCTCATTTGGGCTCAAAGGGAGAGAAAGGGTTTCATTTACTATCCCCCCATTTGTTCTGCTAACATTATGTCTTCCACTGCAAAAGTCATGCTTTCATCAATATTCATCCGACGGGGGTAATTGTCTAAGCACTTTTTTGTGTTTCCTTTTTGTATGTGGCTAATGGCAGAAAAGTGTGTTTCCTATAACTGCGTCTAGGATGCTGCAAAACGATCTCTTAAATTAGTTTAATAGTGGCTGCCGAGTTCTTTTTGTTTGAACTGACCTTAAGCTATGATTCATCTTTTATGTGACCAGCCTCTTCCTACTGCAGTGTTTTACAATTATCTTCAGTACATCTGTGGCATCTGGGCCAGTCCACTCCATCCCTCATCTGGTAACAGAGTCATGACAGTGTACAGAACACAAACAATAAGCCCTCGGATCGCCCAATCAGTAGTTTCCTGGAAAAGCAGCCCTTTTTTTCCTCCACTAACCCTCTAGTCAAAGAAGAGGGAGCTTTTAGCTTTGGCAAAAGGCACAGCACCGTAATTGTTGACATTAACTTAAACAAGACAGTAAGCTTTATTACAACAACAACAAAAAAAACCCAGCTGAAAAATGCTTTCCACATTACATTTCAGTGTTTTCCCCAGCGTTTTTTTTTTTTCCTTCTCTCCGATGCTGTGATTTATCAAGCAGCTAGAATGTTGCATCTTCTCTCCCTAGCAAAAAACAGGGGTCCCATTTATAACCACGCAGACATGTGCCTTCTATTTGCTGTTATTAATCAGAGTTGACTATAGCCGGCACGGCCACTGGAGCTCAGACTGATAGACTCTCTGTCAGCGGAGGGAAAAGCCTGTCACGTCCTGCAGACAAATACACAGATTTATGGAGCCGTGGAGCCTGGCGACTCTCTGTATACAGTACAGCACGGAGGAGAGGCATTTGCCTCTGAAAAGAGCAGCTTTTTGAAAATGGATTGTGGCTGTTTTGAACGCGCGGTTTGGTTTTCCCTATAAACGGGTTGCGGGCGGGGGGGGGGGGGGGGGGGGGGGGGGGGGGGGGGGGGGGATGGCTTCCGGCATGGGGTGGCAGAGAGAGCCAGAGAGAGTGAGTTTTTTATGCTTATTAAAAGCGAGATGATGACTTTCCCGGTGTACCCCTTTCTGTGTTTTCAACATGAGTTATGGCCTTGACTAATTAAGTGATTAAAATCCCTGAGTAATAACTCCCTGTCAGATCTGGTAAAAGATTGCCAGAGGGTTTTAGAATGTCAACAGCCAGTTCGTTTAAAAAAAAAGAACTGTAGACACTAGACAACAACAAGCCTCACTGAATGTCGCTGCTATTTTGACCTTGCTGCGACAACAAAAATAAAGATGTCACGACGTGACGCCGGGGCAAATAAACAAACATGGGGGATTTTGTGACTTATTTTGATCCGTATAACTTCAAGCGCCCTCATGTCTCATGCCTAGTTTTTCATATAGTCCTTGTCTAATGCAATGATTTGTTTAGGGTGTGTGTGTGTGTGTGTGTGTGTGTGTGTGTGTGTGTGTGTGTGTGTGTGTGTGTGTGTGTGTGTGTGTGTGTGTGTGTGTGTGTGTGTGTGTGTGTGTGTGTGTGTGTGTGTGCGCACGTGTGTGTGCGTGTGCCTGTGCGTGTGTATACTCTGCTTGCTGTGAGGGTCTCGGTGCAGTGGCCTATCTAACCTCCTCCTGTCATGCAGCGACAGCCCAAAGAGATTAGCGTGTGTATGAGTGTCTGGTTTCCCCTACAGATCCCCACCGGCCTCAGTCCATCACGGTCCCCAGCACTGAGCTGCATCTCTGGGGCTCAGGAGGGGTGCCGGCTGGGTGGGGGTGTGGTGGTGGTGGTGTTGGGGTAGGGTAGGGTCATGGAAAACTGTGGCCAGATTGCCGTAATCCCGTTATCTCTGCCACTAAAGCCGCCCACTCTAGTGACCTGAAGACACGAGCGTTAAGCTGTGTCTGTTTCCCTTAGTGCTCTCTCTCTCTCTCTCTCTGTTTCCCCCGCTGGGGTTAGTCAGAAACCTCAAAACAAATGACGTTGACCATCATCAGCGGCGCGGGCGGTCATCAACGTATGTTCTCGCTTCAAATGGCATGCAAAATGAGTACCGTAAAAGACGATGCTGTAGTGCACTGAAAAATAAAGCACGGTGGAGGAGGAAGTGTGGCGGAACTAGGAACCAAAATGTGCCGAATGGTTCGTTGTTGGGGGGGAAGCAGCACTTGACTGATTGGCTATCCCCGGCCAAGCATCGGCTGATTTGGCCAGGAAGCTCAGCAATTCTCATCTTTTCGGCTGACGTTGCCCCGCCCACTTTTTTTTAGCGTCTACCGTTCTGCTGATATCGCCCGAATCGGCGGCTCCTATACAAAGGATACTGTGAGCCAAATGGACCCTAGCGGGTCCATTTGGTTCCATTTGTACCCTCTCAGGGAAAAGGGATCTGAAAGAAAAATCATTAACATGGTGAAATACATCTTGATGATGCCATCAGATGTATTTCACCATGTCAATGATGTTTTCAGACCTCCATTTTCAGGATATACAGAATTGGGGGAACTTCTTATCATGTCCACACAACATCTCTAAGGTACATTAATGACATATTACATTAGCAGTGAAAATGGGTCTTTAACAAACATATATTTGAATCCTGAAGAGTATGCTTTGGACATATGAGGTTTTCCTCCCCTACAGACATCTTCTTCTTCCCCCCCTCTCTCTCTCTCTCTCTCTCTCTCTCTCTCTCTCTCTCTCTCTCTCTCTCTCTCTCTCTCTCTCTCTCTCTCTCTCTCTCTCTCTCTCTCTCTCTCCCCCCTCCTGACTCTGGTTTTTAAAGTTAGGGGGTGGTCTTGGCACGGCAGAGCCTCTTAAATTCATAGTCCTCGCACGACACCGCGGGCTATCTTTAATTCCGTCAGAACAAAAAGGGGTTTTCTCTCCTGCAAGTACTCGGAGTTCACGCCTTAAGCTCATGCATCTTAATGCCGCCTGCAGCCTTGTAGAGCAGGGAGAAAAAAAGGGTTTGTTTTTTTACGGTTGTCCTGGAGAACTGCTCTCTCTCTCCCCCTCCCTCCCTCCTCCTCTCCATCCACACATCGCTCACGATGCGTGGAAAGACAATTTAGCTCCCCGTTGATGATTAATATGTGATTTGATGCACTAATTCCAACCTTGCATTGTTTCCCCACCAGAAAGAGTAAATAATACGGTCCAAATGTAATGTCTCATCTATTAGCTCTCGCGCGTCATCATTTGTTAACGGGATAATGGGCCGTAAAGAGGGCCATTACTCTCAGTTCAGAACATATGCCGGAATCCTGCAGTCTCTCTCTCTGATCTAGGCATGGGCATGGGGGGCAAAGCCCCCCTAAATACACAGTCTGCCCCCGCAAACACGATGCCATGCAAAACAACCCAAGATATTTCAAATTAAAGTGCTTATATTTAAAATGATTTGAAACACTACTACTGCTACTAACTACAGCTGTGTCACCACTAAACCAACAGCATTCCATCCTTGAAAACAGAAAACTCTCTGAGTCAGACCTTTAGCTTTATGCATGCTGCGTGTCTGTTGCAACTTCAACAACAAACTGATGTTATTATTGATGCTTTACTTGACTAATAAAAGTCCTGTAACCGAAAATGGTATGGGTGCGAAGCCGCCCCCATACCATTTTCTCTTGCCCCTCCAACATGTTCTCTTGCCCCCCCAAATGGGACATTTTATATCCGCCCCTGTCTCTCTCTCCCCCCCCCCCCCTCCCTCCCTCCCTCCCTCCCTCCCTCCCTCCCTGCCTCTCTCTCTCACACACACAGTCACACACACACATACACACAAACGCATGAATACGAAAAACTACATCCAAACAGAACAAACGCAGCTTTTAAAGCCGGCAAAGCTTGATTTGTACTTAGACACACTCCAGCAGCGCATAGCCAAAAGTATAGCAGACCTAAAATAAGTTCACAACATCGTTGTGTCATCATGGCCGTGTCAAGCTTAAAGGTTCTGCTATACTTTCAAATCCGCGACACAACTAAACACAAATCAGGCTTAACGCCGAGGGCAGTGAGTGTCGACCGACTCGGTGCTGCTGTCCCTCGTCCTGTTCCACGGGTCGATGCTATTAATCCTGTCTGTACTGTAATGTATGTTGGTGTACTGACCATTAGGTTATACTTTACGTATGAAAAATAGCAGATCTACAAGCTCATAGCGCGCCACTCGGTGGCACACTATGAGCTTGTAGATCTGCTATTGTAGGCTTGATATTTTTTTTAAATAGTGAGCAAATATTTTTCTTCTGGGGGATCCCTAGAACAACATGGGGGGGGGGGGGGGTCACTGACACAGGAACAGATTTTTTCCAGGGGAACTGGAATCTCATGTCAAAAACTAGAATGTAACATCATAAACTAGAATCTAGTGTCGGATACTAGAATCTAGTGTCAGAAACTAAAATTTAGTGTTGGATAGCAGAATTTAGTGTTGGATACTAGAATCTAGTGTCAGAAACTAGAATCTAGCGTCAGAAACTAAAATTTAGTGTTGGATAGTAGAATTTAGTGTTTGATACTAGAATCTAGTGTCAGAAACTAGAATCTAGAGTCAGAAATGAAAATCTAGTGTCATAAACTAGAACGTAGTGTCAGAAACTAGAATCTAGTGTCAGAAATGAAAATCTAGTGACTGAAACTAGAATGTAGATTTAAAAACTAGAATCTCATGTCAGAAACTACAATGTAGTGTAGGAAATTAGAATCTTGTGTCAGACACTAGAATCTAGTGTCAAACTACAATGAAGAGTTAAAAACTGGAATCTAGTGTAAAAAAAAATTAGAATCTCGTGTCAGAAACGACAATGTAGTGTCAGAAATTAGAATCTCGTGTCAGAAACGACAATGTAGTGTCAGAAATTAGAATCTCGTGTCAGGACAAAATGCTTTAAAGAAACAAAACACGAAGGAGTGACACTGTGTTCTGGCATCGATGGCGCTGCCCCTCCCTGACCACCGCTAGTGGACGCGGAGGGGTTTTAGTATTCACGCCGGTGTAAAGCACCACAGATGCTGATAAGGGGATAATTGGCATTCAGCGGTCTTTCTGGGGTTACCCGGGGCCGACCGATGCGCCGCCGCGAGGTCAGATCTACCATCAAACGCTCCAAACCCTCAGCCGTCCGCCACGATTTGAAATGCTAATCACGGGCCGGGCCGGCAGACGAATAATCGTGTTTAAGAGAATGGTGTTAAATGAGGCCCCTCCCGCTAGAGAGAAAAAGAAGAAAAATCCCCTATAAACTAGTCTTTTGTCTAGCACATAAGAGACATAATAGCATAGGAGGGGGTTTTAATTCTGTGGAGAGACGCTCTGCCCTCTGTTATTATCTCATTAGAGCCCCTCACTTCCACTCAAAGCCCCCGGCTGACCTCCCTGGGAGAGAGAGAAGCACCTCTGCTACACACAGAGGAATATTATTCTATCTATAGCTGCTGCATACACACTGCTGGAAGATGACTAAAGCACTGGGGCGGCTTTTTCCCCTTTTCTTCTGATTTCCAATACTTTCACTTCTACTCCACTCAGTGCCGCATCTAGAGGGGGGGCAGGGGTGGGCAGAGCCCACCCAAAACTTAGTGCATCTTGCCCACCCAATGAAAGGTAATATATCAGTGGTTTTCAGACAGCTATCATAACAGAAAGCTCATTTCAGCACCACGGACAGAGTAACAGAAAGCTCATTTCAGTACCACGGACAGAGTCACTACAGCTACCATAACAGAAAGCTCATTTCAGCACCACGGACAGAGTAACAGAAAGCTCATTTCAGCACCACGGACAGAGTCTCTGCAGTCAGGTTCTACTTGCCCTCAGCTCATGGTCACTTGCCCCTAAAATATATAGTAAATTTTGCAGATGTAACTCTTGAGAACGTAAAAATGAAACCAAATGGACCCTTGCGGGTCCATTTGGTTTCATTTTTGATCTCTATGATCCAGCCTGGAATTGTGGACAAAAGCAAAAGAAATCTTTAGTTTTGGGGTCAGTGGGGCTAAAATGTCATCAAATGGTGGTCCGTGGCTCAAATGCTGTATAAATATTGGGCCCTGGTTCATATAAAAACTTGCGAGTTGCCCACCCTGCCATTCTTCCAGCCCACCCTAGTAGGACTGGCTAAATCCGGCCCTGACTCCACTACACAGTGCATGTCGGATCCAAAGTATTGTACTGATACTCCACTGTGTTCATTTCAGGACAACTCAAGAAGAGGTTGGAATATATGTATTGATTTATTGATATTCATACTATAATCCAGGAAATGTCTGTCCGTCTGAATGAATGAATGAATGAATGAATGAATGAATGAATGAATGAATGAATGAATGTCTGAAACACACGTAACTCCATGATGGCACCACCAATCGCTGTAAGCTTTCACACAGCCGTTCACCATAATATCATGAAGAGAGTGACAAAGCCCTTTTGCCAAATGAACACATCGTTGATTAATAATGAATTTATTTGTGCATGACAATTTCCCCAATAGCTTTATATGCGGGAAGCGACCCGCCCCTTATCACACACGTCACACCGACCCAACATGGAATATCATTGCGGGGCATATATGTGCATGGACACGTGTGAGACGCTAGCGCAATGGACACGAGTGAGACGCGAGCGCAATGGACACGAGTGAGACGCTAGCGCAATGGACACGAGTGAGACGCTAGCGCAATGGACACGAGTGAGACGCGAGCGCAATGGACACGAGTGAGACGCGAGCACAATGGACACGAGTGAGACGCTAGCGCAATGGACACGAGTTAGCCTGGTCTAGCTCTCAATGATTTTGGCCTTGGGGGGCGGGGGTGTCGTGGGATCCACACGGCGGAAGTGCTGCGCTCTGATTTGATCTCACTAACGTGTCGTCATCTCCGGCCCCTCCCCCTCCCGTCCACTGCTGTTCTACGTCACATCATTTAGAGCGACGCCCACCCCGGAAGGTTCACTCCCCCCTCAAGGCCACTTTCCAACGTGCGTTAGTCCAGGCTTTCCGTTTTCGCGCAACGCAAATGAAAATGAAAGCCTGGGTGTCGAGGCTAGACACGAGTGAGACGCGAGCACAACGACTACAACGAATCGCCGACCCTCGCTCAACGCCTTGCATTGCCTGCTCTGCTGCTCAATCAAGAAAAAAAACACTGCCTCGATTATCTGCCTCGCGGCGTGCCGGCTGCACGGCGTGTCGGCTGTGCGAGTGCTGTTACACAATAGTAGGGACTTGCATAATGGCTTAAAACAGTGGTCTTCAACCAGTTCGATTTAACGGATGGCACAGCATCCATATGCTGCTGGCTCAGGCTGCGGGCTGCTTGTTTCTAGTACTATTACACTCAAATATATATATTGATGTGTTGTTGTTATATGTAGGACGGCATTTTTTGCAGTGTGTGTGTGTGTGTGTGTGTGGGGGGGGGGGGGGGGGGGGGTTCATGATGTGGTTTCATGATGTCCACACAAACACCTACTTTAATGCAACCAAAAATATGTATCACCAGTTAACTGTGCACCTTGGTTTGCTATGACTGCTTCCCCTTTCCCAATGATCAAGTAACCACAACTACAGCAGTACTTCATCAAAATACTTACATTATTGGTATTGATATTAAATCACATTAACCACACTGTAGATCATTTGGTGTTCATATATTCACAACGGGTAAGGTCCTAGTATATATAAATTAGCAATATATTCTAAGGCTGTTTGAAAATAACGAGTTAATGGGATTAAATTGCTTTTGTTGAATAATCTGATTAAATCTTTTAACTCAGTTAACACATGTGCACTACTGCGCATTCCCTCATTGAAAAAAATGGGTAGAGCACAAAGGGCTCTATTTTCGTTACATGCTAAACACCTTATCCAAAATCCCTTATTTTGTTTTTACTATTTTGAAAAACTTTTTGGAATATTTCAACATGTCTATCTATTGACACGTTGTGAGCATGTAGAATGGCCATTTGAACTACTGAAAAAAGTTTTTTTTAATAGTTTAAAAAGGCAAAGAAGTTAAGGGATGAGGGGTTTAGCGGTAACGAAAATGGAGCCCATAGAGTGCAGCTGGAGGATGAACTTAGCTGATCTACAAGCCTGTTTCACATCATACGTTGTACATACATATTTTATGTACAAACTTAAAATGGGACATTGTGCAATAGTGGGTACTGTTTTATTTTGGTAAGTACATTCTGATAAGTTTACCAGTTCCCTCCTCCTAGTCGCACCTTGATCTGGACTCTCTGGTGCAAGAATGATGCAGGACAGCAGCGCGACAAATTCTGTAATAATCTCGAGTTGTAGTTTTGTTAGGTTGTTGTTTACATTTGTGCTGTGGCACAGCTTCAATATGACACTAGTGTATGCTTGCCTATAGCTCTAATCAGATTTTGACCGAGCGCATCACCACCAGTGTCCAGATGTTATAATTTTGATGCCAATTACTCGCGTACATTTTGAAAGCCAGATTTTGCTACAGAGTATTTCTGAATTGTCTGTGTTGCAGTATTGATATTTGTACTACAGTATATACAGTAAATAAAACGTTTCAGTGCTTTCTTCCACCACTGTGTTCTTCATGCGTTGAAACAGCTCACGATGATCCAGTGTATTTTTCCCTCACATCTGGGCTGAATTAGAATAAACCTAATGTTATGAATACAGAAACCAGAGATAACCACATGGGAGGGCGGCGGGGGGATAAAAATTGTTCATTTGAACAAAGACCGAGCCACTCGGCAAACATGGAAATTAGCAAAGCACAAGAGCAAACATGGAAATTAGATCCGCGGCGCTGAACTCGAAAGTGCTCATTCAGTGAAAGAGAGATCATATCAAGCAAAAAGAAAAAGCAGGTAGAGATTTCCAAACGGATAATTAACGGCTTCCTTTTTCCCTTTATAATTGGAATCGGTCGAGCCCGTTCTAGGGAAAGAGTGCAGAAAATTGAATCAGCGGTGTGCAAGATAGAAATCACAGCCATTCTCCATCTTAATTAGATGCCTTTGCACAAATCTTTAGCGTGGGCAACCATGCTAGCATGGCGCCGATTCCTCGCCATATGGCTGCTATCTGCGCACACATCTCCCGCCTTTCGCAGTCGTCGCGTCTGCAGGTTAAGCTGCCACGCGCGTTTATTTTCCGCACATTGCGTTTTCCCCCTCCGCTCTGTTCCCCTTTAGTGGAGATAACAAACCAACAACAAACACACTTCCCTGTCTCTGTATAGCCACTCTTGAAGGTATTCCCTCAACGACTTATTTCAGATTTGTTTATTTCTGCGTTGCTAAAGGCTCCTTTGATTGGGTGGTGGGTGGGTGGGGGGTGTTTGAGGGCTCTCCAGCAGGGGCGGATGTAACATGTCCCATTTGGGGGGGCAAGAGAACATGTTGGAGGGGCAAGAGAAAACCATTTTCGGTTACATGACTTTTATTAGTCAAGTAAAGCATCATAACATCAGTTGTTGTTGAAGTTGCAACAGACACGCAGCATGCATGAAGCTAAAGGTCTGACTCAGAAAGTTTTCTGCTTTCAATGATGAAATGCTGTTGGTTTAGTGGTGCCACAGCTGTAGTTAGTTAGTAGCAGTAGTAGTGTTTCACATCATTTTAAACATAGCACTTGAAATATCTTGGGTTCTTTTGCATGGCATTGTGTTTGGGGTGGGGGGGGGCAAACTGGGTATTTAGGGCGGCATTGCCCCCCCATGCCCATGCCTAGATCTGCCCTGGTGGTGGGTGGTTGGGGGGGTGTTTGAGGGCTCTCCAGCGTGCGCTGAGCAGCAGAGGAACCCTTCAAGCTTGCTGCGTCCGGCTCCGAGCAAACTGAGGAGGAGAGAGATCAGAAGGAGGAATGTGGCACACTTCGCCGTTCCCCCCCTTCCAGATGGTCATTTGGATAACAACAAATGGTCCATTGAACAGGTCCCATGGAGATTAAAATATTAAGCATGCATTTACAAATCTCTGCTGGCACAAAAACAAAAATGAAATTAAGGAGACTCGCCATGCGAGAACAATGAGCAGTTGACTAATGGCTTACTCAGTCACTTCATCACAGTCCAGGTAGCTGGTGGCTCTCTCTCTCTCTCTCTCTCTCTCTCTCTCTCTCTCTCTCTCTCTCTCTCTCTCTCTTGCCGCGGCTGCAGCATTTGCATGCTAATGTGATTCCTCAGTGCTACACGTGTGCGTGCACGCACACACACACACACACACCCACATAGTAGTCAGGGAAATAACCTTGCAGTGACATTACAGCACTGTTGAGACAACTTGGTCCGACCCGCTGAGGCATCATGCAGGGATGCTATCTCCTAGCCTGGGATGTTCGCGCCTGATTTGCGTTCCTCACGCGTGCAAGCGTGAGTGTGCGTGCTCACGGGTATGTGTGTGTATGTGTTTAGGGTGTGTGTGTGTGATGGGGACATTCAGCGCACGTGCGCACACCACCTGACTGTGCATTCACAGGGTCGTTCATTGTGTCTTTGTGAGTGCAGCTATGTTTACCTGCAGTGGTGGACTGGGCAAAAAAATCGGCCCGGACATTTTTAGCGTGATTTGGCCTAGACCGGCCCAACCACAACCAGCGTGTGATATGGACCTGTTCTACCTAGTATAGTTGGTTAACCAGATGTAACTCTTTGAGAGCGTAACCAAACTGTAGCTGAACCAAATTAGAATCAATAACACTATATAAATCTATACAATACAACAGACCAGACATTATTTTGGTTTATTTCCAGCAGTTTTTGCCGTGTACAGCTGCGGGCAGTAGAGAGCACAAATTCATATTTATCTGAGACTGTGACGCAAGTCAGGTTAGTTGCGGTGTCTAGTTTTGGCCATGTAAAAAATAATAATGAATAAATAAAAAATATATTAAAAAAAAAAAAAACTTTGGGCCATGTATAAAAATCCAGGACATTCAGTGTCCAGGATTTATTTATTTATTTATTTTTTTTCCGGGACAGCCCATGAAAATCCGGGACAATCAGGAAAATCCGGGATGTGTGGCAACACTAACTATTGTACTGTAAGAGAAGTGAGTAGTCGACGCACTGTGATCCCGCCGCCTTGTGACTCGTGCCTGGCTGGAACACAAACATACAGTAGCCTACATAGCTAACCAATGCATTCACAACATAGCCTATTTTCTTACAATATACATTAACTACAGCGAGTTATATAACAAATCATTATTCACTAAAGTGATGAGAGGTCTGTTAATACATTAAAATGTTCTAAAATGCGGTAATTTCGCCAATTCATCTGCAAATGTGCGTCATGTTTTCAATGAGGGAAAGTAGTTTGTTTGGAACCACAGTAGCATCATGTGCACTTTTCAGCCAATAGCCATTTCTTTTCAGCCGTAGCATTGGAGTCAACGGGGAGTGTCGAGATACTCTAGCTATGACACACACACACACACACACACGCCGACAGAACATCCGGTCGCAGTGCTTTGGAGCTTCAAAATAAGGGTAACACGGCGAGGTAGTTGGCAGTAGCACATAAGAGGGTCGATCACTGCCTGCCTGGCAGCCGGTGGGATAATTAATTAACTTCTCAGACAGGGGATCTGCAGCCAAACACAAATTAATTTCGGATGCCAATTCATTTCAGGGACCTTGACTTGGGGAAACTTGAGAAAGTGTTTTTTTTTAGTAGGTTTCACAGTCAGACATAACAGTAACAACACCCTGTTCTCCCTTCTCCCCCCCATCAGGAGGTGGTGCAGATGGAGCGGCAGCTCGGGGGCAGGCTGATCGACGAGCCTCACGTCCTGCTGTTCAAAGACAGCTACCACAACCTGCGGCTGTCCATCCACGACATGCCCCTGGCCCACTGGAGGAGCAAACTGCTGGCCGGATACCAGGTACACTTCACTGTTAGCAGATGCTGTTGATCCAGAGCAGCTAGGGCCGGATATGGGCATGTGGGCATATGCCCAGACGACTGCCCCACCAAAACATGATGGCACGCAAAACAACCCAAATTCCAAAGATATTTCAAATTAAAGTGCTTATGATTAAAATGATTTGAAACACTACTCCTGCTACTGACTGTCACCACTAAACCAACAGCATTTCATCATTGAAAACAGAAAACTCTCTGAGTCAGTCCTTTAGATTTGTGCATGCTGCGTGTCTGTTGTAACATCAACAACAACTGATATTATTGATGCTTGCTTTTATTATTGAGGCATAATATAAGTCCTGTAACCGAAAATGGTATGGGGGTGGCTTCATTTGCGCTACGTTATAACCTATAAAAGGCAAAACATGCAATTCCATCATGCTTTATGTAGCATGTGATGCATGTGACGTCTTACTAATGCTTTGCGCAAAGCATTAGTTTTGCACAAAAAAAAAAAAAAAACAAAAACTAAGCACATTTGTGATGCTGCGTATGTCTGTTTTTAGCCCAAGGAATATTTTCTTAGAAAATGTTATGCTTGTGCATGTTATTAGGCCCCATTAGAAACACAGCGGTGATGGCTGGGCAACATCACATTAATCTGCAAAGAAAAAAAAAAACATTCAGGAATGGGGGACACTATTATGCATGAAATAACTAAGTTTGATGTTAACAGTGAGCACTAGGGGGTGGTTAATCCTTTGTGTCATGAACGTGTTTTGGTGTTCAACGCATTATGTGACACTTTAGCTATTGAAAAATATCAGCTCTACGAGCTCATATCGCGCCACCGAGTGGCGCGATATGATCTTGTAGATCTGATATATATATTTATTTTAAATTGTGGAAATGGTGCGCAAATACAAAAATATATTCTATTCGACACCTGATTGTAGTGTCTGCCACTAGATTCTAGTTTCTGACTAGTTTCTGTTTCTGATGCTAGATTCTGACAGATTCTAGTTTTTCTGAAAAATCTATCTTCCTGTGTCAGTGATGGTCAACATACTGTATTTCATGTCAAGGAACACCAGAATTATCTATAGTTGGCTGCAGACCCGCATCTGAAAACATGTTGTTGTAGGGATCCCCCAGAAGCAACGATTTTAGTTCAAAATATTTGCTTCCGAAAGAATATATTCAGAGATTTGCATCACATTTTCACAATTTTTCAAAAATATCAGAGCTACAAGCTCGCAGCGCGCCACTCGGTGGCGCGCTGTGAGCTTGTAGCTCTGATATTTTTCAATAGCTTAAGTGTAACATAATGCTTTGAACACCAAAACGCGTTCACTACACAAAGGGTTAATGATGACCCAAAATGATGCCCCCTCCTGAGCAGGGGTGTGATGTGGTTGAAGGCAGTATAGTGGTGTTTTCTTTTCCTGCATTCGAGTGGTGAAATAGGCATAGTGTTTGGCATCGCCTTCATTCAAGAGGAGAGGTCATGGCAGTGCAGCAGCGAGGCTTTGCTTCCAAAGCTTTGATGTGCAGGTCGCAAAGAGCAGGGGAGAACTGAGTTATGAATAACTAACACATTCAGGGGTTCAGGGGCTGGAAGTCCACCTCACATGAAGCATTCTATCGTACAGATGTGCTCAAAGCCCGTGCAGGCATTTGAAGGAATTTATTTAAGTTGAGCAAACAATATGCTCCAAAGTTGACTATACCCCTCCCGAGGTATAACAAAACGGGACATAGTTTTTTCATATCTTTAGGATGTCCCATTCATGAAATGGATTGTCCCGAGATTTACTTTTACTGCAAAGTTCATGAAATTGATCCTTAAAGTTACTTACCACAGGCCAAAAAACGCCTATTCTAAAAGATGCTAAATCCTCTGACATTTTCTACCTGCTAATTGTTTTTACATCATAGTTGTACAGATGGTCTACAGGTAGTATCCCTACATCCCAGAAAAGCCAATATGCCAATATGTGGTTCTATTGTAGATCAGAAGCCTATTTTATACAGTATTAAATAGGCGGAAATAGAAAGTTGACTTTTCTGAGTAGGAGAGGAGCAGGACTTTTCTATTAGGGGGATGTCGCCTTCATGAAATGTTTATTCCCATGCTTTACTTTTACTGCAATGTTAATAAATGAAGTAAAAATAATAAATGAAGTGACACACGACATAAAGAAAAAACCCATATCCTGCAAGACAGAGATCCAAGAAAATGCTGTAATTTTACCTATAATTGTTGTTGTTTCATATTTGCACAAAAGGTCTGCAGGTTTCTCAGAATGACAATATTTGGTTCTACTGTGAATAAGCAGCCCCTTTAAGGCCTTTAAATAGGCGGAAATGGCACAAAGTTGACTTTTCTGAGCACCCTTTACTTGTCCTATCCGCTTAATGGAATGGAAAGTTTTACCTTTACCAGAAAAAGTCATGAAATTAATCCATGAAGTTACTGAAAGTGGGTAAAT
This sequence comes from Benthosema pterotum, assembly GCA_039105355.1. NCBI lineage: Eukaryota > Metazoa > Chordata > Actinopteri > Myctophiformes > Myctophidae > Benthosema > Benthosema pterotum. The sequence continues at coordinate 35,068,824 of CM076984.1, forward strand.
TCTTTGACATCTACGTTGTACTTGCTGGTTGTTTTTACTTACATGCAGTCATGTGCAGAGGGGGGCTTTTGGTGCTTGTGCACATGTCATTTTGCTTCAGTATTGCTCTTCCCCATCCATCCTTCCCATTCAATGTCTCCCCTTTGACTGATACCTGTGCATTTAAACTCTAGACATGCCTGCCCAAAATTCTGCCCAAAACAGGCCTGAAAATTAAGGACTTGCCCTACCTAGGTCCACTCAAGGCCCTGCTGTCACCCTTAGATCTGTTCCCTTGATTTGCTTGCAAAACCTGTATTATCAACACACTCCATACAGTATATGGCCAGAACAGAATCCATTCCATAGGTTGATCTGCCAAGCACTATGGTGCTCACCCAGCAGTCTGGCAGCACCCAGGGGGATGAGTGCACACAACCTAGACCTAAAGGTTTATCACCCTCAGATGTCTTACTGGAAGTATCTACAGTATATTACCATGTAGTACTGCCATCAGTGGTATAGAACAAAACTTGACCATGATTCATGACATGGAAGGTTATACGGATTTCTTTCACATCAAGAGAAATGTATCCATATGTATCCATGCTTTGAAGCATGAAAGCATGGATAGAAAAAAGAATGTATCCATGCTTTGAAAATACAAATGCAGAAAAGTCACAACCTTATGTCCAAATCCTGATCCATTACTGTAAAATGCCTGTGTATATACTAAATTGCTGCTTAATAACAGGAAATACAGTATATCTTGATGCCATGTTTTCATTTTACCCACTTCATGTTTTCTCAGGTAGGCCTATGTCTAAAACAGCTGAAATAACAAAAATATGGTAGCCTACTAAGTCAGCAGGTTATTTTCAATGTCATTGAGAAGTGTTCGGGGAACTTTGATTGTTTTCCATAATCTGCTGTTTGATGATCAACCATTGCAACTTTTCCAAGGTGCTTTAGGTAGTGCATTACATTTTTTCTTTCACACATACATTCATACACCAGCTGAAGCCATGCAAGGTACGAACCAGCACATCAGAGGGGTAGCACATAGGGGTGGCAGTGGCTCAGGGTAGAGTCACCGGATGGTAACCGCAAGGTTGCTGGTTCGATCCCAGGCTCCCACAGAGTTACTGTGGAAGTGTCCTTGAGCAAGACACTGAACCCCTAATTGCTCCTGATATGCTAGTAGGTACCTTGCATGGTTTCCACTGCCATCAGTGTATGAATGTCTGTGTGAATAGGTGAATGTGATGCACAAGCTATGTAAAGCGCCTTGGATAAAGGCGCTATGCACCATTTATCAGACGCAATTTTGGGGTTCTGACCCACAGATCATTGGATGGTCTACTCTACCTCCTGAACCAAGGTCACCCAGAATTGCCAGAAAGTAAACTTTATTTATAGCAAATACTGTAGTTAGAAGCTTTTGGCTATGCCTGCCTCTAATACAGCCTTATATTAAAGGCTACAGTAATTCACTATAGCAGGGTTTTCAACAGGTTGTCCGGAGACCACCAGTGGTCCTTGAGATGGTCCGGGTAGCCCCCAGCTAAGTTGTTTAACCAGATGAAATGTTGGTTAACCAGAGGTAACTCTTGAGAGCGTAAAAATGAAACCAAATGGACCCGCAAGGGTCCATTTGGTTTCATGATGAAGAGTTAAAATATTCATCATGTGAATTAGCCCAAGTCTACACAATTAGAGAATGTAGAAGATGTAGAAGATTAATGGTCATTTTGATCTGTATGTTTGACTGTTTTGTTTCCCCAACCCTGGTTGTGGACAAAAGCAAAATAAACCTTTAGTTATGGGACTGTGGGGCTAAAATGTCCTCAAATGGTGGTCCGTGGTTCAAATTTTGAATACATAGTGGGCTATCAAAAAGGTTGAAAACCACTGCATTATACAACCAATTTAGGTTGCTTGAGGATGTATAACTGACTAGAACATCTGTGCAACTGTGCAAGCATGACCTAAACACAACCATGCAGCAGTAGAAAATGTGAAAGGATTGACTTGGAACTCCCTAATTCAGGGTTGATGTAAATGTGACAAAACATTGTTACATTTTGTTCTACCCCTAGCAGGGGTACAGTAAACTTTGGGGGTTTTTGCTTCCTCCACTAAAGCCATTTTTGCAGTAGTGAACTAGTGATCACTGTGGATTAATTCCATGACATTTGCTGTAAAAGTTTAACTTAAAGATATGAAAATAACTAGCGCAAATAAATAGCACAAAGTAAACTTTGTGCCATGTCTGCCTATTTAAGGCCTTGTGAAAAGGCTGCTTATTCACAGATCTTGTCATTCTGACATTTTGAGACTCTCCAGACCCTGTGCAAATATGATGCAATTATAATTAGCAGATAGAAAATGACTTTTGATTTTCTTGGATTTTCCTTCTTTCAGGATAGGTGTTATTTCGTTCTGTCGTGTTTCACTTCATGATTCAATTCATGGCATTGCAGTAAAAGTAACATTTGGGACATTCCATTTCATGAAGGGAACAGCCTAAAGATGTGAAAAAACTGTGTCCCATTTAGTTATACCTCTAATAAAAATCTAATAAAGAGTAGGACAAGTGTAGGACTTGGTATTTTCGCCTATTTAATACCTTTATAAAAAAGGCTTCTGATCTACAATACGAACCAAATATTAGCATTCTGGCTGTTCTGGGATGTAAGGACACTACCTGTAGACAATCTGTGCAAATATGATGCAAAAATAAGCAACATGTAAAAATGGCAAAGTATTGACAACTTTTAGAATAAGCGTTTTTTGTGTATGTGGTGAGTGAGTTCATGGATCAATTTCATGACCTTTGCAGTAAAAGTAAAATTTGGGCCAATCCATTTCATGAAGGGAACATCCTAAAGACGTGAAAAAATGGTGTCCCGTTTTGTTATACCTCTAATACAGAGTAGGGCAAGAGTAGGACTCAGAAAGGTCAACTTTTTTTTGCTATTTCCGCCTATTTAATACCTTATAAAAAGGCTTCTGATCTACAATACAACCAAATATTGGCATTCTGGCTCTTCTGGGATGTAAGGACACTACCTGTAGACAATCTGTGCAAATATGATGTAAAAATAAGCATCAGGTAAAAAATGGCAAAGCATTGACAACTTTTAGTTTTAGGCGTTTTTTGCTTAGGTGTTGAGTAGCTTCATGCATCAATTTCATGACCTTTGCAGTAAAAGTAAATCTCGGGACAATCCATTTCATAAAGGGGACACCCTGAAGTTATGAAAAAACTATGTCCCGTCTTGTTATACCTCGGGAGGGGTACCTCAAAAAACTAAGCCTCTTTTTGACCGATGTTTGCTCCAATTTAATTAAGTTGATCCCCTCCCTGACACTGGACACTTTGCTCAGCCTATAGGTAAATGTATTTAGCTGGTTACACCCGGTTGCATGCTGGGAGATGTGACAAAGAGGCGATGGCTGGCAGGATTCAGTCGAAGCTACACATCACCTGGTTTTATTGCTGATGAGCGTTCATGCTCCAGCTCACCCCCACCCCCAGCCACCACGCACGGACACAGTGGTTTGTCCCGTTGCACAGTGCAGAGTTTTAATTAAGTGTATTCTAGGTTTTAGCTTTGGTTGATCACGTTAAAGATCCACACAAAGGAGTGATTTTGTGTTGTTTGTTGTTGTGGTGTGGCTTGAAGGCAGGACGTTTCAGTCTAGTGGTCTGTCTGGAACCCTGGCACAGATGGTGACTTAAGCTTCTTCTCTTTAGTTTTGTGTGTCGGATCTCGTATCTCACTAACTTTTTCTTTGTATTGTTTTGTTTTTTTTTTTTTTTGAGTGGTGCAACCACTCCCATTGAGAGCTATGTGTGTCCCTGTGTCCCTGGCTGGCATAAAGACATTGTTTGGTTGGTTAATCACCACTACTGTAAGTGTCACTGTTGCACAGGACATCCAGCTTGATCATACTACAGTTTCACTCAAAAATATGAAGAAATAGCAGACCTACAAACGCAAACGTGGTGGAAAGGGACACGTTTTTCTGCCATTTTTTTTAAAATATTTATTGACCATGGACCTCAGTGTGAGTATTTTTTTGCCAAGGACCCCCATACAATCTTTCAAAGATGCTCAACAACTCCACTTTGAGAACGGATGTTTACCGTAGAGGTATACAGCTATATGCCTGAGTATGAGTTGGAGACGCAGGCTATATACATCTTACTGTACATAGATTAATGTGTGTGCTTGTCTGCGTGTGCGTGCATGTGTGTGTGTATGTGTGTGTGCGTGTGCGCACATGGCGTGCCTGCCTACACAATATGCTGGATTGCATTGGAGTTGCTTACTGGCTCACAAAGCTGCTGGGCTGATTGATTATACTCAGCGGTCCATCCTATAAAAAGGAGCTGGGCTGAGTGCAACGCTATGTAAATATGTGGAACTAACTCCACTAGCCCCTGCACCTTTACCACCCCTCCCCACACACACACACACACACACACAACCCCCCCACCCCCTTTCTCACACACACACACACACACGTGCACGCCAGGCCCGGATGTAACATTTTCCAATTGGGGGGCATGAAAATGTTGGTGCGGCTTCATCGCCCGTGGCGCAAAGTGTCACAGGCGATGAAGCCACACCAACATTTTCGAAAGCCGCACCAACATTTTCGCGTCGCGCCACGGGCGATGAAGCCGCACAGAAGAATGTTGGTGCGGCTTCATAGCCCGTGGCGTGAAGCGAAAACGTTGGTGCAGCTTCATTGCCCGTGGCGCGAAGCGACATGGGCGATGAAGCCGCCCCAACATTTTCGCCACTTTTGGTTATAGGACTTATAGCCAAGTAAGCATCAATAATAAGTCGCAACAGACACGCAGCGTGCATGAAGTTAAAGGTCTGACTCAAAGAGTTTTCTGTTATGAATGATGAAATGGTGTCGGTTTAGTGGAGCGACAGTTTTGTAGTTGGTAGCAGTTAGTAGTGGTGCTTCAAATAATTTGAATTATAAGCTATAAGCAAAATATATCTTTGAAGTGGTGCTCACACCTCTTCCAATAAGCACTCAAATTCGTGTCCCGTGACTCCGTCAAGTCGTTTATCTGTTCGTCGTCGTGTATCCACTGCTAGGGGTCACTAACCGGTCAGTATGTTTGTCTTTCTATCATTAGGACTTTGATACATGCTTACATTGTAAATGTTGCTGAGAAACCTTTCACCAGGACTACAACGTACTCTGTAGACTTGTAGGCCGCTGGGAGCATCCAGTAGTCTGGGGGGACGGGGTTCGCTACACCCCACCCTCCACACAGGGAACCACAGCCTGGCCCCTCTCTGCTTCTGTAGTGTTGTTGATTTGTAATATGTCCTACATACACCTCTAGCCTTGTAGATTTCAACAACACTTGGTCTTGATCGCGTTGTCCCACTATTGTATGGCCCCCATACAACTCTAGCCTTGTAGATGTTGACAACGATCAGTCCTGATCACGTTGTCACCCTATTGTATGGCCCCCATACAACTCTAGCCCTGTAGATCTTGACAACGATCGGTCCAGCTCTTTTCTTCCGTTTTAACGCCCCTTGTCCCTCAACAAGACTGTATTTCCAATTCCAAACATATTTGCAGTTTGAGGTTTCTTGCTGGACACAGATGTTGACAGACATAGAACTGACATAAACTGAAATAAACAGACCATATGTAGCTCACTGGAACCGTCCCCGCACACCCGAGCAACGCTCCTGTGGCTCCGCAACCTCGGGACCCACCAGAGAGCACCACTTCAATTCACACGGGTGTGATTTTTTTATTTTTTATTTTTTTTTCTTGTTTGGTGGGGCAGTCAGGGCATTTAGGGGGGCATTTCCCTCCCATGCCCATGCCTAGATCCGGCCCTGGCACACACACACGGACACGGACACACTGCACCCTGAAACCTACCCTCTCACGCACACGCTGCACCTGCCTGTCCAACTGCATTGCAGACCAAAGAGAGAGAGAGAGCAGATAGAAAGATACTGTAGGAGGAGTGGCTGTAACCATGTGAGCAGGTCCCCACAGACCACAGCAAGTGTGAGAGAGAAAGAGAGAGGGAGAGAGAGAAAGAGGGAGAGAGGGAGAGGGAGGCAGTGTTGCCAACTTGGCGCATTTGTCGCTTTATTTAGCTCTTTTCCAGACCTCCCTAGCGCCAAATTTAGTGAAAAACTCCTGACGGAAAATCTAGTGCTTTTTTTTGCTTGGGAGTTTGGGCGAAATTGGTTGACAGGCGCCAGAGATAAAACCCTCGTTTTTCCTCCTATGATAGAGGGGAAGGAAGGATCCTTCCTAGAAAGGACCATTGGTAACCAAATGGACACTTTTAGATCTGTAACTCTTACAGATCTAGAGTTAAATCATATTTAGCCATCTACATAATTTTCAAGAATCTACACATTTGGACAATGTAGAAGAATTGCTATTTTGATCAACATTTTGTCAGTTATTTCTCCAAAATTAGGCTGAGAGACTAATCTCAACATCAAACGGTAGTCCTCCTCCGTGGCTAAAATGCAGAATAAACAGTGGGCCCTGGTATGAAAATGGTTGAAAACCCACTGCTCTAGCGCATTCTAGTGCATTTTGGAAGTGCCACTAGTGCATTTTGGATTCGGGCAGTTGGCAACACTGAGCAAGTGTTCGAGAGAGAGAGAGAGAGAGAGAGAGAGAGAGAGAGAGAGGGCCGGTGCCAAGTAAGCATCAACAATGCACCCCCGAACACAGCCCCCCGAACAACTGGCGTATTCCTCCAGACTGTGCCTGTTCATTTGGAAGTGTTATTCCCCTCTCAGCAGTGCGGTCAGAAAAGGCCGCCAGAGTCCCCGGGGCCTTGTGAAAAGGCTTCCTGGTTCCTGCATCTCTTGCCCTGTGTCTGTCAGCGCCGGTGCTGCGACCCTCCCTGCTCCCTGTATGTCCGTCTGCCTGGGTAACAGTGCCCCCACTTGGCCAGCGTGACACACTGCAGCAGGGGCAGCCACCTTTGCAAACAAAGCTCCTGGCTGGCTGCTACTGTATCTCTGTGCCTTTTCAAGCAGTGGTCTGGGGGACCACCAGTGGTCCTTGAGGCGGGTTCCCAGGTGGTCCACAGCTAAATGCTGGAGAGTTGGCAACCAAATAGATCAGGGTTTTTTAAACTTCTTGATACCAGGGCCCACTATTTATTCAGCATTTGAGCCACAGACCACCATTTGATGACATTTTGGCCCCACACTGACCCGAAACTAAAGAAATCAAATGGAATCCACAAGGGTCTCATGTTTACACTCTCAAGAATTAAGATATTCATCATCTGAATTAGCCCATGTCTACATAACCAGAGAATGTTAGAATGGTTGTGTTGTTGATCTGTATGTTTGCCTGTTTTGTCTCCCAAATCCAGCCTGGAATTGTGGACGGCAAAATAAATGTTTAGTTTTGGGTCTGAGGACCCAAAAAACTATGTGAAATGTATACGAAAATAGCAGATATACAAGCCCACTGTACAGCTAACCACTGTACATCCATTGTGGGGCGTCCAGCCATGCCGCTCAGCATATATTCAGATGGCTCTTGCATCGATGCAGGCATGCAACTGTTTACACTGAGAGCTAGTTACTAGTGTCAAAAACGGAAACTGGATGTAGAATCATCCTGTTCAGAGGATAGAGGGTAAAAGTGGAACCTTCTGAAAGTGGCAGTGAAAGGCCGACACACTCCCGTAGCAAAAACACATAAGCCAGTAAGGAAGTTAATATATTATGATTTGGCAAAGTAACTATACCGTTTTCAGATGATTAGTAAAAGTACAATATTTGCTCCCGGGATGTAACGGTGGGGATAGTATTGAGAATTAAATGGTAAATACAGTACAGTGTTTGAGTAGATGCACTTGGTTAGTCGTATGCGTTCCACCGGCGTCAGCGGTAGCTGTCGAGGTCGAATGAGGAGTCTGCACTGCCCTGTTTTTTTTTTTTTTTTTCTCTCTCTCTCTCTCTTTTACGGAGTTGCCTTCTCGGGGGATATGAAAATGAGACATGAATATGGAACAAGAGACAAAAGAGAGATACAGAAATGGTTAGCCATGAATACATTTCCAACCAAACACTCACTCCCTGCTACACTGGCCGCTTGCCAGATGCAATCATGTGTTGTGCTATAACAGAAGTCTTGTTGCACTTATCTCATTCACACACGCACACGCACGCGTGCACACAAACGGCACGCACCGCCCCGTGCGCACAGTGTAATACCAGGCAAGTGGCACAGAAAATATAAATCATATATAAATGGTGTGCCTTTCTTCAAAGAGCTTTGCAATTTGCATATCGTCAGGTGGAGACCTCGTATGTACCTCCAGTCTAAGAATGTTACATTCACTTTCAGTATTCTAATGCGCAAATATGTGACACTGTACATGAACAAATAGAGCAGTGGTTTTCAACCATTGACCACCTGGAACTCCGTTGGCCCGAGGATCGACCACTGGTGGTCCTCGGGCCAACGGAGTTCCAGGTGGTCCCCAGCTAAATGATGGACAGTTGGTTAACCAGATGTAACTCTTTGAGAACGTAAAAATGAAACCAAATGGTCATTTATGATATGTATGTTTGACTGTTTTGTTTCCCAAATCCAGCCTGGAATTGTGGACAAAAGCAAAAGAAATCTTTATGTGCTGTGAGATTTTTTTTTGTGCCTGTGGGGATGAAATGTCATCAAATGGTGGTCTGTGGCTCAAATGCTGAATAAATAGAGGGCCCTGGTGGTATCAAAATGGTTGAAAACCACTGAAATCGAGCATTATTTTATGAAAAAACAAAATGATAGAAAATGAGATGGGTTCCTGAGGTTTATACCTGATATTGACCATATAGTATATGGCACTTTTTGCAGCTCACTTCGTTTATTGAAGGTATGTGTAATGTGCAATAGGTTATGCAGGAAAATTGCTTTCTGGACGTGACAAGTTACAGTGAATGCGCGGTATGGCTTATATATATACAGGGGTGCACAGAAGTGGTGCTCAGGTGCTCAGGAGCACCAAAAATCCTACAATGAGCTGTCAATCCAGGGCTAGAAAGCTCCTTTGAACTCCACACAGCTGGGGCTCATAATGACTCCCCGACTGGACCAGTAAAAAAGCCTTAAAAATGAAATAATTCTAACTAAAGTCTACAATACTACTAGTATTTTTAATGGACGTAGAATGCAGGTAGTAGTACTACTACTAGGCTAGCCACTATTGCAACGCCCAAACTATCGCCCTGTACTGTAATACTGTACATTGATTGGGCGGAGTGGAAAAAAGGGGTCCCAGGGCCCGGCGATGGTCACCGCATTATGGGAGCACCAAGTAACATCCCAAGGTGCTCCTCTGAGTACTGGACCAAAATAGTTATGAGCACCCCTGTATATATATATGTCCACATTTGTCCACATTTCCAGGCTGGATTCCGTAGAAAACAAAACAGTCAAACATACAGATCAAAATGCCCATTAATTAGTTGTGTAGACTTTATGGGCTGATTCACATGATCAATATTTTAACTCTTGAGAGTGTAAACATTGCGGGTCCATTTGGTTTCATTTTTACACTCTCAACGAGTTACATCTGGTTAACCAACCCGATGTAACCAATGTTAACCAATTAGCCTGGGGACCACCTGGAATCCTCTCAAGGACCACTTGTGGTCCCCGGACCACCTGTTAAAAACATACAGTGTGTACTGTTTGCACAGTATGGTGCAAACAGTGGTGTTAGTTGGAATCACACTCACCTGTTGTTTACATCCACAGTGTGTGTGGAGGTGTACCAGATTTATACGTCTGTTATGGTTCTGTTGTCAGACAGATGGAGGTGGATTTGCTAACAGGAATCGGAGGTTCAATGCATCTGCTTTTTTTATGGCCCCGCTGGGGGTATGTTTGAGTGGTGCTGACACTCACTAGGACGGCAATGTGTGTCTTGTCTGTTTAGACCCAAAGGTAGTACCCAAAAGGTAGATAGTGATCTACCACAGACTCTTACGGGTCCATTTGGTTTCATTTTACACTCTCAAGAGTTAAATTATATTTAAACACCTGAATTACGTAATTCCAAGAGTCCACACAACTAGAAAATGGGAGAATAATTATTTTGACCAACGTTTTGCCTGTTCTCTTTCCCAATTGTGGACAAAAACGTGAAAGTTTTGGGTGCAAGAGACTAAACTCAACACCACAAACTGTCAACTCAAACCCCAAATACTGTTTTCAAACGTCAGTAGTAGCTTATACAAGAAAAGCCTTCCAATTCTCCCCCTCTGTTTGTCATTTTAAGTGCATTATTCTTAAACACTATTACAGTAGGTAACAACATCACCACTATTTCAAAGCTCAAACTTTTTACGGGGCTTTGAAGTGGATTCTCAGTAATGGAATAATCACATTTTTGATGTGTAGATCTTGTTAAGACGGTTATTTTGAAAGTAGCTCTCAAAGCAAAAAAGTGTGGGTTTAGATAGACACATATTGTAGGTTTGTCCCCACTGTAAAGTATGTCTATCTGTCCAGACCTGGGTGTTTTCCTTGGGGTTTGGATGTTAGAGTTCAGAGAGATCAGACTTGTCGGCTCTGTTAATTCAATACATGAATTGAATACATGCATTTCCTTTTAGGATCCGGCGTGTTGTGGACTGTCTGAGCATATTGATATGATAATAGCACAACCAAACTTGTCCCCACAAGTATATTACAAAGAATAGATGAAGGCTCTGCCCCAATACTACTAATACTTCAACCAGCCAAAAGGTTGCGACATTGAAGGGTCAGTTCCACCATTCTGTGTTTCTGAGAAATGGAGAAATGGAGGTGAAAAAAATCATTAGCATGGTGAAATACATCTTGATGACATCAAGATGTGTTTCACCCCCCCACTTCTAAAAGTCCCACTACAACAACACCGCGCGTGTGTGTCCCTGTCCCACAGGAGATCCCGTTCTACCACATCTGGAACGGCTCCCAGAGGTACCTGCACTGCACCTTCACACTGGAGCGCCTCAGCCTGGCCACCTGTGACCTGACCTGCCAGCTGTGTGTGTGGCAGGTGGAGGGAGAGGGCCAGAGCTTCAGCCTGGACTTCAACATCGCCAAGGTGAGTCCGGCCCTGAGCCCCGAGGGACATGCAGGGAGGGTCACACCCAGGGGTGTAGTGGAGGGGCGGCGTCCCCCCACTTCTCACATCTAAAATATTTTATATACAGGGGTGTAGTGGAGGGGGGACGCGGGTGACGGCGTCCCCCCACTTCTCACATCTGAAATATTTTATATACAGGGGTATAGTGGAGGGGGGACGCGGGGGACGGCGTCCCCCCACTTCTCACATCTAAAATATTTTATATACAGGGGTGTAGTGGAGGGGGGCGCAGGGGGGCGGCGTCCCCCCACTTCTCACATCTAAAATATTTTATATACAGGGGTGTAGTGGAGGGGGGATGTGGGGTGACGGCGTCCCCCCACTTCTCACATCTAAAATATTTTACATACAGGGGTGTAGTGGAGGGGGGACGTGGGGGTGACGGCGTCCCCCACTTCTCACATCTAAAATATTTTATATACAGGGGTGTAGTGGAGGGGGGACGCGGGGGGAACGCGGGGGACGCGGGGGGACGGCGCCCCCCCTCACATTCTCACATGTAAAATATTTTTGGGGCAAAAGTAGGACTATGTCTTTTGTCATTTACTTTTACTTTTATGGATACAATTAGGCATTGTAAACAATCTTTCTCAATATGCTATACTTGTGTTAATAGCGTGTCTCACAAATGTGCATGCGCAATCACGCATGCAAGTGTGCATGCACGTGTCTTAAAGGGGAATTCCACTCATTTGTAATGTTTTACTATGTCAATAATATACCTTAGTGTTTCCTAGAAATGGTCTGAAAAAAAACATTAACATGGTGAAATACATCTCGATGACATCAACAAGATGTGCTTCACCATGTTAATGAGGAACCAAATGGACCCACTAGGGTCCATTTGGTTCAAATTTGTACACTCTCAGGAAAAAAAAAATGAAAATGGGTGGAATTCCCCCTTTAAGAGGCGTCCCTCCACTTCTAAAAGTCCCCACTACAACACACTGGCCAATCTCATCACAATACATGTTTTTCCACTGTGACTTTTCTGACACAGTGAGTGACAATGCACCATGCAGTGACTTCGTCCACCACTCCTATATTGACTCGTCGGTGAGCAGGGGTGTAGTGGAGGGCTGACGCGGGGGGACGGCGTCCCCCCACTTCTCACATCTAAAATATTTTTGGGTCTGAAAAAAAAAATCATTAGCATGGTGAAACACATCTTGGTGACATCATCAACATGTGTTCACCATGTTTATGAGTTTCCTTTTTTCTGAGAGTGTACAAATGGAACCAAATGGACCCGCTAGGGTCCATTTGGTTCACATTTGTACACTCTCAAAAAAATAATAAAATGGGGGGAATTCCCCTTTCAGAAGCGTCCCCCCACTTCTAAAAGTCGGTGAGGCTCTATTTGAGCGAGGTTTCGCACCCCCAAACGCAATTTCGCCATCTTTCGAAAATCCTTGAGAACATGGACAAACGGCATACTATAATATGTTGTCCAAGACCATGTACTATAGCCTTTCATTTTTCCCAGGTTTTGTAATGTTTTGAAAATCCTTGGAAACGATGAAAAACATACAATAGCATGTTGTTGTTCCTCAATTTTTTCAGATTTTTCGTAAATCCGCAAAAACGATGAAAAATGGCATTACATAGTATGTTGTCCAAGAACATGTACTATAGCCTGTCATTTTCCTCGATTTCATAATTTTTTTGAAAATCCTCACAAACGTTAAAACTGACTACTATTTATTGGTTATTTGATTGGCTCAGGCCATGTTGCAAAACAACGACTGGTGCTCCATATCAGGATAGTAAATGTCGGGAAAGGATAGATAAAAGGGAAGGGGCACAACCCTGCTGCAACATGACTTAGAGATCATGCGGACACTCAAGCTCAGGAACCCCCTACGTGTTGGTTGGATAATCCTTCCCTGCGCCCTATGTGGCAAAGGCCTTGTCTGTGAACATTTTTTAATTTGTTTTACACACCATAATGTTCTTATTATTTTTTATCCATAAGATCCAGGTGATCCAAGAGACAAAGTAATGACACTTGTCCAAAGAATTGAGTTACATTATTTAATGTTTTGAGTTAGTAATATATGTATGAATATAACGTTCTCAAATTTATTAATTTTATTAAAATGAATAAATGAAATATATATATCAGATCTACAAGCCCATAGTGTGTTCGGCCGTGCATCTGTTCTTGGCGTCCAGACAGTGTTCTCTGGCAGTGTTGGCAGCTTGAGGCCAGTGAATACTGTAGCTCTACTTTGGATAGCAGCAGCAGTCAGCAGCAGCAGCTCTTCACCGTCATGTTATGATCCTGTACACTCAGAGTTACAGTATACAGTATAGTAGTGAAGTAGTGAACGACGGTACTGTACTCAAGGGAAACCCTTTAGGTGTTAGACCAACAGTATGTGTGCCTCCAATGTGGATTATTTTTTGCTATGTTGTTGTTGTTGCTGCTAGACTGTTAAGGAACCTAAACAAAAAATATATATACTGTTGGTTGCAACCAATAGTAGTATTGGTTGCAACCAATACGTTACTTTACTTGCCAATTTAGCAAGTAAAGTAACCTCAATATTTTAATCCAGGATGTAACGGCTGGTGTTTACGTCCCACTCTCGTCAGACAGACACACAAGCAGTCTTTTGGTGATGAACAACTAAAGGATTGTAGGCTACTATTGATTCATGTTATAAAAGTACTGATATGTTGGAGCTATCCCCTGCCCTAATGCCTTTCTCTCCCCTTCCCAAAAGGACACCCGACCTGTGGACTCTGACTTTGTGTTAATGGACAGTAATGCCACGGCCTTGGCAGGCCCCAGCGCCTTTCAGATCCCCTATCTCATACGGCAGAAGATCTGCAGCAGCCTGGATGCCCCCTGTCCCAACGGAGCCGACTGGAGAATGCTTGCACAAAGACTTAAATTGGAGAGGTAAATAGCTTCGGGTACAACATCCTTGCGCCTTATCTGTTACCCTTGAGTGCAACCGTGGAAAAAAAAAAAAGATAGATTACTTGCGGGATGGGTGGGTCCCCACCTCCCTTAAAATACAGCGGAAACTCTTTGCCCATTCCTCTGGGGAATGGAGGGTTTGCTCAGGAGAATTTGATGTTCGGGGACACAGCAGCAATGCATTGAAATTCCAGTCCTTATCTGGTTTAGAACATCGAAATGTGCAGCTAAGGCAGGCGGCCAGGCAGGCAGTGTTGCCAACTTGGCACATTTGTCACTATATTTAGTTTTTTATCCCCCAGACCTTTCTAGCGGAAAAATTAGTGAAAACCTCCTGGCGGAAAATTTAGTGCTTTTTTGCTGGTGAGTTGGGGCGAAATTCGTTGACAGGCGCCAGAAATAAAACCCTGTTTTTCACCATTTTTCCTCGGATGATAGAATCCTCCTTCCTTCCTATAAAGGAACATTGGTAACCAAATAGACCCTTATAGATCTGTTACTCTTGAGAGCGTAAAATGAAACCAAATGGACCTTACGGGTCCAGTTATTTCTCCTAAATTAGTCAGAGAGACTAAACTCAACATCAAATGGTAGTCCGTGGCTAAAATGCAGAATAAATAGTGGGCCCTGGTATGCAAATGGTTGAAAACCACAGCTCTAGCGCATTCTAGCGCATTTTGGAAGTGCCACTAGTGCATTTAGGATTTTGTCAGTTGGCAACACTGCAGGCAGGTATGCTCCCTCAAACGGAGGAGCTCTGCTACACCTTCTGTTGTGCACTTTGTCATGTTTCTGGCGTGGTTTCTACCAAAGAGCCTCTGCTACACCTCAGGGGTGGATCTAGACATGGGTATGGGGGGGGGCAATGCCCCCCTAAATACCCAGTCTATCCCCCCCCCCCCAAACACAATGCCATGCAAAACAACCCAAGATATTTCGAATTAAAGTGCTTATATTTAAAATGATTTGAAATACTACTACTGCTACTAACTACAATTTTGGCACCACTAAACCGACGGCATTTCATCATTGAAAACAGAAAACTCTCCGAGTCAGACCTTTAGCTTTATGCATGCTGCGTGTCAGTTGCAACTTCAACAACAACTGATGTTATTTTTGATGCTTTACTTGACTAATAAAAGTCCTGTAACCAAAAATGGTATGGGTGCGACTTCATCGCCCGTGGCCCGAAGCGCCACGGGCGATGAAGTCGCCCCCATACCGTTTTCTCTTACCCCTCCAACATGTTCTCTTGCCCCCTCTCCCAATGGGACATGTTACATCCGCCCTATGCTACGCCTTCTTTTATCCACTGTGTCGTGTGTGTTTCTCAGTTTTTTCACAGATCGGTAAAGGGAAATTCCCACCAATTACACACAATCAACAGAAAAAAATATTTTTTTGCATTGCGGCGAGGTGTTGTTGTTGTTCGGCGGAGGATAAAGCAACGCTCATTCACCAGAGCGGTGGGATCACAGAGTGGAGGTTGCAGTATACGTCGTACGCAAGTGCAGGGATCTTGCAAATCCAACACTAGAAGGTTTTAACGTTTTGGACTGATAGCTAGCTGTCATTCCTTCTTCTTCTAAACCAAAAACCACATGACCTTCTTCAATTTCCCCCCTGATAGACATAAGCAGCTTACAGCGGATGTGTCCGCGCATGCAGGGAAAAAAAAGCGTTTATTTTTGATTGTATTTATTTATTTATTTATTTACTTGCAACGGCGGTGAAGCTCTTTGAATATCAAAAAAAAAAAAAAACACAGATGCCTAGAGAGTGCTTCAGAAAGCACCACAAGAATGTGGATATTGTTGGTAGGTTTTAATGTCACATCTTATTAGCACAACTAGCATAACCGGAATGGCAGAGAAGATAATCACGAGACGCCAGAAAAGGAATGTGTTTGTTTATCCTCTATCCGTGTTTGTTGATGTTTTTAGAACTGCCTCTTTCTCGACTTGATGAGTGTCACTTCCTATCCCCATAGACCTTGCAGTAAGCCCCACCCTCTCCCCCACAGTGTACACCCAAGGGTAGGACACTTTCCAGCCAGGCAAATGGACCCTTACGGGTCCATTTGGATTCATATATATTTATTATATATTATATATTCATATATATTTATTATATTTAAACATCTGAATTACATAGTTTTCAAGTGTCCATACAATTAGAAAATGGAAAATAACTGTTATTGTGGACTAATTGTGGACAAAAACGTGAAAGTTCTTAGTTTTGGGTGCAAGAAACTAAACTCAACATCACGAACTGTCAACTCAAACCTCAAATAAAAATAAACACACATAATACATGAATAGTAACAATACATAAACAGGAACCCCCACACCCCCCGCCCTCTATTTTTCATTATAAGTGCATTCTTCTTAAACGCTATAACATTAAGTAACACCATAACCACTATTTCAAAGCTCAAATTTTCTAGGGGGCCTTGAAATGGATTTTCAGTAATGGAACAATCACATTAATGATGTGTACTCTAGATCTTGTTACGCCGGTCAGTTTGAAAGTAGCTCTCAAGTCAAAAAAGTTTGCGCACCCCTGCTCTACGAGTAGGTCTTTACCACACAAATGTCTCACAGAAGAATGCCCGGCAGCTCAACAAAAGACTTTTCCCTTCTGCAATCTGCTTAATGCTTTTACCTGGGAAGTTAGCAAGCTGGCTGGCCTGTGCTAGACCACACGATATCAAGAGTAATGTGTCTGCGCCTGGCGTATACTTGTTACTTAAAAAAACACGGGTTGTTTCTCACCCTTACTGTACTTTATCATCGGATTGCATTTACACATAGGAACGGAGCCAAGACATTGATCAATTAAACTCCAATTTAACTTCTTCCTTGGCGATGGAATTCAAATACGTACACTTCGTTTAGTCCCAATCAGTTTACTTACCCCAATTAATTCTAAATTGAATTGATGCAGTACAGCTCCAATTAACAGCGTTTTGTCCAAACGTAATCGATTCTCGTTTGCGGCCTATAGAGGAAACCGCGGCCTGGCATCACCGTGCAGGGGGGGATGTAACATTTCCCACTTGCGGGGGCAGGAGAAAATGGTATGGGTGCAACTTCATCGCCCCCATTTTCGTTTACAGGACTTGTTTACTAAGCAAGTAAAGCATCAATAATAACATCACTTGTTGTTGAAGTTGCAACATGCATAAAGCTAAAGGTCTGACTCATAGTTTTCTGTTTTCAATGATGAAATGCTGTTGGTTTAGTGGTGACACAGCTGTAGTTAGTTAGTAGCAGTAGTAGTGTTTCACATTTTAAATATAAGCACTTTAATTTGAAATATCTTGGGTTGTTTTGCATGGCATTGTGTTTGGCGGGGCAGACTGGGCATTTAGGGGGTAATGCCCCGCCATGCCCATGCCTGATCCGCCCCTGTGGCCGCATTGTCCGTCGGCCTTAACAGCTTTTTTTTTTTTTTTTTTTTTTTTTTGGAAGCCAGTGGCGCCGTGGCATTCGGTCATGCAGGGCTGTATTGTGTGTATACAGAATTCAGACTGGTGGGTGGGGAGAGGGGGGGGGGGGGCACTAAACCTGACCAATCAATAAAAACTTAAAATGCCAGGAGCGCTGTATTTGATTGGTCCCTCCCTCCCTGGCGCTGTGCAAATAGCTGCTACTGCTTATTAGATAAGCCAATGCTTCTCCCTGTAATGTGACTGATTGGGGCGGACATTGCTGGAGTCCACCACACTGAATCCTTTTTTTATTTAGCATCGTCTCTCTCTCACCTGTGTTGTGCTGTACACTGTAACACAATGTGTACTGTATGTTCAGTGAAATTAACTTTTACTAAAGAGCACCACAGCCGTTGCGTTCTCTGCCCCCCTTGTCCCCCAGCAAAGTAACCATACTTCTTCATCGTCGTCGTCATCATCATCATTGCCACAAAAAGGCCAGCTGGAGTGTAAAGTGAATCGATGGATTTGTTTTAAGTGACTTTCCCTGCCCTAGGAGAGGTCTGTCTGGGCACTCTGTCTCAAGGTGACATAGAAAGACCCTGACACCACCCCCAACACACACACAAACAGCTTGTCCCCCAAGCCCATAAAACACGTGTGCGCCAGGGCCGCATCTAGGCATGGGCATTTTCACCTGCCCCCCCCCCCCCCCCCCCCCCCCCCCCCCAACATATATCCGGGCACACACACCATATATCCAGGCACACACACACACACACACACACACACACACACACACACACACACACACACACACACACACCACGGGCGATGAAACCGCACCCATACCATTTCAGTTACAGGACTTTTATTAGTCAAGTAAAGCATCAATAATAACATCAGTTGTTGTTGAAGTTGCAACAGACACGCAGCATGCATAAAGCTAAAGGTCTGACTCAGAGAGTTTTCTGTTTTCAATGATGAAATGCTGTTGGTTTAGTGGTGCCACAGCTGTAGTTAGTTAGTAGCAGTAGCATGGTTTCACATCATTTTAAATATGAGCACTTTAATGTGAAATATCTTGAGTTGTTTTGCATGCCATCGTGTTTGGTGGGGCAGACTGAGCATTTAGGGGGGCATTGCCCCCCCATGCCCAAGCCTAGATCCGCCCCTGCACCTACCCCTGTAACCTTTGCGCCACGGGTTCATGCTTTTTTCTCCTTCTGTGTCACATGCGCGCGGCAGTCTATATAACAGTAACAGTTAAATCCCCAGATGTGTTGGAGAACAGAAAAAGGCCATTAAATCGAACAAGCCTCCCGGAGGTACACCTCAGGGATCGGCCCTGAGTCCACATCAAATGCTGAGCGGCTCTGAGCCTGCGACGGACCACTGCTTTGTTGTCATTGATTGGGTTTGATCCTAAAGGTCCTGAAACAGGAAAGGTCGCTTCCCGCTCGAGTGTGAAAGTGCATAATCGTTGGGCCAGTGTCGGGCAGAAACCTTGTATCTCCATATTTCCAACATATATGCCTTTAATGTTTGTTTGCCAATTGATGAAAACTCCATGAATGATAGACATACCTAATGTTTGTTTCTCAGGCAAAAAAAATAATAATAATAATAATTACAATTATCCCGATGTTATTCTCCATATCATATGGATGTGCTTATTTGACTTGGGCAAACCTGATGGGCTTGAAACTAAAGAATAACTACAGTGGATCCCTGCAGGTTCTCTTATGTATTACCTAAAAGTTACATTATTTGTAAAGCGCTTTTCAAAACAAAGTTACAAAGTGCTGTACAATCAAAAACAATATGTAATAAGACACAAACAAAGACAAAAATTTACAGAAACAAAGAGAAAGAATAGAAGTGAAAACAAAAGGTTATGACGTTAAAAAGTACTCTCTAAATGGATGGGTTTTAACCTAGATTTGAAGATTAAGACTAAAGGGGCCAGTCTAACATCTAAAGGCAATGCGCTCCATAGTTTGGATGCCCGGGCGCTAAAAGAACAATCACCACGTGTGACCAAGTTTGTCCGAGGGACAATTAAAAGTGCCTTTGCGATGAGAGCGGAGGTTATGCCCTAGAAATTGGGAGGGCCAGCATCTCCCGATGTAGAGAGAGGCCAGACCATTAAGTGCTTTGTAAGTAATAAGTAAGACTTTATCAGTCAAATCAGGCCCCAGACCTGATTTGCTGTAGACAATGAGAAGACTTACACCATAATTGGCTACACACATTAGTGGACATAGGAGGTTTCCAGCCAACACTGTTGGTTTACGATGGGATTTAGGGCCTGTGTCACCACCACCAGGCATCACATGGGGAAAAAAAGAAGGAAGCTCTAGCACTGTAAGTGACCCTTCTGATTAAAGTTGCATGAGTTCGACTCTGTGATGCTTATCTTCAAGGTCCTCAGTGAGTAAAAAGTCTAAAAGGGATTATGAGCCTTTTGTTTAAGGTTTTTGGTTTGCCTTTCTTTCTTTCGCAGCACTTTGACGTGATCTCAAGGCATTGTATAATATAATATGCACTGTGAAGAACCGGCTTTTGAACGACACGCAACAAACATGCATGTGATGTTTTAGAGAGGGAAAGGATGAAAGCGTTTCACTGAAGCTCTGCGTAGGTTTAGAGGGAGAACGGAATGTGTTGACATGTGTACACAACATGCACATACAGTATAGGGTTGTCCCGATCACATTTTTTTTGCTCCCAATCCAATCCCGATCATTTGAGTTTGAGTATCTGCCGATCCCGATATTTCACGATCCGATCACTTTTATATATATAGCAGACTAGCAAATTCCAGAACATTTATTTACCTGCCATAGTGTCAACCCCTTACCACTGTGTCGAATCTCTTGTCATCATCAGACCATTCCGTATTGGTAAATATACCAGTATAACCAATTCGGGCCAATACTGATAGTTTTCTGGTACCGATACAATATTTGCCGATACCGATATCACAAAAAAGGGCTGATCCGATACTTTTCCCGATATCGATACAGTATCGGGACATCCCTAATACAGTATGTAACATCCGTTTTTGAAAGAAAAAGGGTAACAGGTCAGGCCTAAGTATCCGGTTTGCCCAATTGTCCATATGCTCATATAGCCTTTATGCCCACTGGTCCATTTGCCTAGATAGCCTGTGTGCCAAACTGCCAGTATGCCCAGTTGCCTTTTTGCCCACTTTGCTAGAAATGTGTGTGCCTACATCTCCACTGTGCCCACTCGACCAGCATTCAGAAAAAAAATTGTCTGGTATTCTCAAACGGTATGGTGTAGCCAGGTATAGTGTAAGTCTTCTCATTGGCTGCATGGCAGCCAATCAGGTCTGGGGCCTTGTGTGTAGTCCAAAAGCCTACGCCATTTCTGGACTTTTTGAATTGCAGATTTATTTTTTTATGGATAATTATTTGATAAGCCTAGGCCCAGGTCTGGTGGTGTAGGCTTCCGGCCTACTACAAGGCCCCAGACCTGATTTGCTGCAGCCAATGAGAAGACTTACACCATACTTGGCTACACCATAGCGTTCGAGAATACCAACCATTGTTGTTGTTCGCTGTCATTGACCTTTTTTCTGTGTCTTTCTTCGCCATTTTTCCAACCTCTCCTCTCCTCTCCTCTCCTCTCCTCTCATCTCATCTCATCTCATCTCATCTCATCTCATCTCATCTCATCTCATCTCATCTCATCTCATCTCATCTCTCACTCATCTCATCTCATCTCATCTCATCTCATCTCATCTCATCTCCTCTCCTCTCCTCTCCTCTCCTCTATTCTCCTCTATTCTCCTCTATTCTCCTCTCTCCTCTCCTCTCCTCTCCTCTCCTCTCCTCTCCTCTCCTCTATTCTCCTCTATTCTCCTCTCTCCTCTCCTCTCCTTCTCTCCTCTCCTCTCCTCTCCTCTCCTCTCCTCTCCTCTCCTCTCCTCTCCTCTCCTCTATTCTCCTCTATTCTCCTCTCCTCTCCTCTCCTCTCCTCTCCTCTCCTCTCCTCTCCTCTCCTCTCCTCTCCTCTCCTCTCCTCTCCTCGCAGACACATGAGTTTCTTCGCATCCAAAGCGAGCCCCACCTCTGTGATCCTGGACCTGTGGGAGGCGCAGCACTTTCACAGCGGAAACATCAACCAGCTGGCTGCCGTCATGGCCGACATCGGCAAGCAGGAAGCCATGATATTCCTGGTGTCCGACGGCGAGTGCTAACCCGGAGAGGAGAGACTGAGAGCGAGAGAGACATTGACTGGCACAGAGCAAAGTCTACAGTACAGTTACGGTTCAGTACGCGACGACTACGACGGTAAACCGCAAGGAGGGGGAAGAAGAGAAGAGAAGAGCTGCGTTTGTTGGCCGTGCCATTCTTTCTCCCCGACGCTAGAGGGGATAGAGTCGATGAAAAGAATTAAACCGTAGGTTCAGGTTTCCCACGTTTCCCCTTGTAAAAGAAGATATATCTTCAAAAAGAAAAAAAAAGAGTTTAATGTTGGCAGATTGAATGGATGAAGAAGGAGGAGTTTGGACATGGAGTTCATGAAAGCAAACACAGTTCTGAAGTCGGCCTTTTATGTTCAGCCAAATGAAAAAGATTATCTTTTCTTTTTTTTTTTTTTTTTTTTTACCTGTTTTCTTTTTATTTTCCAGAAGAATGACAGATAAAGTAGTCCAAACCCTTGTTTTTTTTTGTTTTTTTTTTTACTTGAGACTTAAAGTCACGTAAAGCATTTTGTACAGTACAGTACTCTGTCCTTATATATATATCCAATAAGGAGCAATATGCAAAAACAGTGCTACTTTAAAAGGCCATCCGTAAAGAGAAATTACATTGGGGGGGATTTTAAAATAGAAGACAATAATAAAAAAAAGCTAACGTTGCTATTCCTGTCCATATTATTAACGCGAAGCGGTAGCGCTGCGCTAGCCTTTTCAGGTAAAAGACTAGAGGGTATATTTATGCAATTGGCTGTTTTTCACTGAATAGCGTTATTGTTTTTGACATTGAATACAGTTGTTAACAACACAAGGTCATCAGGGTCTGTGATCACCATGTCACCAAGCGCCCAAAGCCAGTGGCATTATATATAGTCGTTGTTCTCTCTTTCACACACACACGCACGCACACTATGCGTTGTCATTATCTATCTCTGAACAAGACAGGGAAAAAAGCTGTAGCAAATCACGGACTAATAGGTTGCAGATAGATTTTGTGTCCAAACCCCGCAAGATGCCTCGGTCGGTGGCGTCTTGTTTGTCTGTTTTAAGTCAAGCCGGTATCACAACTGTGAATGTACCATCATCTCCATTCTGTGAGACGCTCCAGCAAGCTTTTCTTGTCTTTTCTTTCTTTCTTTTTTTCTTTTTTAAATCGATACAGAGGGAGCGAAGGAGGGAGGGGTGGGGAGTGAGGGAGGGAGGGAGGGGGAGGAGGGTTTTGAGGTTGGTTGAACTTCTGAGGGGGGAAAGTGTGAGTAATATCTCCACTGAAGTCGCATTTCAAAAGCCATTTATATTTGAAGCCCCGGTGACTTTGATCTATCCGGTTTTATTTGGAATCTCATATTAGCTCGATGCTTCTTCATCGCCGTGGGTTTTCCCCCCTAACGATTTTACACGGCTTCTGAAGGACTGACGGGCTGATGATGGGCATTCCGGCAGCACGCACGCCGCTGTGAAACCGCCGTCGGACAGGATAACACGTATGTCCAAAACTTGTAAGGCTGGAGTACGTGTGCTCCCAACCAATCGTTATTTAGACTCGAGCATCCTGTTGTCTTACGTTTCGTTGGTTTAAAGCCGTGGTTTTCAACAACCAGTGGTCCGGGGACCACCAGTGGTCGTGTGGAGGGTGGTTCCCAGCTAAGTTGGTTTGACCAAATAAAAAGTTGGTTAGCCGGATGTAACTCTCGAGAATCGTGAAAATGAAACCAAATGGACCCATTTGGTTGATATTTTTGGAGAATGTCCTTCGACATTCTCCAAAAATATCAACAGCAGCAGATCGACTATTCCTTTGCTAGTAAAGATGTTGAAAGGTAAAACGTTGCATCGTCATGGAGATCCAAGGTTTCCCCCACGACAGGCACATGACATATATATATGCCGTGGTGAATGTCTTGAACTCATTTCTAAAATGGCATTGCCAACCTTATTAGATTATTACTGTGTGTGTGTGTGTGTGTGTGCGTGTGCGCGTGCGTGCGTGCGTGCGTGTGTAAAGACCAAGCACAGCCAAAGGGAAGTATATATGGGATATTTTATTCGTTTCAGCATGAATAATGCAGGAACACTGCCCCACAGAAAATCTGACAACAACAAATTATCTTCACCAAATTACTCACAGTCAAAGGATAGTTATGCGGGGCCTTTGCTTCATAATTCATAAAGCCATTGTTGGTGGGATTCCTCATTTGCACCGCGCCATAGAGATACTACGGTTAGGTCACGCATCTCCAGGGCCGGATTTAGCCAGCCCTACTAGGGTGGGCTGGAAGAATGGCAGGGTGGGCAACTCCAAATATTTTCATATGAAGCAGTGATTTTAAATCATTATGACACCAGGACCCACTATTTATTCAGGATTTGAGCCATGGCCTACCACTTGAGGACATTTTAACCACACAAAACAGACAAACATACAGATCAAAATGACAATTTATCTTCTACATTCTCTAGTTGTGTAGACTTGGGCTAATTCAGATGATCAATATTTTAACTCTTGAGAGTGTACCACAAGGGTCCATTTGGTTTCATTTTTACACTCTCAATGAGTTACATCCGGTTAACCAACTTTACACCTATTAGCCTGGGGACCACCTGGACCTCTCTCAACCGCTGGTGGTCCCCGGACCACTGATGAAAACAACTGATATTACCTTTCATTGGGTGGGCAGGATGCACATTTGGGTTGGCTCTGCCCACCCCTGCCCCATTCCAGGGGCGGATGTAACATTTCACAATGGAGCCCCCCCCCCCCCCCCTCCCCCCCCCATTCGGACCATGTGCATCTCTCACGCACAAATGATAAGCCTTTTCCCTCTTTCTCCGTGGAAGTAGTAGCTTCTATTCATAGTGCCATGCCTACTGTCGGCAACGAAAATGTTTAGAAAGTTGCTGTTGTTTAGGTTTTTGTTGTTTTGTTTTCTTCTTCTTTTTTTTGCCAAGACAGCGAATAATGTCCTAGCGGAATTCATGCAACAAAGCATGAACTGTAACTATCAGCTCTCGATATTTAGCCGCTTTGCATTAATTTATTACTCTGTCATGGTTTATTAATGGAGCTGTCAGCCCGGCCGCCTAACATCACTTTATCTTTTTAGTAGAGCAGATCGCTTTACAGCGGTGTCAAGAGTTCAGAGTAATCCCAAATTAGCCATAGAGTCCTCTCTCTCTCTCTCTCTCTCTCTCTCTCTCTCTCTCTCCTCTCTCTCTCTCCTCTCTCTCTCTCTCTCTCTCTCTCTCTCTCTGCTCAGGGTGACTTGCATGCAGTGTATGCTAAAAAGCTGCAGAGAGAGACAGAAGTCCTGCTTTCCCTCAAAGCCCCCCAAATAACACACAGCTAAATGACGTGACCCGTGGAATACACACATTTTATGATTGTCAGATACTGTGTTTGGAATGTACATCTATGTTTGCTTTTTCCCTTATTGTCGCAGTGTGTGGGGTGGGCCGGAGGGGGGGGCGTACAGTATCTTTTTGTTTGTTTGTTTTGTTGAGTTGTTTTTTAATTGTTTTGCCCCCATTCTTTATTTGCACAATGAGAAAGCTGGTCTACAATGTCTAGAACTGGTGAAAAATCTTTATTGCAGAATCATATTTCAAGCCTTAGACCTTCATCTAAGGACGTTTTGTGTAATGATTCAAATCATTTTTTCTCATTACTTTCTCCGTTGTTCCTGCACACCGGTTGTCAATGTGTACATCTGCCTTTCTGAGAATTCGTCAGTTTATTTGAAAATGTGTTGTTAATTGTCAGTTCATGGCATCACCACCGCGCCTGTGATTTGCATTGCTCTGTTGCTTTACTTTGCTAAAGAGGTTGTTTCCACAACAACGATATAAGACTGATTTGTTGGAGAGATGCCAGCCATGACATCAACATTTCGTCCAGTTTCTCTTCATCTCATCACCCCTTTTGATTAAAAAAAAAACGTTTTTAGATAACACGACACCACCTTAAAAAAAAGAATCTTAAACATTTTTCACGTAGAAATAAATCGTCCAGATGAAATATGTAAATAGTTTTTTCTATACTCGCTGTGTGCTGTCACTTTACATAACTGTATATCAGCAGAATTGGTAACCAAAGTTTTCTGAACACCATGTGAGGCCACAATTCGTCTTCATATCGTAACCGTCGGCATCATTTCAGCGTTATAACCGTGTTTTAAACTAGCATGGTACTGTATGTACCCTCACGCGTGTGCGTCTCGCCTATATTGCAGATTATATTAAAAAATGAAAAAAATAAAATAAAAAAACAAACATTTCTTTATCGCATTCTCGTTGTTGTCTCTGACACAGTTTCATCTGTTCAAGCAGTAATATATGTCAAAGATTATTTTATCACTTTGTAAAGAAATGTAAATTATATTTTAATATGAAAGCCAGAAAAAGAAGAATTAACACTTAAACTGGCGCAACATTTGTCAAGTCTGAACCGTGACGTGTTTTGCCTATAAAATATAATACTGTTGTTTGGCGATTCTAGCAGTGAAGACTTTTTTGCAGTGTTAAGGGTTTAGAGAGACTGTTTTTCAAAGAGGTTTCTATACATTATGTTCTGTTTGTCCTTTTCGCTGCATTACGGCTACCTGACTTATTTTCTATATAACTGTAAGCATTTAAACACAATCGTGTGAAATTGTAACTACAATGGATGCGTGTTGTGGAACTGCACTAGTGTGGGGCGAGGAAAGACATGCGAGTTCCGCAACTCTGACGGGCAAAACATTTGTTATGGCAGCACCTTTTAGACAAGTGGTCAGATAAATAAACCTCTTAGACAAGTCGCTGCCAGCCCTGCAGTCAGATTAACGTTTTAGGCAAGCCACTGACAGTTGTACGGTCAGATTTCACGTGTTTTTGAAGTTGTCATCTTCTCCCGTGTTTTTTTTTTTTTTTTTTTTTTTTTTTTGGATGTGTATTCAGTACATTTCAGTAAAGCCAGATTTATATTGTTTTTGGCGTACGACGGTGTACCAACATGAGAACAGCAGATTGTGGGTGGCAGAACGTGTAGGCTGGCTGGTTTTGCGGTAATGCGATGGCATTGTACGACAGTGTCAATTAGCTGTAACGCACATCACCAGCCACTGGAGGCGCTAAGATAATGCGTAGATCTGGCCACACTGCCAGCCAAACCCAGACTGAATCAGATCTGAGACACATTGAGCCTTGAATCTGATTTGTTTAAATGAGTCATGTGACCTTTTAGACCAGGGGTTTTCAACAAGTGGTCTGGGGACCACCAGTGGTCCCTGAGAGGATTCCAGGTGGCCCCCAGCTAAATGATGGACAGTTGGTAAGCAAATTGACCCTTATACAGTAGATCTGTAAATCTTGGGAGCGATTTTATGCTCTCAAGAGTTAAATTATGTTCAAACATCTGAATTACGTAATCTTCAAGAATCTACACAAATAGAACATGTAGAGGAATCGTTACTTTGACCAACATTTTGTCAATTATATCTCCTGTATAAAAACTTGAAAATTCTTAGTTTTGGGTCCAAGGGTCAACTCAACATCAAAGGTGGTCCATGGCTAAAATGCTGAATAAATAGTGGGCCCTGATTTGATGTGTTATGTGTTGTTGATGTGTTAGACCACTCAGATTTCTATCTTGAAGTAACACAGATCTTATTTAAATCAGTTTTAAATCACGCCTAACTAACATCATAACGTAGGACAGAGTCCCTCCCTACCCCAACGCTCTGTATAGATATAACTTAACATAACACAACACAACACGTACATGATTTATGAAAAAGGATTTTAAAAGTCCGTCCCATCATGGGGATGCGAAATAATCCTGTTATGTTTCACAACAACTCTACATTTTATTATTTTTAAATGTAATTCATTAATTATTCTGTATGTGTGCGTTAGTGCGCGCATGCGCACAGTGGTGTGTGTGTGTATTTGCGTGCTTACTTGCCTACCTGTCATTGTGACTGAATTCAAAATTCTTTCCTTTTTTCTGAGTACAACACAAGTACATTAGTGGTCGTCTGTTTTGTTCTTTCAGTCAATGTTCCTTGCCTTTCTGCAAGTCAAAAATGCTGTACTTATAAACATGCCACAGCTTATGCAATTGTATAATTCCTTTTATTTCTTTACTTTTCTTTTCTTTCTTTTTTTTTTTCTTTTTTTTTTTTACTTTTTTGTGTTCCTTATTGTCGACGTAAATTGTTGTCAAAACTTTTTTGTGGCAAAAGGAAAAACTTCTGTAAAGGGAGGTTTTCTGTACTTTTTTGGACAATGATATGGATTTGTGGGTAGAATTTTGGAAATTCGTTTCTAAGTGCTTTCAAGTATTTACTTGGCCTTATGTATATATCTATCTATGATATTTCAGAAAGGTATGTATAGTAATTCAACCTGAAATTGTTGTAAATAAATTATATATTGTTAAATCAAGGACTTGGCTCTAGTTACTTTTCACTAATACTGTATTATTTCAGAATCTGAATGGAGACTTTGGTTGAGCGGTGCCAGACCGAGCCACACACTCCTTGTGGGCCTGTGGATCGAGTGTTAAAGTTGAGGTTGGTTTGGGGCAAATGATTGCGTTACGTGTGTTATACTGTAACTGTATACACACACAGAGACCTGGCACATTTATAGTTGGATTTGAACGCACTGTATTTGTAAAACCAGCTAGGCAGTTGCCTGGGGCGCCAGGAGGGGGGGTGTCACCAAACATGCTTTAAAAGGATCCCAGGCTAATAAGCTTCAAATGCATAAATACATTATACTTGCACTCTAGTTCTAGAATTGAACATTTAAAACACATACTGTTATTTAGTTTAAAGAATATTTCATATTTTTTATCCCTTGGAGGCACCATTTTACTGTGCCTGTCATAGGTACAGTGGTAAGCACTTGAGATTGTCACACGTGCTAGTCATCTGGCGCCTCGGTGTTACCACCGCCCTCGGTGTTACCACCAAGTACCACCAACCTCCATGCTGTCACCAGGAGATGGCAGCAGAGAAACTAATGTTCCAAACACAATGGTCACACAGTGGAGGCAAGGAATAGAATAAAAACCTCAATGAATATAATAACGCTTAAGTAATTACGTGTTTACAGTGCAATCTATTCAATTTTCACCATAGAAAATAATGTGTTCATTGAAATTATTATGGGTGTCATAATAACAACTAGAAACAAAATTTCTAAGAAATTTTACTGTGTGCCTGCCACTCGCCAAGTGTGTGCAAACTTTTGCGGGAGTTGGCATGCTAACATGCTATGCTGACATAGTAGCAAACCCTAAATAGTATCGACCAATCAGAATAGTGGGCGGGGCTAAGTTACACCAATCAACGTCAGGGACTCATTACCGAGTCCAATGATGCCACCCATATGTCTCTATGACATAGCATTGAGGAGTTTTGGCAGGAAATAGTATCGACCAATCACAATAGGGGGCGGGGCTAAGTTACACCAATCAACGTCAGGGACTCATTACCGAGTCCAATGATGCCACCCATATGTCTCTATGACATAGCATTGTAGAGTTATGGCAGGAATAGTATCGACCAATCAGAATAAGGGGCGGGGCTAAGTTACACCAATCAACGTCAGGGACTCATTACCCGAGTCCAATGATGTCACCCATATGTCTCTATGACATAGCATTGTGGAGTTATGGCAGGAAATAGTATCAACCAATCAGAATAGGGGGCGGGGCTAAGTTACACCAATCAACGTCAGGGACTCATTTCCCGAGTCCAATGATGCCACCCATATGTCTCTATGACATAGCATTGAGGAG
The DNA here is from genome assembly GCA_039105355.1 of Benthosema pterotum. Lineage (NCBI taxonomy): Eukaryota > Metazoa > Chordata > Actinopteri > Myctophiformes > Myctophidae > Benthosema > Benthosema pterotum. The sequence continues at coordinate 35,098,364 of CM076984.1, forward strand.
TTATGGCAGGAAATAGTATCGACCAATCAGAATAGGGGGCGGGGCTAAGTTACACCAATCAACGTCAGGGACTCATTACCCGAGTCCAATGATGTCACCCATATGTCTCTATGACATAGCATTGAGGAGTTATGGCAGGAAATAGTATCGACCAATCAGAATAGGGGGCGGGGCTAAGTTACACCAATCAACGTCAGGGACTCATTTCCCGAGTCCAATGATGCCACCCATATGTCTCTATGACATAGCATTGTAGAGTTATGGCAGGAAATATATGATACAGGAGAGAGAGGATGTTTTGCCAAATGACTTGCCAATGTGTGTGTGCGTGAGTGTGCATGTGTGCTTGCGTGTGTGTGTGTGTATATGTGTGTGCATGTGTTGCTGCATGCATGAATAACCAGTCGTGGCCCATCAGGTGACCTCAGAGAGGACCCGGACTGTGTGTGTGCATGCGTATGCGTGCGTGCGTGCGTGCGTGTGTGTGTGTGTATGCGCGCGTGTGTTTGTGTTGTGTGTGTGTGTGTGTGTGTGTGTGTGTGTGTGTGTGGTGTGTGTGTGTGTGTGTGTGTGTGTGTGTGTTGTGTGTGTGTGTGCGTGCATGCGCGTGTGCGTACATGCGCGTGTGGCGTGTGTGTGTGTGTGTGTGCCCGCGCGTCACACACTCCATATTTGGGCATGTCCACTTGCCAATGTGTGTGTGCGTGAGTGTGCATGTGTGCTTGCGTGTGTGTGTGTATATGTGTGTGGCGTGTGTTGCTGCATGCATGAATAACCAGTCGTGGCCCATCAGGTGACCTCAGAGAGGACCCGGACTGTGTGTGTGTATGCGTGTGCGTGCGCGCGCGTGTGTGTGTATGCGCGCGCGCCCGTGTGTGTGAGTGTGTGTGTGTGCATGCGCGTGCGCATGTGTGTGTGTGTGTGTGTGTGTGTGTGTGTGTGTGTGTGTGTGTGTGCATGCGCGTGTGCGTGCGCGTGTGCGTGCATGTGTGTGTGTGCGTGCGCGCGCGCGCGTCACACACTCCATATTTGGGCATGTCTAACCCAATGGAGGAGTCCATGAGCAAGTACACTATGTAGCAAAGCATAGAGGAGAGCATGTGTGTGCGTGTCTCTGCGCGCGTGGCTAGTGGCAGCCATCTAATTAGGGCCTAATCTGTTACACCTGTGTTCATTAATTCAGTACAGATACTATTGTCTATTAGTTTAAACAGGGAGTCTATGGGTAGCACTCTCTTGGAACGAAGGGCTCTCACGCGAAAATTAAAACTCGTAACCGTTTACTTTTTTCGATGTGGGCGTTACGACTTCGCAAGCTATGTTGTGTGCGATCGTGGTATTGGTACGATAAAAGACGTGGTCATGAGAGCGATTTAAGAATTTGCGTTTGAGATGAAACGTCAAACGCCAAAATGCAACAAATTACAATGTAATTAATATGGAGACGGGAGGTTACGTCATCTCGCTCTGAGGCCCGTAGCACCGGTTCTGTACCTGACTGGGCTTTGGTGGTCACATTGGGTGAAAGGCGAGAAGTTTGTCTACAAAATGTCCGAAAACCACGCATGTAAAGCGAATATTGTGGCCGTGAGTACGATTTGTTCGGTCATGACCCGAACCTCGAGACACTGCATCTCGCACTCTGTTTCACTCTCTCACTGGTCGTGCGAGCCTCTAAGCTCTGCTAAATTCTCGAACCATGCACACTTTGAACTGCGATAGCGGACAAACCGTGCAACATATTCGAATACCGTCTGAACCGTGACAAAGTCGAGAGCCGCGTCTGCTGTTTAAAGTTAAAATCGTGTGTTCTACGCCACAGTGTGCCAGAGTAATGTGGCTCCAAATAAGCGCTTCTTTTTTCTGATGTTTTCGGTGTGCCCCCCATTCATTTCGAATGGGGATTTTTTGCGTCGTTTATTGCGAATTACGTTGGCACGGTAACGCGTATCGGAAAGAAAAGCACAAGCACATCTTTCCCGGCCGAGCCGCACGTTTCGATGTATATATTGCGGGGATTGTGCAAACCGTGCGGCCGGCCATAGCGGTCAAAATTTCGGATAGATAGATGAGTGTGTGATTATGGATTAAGTTGACGAATCACAACCTGTGTGCTTCTGCCATACTGGCAGGCACACAGAATTATATTTTTAAACTAAATGTTTAATAAAAAAAACATTAGGGCTGTTACAACTAAAAATAATAATTCATTCAAAATGCATTTGGTACTAATCGTAATTATAAAAAAAATACATTTGAATAAAAGAACATTAGGGCTGCAATTAAAAAATATTTTCACTTACTCCTGTTAACTGGAACAGTGGAATAGTGGAGGTGTGAACTGATTCTCAGGGGGGAGGGAGAATGAGTGGGCTATGGGCCAAGACAATGTTAACACCCCACCCCCACATTGTGACCGTGGTAGTTAGAAACCAGTTCAACTAGAGTCCTGAAAAAACATGACAGAGTGACACAGTATATTTTGCATAATCTACAGTAAATGTCTTCAAATGCTTCAAATGAACTTTAATGTCTCATCACCAGTGTTGGGGAAGTTACTTTCACAAGTAAGGGCATGATTATAGTTATAGTTACTTCCCTGAAAAAGTAACTAGTTACTTTATTCCTTACTAAATTATGAAAGTAAGGGCGTTACTTTACTTTACTTTTTTTAAAAAACATACAAAAAGGGTTTTTTCTGTAGTATTCGTGCTTACAAGTTTAAAGTGAAATTCTTCCCATTTTCAACATTTTACTGACATTAATATGCCTTAGAGATGTTGCGTGGACAAGACAAAGATCTCCCCATTCTGTGTTTACTAGAAATGGAGGTTGTGTTTCGCCATGTTAATGATTTTTCTTTTAGGACCTTTTTTTAAAAGGGGTTGGAATTCCCCTTTAATGGCAGCATGCTGAGCATGGGCTGTATTAAGATTTTCTTTGCTGAGGACAATGCTTGCTGTCTACACTTCACCTCAATGTTTTTGTTTTCGTCCACGTCCTACTGTATACCACAGTCGTTTTCAACCTTTTTCATACCAGGGCCCACTGTTTATTCTGCATTTAGCCACGGACCACCATTTGACGACATTTTGCCTCACAGACCCCAAAACTAAAGATTTATTTTCTTTTGTCCACAATATCAGGCTGGATTTTAAAAACAAAACAGTCAAACATACAGATCTAAAGAACCATTAAACTTCTACATTCTCTACTTGTGTAGACTTGGGCTAATTCAGATGATGATTATTTTAACTCTTGTAAACATGAAACCAAATGGACCCGCAAGGGTCCGTTTGGTTTCATGTTTACACTCTCAAAGAATTGCATCTGGTTAACCAACTTTCCATCATTTAGTGTGAGGACCACCTGGAATCCTCCCCGGACCACCTGTTGAAAACCCCTGCTTTACCAGCAAGAATGTAAAATAGTGTTTATATTTCCACGCTGCAAAGGCTCCATTCACGCTGTCATCCTCGTGTTATTGCGTCTGAGAGCGTATTTTACCGCAGCTCAAATGCTAGTGTGTGCGCAGCAACACTCCTGGTTGTGTCTGTTTCCTTACAAGAGGCCAGAGCCTTTAGTTATACCAAAACTCTGTTCACTTCATGGGGCCACTTCAATGGCGGCTCATCTATATACACTTCTATTGAATTGGGACAACCGAGGTTACCAGATGCATTTAAGTCTATGGGATCATAAGCATTTTTTCTGCCCCTCAATGTCGCAGCTGTTCTACTAGATGGCTCTGCTCTGCTCGACGAATAAGACTGGCTCTGATTGGCTTATACTTATCACGTTACACACATAGATATATTAAAACTAGAACAGGCATCCGGAGAAACAATGCAAGTGGACGAGAGGGTAACTTTCGTTCGGTGCCTTCTCTATTCAATATACTCTATGTTAGACTGTGAAGAAGCGAGCTGAAGAAGACAGACAGCAGTTCATTTGAAGCATTCATTTAAATGAAACGCTATTCTATCAGCAGCTCATCAAAGCCTAACTTTAGCCTGAGAGAGAAAGAGAGACACTATTGTTAAACATCTGACCCGTAGCTTACTCATTCTCCTCCAGTTCACACCTCCACTATTGTTCCAGTTAATGGGTCATTTACAATTTCCAAACACAGTAACAGGAGTAAGTGTTTTTACTTCTAATACAAGTACAGTAGAAGTATTAAAAGTAAAATAAAAAAAGTATTTAGGCAATTCTCTATAAAGTTACCAAATGTTTTTTTGAATGAATTCTGAATTCTTATTTTTAGTTATAACACATCTAAAATACTTAAAAAACGCACGCGCACGCGCGCACACACGCACACGCACACGCACACACACACGCACACACACACACACACACACACACACACACACACACACACACACACACACACACACACACACACACACATATATATATATATATATATATATATATATATATATATATATATATATATATATTATATATATATATATATATATATACATACATATATATATATATATATATAATATATATATATATATTATATATATATATATATATATATATATATATATATATATATATATATATATATATATATATTACAGTGTTTGTTTTTAGATTATTATAGATCAGGTTCCACCAATAATACATTGTTTGTTAAGTTTTAATGTGTTGAATGCTCTTAAATGTGATACAACTTTGTTTGTACCATATAGCACCTTTCATGACATAAACTTCAGCTCAAAGTCCTTTTTATAAGCCCTATAATGCATTGTTACTCTATTGCTGCATTGTGCCAGAGCAACCACAAGATGGCGCCATGTGAGTTCATGAGACTCACATGCGCCACATTGTGGTTGCTCTGCCACACTACAACCTTTGACACCTTTTAAATGAAGTGTGAAAGGTGGTACCCACCGTAGGTGAAACGGTAACACTAAGCTACCCCAGTGGTAGTCAAATGGTAACACTGCCAGTATCAAGTGCTTACCACTGTATGACGTCACAGGAGATTACCAAATTGAACCGTAAGGGTCCATTTTGCCTGGGGCTTCGAATTGCTTAGAAACGCCACTGTCTAAAACTATGCGTTTTATTATCCCCACCATCGCCGATTCCTAATGTGATCCTGAGCTCTATACACTCCTCCGCCAACCTGGGGAGGCAGCGGACTGACCTCATGCAAGCTGCCCTGGAAGGAGTGCATCGTTCTGACCAGTTCTTGTCCTCTATCAGGCGGCTGACCAGAGCGAGGCAGTTTAGAGACCGCTATTACTGCAGGTTCTACCATAGTTGTACTATAACTCATTCTGCTGTCAAGAATTATTTACGATTATTCATCTCTTCCCCGGTGTATTCTGGCCCAAACTATGATAAAGAGAGAGGATATATTACGGGGTGTGTCGCAGGCTGGTTCCGGAGGTTTGCACATGCGCAGTGTAAACAGGAACTGCTATGGTGGAATCTGATTCGACCATAGCAGTTCCTGTTTACACTGCGCATGTGCAAACCTCCAGAACCAGCCTGCGACACACCCCCGTAATTTATCCTCTCTCTTTATCATACGGTGTATTCTGGCCCAAACTATGGGGAACAACAACAACTGTACCAAAAGCAGCAGAGCTCAGGTGGGTCTTGTTGGACATGTTCACTTCAAAGTAAGCATCCTATTATCATTAAACGAAATAAGCTATCAAAGTGACTGCCCTCTCATGTTACATCCGCCCCTGCTAAGGTGGAGTTTGAAGATGAATGGGCGTCAATGGGAGAGGGGGCAGGGGAAACACTGCTCTAAAGGGTCCTACAGTAGCTAGTGTGTCACACTATTCTGTGTTAGTTTAGATAGATAATCTTTCCGGTGGTTAGTGTTAGGGTTAGGGTTGTCTTATCGCAACGATGTACAGTATAAATGCTATAATTATATAATGATTCAGTGGAATCCTATTCAATAGCCATAGTGTTGTCATGAAGGGATATTGTCTTTTAGGGATATTGTCAGGGATATTAGGGATATTGTCAGCGCGCCACCGAGTGGCACACTGTGAGCTTGTAGCTCTGATATTTTTTGAAAAGTTGTGAAAATGTGATGCAAATCTTTGAATATATTCTTTCGGAAGCAAATATTTTGAACTAAAATCATTGCTTCTCAGGGATCCCTAGAACAACACGTTTTCAGATGGGGGTCTGCAGAGATTCTGGGGGTCCTTGGCATGAAATATGTTGAGCATCACTGACACAGGAACATGGATTTTTCAGAAAAACTAGAATCTGTCGGAAACAAAAATCCTCAAAACGATGAAAAATGGCATAGTGTGCAAGACCGTAAGGCTATAGCCTTGCGTTTTTGCCAGTTTTTGTCATTTTTCAAAAATCTTCAAAAATCCTCAAAACGATGAAAAGCCCTAAGGCTATAGCCTTACGGTCTTGCACACTATGCCATTTTTCCTTGCGCTTTTGCCAGATTTCGTCATTTTTTCAAAAATCTTCAAAATGATGAAAAAACGTAAGGCATAGCCTTGCGTTTTTTTTCTCGAAATTTCACATTTTTTCGAAAATGCTCAAAAATGCTCAAAACGGTGAAAAACGGCATGCTGAGCAAGACTGTAATGCTATACCCTTGTGCTTTTGCCAGATTTCGTCATTTTTTTCGAAAATCTTCAAAATGATGAAAAAACGTAAGGTTATAGCCTTGCGTTTTTTTTTTCTCGAAATTTCGACATTTTTCCAAAATCCTCAAAATGCTCAAACTGTGAAAAACGGCATGCTGAGCAAGACTGTAATGCTATACCCTTGCGCTTTTGCCAGATTTTGTCATTTTTTCGAAAATCTTCAAATGATAAAAAAAAAACGTAAGGCTATAGCCTTGCGTTTTTTTTTCTCGAAATTTCGACATTTTTTTCCAAAATGCTCAAAAATGCTCAAAACGGTGAAAAACGGCATGCTGAGCAAGACTGTAATGCTATACCCTTGTGCTTTTTCCAGATTTCGTCATTTTTCGAAAATCTTCAAAATTATGAAAAAACGTAAGGCAACGAAAAACGCCATACTATAGCATGGCGTCCGAGACTGTGTACTATAGCCCATGGTTTTTCTTCGATTTCGACATTTTTTCAAAACGCTCAAAAACGCTCCGAGACCATGTACTATAGCCCATGTTTTTTCTTCGATTTCGACATTTTTTCAAAAACGCTCAAAAACAATGAAAAACGCCATACTATAGCATGGCGTCCGAGACTGTGTACTATAGCCCATGGTTTTTCTTCGATTTCGACATTTTTTCAAAACGCTCAAAAACGCTTCGAGACCATGTACTATAGCCCATGGTTTTTCTTCGATTTCGACATTTTTTCAAAAACGCTCAAAAACGACGAAAAACGCCATACTATAGCATGGCGTCCGAGACCGTGTACTATAGCCCATGGTTTTTCTTCGATTTCGACATTTTTTCAAAATGCTCAAAAACGCTCCGAGACCATGTACTATAGCCCATGGTTTTTCTTCGATTTCGACATTTTTTCAAAAACGCTCAAAAACGACAAAAAACGCCATACTATAGCATGGCGTCCGAGACCGTGTACTATAGCCCATGGTTTTTCTTAGATTTCGACATTTTTTCAAAAACGCTAAAAACAACGAAAAAACGCCATACTATAGCATGGCGTCCGAGACCGTGTACTATAGCCCATGGTTTTTCTTCGATTTCGACATTTTTTCAAAACGCTCAAAAACGCTCCGAGACCATGTACTATAGCCCATGGTTTTTCTTTGATTTCGACATTTTTTCAAAAACGCTCAAATACAATGAAAAAACGCCATACTATAGCATGGCGTCCGAGACTGTGTACTATAGCCCATGGTTTTCTTCGATTTCGACATTTTTTCAAAAACGCTCAAAAACAACAAAAAACGCCATACTATAGCATGGCGTCCGAGACCGTGTACTATAGCCCATGGTTTTTCTTCGATTTCGACATTTTTTCAAAACGCTCAAAAACGCTCCGAGACCGTGTACTATAGCCCATGGTTTTTCTTCGATTTCGACATTTTTTCAAAACGCTCAAAAATGCTCCGAGACCATGTACTATAGCCCATGGTTTTTCTTCGATTTCGACATTTTTTCAAAAACGCTAGAAAACAACGAAAAAAAACATACTATAGCATGGCGTCCGAGACCGTGTACTATAGCCCATGGTTTTTCTTCGATTTCGACATTTTTTCAAAACGCTCAAAAACGCTCCGAGACCATGTACTATAGCCCATGGTTTTTCTTCGATTTCGACATTTTTTCAAAACGCTCAAAAACGCTCCGAGACCATGTACTATAGCCCATGGTTTTTCTTCGATTTCGACATTTTTTCCAAAACGCCAGAAAACGACGAAAAACGCCATACTATAGCATGGCGTCCGAGACCGTGTACTATAGCCCATGGTTTTTCTTCGATTTCGACATTTTTTCAAAAACGCTCAAAAACAACGAAAAACGCCATACTATAGCATGGCGTCAAAGACCGTGTACTATAGCCCATGGTTTTTCTTCGTTTTCGACATTTTTTCAAAACGCTCAAAAACGCTCCGAGACCATGTACTATAGCCCATGGTTTTTCTTCGATTTCGACATTTTTCAAAAACGCTCAAATACAATGAAAACGCCATACTATAGCATGGCGTCCGAGACTGTGTACTATAGCCCATGGTTTTTCTTCGATTTCGACATTTTTTCAAAAACGCTCAAAAACAACAAAAAACGCCATACTATAGCATGGCGTCCGAGACCGTGTACTATAGCCCATGGTTTTTCTTCGATTTCGACATTTTTTCAAAACGCTCAAAAACGCTCCGAGACAGTGTACTATAGCCCATGGTTTTTCTTCGATTTCGACATTTTTTCAAAACGCTCAAAAACGCTCCGAGACCATGTACTATAGCCCATGGTTTTTCTTCGATTTCGACATTTTTTCAAAAACGCCAGAAAAACGACGAAAAACGCGATACTATATTATGGCGTCCGAGACCGTGTACTATAGCCCATGGTTTTTCTTCGATTTAGACATTTTTTCAAAACGCTCAAAAACGCTCCGAGACCATGTACTATAGCCCATGGTTTTTCTTCGATTTCGACATTTTTTCAAAAACGCTCAAATACAACGAAAAATGCCATACTATAGCATGGCGTCCGAGACCATGTACTATAGCCCATGGTTTTTCTTCGATTTCGACATTTTTTCAAAACGCTCAAAAACGCTCCGAGACCATGTACTATAGCCCATGGTTTTTCTTCGATTTCAACATTTTTTCAAAAACGCCAGAAAACGACGAAAAACGCGATACTATAGCATGGCGTCCGAGACCGTGTACTATAGCCCATGGTTTTTCTTCGATTTCGACATTTTTTCAAAACGCTCAAAAACGCTCCGAGACCATGTACTATAGCCCATGGTTTTTCTTCGATTTCGACATTTTTTCAAAAACGCTCAAAAACAACGAAAAACGCCATACTATAGCATGGCGTCCGAGACCGTGTACTATAGCCCATGGTTTTTCTTCGATTTCGACATTTTTTCAAAACGCTCCGAGACCATGTACTATAGCCCATGGTTTTTCTTCGATTTCGACATTTTTTCAAAAACGCCAGAAACGACGAAAAACGCCATACTATAGCATGGCGTCCGAGACTGTGTACTATAGCCCATGGTTTTTCTTCGATTTCGACATTTTTTCAAAAACGTCAGAAAACGACGAAAACGCCATACTATAGCATGGCGTCCGAGACCGTGTACTATAGCCCATGGTTTTTCTTCGATTTCGACATTTTTTCAAAAACGCCAGAAAACGACGAAAAACGCCATACTATAGCATGGCGTCCGAGACCGTGTACTATAGCCCATGGTTTTTCTTCAATTTAGACATTTTTTCAAAACGCTCAAAAACGCTCCGAGACCATGTACTATAGCCCATGGTTTTTCTTCGATTTCGACATTTTTTCAAAAACGCTCAAAAACAACGAAAAACGCCATACTATAGCATGGCGTCCGAGACCGTGTACTATAGCCCATGGTTTTTCTTCGATTTCGACATTTTTTCAAAACGCTCAAAAACGCTCCGAGACGATGTACTATAGCCCATGGTTTTTCTTCGATTTCGACATTTTTTCAAAAACGCTCAAAAACAACGAAAAACGCCATACTATAGCATGGCGTCCGAGACCGTGTACTATAGCCCATGGTTTTTCTTCGATTTCGACATTTTTTCAAAACGCTCAAAAACGCTCCGAGACCATGTACTATAGCCCATGGTTTTTCTTCGATTTCGACATTTTTTCAAAAACGCTCAAAACAACAAAAAACGCCATACTATAGCATGGCGTCCGAGACCGTGTACTATAGCCCATGGTTTTTCTTCGATTTTGACATTTTTTTCAAAACGCTCAAAAAAACGCTCTCCAGACCATGTACTATAGCCCATGGGTTTTCTTCGATTTCGACATTTTTCAAAAACGCCAGAAAAACGACGAAAAAAACGCCATACTATAGCATGGTGTCCGAGACCGTGTACTATAGCCCATGGTTTTTCTTCGATTTAGACATTTTTTCAA
>CM076984.1:35109448-35139448 GCA_039105355.1 Benthosema pterotum
CAATAGAGATTCGCCATGCTCCAACACTGGACTCTTTTAAGGCTGCCTTGAAAAGAACACTTATTCTCTCAGGCCTATGGCAATATTAGTTGCCAATTGTCTTTGGCTCATTGTAAAGCGTCTTGGGTTCATGAAAGGCGCTATATAAATTCAAGTTATTATTATTATTATTATTACCAACAACAAAACAGGCAGAAGACCAAAACAACACATCCATAAAAAAGAGCACACAAACAACATCGAAATATACCCAAACCTTGCTAAAAAAACAAAACAAAAAACAGACTAAGATTAGAATTACGGTCTAACACAGAGACAAGAGTCTTTTTAAACATAGCCTATTATTATTTGCCAGGGAATTTGCTGTACTCATTCATGCTCAACCGTTTTCCCTGAAGAAAGCACAACAACAACTGATTTTTTCTTTTTTTTTTTTTTTTTTTTTTTTGTTTTTAGTAAACTCATGGCCGATCCTCTGGCATGACCCTCAGGCCAACATTTCGCCTCGTACACAAGATATCTCACAATCTAATTGGCTGCAGGCCATGGAACTTGCTGACTGCCCTTGTTGCTGCACAATGGCAAATGAAACCTAACCATTTCAGTGATCCCAAATTGTCGCCCCTGGTGATGTTATTGCACAAACGTTGCATGGCCCCTGCCTCCAGCGCCAGCGCCTCCGTAACATAAATATATACTCCCTACAATGCCGCCAAGGGCATGGTGGGAAATGTACGCTCAGTTCAAACCAGGGCCGGATCTAGGCATGGATCTAGGCATGGAGGGCCCTGGCTGCCCCACCAACATGATGGTATACAAAACAACCCAAATTTCTTTCGAATTAAAGTGCTTATATTTAAAATACAGTATTATGAAACACTATTACTACAAACTAACTACAACGCACCACTAAACCAACAACATTTCATCATTCAAAACAGAAATCTTCATCTGAGTCAGACCGTTAGCATTATGCATGCTGCGTGTCTGTTGTAACAAACAACTGGTGTATTAATTGATACTTACTTGTCTAATATAAGTCCTGTACAATATATAATCTTGTGGGTCACAGAACTAAAAAAAACAGTAAGTGAAAAAGGCATGGGGGGCAGGCTTCATGAAGCCATACCATTTTCACCTGCGTCCCCCATTGGGAAATGTTACATCCACGCCTGGTTAAAACCACTTTGGTTGCGGTTGGCCTCTAGCATTTTGAATCTTTTGCATTTTGAATCAGTTGCTGCTGTTATATAACAGTATGGTGTTATCTATTGTTAGAGCATGACAATGGAATAAAAAAATAAATACATTGCCACATTGACATACAAAATGTGTGGACAATAATATTATCAGAAGCACATGAAAACATACAGTACTATAGCCCAGCGATGTCAAACTGAAATACACAGTGGGCAAAAACAGAATAATGAGCCCTTCTCAAAACCCCGCCCTTTTGGGGGTGGGGTTTGCCCACTGTCCAATGCCAACGCTTCGCTGGATACTTTAGCAACTGTTGCTATGTCTAACGTGCCTATTGGACAAGGACGGATTGGGGAGGGACTTAGCGAAGGGCTCGTTGGTACAAAGACGAGGGCCGGACTGTGTTTCAACATATGGAGAACGGTTTACACGGACGTCCCAGGCAAACAGCTTAAAAGCAAATTTCCTTAAAAAAATGAATAATTATTTATTATTTATTTATTTATATGTAATTTCATGGTCAAAATAATAATTACAGATTTTTTTGTGTTTTTCATGAAGTCTTTCTTTAATTAGATAATCTCCACGAAAACAAATCTAGTCTTTTTGACGCATCTAAGGGCTGCAGTAGGCCCCCAAAGGAATCCCTATAAGCTTTGTCATTGGCTGGAGGAATAGTCCCGCCGGGACTATTATGTTAGCCAATCAGGAAGTGCCTCGCTGAGCTTTTAAAGGGACACTGCAGCTCCTATGGTTGTCACAGACACTAGATATTTTCAGGAAGTGAACTAATAATGGAACGGCCTTATAAAACGAAAAAAAAAAATGTTCATTAAAAATTCTGAGATTTATTGCTTATACATACTTTAATAGCAAGATAAATGCAAAGATAAAAACTGCATGCATTAAAAAAGTGAAAATGCATGATTAAAGCAGTTTCCTGTTCAATGATCCTCACCGACTTCCAACCACTGCTTTCATAAAAAAGTAAAGTGAGGAAAGTGAATCAAAATGAGTAGTGAAAGTAAGACAATGAGTTGCATTAATTTCTTATCACGGCGCATGCAATATATCAGAGGCCCAGTTCTAATACAAAATTCAATATCATCCATCCCGCAGGCCGGGGATAATTCATTTACAGGGCCTGATTTGACCCCCAGGACTTTGACAGGTGGTCATAGCAGGTCCCTGATGTAGACTCTCAGTGTTATGGGGGTCCTTGCAGTACTAATATGCCTAATATCCCACAGTGTCGCAGTAAATCAGTGTCATGCATATTCTGAGGAGAACCTGGAGGCTGACATTCACCAAATGGGTCTCATAATCAAAACATTATAATGGTGTCAAACAGAAAAGTGGAAATGTCCCACAGACAAGGCCTTATACCAGAGGTTTTCAACCTTTTTTCATACCAGAGCCCACTGTTTATTCTGCATTCAAGCCACGGACCACAACTTGATGTTGACTTTATAGTCTTTCAGACCCAAAAGGATTTCGATTTGTGTCCACAATTTAGGAGGCAAAACGTTGGTCAAAATAACAATTCTTCTGCATTTTCTGATTGTGTAGATTCTGGAAAATGAAGTAAATCATTTATCAATCATTTGCTGCATGGATTATATAACTGTTGAGAGCATAAAATGATACCAAATGGACCCGTAAGGGTCCATTTGCCACTGCATCGCTGCCAATAGGGCGGGGCATGGGCACCAGGCACACTGCTGCATGGATGGTCTTTATAGTGTGGGATGATGCATATTTGCAGGCCAGGCGTTGGGTGGGGTGAAGAGGGGGGTCTGGTGGAGGGGTGGCATCGCTGGCCAGTGTGACAGAATGGGGTTGGGAACATGAGAGAGGGGCTCTTATAATGGCCTCATATATACACGGCATGGGATCACCGCATGGAGCCAGAAGGACAGTTGTTAGAGACTCCCAGAGAGAGATAATGGCTGTATGTGGGGGCGAGGGGAAGGGGGGGGGGCACATCCATAGACGGATCTAGAAATTATGGGCCCCTGCATGGCCACCACCAGCCAAAGGGCCCCCCCTACACCGGAGCATTTTCCTTCCCATCGCGGTGCATGGCGTCTGCACACATGCAATTATGACATAATGTACAGTATATAGGCCTGCGATATTCACCTGCATTTTAGCAGGATTTACAGCATGGGATTGCTTAAAGATAATAAAACAAAGCCAAATAAATGCAAACCGTTTAAACATGCAGTAATGTACTAGGCCTATATCATGATGATTTAGTACTTTTGGGGGTTATTTCATTGAAGCAAAATGAATAGTAGTTGTTAATAACAGTGAAAAGGACTGCAAGCGTCACTGTTATTCTCTGTTACCCCTTTCTAGGGGCCCTGGCCTGTTAGAGATCACAGATAACTCAGGTCAGGTGCCCCCTATAGTTCAGGGGCAGTGTTGGGACTTTTTAGAAGTGGGGGGACGCCTCTTAAAGGCGAATTCCACCCATCTTCAAAAAATTTCTGAGAGTGTATATGGAACCAAATGGATGTGACCCCGCTAGGGTCACATCAAGGAAAATCATGAAGAAAATCACCAAAATCATCATGGAAAATCAGCAAGGACAATCAGCAAGGCTAAATCATTAACTCATGCCCACACAACATCTCTAAGGTATATTAATGGCATGGAAAAATATTTAAAATGAGTGGAATTCTCCTTTAAGACACGTGCATGCACACTTGCATTTGCATGCGCATTCGCGTGCACCTGTGCAACACACACAGACACAGTATTAAAACAAGTATAGCATATTGAGAAAGATTGTTTACAATGCCTAATTGTATTCATAAAAGTAAATGACAAGACAAAAAACATAGGCCTACTTTTGCCCCAAAAATATTTTAGATGTGAGAAGTGGGGGGACGCCGTCCCCCGGGTCCCTCCTCCACTACACCCATGCTCAGGGTCCGCCTATAGTTCAGGGGCCCCTGGGCCTGGGCCCAACGTGCCTGTTGGATAATCCTCCCCTGGGCACATCCCATAGCAGCAGCAGGGGGTAAGATGGGAGTCGTTAAGGCTGAATGGACTGACGGCAAGAGAGAGAGGGAGGAGGAGGAGGAGTGAGTTCCCAATCACCACCCACCGCCAGGGGCGGATCTAGGCATGGGCATAGGGGGGGGGGGCAATGCCCCCCAAATGCTCAGTCTGCCCCACCAAACACAATGCATGCAAAACAACCCAAGATATTGCTGATATTTTAAATGATGTGAAACATTACTACTGCCACTAACTACAACTACAGCTGTGTCACCACTAAACCAACAGCATTTCATCATTGAAAACAGAAAACTCTCTGAGTCAGAGCTTTAGCTTTATGCATGCTGTGTGTCTGTTGTAATTTCAACAACAATGGATGGCATTATTGAGGTTTTTACTTGACTAATAAAAGTCCTGTAACTGAAAATGGTATGGGGGCGGCTTCATCGTGCCACGGGTGATGAAGCCGCCCCCCTACCATTTTCTCTTGCCCCCCCCAATTGGGAAATGTTACATCCGCCCCTTCCCACCGCCGATCAGAAATGGCACAACGACGAACTCACACTTATACAAATCGGTTCTCAGCCTGCCTTTCATGCAGCAACAGAACGAGTATGTATGGAGACAGCGAGAAATAGGGGTGGAAAAAATTGCCCGGCAGGAAGAAATGGTAGAAAAAAAAACACATTCATACGAAGATAGAGGGAGGAGAGGGAGAGGGAGAGAGAGATTACATAGATGCATCATGAATTGTAGGAGGTCCGGAGGAATATTATGGGAAATATAGAGCAGGGTGATGGAGAGAGGAGAGATGAGGAATTGGACGTTGCCCAAGCCTTTCTGCTATTCGTCTTCACTCTCTGCCCAGAGAAAGAATGGACTAGTACAGGAAAAAGGTGAGATAGAGAGGCAGGGTGTGAAGTTTGCATGTTCTCACCATGTCCACCACTACCCTAGAGGTATAGGTAGCCTCACATAAAAACAAAACAAAACATGCAGTTATCCTGGTCCCTATTCTGTCTCCCGTTGACTCCTGGATGGAATAACGTGTTCCTTCCTCTAGGCATGTCACAGTGTCAGAATTTCCGCACCGTCTAAACCAACTTGCTTTGTACTGGTGATACCGGTAACACCGTCACCACTACCTTTAGGCAGTAGGCACCAGGGAGGCACTGTAGCTGTCAAAAAATACAACTAGAAAATAACAAGCTCCAAACATTTTTTGCCTGGTCCTCCTATTGTGAAAGGTTACAGCCGGGTAACTGGATGTAACCGGTTGTTCTCCGCAGCTGGCTGCCAAGAACAACACAACAGGCAATTGAGAAGGCTTTCAGAAGGTTCATGGGTTTCAGAAGGACCATCATCATCATAATCATCACCCATCGTCATTCTATGATCTCAGAATTTGTGATCATCTAAAAAAGAAAAGAAAAGAAAAACAGAAGACAAAAATCTAAATATGAATTTAAAGGTAATAGAGGCAACTTTAGTGTGTACAAACACTGTGATTTGTTAAAAACAGATTTGTTAAAAAAAAAAAAAACCCCAAAAAAAAAAATCTAACTCCACCTCACCTCCACTCTATTGGCTCATTATGAATCTGCTGGAGAATGCTGTGCTGTGATTGGCTAAAACACTGGCTCCCCCTCCACATAGCGCCCGCCTTGTTCCGAGCCTGACAAATGTTTTGTTTTCATGATTTGTTGACAACAACAAAGTTCTGGACCATCTGCAGGAAAAAACTGCAGGGAAACAGCTGCAGCATCAAAGTAGAAGCAACGTAGAGTGGAAAATGCAAAAAAATATAGCTATATATCCATTTTGATTTTGGGCTAAAAAGTTGCCCGCAATTACCTTTAAGCAAATGCTAATTCTGGCCCCTTTTGTCAGGTATGCTATGGGGCTTACAGACGGCGAGGAATAAATCGCCCACTCTAATTCATTCTCAATGGGGCCGGCGTTTTTTTTAGCACAAAAGTTCAAAAATCGACCCGCGTTCAAGAAAGCGTTTATCGTCGGTCGTTTTCCACCCGGCGTCACTGATTTTTATCGCGCGTTCACGAGTTCAATTCAAGTTCAATTCCAGTGAACTTTTTGTAAAACGCTGGTCGATTTATAGCAAACATACAACATAATGAGGACGGTGAGGACCCACTCTACCAGGCAGTAGACCTGCACAGTGACTTCACCGTTTCTGTCCCGGGAGTGGATTCCCTAATCATTTAAGGCTCTGGCGCAGCCAAGCCAGGGCAGGATCTAGCCAGCCCTACTAGGGTGGGCTGGAAGAATGGCAGGGTGGGCAACTCCAAAGTTTTCATAAGAAGCAGTGCTTTTTTATACCAGGGCCCACTATTTATTCGGCTTTTGTGGACCACTAGTGGTCCACTGGTTGAAAACCACTGATATTACCTTTCATTGGGTGGGCAGGATGCATGTTTGGGTGGGCTGTGCCCACCCCTGCCCCCCCCCTCTATATTCGACCCTGAGCCGAGCCACGACGTGAGTTGTGCAATTCTGCTCTAATGTTTACAACGCATTATTGCGCGACGTGTTGTGAGTTTGTGTCACGGTCACGCTATGACGAAGCATGTTGGTTGCATGCTTTTAGCCAGCAGAGTTTATTATACAACATATTTAAACCGTGATGGATGCTGCCCATTTTATTTGAACCTACGCAACTTGGAATAACTATAGTCTACGTTCAAATGTCAACCTCTACGGCTGCAGCCATCATTATTGGTGACTGGTGAGTCATTAATTCATTGTAAATGAATTGTAAATTCAGCGTGATCATGATCAGGTAGCGCTTGACTGGAAGTTGTCTGGGAAGTTGGTAGTCTGTTGGCTTGGTTGGCTTCTCCCCCTCCCCTCCCCCTCCCCTCCCGGCATAAACGCGTGGCGTTTATCGACGGGCGATTTTCTTATTTCGGCACTGCCGGCATAAAAAAACTCGCCCGTCGATAACGCTGGCGTTTATCGATGCCGTCTGGAAACCCCTATAGTGTTACTAAGACAGCTGATATGGAAGTCATGAAACCATGCATGGACCCACTGCAGTTTGCCTATTATAGCCTCCCAACAGATCCATCAACAATCGCACATCTGCCAGTGACAACACAGTCACACATACACATACACGCAGCATGCACAGTGTTGTAGCGGTACTTTTAGAAGTGGCGGGACTCTTCTTAAAGGGAATTCCACCCATTTTTATTTTTATTTTTCTGAGAGTGTACAAATGTGAAACAAATGGACCATAGCGGGTCCATTTGGTTCCATCTGTACACTCTCAGAAAAAAGGAAACTCATTAACATGGTGAAACACATCTTGATGATGTCATCAAGATTTATTTCACCATGCTAATGATTTTTAACCAGACCTCCATTTCTAGGAAACACAGACGGTGGGAAACTTTTGCCATGTCCACACAACATCCCCATGGCATATTAATGACATAGTAAAATATTTGATTTGTTTATGCCTTTATGCCTAATTGTATCCATAAAAGTAACAAGACAAAAAACATAGGCCTACTTTTGCCCCCAAAAATATTTTAGATGTGAGAAGTGGGGGGACGCGCCCCCCGCGTCCCCCCTCCACTACACCCCTGAGCATGCATAAAGCTAAAGATCTGACTGAGAGAGTTTTTCTGCTTTCAATGATGAAATGCTGTTGGTTTAGTGGTGACACAATTGTAGTTAGTTAGAAGGTAGTGTTTCAAATGATTTTAACTATACTGTAAGCACTTTAATTTGAAATATCGCTAGTCAAATATCTTGACTAGTGAAATGGCTGACCAGGATTTGAACCCTTCAGTGTGTCATGTACTGACCACCACCAGCCCCGGTAGTGTGCCTCATCTGCCAGAGCAGAGTGAGCTGTAGGAGCAGCCCCCGATTCAACTGCACTCAGCCATAACACAGGAGCCCCTCCGTGGTTGTGTAGTGAGTTCTCTGCTAGTATATATGTAGGTACTATGCAGTGTTGCCAACTGCCAAAATCCAAAATGCACTAGTGACTAGTGGCATTTCCAAAATGCACTAGAATGCACTAGCAGTGGTGTACCAGAGCCCACTATTTATTCTGCAATTTAGACATATCATGACAACACACACAATATGATAATGCAATATCTAATTAGCAAGACGTAGAAAACGGCAGGATACAACACTTTTTGTTTCATTTTTCATCTTACAAATGTCCAAAAAGATTGTGTGTGTCATCACGATTCGTCACGACCCGAGTTGGCTTTGTCCGCGACGTAATCGTCTTTATATAAATTATTTTCGAATGAGAAAATAAAATGAGAAAAATGAATGGGGAATCCACTTCTGGAACAGGGGCGGTGACGTCACTGCGTACTCCCTGCACGCCAGCGACTGTGTGGCCAGAGAGCGGTCGAACACCATCAGAAGGTTTGCTGACTGCACAGTGGCGGAGGGCCAGATCTCTCAAAAGGTGGCAGGCCTGTCACAGTGCTGCCAGGAATAGAGCCTCTCTATGAACATCAATAAGCCCAGGGAAATGGTGGTGGATTTCTGTAAGAAAAGCTCACTGTATATTGGCTATTTTTTTTTTTTCAACCAAGGTTCATGTTTCAGATTGTTATTAGAGAAAATAAAAGATGTGTGTTAATTGTTTTAGTTTTTACATTCTTTGTTTTCTTTAGTTTTGGGGATTTTAGCTGGGAGGGGGCATTCGAACACTGTCCTAAATACATACTGTATTTGTTTACAATAATTTTAAAGTGATTTCTTTCTTTTTTTTATATCTACTACAGTCCAAGAAACTGGAGTGCGGTGCGGTATGCTGCATCCGCATTCAGTAGATCCTGGGAACTTCCGTGGCCAGTTATAATTTCCTGGGGTTTATTAGGACTATAGTTCAGGGGCGTAATCTCTGTGTAGGCTGCAAGGCTGCAGCCTACATGAGGATTTTAGTAGGATTTCACAGGGGCTGTGGTTAATTTGCTGGTCCAGGCTAGGCTTGGGCCAGGAATTCAGGCAAGGAAAAAAAATCGCCCTTGCAACTGAGAAACAATGAGTAGTGTTGGGGGATTCAGGAAACTATACATTACAATGGCATTAGGAAGGTTGTTTCCAAGGTGCTAGACTTCATTAATTCAGCCTTTGTTATTAAATGGATGTTGGATCGTTCTCAAAACAACAGAATGGCTAATGGCCCATCACTATTTCCACTTTTACTTGCCTGGAGAGGCTGGGGGTTAAGAATGCCCCAAAACAAAGAAATTAATACATACACAATACAATACATTGAGTATACTGTGTAATTCACAATTGTGTATTACACACACAAGAGCCGCCCCCCCCCCCCCCCCCCCCCCCCCCCCGGCTCTTGTGTGTGTAATACACAATTGTGTGTGTAATACACAATGCACAATAAGTATTTAGGCTCATGTTCGAATGCCCGCTCCCATAGTTAAAATCCCTAAAACTAGATAAAGCAAGGAACGAAAAACAATTAACACCCATCTTTTACTTCCTCTGATAACAACCTAAAACATGAACCTGGGTTGAAAAAAACTAAAGTTGTACTTTAAGCTTAAGGCATTCATGTAAATGAATTCTATGTTTCAGTGTCTCCATCTCTTAACATAAAGAAGGATTTTATACAAACGTAAATGTTTGCACACTGAGGGCTCCAATGCAACAGACGCTTTATTTTGCACCAAAGAAAATTGTTGACGATGAGTGCACAAAGCTCTTCCTCAGGCTGTGTGTGTGTGTGTGTGTGCACACAAACACACACACGCATGCTCACACACACATGCAGGCACAGGGATTTATAGCTTTATTTATATTTAATAAGGTATGAAAATACATGAGCGCCGCACCAAATCAAATTCCCTGCGGAAACGCTGCGGGTCAATAAAAGATATTCTGATTCTAATTCATATTTATACTCTGATATACTGTTGTATAATGATTCCAACGGTACTTTCTGCATTGTAGAGCTACATGTTACAACACACATACACACAATGTTACTTGATCTCTTGAGAGTGTATCGATATAATGCCTAATTAATTTGCCCACAACGCAGTAGGGAACCTACATAGATCGGCTATTTCGAGTGCTATAAAAACAGGCCAGGTCAGGCCAACAGGCCAGCGTAAACATGAATCTCATGTTTACACTCTCAAGAGTTAAAATATTCATCAGCTGAATTAGCCCAAGTCTAAACAACTAGAGGATGTAGAAGATTAATGGTCATTTGATCTTTTGACTCTTTTGTTTCCCAAATCCAGCCTGGTATTGGGCAAAAGCAAAAGATTTATTTTGCTTTTGTCCACAATACCAGGCTGGATTTGGAAAACAAAACAGTTAGTTTTGGGGTCTGTGGGGCTAAAATCTCATCAAATCGTGGTCCGTAGCTCAAATGTGAATACATAGTGGGCCCTGGTATCAAAAAGGTTGAAAACCAAAGCTGTAAAGGGACCTTTGTGCCTTTAGACCTTTGTGCCCCCCCCCCCCCCCCCCCCCCCCCCCCCACACACACAACACACACACACACACACACACACACACACACACACACACACACACACACACACACACACACACACACACAACACACACACACACACACATGCGCACGCACACACACACACGCACACGCACGCACGCACACAACGCACCCCCCCCCCCCCCCCCCACACACACACACACACTTTTCATCAACTAATTTCATAATCTCTCACCCAACAGCTATAATTGAAACGGTTGACCCTTTCTCCTTCCTGTAAACCAATTAATTAGACTACAGATGAATATTATCTCCTGACACAAGATTACTATTCACTGATAATTGATTTTTGATTGCCTGACTTTGCAGTACAAATATAGCTGAAAGACCATTGTAGACTCTGTAGAGTTCATAGAGGATAATGAATCTAAGCCATTAAAACCTGGGGCTGGCCCTCAAAATGATTTTTAAATCTACATTATCTTGACTTGTTTTTTGGACAAGTGCAAAATAGCTATACTGCTTGAAGATGTGTTATTTTGTAATTGCCAATAAAAGAAAGAAAGAAAGAAAGAAAGAAAGAAAGAAAGAAAGAAAGAAAGAAAGAAAGAAAGAAAAGAAAGAAAGAAAGAAAAGAAAGAAAGAAAGAAAGAAAGAAAGAAAGAAAGAGTTTTAAAAACAGTTTAATCCTATATTAAACTTGCTCAATAAAAACAAAAATATGTGTTTACATGCATGTGTGTGCTTTGTATGTACTATTAAAGGGGAATTTCACCCCAAAACTTTTTTTTATCTTTATTTGCAGTTATTTATTTAGAAAAAAGTGGTCCAGGTGCTGTTTTGTGAAAACGCTCCTTAATGGCTGTTTCCCCTATCCCAAAATAGGCTTATAATGGGGCTAATGGGTCAAATGCAAGTTCACCTATATACATCATTCCAAAATGCAATTTTCTGCTATATATTGCCTCCCCACCATGTCAGTAGTGTGTTAACACTCACACTTTCACTTTCACTTTTGGTTCAGCAGTGGTTCAGCCATAAACCATGTGCCACGCCCCCACCTTTCGAGACAGCTGAATCACTGCTGTACCAAAAGTGAAAGTGAAAGTGTGAGTGTTAACACACTACTGGCATGGTGGGGAGACAATATATAGCAGAAAATTGCATTTTGGAGCGATGTATATAGGTGAACTTGCATTTGACCCATTAGCCCCATTATAACCCTATTTTGGGATAGGGGAAACAGCCATTAAGGAGCGTTTTCACAAAACAACACCTGGACCACTTTTTTCTAAAAAATTAACTGCAAATAAAGATGAAAAAAAAGTTTTGGGGTGAAATTCTCCTTTAACAGGACAGCAGACTGCTGGACCAGCCTTGGCGCTTTGCCATGGAGAGGGTAATATTTTAATTTTTGGGCCTATTAAGAACTCAAGTTTTCCCCTGTATAAAATCTGAGCGAACAGGGTCAAAGGTCATGTCTTGTCAGTGTAGCGACCGGTTGTGCATTGGACTGGCAAGTGGGAGTCCCGGGTTCAATCCCCGTTTTCGCGGGATACTACAATTTGGCGTAGTTGGCAGGATGTGAAGTGCGGGTGTTATCCCCAATAAACCGTCTACTACGTCCTTGCGGGTCCCCATGAATGACATCGTGTACGGCGGCCCTCGGTGTGAAGTGTGAGGACGCACTCCAAAAGATCAAGGGGGTGAATGTAGCACACAGCCATCGGGCTCAGCCCTAATGGCGAGACTGGTTGTGTGTTGGACTGGCGAGTGGGAGTCCCAGGATCAATCCCCACTTCAGTGCAATACTACATCAGCATTACAATAGCCTTCTTGAGTTGAGTGTTGACACAGTTTATTTTTTTTCCCAATTTCATGCCAATTTAAACTGCAGTCGCTATTCCAGTATAACTTCAGAATGGTGCCTGGATGTGCACCTGAGCGTTGAGTCTCCAGGGAGCTAGCCCTGCTAATACTCCATGCATAGCAATGGTGTAGTGTCCTCACAGCGCTGCTGCCAATTGGCCGATCGATTGGATCACTTAACTCCTCTCTCCAAGGTGTTGTGGACTGGTGTCAGCTAGCCCAAGACCTGCCTGCATCTGCAAACTACATTAACTAATTAACCCTATTCTCCTTCTGCAAGACATATTTCCAATAAGCATAATCATGGCCTCCTTGACTCATCCTGCCCTGTCCTAGGAAGGGTTCGAATCCCGGGCGTTACAATAGGAAGCCATGAAGAGAAGAGAAGAGAAGAGAAGAGAAGAGAAGAGAAGAGAAGAGAAGAGAAGAGAAGAGAAGAGAAGAGAAGAGAAGAGAAGAGAAGAGAAGAGAAGAGAAGGGAAGGGAAGGGAAGGGAAGGGAAGGGAAGGGAAGGGAAGGGAAGGGAGGGGAGGGGAGGGGAGGGGAGGGGAGGGGAGGGGAGGGGGGAGGGAGGGGAGAGGAGGAGGAGAGGAGAGGAGAGGAGAGGAGAGGAGAGGAGAGGAGAGGAGGAGGAGAGGAGAGGAGAGGGAGAGAAGAGTACTGAAGGGGACAGGGGCGTTTTCGCCATTAGGCAGACTAGGCAGTTGCCTGGGGCGCCATGAGGGGTGGGGATAAATCCTAATATGGATAAATACATTATACAGTTGTCCTCTATAACTAGAATTGAACATTTAAAAGATATATAATATGTTAGTTTAGTTAGTTAGTTAGTTAGTTAGTTAGTTAGTTTAGTTTAAAAATAGTTAATTTTATCCCTTGGGGGCACCAGTGTGCCTGTCATAGGTATGACCTCACAGGAAATTTTCCCTGGAGCCCCCCCGCCTTACCAAATGTATGTATAAAGGGTCCATTTGGTAAGGGGGGGGCTCTAAGGAAAATCTTGCCTGGGGCTCCAAATTGCTTAGAAACGCCACTGGATGGAGAGAAGGACAGATGAAGGGGAATCTTCCACAGAGGACACAGGACAGGGTTTATATGTATAAGTAAAGACGCTGCAGGTTAAGTATGCAGAGATAAGATTGAGAGACAAGATCGTACAAGTATAGCAACCGTAGGAAGAAAAAACAACAGCATAGAGAGAAAAGAGGAAGGTTGGGGGAGAGGAAAGGAAACAAGAGATGAGGAGACTATAGGCGAGGAGATGAGATAACAGATCCGAATACCAAATGCTGCTGTTCCAGGCCACAGCTGATCGCCTCGGTCCAGGGTCGGATTGATCAATGGGCGTACAGGGAGCTCTAGTTTACACCTTTTTGATCCCAGGGCCCACTACTCATTCAAAATTTTGAGCCACAGACCACCATTTGATGACATTTTAGCCCCAACAGACCCCCGAAACTAAAGATTTATTTTGTTTTTTGGTCCCCAATTCCAGGCTGGATTTGGGAAACTAAACAGTCAAACATACAGATCAAAATGACCATTGATCTTCTACGTTTTGTAATTAGACTTGGGCCAATTTAGATGAATAGTTTAACTCTTGAGAGCGTTAACATGAAACCAAATGGACCCGCAAGGGTCCATTTGGTTTCATGTTTACGCTCTCAAAGAGTTACATCTGGTTAACCAACTATACCAGGTAGAACAGGTTCATCACACGCTGGTTGTTGTGGGTCGGTCTAGGCCAAATCACGCTAAAAATGTCCGGGCCGATTTGAGCTGAGACCCATTCAAAGCTCGCTCTTATTTTGTGTCTGTGTGTGTGCACGCGAGTGCACGCAGTGTTGCCAACTTGCTGCATTTGTCGCTATATTTAGCCTTTTTTTTTCAGACCCCCCCTAGTGCCAAAATCTAGTGCTTTTTTGCTGGTGAGTTGGGGCGAAATTGGTTGACAGGCGCCAGAGATAAAACCCTTGTTTTTCACCATTTTCCCTCCTATGATAGAGTCCTCCATCCTTCCTAGAAAGGACCATTGGTAACCAAATGGACGCTTATAGATCTGTAACTCTTGAGATCGTAAAATGAAACCAAATGGAGCCTTACAGGTCCATTTGGTTTAATTTTACGCTCTCAAGAGTTAAATTATGCGGTATTTAAACATCTGAATTACCTAATTTTCAAGAATCTACACATGTAGAAAATGTAGAAGAATTGTTATTTGGACCAACGTGGTCCTCCATGGCTAAAATGCAGAATAAATAGTGCGCCCTGGGATGAAAATGGTGCCACTAGTGCATTTTAGATTTTGGCAGTTGGCAACACTGTGTGCATGTTCCGTGCGCGCCATTAAGCCGCAGGCTCATATAGGCAGACAAAAAGAAACGTTGACCACTGCACACAGCTTCCAGCATCAGACATTATACCCCCTACACCAGGGCTGCCCAAAAGGTAGATGGTGATCTACCAGTAGATCACACAGGCATTGCAGGTAGATCACATGACAGTCCCCTATAAAATGTATAGATCTGTAACTCTTGAGAGCGTTAAAATTAAACCAAATGGACCCGTAAGTGCTCTCAAGAGTTAAATTATATTTAAACATCTGAGTCCACACAATTAGAAGATGGAGAATAATTGTTATTTTGACCAACGTTTTGCCTGTTCCCTTTCCCAATTGTGGACAAAAGTTTTTAGCGTTGGGTGCAAGACACTGAATTCAACATCACAAACTGTCAACTCAAACCCCAAATACTGTTTTCAAACGTCAGTAGTAGCATATACAAGAAAACCTTCCAATTCTCCCCCTCCATTTTTCATTATAAGTGCATTATTCTTAAACACTATACAGTAAGTAACACCATCACCACTATTTCAAAGTTTCTCGGGGGGTCTTGAAATGGATTTTATTTCATTTTATTTATTTTTTTAATGTGTAGATCTTGTTGAGCCGGTCATTTTGAAAGTAGCTCTCAAGTCAAAAAAGTGTGGGCACCCCTGCCCTACATGCTCTATGGCGACTGACAAGCTAATTGAGCGATTGCATCACCATGGGCAGTGAATTTCCACACATTTTTCAAAACTAGACCGATCCTGACAATCTGCAAAGCTCTGGTTGACAGTGAACACTAATCACAGTCGCTAAAAAAAAGTAGACCGCAGGGCGGGTGATGACTGGTTTAAAGGGGAAGTCCACCCAT
The DNA here is from genome assembly GCA_039105355.1 of Benthosema pterotum. Taxonomy (NCBI): domain Eukaryota; kingdom Metazoa; phylum Chordata; class Actinopteri; order Myctophiformes; family Myctophidae; genus Benthosema; species Benthosema pterotum. Next base: position 35,125,211 of record CM076984.1, read on the forward strand.
TTTCAACATTCTAATATGTCATTAGTATACCCTAGAGGTGCTGGGTGGACATGATAAAAAAAAGTTCCCCCATTCTGTGTTCCCAAGAAATGGAGGTCTGAACAAAACCACTAACATGGTGAAACATCTTGATGACATCATCAAGATGTATTTTCACCATGTTAATGGATTTCTTTAGACGCTTCTTTTTTATGAGAGCGTACACATGGAACCAAATGAACCCGTTAGGGTTCATTTGGTTGCATTGGTACACTTTCAGAAAAAAAAAAAAAAAGAAAATGGGTGGAATTCCCCTTTAAGCAATCTCGGGTGGTGGCGGTTGGTACACCATTGTTATAAAAGTTCAGGATTTTTTATTATAGTTTAGTATTATTTTACTTCCCAATTTAGTTATTTTTAAAAGTGGGTTTGCTAGTTTTTATTTATTTATTTAGGTGAAACCGCTTAATTTTAGATAATTTGAGTTTAGTTTTAGTTATAATTTTAGTTACTCAGTTTTTTTGTGCCTTGGTCTGTTAGTAGGATAGGCTATATAGGATTCAAAAGGATCAGTAGATCAGAAAGTATTATTTATTGAAATAATATATGATTAAAAAAAAAAAAAAGATACCATCCTCCTCTTCATGTTGGTCACCAACCTAGCCAAATTTTTAATTTAAAACGTTAATATTATAAATATCTGAAAACCATATAAATGTTGATTTTAAAAAAATCTCCCAGCCTGTAGGGACTGTTTGTGGCGGTTTGGGGTGAGGTTTTACGGAAATGTCAGGCTATGCAGAGGAAGTATACAGCTCTCTGGTTGAGTATTAGGAGGGGTAGCGGTGACAGTTTATAAAATGCAGCACAGGTAGTGCTCATGTAGACTTTATTTATCCATATAGCGCATATCCACGGTATACTATATATTGCTATTGTACTGCACTTGTGCTAAAAATGCATGAAGCTTGAGACCGTGCACACGAAGCATGCGTGTGGCTTCTCTCATTCTAAACATCAGCTGTCAGCTGTCATATTATCTTATCGTTGGTGTGAAAAAAGGTCTATGAAATCATTGAAGCAGGTAGAAATGGCAGGTAGAAATTGTTTCGGAAGGTAGAAATGCAGTCCTATACCAGCGGTTACAATGGGCATCATTTAAATATCCTGCAGCAAATGAGTTGACCCAAATTGTCCTGATTCCTCAACCAGACGGCACAAACAACAGTTTCTGTAATGATGTATTTGATGCCTAATCCTAGGGTCAAATAGCTGACTGATTGTCTGGGGTAGGACTGGTACATCTGTATGCTCATTATTTAAACGTCACCGCCCCTGTTCCAGAAATGGATTCCCCATTCATTTTTATCATAGACTTTTCGAAAATAATTTATATAAAGACGATTACGCCGCGGACAAAGCCAAGACAAAACTCGAGTTGTGACGAACCATGATGACACACACAAACTTTTGGGACAATCAAATCATTTCTAAGATGAAAAATGAAACAAAAAGTCTTGTATCATGCCGTTTTCTACTTCTTCTTAATTATATATTATATGACGATATTGTGTTTGTTGTCATGATTTGTCACGACCCGAGTTGGCTTTGGCCGCGGCGCAATCGTGTTTTTATTAACCATTTTCGAAAAGTCTATGAGGAAAAATGAATGAGGAATCCACTAGTGGAACAGGGCTGGTGACGTCACTGCGCAGGTCTATTGGCAGGTGCCTCTAGCAGCTGAGAAGACATCACCCTCCCTTCAGTCTACAGACAGATACATGGAGTCCAGTCACGACTTCTAAAAGCTACCGGACAAGGTGCTGAAACCTCACCCTGTGTTGACAGTTGAATATCTAGATCATACCTGGGCATTATGCGGGCGGGGGCCAAATGCGGCCCTTTGGCTGACTCTGACCGGCCCGGGGACCACCAGTGGTCCTTGAGAGAGTTCCAGTTCAATATGGAAAGTTGGTTTACCAGATGTAACTCTTTGAGAGCGTAAACATGAAACCAAATGGACCCTCACGGGTCCATTTGGTTTCATGTTTACGCTCTCAACAGTTAAAATATTCATCATCTGAAATCTGAATTACCTAAAATCTACACAATTCAGATAATGTAAAAAATGGTCATTTTTTATGTGTTTGCCTGTTTTGTTTCCCAAATCCAGCCTGGTATTGTGAACAAAAACAAAATAAATCTTTATTTTGGTCTAGTCTGTGCAGCTAAAATGACATCAAACGGTGGTCCTCCGTGGCTCAAATACTGAATAAATACAGGGCCCTGGTATGAAAAAGTTTGGTCTTACTCTTAATTTTATCTTGAAATTAAATTAATATTACGCATACTTTAGTCCTGGCCCTCTACAATATCTCATCTATCTCATTTGGCCCCTTGGGAAAAATAATTGCCCACCCCTGATCTAGATGATAGATCATACGGTGAGGAATGGGAGTGCTTTTTGGACAAAGCTTGCAATCCACAGAGCGGCGAGGGTGAGCAAATGTGAAAACGTGCACAGGAGTGCAAGGTTCAGGCTAACGAGTGGTGGCCTCAACCACCACCCCAAGACCCAGGTAGAATCTCTCCTGGGCTTTAACTCTCACTTAATTAATAAAAAAGAAAGAAAGAGACCAATGCTCAGGTCAGATGGTTCTAGAGTTCAAGAGTGAAACATGTTGAACGCAGACGGTTCTATACTGTTCAAGAGTTGAGCACCTGTGAGCACAGCTGTCCTGGAGGGATACCATCTGGACTGGTCACTTTCACCAAATGTAAATCAGAGAGGGTTGATTGAAAGAAAAAAAATGGCTTTGGGCTGAAAACGGCCATAGCCAAAAACAAACTGTTTACTGAGCTGGGGACCCCTACTCAACATGTCTAACATAAAACCTCAGTGCAGGGGCAGATTTGCGCCCCTGCCAGACCCCCCCCCCCCCACACACACACACACATTCTCTAGTTGTGTAGACTTGGGCTAATTCAGAAGTTGAAAATTTTCACTCTTGAGAGTGTAAACATGAAAACAAATGGACCCACAAGGGTGCAAACGTGAAACCAAATGGACCCGCAAGGGTGCATATATGTTAAGAAACATCCAAGTATTGTGGTGGTGGAGACTATGTTTTGTAGACTAAACTTGTAGAGGCATGTGTGCAGATCACTATGCTTTGTTTATTGATTATAAGTCAACTTATTTGTATTGATAAATAGTGCCTTTTTGACTTTTAAAAGTAGCATACATAAATGCATTTGTCTACCAATGTTAATGTACCGGTATCTTAAATTTGGGGTATAAAACAAACAAACACTAACTGTTAGTGACATCCTTAGTTAAGTTTAGGCCCTAAAGTTAGAGGTTAGGGTTAGGTTTAGTAGTTTAGTCGCAACCATTGTAAAGCGGTCAACTGTTTTCACAGGTTGCGACCACTTGGCCACGCGACGCAACATATGCCGCGGTTGCAAATCGCTGTCTCTCCGGAATTTTATGCAATATTTGAGCCATTCAATTTCACAAAATGGCTAACCATGAGTGGCGAGTCCTGCCAGCCAACTTCCTCCCCCACAATGTTGGAACAGTCCAGTGTGCGTGCGTGAGCATTACGCCTGTGCATTGCCAGAGAAAGACAGAGAATGTGCTTCATACATATCCAGATAGAGGTACAGTAACTTCACCTCCCCGTGTCGCCCTCCTCGCTGCCTGAGTAATCAATAGCAGTCCTATCCGACACACTGGCCACGTTATTTATGTCTGCTGCTAGACTTTATGTGGATAAGTCAGACTGAGCACTGTCCTAAAACAGCTTACTGCAGCACTCTGGCTGCAGCATACAGTGGCAGCGCCGGCCGGAAATTTATTTTTCTCATTTAGTATGCTGTGCTGAATCCAAAGTTTCACAGGCACCATCGATTGCCATCGCCTGAGGGCCGGGGGGGCATTCACTTGTCACGTCTAATGTGTTAGGCATGCAGGTTTTGCTCGGCTATTGAAAGGACAGCAGGGGTCTCCGATCATATATTGCACTGGGGGAGGGCAAGTTTGCAGCATTCAGAAAGAACGGCGCATGTTATCAATAATTATCAACAATTAAAATTGTAGATGAGGCAATATGTGGAGCTCATGCCTTTGTTGCGGAAATGGAGACCATCAATCTTTTTACATTGATCTTCCCCACCTGCATAAACAAACCCCTGACAAAGACTAAAGATTGTTTTGTGCAAAAGTTGCTCTTTGCGATATCAGAATAAATAGCACTTGTTACATTGTAACTGTGCAATAATATGTTTGTGTTATCGTTAGCCCCATTGGAAGCTCTACCTTCGCCATGTGGCTCCGAGGTCCCACTGTGCCACATGCCAGCATAGCAGGACAAGGGAGGCAGACTTCTGTCTGACATGTCATTATAGCACTGGTTTTCAACCCTATTCATACCAGGGCCCACTATTTATTCTGCATGTTAGCCATGGAGGACCACCATTTGATGTTGAATGAGTTCAGTCTCTCTGACCCAACAGCAAAAAAATAAACTGGCAAAACACTGGTCAAAATAACAATCATTCTACATTTTCTAATTGTGCACATTTGTGAAAATTTGGTAGTTCAATTGTTTAAATATAATTTAACTCTTGGGAGTGTAAAATTAAACCAAATCCATTTGGGGCAGTGATATGTCGCACAGAACGCATGCAGCACCGCATAGCATGATAACACCCAATGTTTGCCATGAATTACATCGGATACCAGACAAGTCGCACCTTTACCAACTCACCCTGGGCATACAGCTGGAACTGTACGAACTGTAATTGCTAAAGTAACCTAAGTAACTATGGAAGGCAGACCCCTAACTAGGCCAGGCAGCTATTCAAACGAATGACTTTGTTTCCAGAGTGTGCTTTCTCCGAGCTGAGCTGGTGAGGTGTCCTTCAAAAAGCTCTCATCTGGAGCTGAGCTGACACATACCAACTGATGCTATAGTCCCATTTTGAGCACACTGAGGCAGGGGCGGATTGGCCATCTGGAGAACAGGGAGTTTTCCCGGGGGCCTGGACCATTTATGTATGCTACTTTTAAAAGTCAAAAAGGCAATATTTCTCAATACAAATAAGTTGACTTAATAATCAATAAACAACGCATTGTGATCTGCAAACGTGCCTCTACAAGTTTAGTCAACAAAACATAGACTCCACCGCTACAATACTTGGATGTTTCTTAACGGTTCGATATGCACCCTTGCCGGTCCATTTGGTTTCATGTTTGCACCCTTGTGGGTCCATTTGGTTTCATGTTTACACTCTCAAGAGAAAAAATGTTCACCTTCTGAATTAGCCCAAGTCTACACAACTAGAGAATGCAGAAGATTAATGTTCATTTTTCATGCAGTATACAGCATGTTTGACTGTTTTGTTTCCCAAATCCAGCCTGATATTGTGGACAAAAGCAAAAAAAAAAATCTTTAGTTTTGGAGTCTGTGAGCCTAAATTGTTCTCAAATCCATGGCTCAAATCCTGAAGAAATAGTGGGGCCTAGTGCCAAAAAGGTTGAAAACCACTGTACCACAGCAACTGCAGTAGGGGCGGATGTAACATGTCCCATTTGGGGGAGCAAGAGAACATGTTAGAGGGTCAAGAGAAAATGGTATGGGGCAGCATTTTATTAGGCAAGTAAAGCATCAATAATAACATCAGTGTTGTTGAAGTTGCAACAGACACGCAGCATGCATAAAGCTAAAGGTCTGACTCAGAGAGTTTTCTGTTTTCAATGATGTAATGCTGTTGGTTTAGTGGTGCCAAAATTGTAGTTAGTTAGCAGTAGTAGTGTTTCAAATCATTTTAAATATAAACACTTTAATTTGAAACATCTTGGGTTGTTTTGCATGCCATCATGTTTGGGGGGGAGACTGGGTATTTAGGGGGGGCATTGCCCCCCCATGCCCATGCATAGATCCGCTCAGCTGTGTGTGTGTGTGTGTGTGTGTGTGTGTGTGTGTGTGTGTGTGTGTGTGTGTGTGTGTGTGTGTGTGTGTGTGTGTGTGTGTGTGTGTGTGTGTGTAGAGCAGCCTATACTCTGTGATGGAGATGTCGTTACTTCCACCGCCTGGCGCTTGCGGTTACTGTCGGGTCAGCAAGGTCGCATGCGCTGGCACTTTAGCTTCGCCCTATTAGGTCACCTTTTCCCACAGTCGAGGAAAGCTTGTGTGAGCATTTCACAGCCTGCAATCTGAAGAGCAGCGACATTGTGTGTGCAAGTGAAGTGGCACGCGATGGCGGGTGAAGCACGCACGAGAGCAGGGTTTCCATTAATTCAACTGCACTAAGCAAGGCCAGATGTCAAGGTCCCGTTAGGAATGCATGGGAACCCAGAGAGTTCAATGTCAGAATTGTAGGTGAATGGGTTATTCCTGGCCTGTGTGTATTTGAAAGATCACAATACAGTATGTGTGTATGGTTATTGCATACTGGTACAGTGTTTTTTTGTTTGCTTGTTTGTTTGTTTTTTATCTCCACGATTTGCCAATTCCTAATGTGATCCTGGGATCTACACACCCTCCGCGAACCCGGGGAGGCAGCAAAATGGCCGCATGCTTCCTTCAATGGTTGAGGAATCCAAGCTGCCTTCTTTCCACCTGACAGGGAGGAGTTTTCTGGTCATTCCAACCAGTCCCTGTCCTCTCCATCAGGCGCCCCGGCTGGCCAGGGGGAGGTAGTTTAGAGCTCAGGATTACTGCATGTTTTTGTGAGGGTATCTACCCTAGGGGGACACAGGGAGAACATGCAAACTCCACACAGAAAGGCTCTTTCGCCAACCCCGCCTCGGGTATGGGCACTGACGAGGCGGTGGAGGAGACACGCCGTCAGAACCCACAGCGTCTCTAGCGGGAATCGAACCCAAGACCCATACTGGTACATTGGTGGCAAAAATTATAACTGATGCAGATTTTTACCAATAATTTAAAAGCGACTCTCGTGGACAATGGACCATTTTGCCTCCACAATGGTTTAATGTTATGCTCTCAAGAGTTAAAAATATCAGGCTCTATTTGGTTACCAACTCTCCATCATTTATCTGGGGACCACCTGGAACCCCCTCAAGGACTGCTGGTGGTCCCCAGACCACTTGGTGAAAAACCTTTTCCTAGAAAAGTCGGCAACGCCTCAGTTTTTTACCTGCACATATGGGATACTGGAGGAACAGAAACATAGACTAAAATTATGTTCACGCTGTTGCTTGAGTAGGGTGTTTAAATCAAACCCCAAGTCAATACATGCCGGTGTACACAAATAAATCTGTTTCTAATTCACAGTTAATGAACTGTGCTGAAAATGACACTTGAGTTATTTATTTATTTTTTGACTGTGGGTATAAGGGAAAAATGACACTGAAATACATAATTGGATTGCACTGTTTTGGTTATCTGTAAGAAAACAGATCGAAAACAGTCTGTTACCTATTAGCTGACTTTATACATGTTGATCTGACCATGACGTCGAACCCTATAGCCAGGGTCGGATTGACCATTGGGCGTACAGGGAGGTCTCCCGGTGGGCCACGACCCGTTGGGTCCAGACCAGTGGCCTTGTGGTTAGAGTGTCCGCCCTGGAACTGGGAGGCCGGGGTTCAATTCCCGGCCGGGTCATACCAAAGACTAAAAATGGGACCCAATGCCTCCCTGCGTGGCACTCCGCATCAAAGGGATGGATCGGGGGTCAAATCAACTAATGATTCCCGAGCGCGGCGCATGCTGCAGCTCACCGCTCCAAGAGATGGGTCAAAAGCGGAGAACTAATTTCACTGCGGTAACGTGAGTGACTAATCTGACGACTTTGACTTTGACTTTGGGGGCCGGTGGTATCACGGTATGATTAAAAGCGCTGGTTTTCAACCGTTTTGATGCCAGGGCCCACTATTCATTCAGAATTTTGAGCCACGGAGCACCATTTGATGACATTTTAGCCTCGATAAACCTCAAAACTAAAGATTTATTTTGCTTTTTGGTCCACAATTCCAGGCTGGATTTGGGGAAACAAAACAGTCCATACACATCAAAATGACCATTAATCTTGTACATTTTGCCAATTTCATCTACATTAGCCAATTTAGATGAATAAACCAAATGGACCCGCAAGGGTCCATTTGGTTTCATGCTCTCAAAGAGTTACATCTGGTTAACCAACTATACCAGGTAGAATTATGGTGGGCCAGTCTAGGCCAAATCACACTAAAAATGTCCGGTGCAAATTCCATAATGTTGATATGTTGATCTGAGGAGAAAGGAGAAAATGGTATGGGGGCTGCTTCATCTGTTGTAACAGACACGCAGCATGCATAAAGCTAACTCAGAGAGTTTTCTGTTTTCAATGATGAAATGCTGTTGGTTTAATGGTGCCAAAACTGTAGATAGTTAGTAGCAGTAGTAGTGTTTCAAATCATTTTAAATATAAGCACTTTAATTTGAAATATCTCGGGTTGTTTTGCATGTCATCGTGTTTGGACCATGCCTAGATCCGCCCTGCTTTGTTTTCTCATGCCAAATAAAGGTCCTTTGAATTGAATTGAATTGTGTGACCTCTGGTGGTAGATTAAGGTCACAGTCTCTCTCTCTCTCTCTCTCTCTCTCTCTCTCTCTCTCTCTCTCTCTCTCTCTCTCTCTCTCTCTCTCTCTCTCTCTCAGCTCCTGACTAGGCTCTCACACAACATGAGTAATGTGTTAATGTGAAGCAGCATTATTAGAGCCCCTGTGTGCTTTTATGGTGGCTCTCTGAGGTTCCCATATTGCCGCTGGTCATTTTTCACCAACCATGCAGGGACTCGACCCTGAAGCTCAGCGGGCTGCTCTGTCTGCGTGTGCACGACTTTAAATCTTCATTCAAGAAAAAAGAAGTGTGTGTGTGTGTGTGTGTGTGTGTGTGTGTGTGTGTGTGTGTGTGTGTGTGTGTGTGTGTGTGTGTGTGTGTGTGTGTGTGTGGTAGTGATTTTATACTTTCCTACAATAAAACACGTTATGCCATGCTCAAAGTACAGTAGAGTTGTGTCAGGGTTAAAATGCACTACAGTGAATACAATGATCTGCATGGGGGGGCAATGCCCCTCTAAATGCCCTGACTGCCCCAACAAACACAATGGCATGCAAAACAACTCAAGATATTTAAAATTAAACTGCTTATATTTAAAATGATTTGAAACACTGCTGCTACTAACTAACTACAGCTGTGTCACCACTAAACCAACAGCATTTCATCATTGAAAACAGAAAACTCTCTGAGTCAGACCTTTAGCTTTATGCATGCTGCGTGCCTGTTGCAACTTCAACAAACACTTCAACAACTGATGTTATTATTGATTCTTATACTTCGCTAATAAAAGTCCTGTAACCGAAAATGGTATGGTTGCGGCTTAATCTTCGTGACACGGGTGATGAAGCCGCCCCCCACAGCACCCCCCCCATTGGGAAATGTTACATCCGCCCTGTTTAAAGGTAGGGTAAGTGATTTGAAATTCATCGTGTAGTACCAGCCTGGTGCACTAGGGGCATCCAACAGTAGCTACACTATGTGAACCTGCTGCTCGATCCTGATTGGAGGAGAATTCACCCACCACCTGGGGAACTTTTATTAGCTCCTCTGCTAACGTGGGGGAGGGGGAAACTCCATATATGCTTTCCACACCTTATAATAGAGCATTTTAACAGAAAAAAATATTTTTGGGTGATATCTGACAAAAGTGAAATCACTTCCCCTACCTTTAAGAATGTAATTGGTAAATGGTGGATATATCTAGCGCCTTCATCCAAGGTGCTTTACACATTCATACACGGATGGCAGTGGAAACCATGCAAGGTACCTACTAGCACATCAGGAGCCATTTGGTGTCTTGCTCAAGGAGACTTCGACACTAACTCTGCGGGAGCCCAGGATCGAAACAGCAACCTTGCGGTTACCATCTGGTGAGTCGATCCCTGAGCCACTATCCCTGAGCCACACACATACATGCAAACCTTTGAATTTTTTTTGAGTAGCAAATTACCGGGGCGCGGCGGCGCAGCGGCCCGACAGCGCGGCAGCACGGCAGTGCAGCGCACATTGCTGCAAGGCACATTTGCATGCCTATATTAACTTCACATTCTCACTCATCATGAGGTATGTTTCAATAGATTTTAGCCCAAAAGAAGTTGGGTGCCCCCAAACATTGAAATCCATGACACTGATTCAATATATTAAATCAGCTGTAAAAATGTTACTGACTAAAACACTAATGAATAGTGTTTTAGTCAAACAGCATAACCACCAACAGCAGTAAAGTTATCAAATGCTGTTAAATAAGGAGAATTTCTTAAAGTATTGTTAAGGGTTTTGGAACAAAGTGATAATAACAGGGATTAAAGCAAAAAATCCTGAGCCTTTCCAAACTATCGGTATATACTGTATCTATCTCTATCCACACACACACACACACACACACACACACACACACACACACACACACACACACACACACACACACACACACACACACACACACACACACACACACACACACACACACACGTGGGGGAACCACACAACCCAACATCAATCAGGTGTATATTAACGGTATAGTAATATGTTGGAAATGGGTGGAATTCCCCTTTTTGGTGGAATTCCTCTTTCAGGCTTTCAGCTATGGACAAGTAAACATGGGTTCTCTCTCCCACACGTGCACGCGCGCGCGCACACACACACGATCATTATTTATTGTTTCAACTATCTTGACGTGCTTTTGCTTTTCTCGTGCTTATCAAAAGCTGGCCGAAATCCTTTATCCGTGTATGAAAATGCAGTTTTATCGGCTAGATTTGGATGCTAGCGGCATAGCCCATTTAGCACCACATCTCGCAGTCGCTGCGTTCGTCAAGGGGAGCGCGTGCTGGGCCTCCCCGACCAAAGAGACCTCTGGAGACTAGGCGCCTCGCCCCGCTGTTTAGTTTATAGCAGCAGGCACTGTGCGGCCCAGCGTGATGGTTAAATTTGACTTCTCTTTGGAGATTGCGGTGGTGGAACACAAAAATAATTCCTTAATGGCACTTTCTTCTTGGACATTTTGACGAGAGTCTGGCTAACTTAGAAGATGAACGTGTCAGTAATAGCGAACAGCATGGAAGGATGCACTCAGAGCCTATGCGCTCTGTTTGGCTACAACGGCTAATGTATCCACAAGACACGGTGTGATTGGCCAGTCGGGGCAGAGCCATGTAGTGTCAGAGTTGCAACATTGGGGGGTCAGACACTGAGCGCTCGAGCTGCTGTTCATGCAGCCTGAATAGGGACAAACTGGAGTTGAAATACATTGTTTACAACGTAGCATAGCCGCAATTGGACTGGCCCCATGAAGTGAACGGAGTTTGAGTTTGGTTGCGCTCTGTGTGTATTTTGAAGTGATGAATCGTAGCAGCGTAGTTTGAGGTCAAAACGCGTAGCTGCTACACAAAATGCGTAAAGGTTGGCATGTATGCACACAGACTGTTTGTGATAAAGACTATTACACTATATAATGGTACGTCTGTGGGCCTGACAATACTGCAAGAATGTAAAAAATAAGGCATTATTTAAATCCTGAAGCAAAAGTCCAGAATTCAAAATGTCCTTGAGTTAAAGTACAAGGTAGTACCTTCAAAATACAACTAAAGACAAGTTCTAAAATGTAGAAAGTATTCAGGAAGAAATATCTTTTTCTTTCTTTTCGGTGTTACTTTGGTGCTTGCATCACCCTCCGATAGTGAATTAATTTTCTGGAACAAGAGCAATACACTGTTGGTTGTCCTGGTGCACTGTTTACATTTATAAAATGCATAATGCATAATCCATAATGACACACACTTATAGAGTTGCAGCAGAAACATGGTGGTCGAGAGACGAGAGCCCACACTGAGCCACACAGTGACCCACACAGCAAAATGAATGTGTGTTTCCATGTGATGGCTCTTTTGTTGCTGTTGATACTACAGCCTAAAGTGAAAAAAGGAGTAAACAATGTGAAATTTAGTTTTACCCTAAGAACTATAGGCTCATCAATAATGTTGTTCTTGCTAGAGCCAAAGATTCATAAAAAACATATTATAGTAGGTTTTGTTGCCAGGGGAACACACAAGAAGTGTTTCATTTAACTTCTCGTTATCTAGGTTTTAGGCTTTTAGGGGGGGAATACTGCATGTGAGAGAGACAGGAAATCATTTTGGAATTTCTTGATCCCACAATTTTGCAAATCATTTTCTTCACCCCCTGCCAATTATATAATTCATTGATTTTCAACCAGTGGTCCGGGGGACCACCAATTGTCCTTAAGATTCCACGTGGTCCCCAGCTAAATGATGGACAGTTGATAACCAAATGGACCCTTAATCTGTAACCCTTGAGAATGTAAAATGAAACCAAATGGACCCTTATGGGTCCATCTGGCTTCATTTCACTCCCTCAAGAGTTACATTATAGTTAAACATCTGAAATACCTAATTTTTAAGATTCTACACAATTGGAAAATGTAGAAGCAGTGTTATTTTGAACGTTTTGCTAATCATTTCTCCTATATTATGGACACAAATTTGAAAATGCGTAGTTTTGGGTGTGAGAGACAAAACTCAACAAATAAATGGTAGTGCGTGGCTAAAATGCAGAAATAATAGTGGATCTTGGCCATGATAATGGTTGAAATTCACTGATCTATTGTGACCTTATATAGGCTACACACTCCTCCACCAACCTAGGGGTGCAGCAGACTGGCCTCATGCTTTCTTCAATGCATGAGGAGTCCAAGCTGCCTTCTTTTCACCTGACAGAGGGGAGTTTCTCTGGCTGGGTTAAGGATGGTAGAACATGGGAAGCCCTATGGTGGAGTCCATATTGGTTCATGGTAGAAATTGACGGAAACGGACATCCACAATGGAGACCAACCATCCTTGGCCTCGGTTGCACATGTCTGTTTCCTTTAATTCAGTATTTTTCACCCTTTTTGATACCAGGCCTACTACTTATTCATCAGACCCCAAACCTAAAGATTTATTTTGCTTTGTCCACAATTCCAGCCTGGATTTAGGAAACAAAATAGTCAAACATACAGGACAAAATGACCATTAATCTTCAGATGTTCAGGAGCAGGGGTGTAGTGGAGGGGGGACGCGGGGGGACGGCGTCCCCTCACTTCTCTCACATCTAAAATATTTTGGGCCAAAATACATTGATTGAAACAAAACATATTCTCTAGTTGTGTAGACTTGGGCTAATTCACATGATGACATTTTTAACTCTTGAGAGTTTAAACATGAAACCAAATGGATTGGTTTCATGTTTACAAACTCAAAGAGTTACATTGGTTAACCAACTGTCCATCATTTAACTGGGGACCACCTGGAATCCTCTCAAGGACCATGGTGGTCCCCGGACCAAAACCACTGGTTTAATTACATCCTCTTTCTACCTTCCTTGGGTTGGATATAGCGCCTGGAAGGAACCAGTTCCTGTCCCCTCCATCAGGCGCTCCGGCTGGCCAGGGGGAGGCGGTCTAGAGCCCAGGATTACTGCATGTTTTTGTATCTACCCTAGGGGACACAGGGAGCAGGGGTGTAAAATATTTTTGGGCCAAAAACATGTGAGGAGAATTTTCAGAGGGCGCCGGTAGCCGGGCGGGTCGTGCAGGAGGAACCGGAGTTAAAGAGGACTCTTTTGTAGACGTGTTTGGTAGATCCAGAAATGCTTGTCTTTATTTTGTAAAACACGAAGCAAAATCGGCACAAAGACAGCACGGAAATCGCGTGCGTGGCTAAATACACTGATCACTAGGTCCAATTCATGATACAGAGTAAAAGAGCTCCCTTCAGGTCTGTGTACTATTGTTTTTATACAGTAAAACATTCCCACTAAGTTCCTCCTCCCCAGGCGGAACAGGGTGACGAGTTCCTGTTTTCACAACCAATCACCAGCCGTTTCCGGCACAGGGAGGCGGGGCTTCCCTACAGACTGGACTTCCCTTTTTGTGAAGTTAAACTACACTAGACTTTTTAATGTTACTTTTTAAAGTACATTTATACATAAACGCACATCAGAAGTAATGTTCACTAATCATACAAATGAAACAAAATAAACAATGAACCTAACCTAAAATTAATAAATGGGCCAATGTTCAGATACTATTAAAGATGAATTCAAAACACTTTGTTAATACCCTTATAAAATAAATGTTCTCCTTAGTGTAAACAATCTCTGTAAATTAAGTCACTAGATTAACCAGTT
>CM076984.1:35144448-35166948 GCA_039105355.1 Benthosema pterotum
ACTCATGCTTAGTGGAAATGAAGAGCAGCCGCCATTAGACCATTCCATGGAAGTGAACGGAGATGTGCTGAACATGTCAGGCCACCAGTTTAGTAGCCCTGAGGCCTACTCGCTCGAGCCCATAGACTCCAATGCGTTCCGCAACTTTGTCCCTATTTGTTGTCCCCCTTTAATAGAGTCGCCAGCGAACGGAATCACATCCGAGAAAGAGCACGCGCGCGTGCACGCGCGTGCATGTGCGTTAATTGCGTTAGAAAATTTAACGCTGAAAACGGGGAAATTTAATTAACGCCGTTAACGCGTTAAAAATCAACAGGCCTGATATATATATATATATATATATATATATATATATATATATATATATATATATATATATATATATATATTTATATATATATATATATATATATACAGTATATATACTGTATATATACTGTATATATATATATATATATATATATATATACAGTATATATACTGTATATATATATATATATATATACTGTATATATATATATATATATATATATATAATATATATATATATATATATATATATACTGTATATATATATATATATATATATATATATATATATATTATATATAATATATATATATACAGTACATATATATATATATGTACTGTATATATATATATATATAATATATATATATATATATATATATATATATTATATATATATATATAATATAATATATATATATATATATATATATATATATATATATATATATACATACACACACACACACACACACACACACACACACACACACACACACACACACACACACACACACACACACACATACATAGTATTATATCAAGCTCATATTTGGCTGTAGGAAGAACACCAGGGCTAGCGGATGCAATCAACGGTAAAAGCTTTGTTCCCTCTCCTAGGGCCATGTGTGTGATTTATGTTCCCTATTCAAACCTCTTTGAATCAGCCCAAACAGCCTGGGATGCAATGCTGACCTTAAAATACCTCCTCTGCTACAGCTGCTGATGGGAGAGCTGCAGCCTCTATAGCTCTATAGTCTATAGTGCATGCAGGGGTGCAACTCCTGCAGATACACTACTATAGATAAAAGAGAATACGTGGCAGGTGCCCTGGCCTGGCTGAGTTTTTTTTTTTTTTTTAAAGCTCTAAATGCAGACAGACAATAAAGGGAGTCTTACCAGGGGCGGATCTAGGCATGGGCGTGGGGGGCGGCAATGCTCCTCCAAATGCCCAGATTGCCCCAGAAAATTAAAGTGCTTACATTTAAAATTTAAATTTAAAATTTGAAACACTACTACTGCTACTAACTAACTACAGCTGTGGCACCACTAAACCAACAGCATTTCATCATTGAAAACAGAAAAGAATCAGACCTTTAGCTGAATGCATGCTGCGTGTCTGTTGCAACTTCAACAACAACTGATGTTATTATTGATGCTTTACTTGCCTAATAAAAGTCCTGTAACCGAAAATGGTATGGGTGCGACTTCATCGTGGCACGAAGCGCCATGGTCCTGCCCCCCCCCCCCCCCCCCCCCCCCCCCATTTGGGAAATGTTATATCCGCCCCTGAGTTTTACAGCTACAGCTCAGCAATAAATGACAAAATGAAATGAATTGTATTGAACAACACTTCAGGGACCACACATGTCCTATACTTTACACAGAAAGGCACTGTTATGTGTGGGGTCTCTGGGGGTCCCTCCCCAAGTACTATACTTCATTTTGGTTTGTTTGTCCATATAAAATATGATGTGCGAACTCTTGAAACCTTTCATATGAAAGAATAAATAATATAACATCCATAGTATTTTCTTGTAAAGTGCAACATACTCTATATAACCAGTGTTGGGAATAGTACTTTACCTTGTTAATATATTACTTATTAATTGTTACTTTCATTTTAAAGCAATATATTATATTACAATATTACTGTCTGAGCAAGTGCAATAAATTAATATTACTATTACATATTACTGTTGAAAATAGTTAATTAATGGGATTAAATTAATTTTTGTTGATTAATCTGATTAAAAATTTTAACGCAATTAACTCATGTGCACACTGACTAAACCCACTGAGCATTTTCTCATTGAAAGAAATGGGTAGAGCACGGTTTTACGGAGACATATAGCTGTGTGTCTCCCTGTAACCAGAGCCATAGAGTATAGCTGGAGGATCTACAAGCATTGAGGGCTTGTAGATCACCTATTTTGATAAATATTTGAAAGATAAATAGTTATTTTTTTCACAGATTCTGTTTCTTTTTTAAATGTTGAAAACCTGTCCAGGAAAACATGCATATTTTGGACATAGTTCGAGTGGTGATTAATCATGATTAAATTAATTTTGAACCTGTGATTAATTTGATTAAAAATTTTAATCATTCAACAGCCCTACTATTACACATATATATATATATATATATATATATATATATATATATATATATATATATATATATATATATATATATATATATATATATATTTTTTTTTTTTTTTTTTTTCTTTTCTTTTTTTTTTCTTTTTACAAAATATACAGTATAATATCTGGCCAAATCCATATGAAATCAACTTGAAAAAAACGTCACTCCTGAAAACACTACTGGTGTAGACCTACCTCATCCTACTCAGCTATGGACAGTTAACACAGGAGTTTAACATATTCCTTGAATTCATGGACGCCAGTAAATTATTTGATGACAAATTATAGAAAATGAGTATTTATTTAACTTCTTCAGTTGTCAAGATAATTCCACAAGAACACTTTCAACGAGACAGATTGACAGAAAGTAATATTAAAAGTAGTGCAGTAATGCCGAAAGAAAAGTATAATATATTAGATTTGTTCTGTTAAGTAATACATTTATATTACAAGTTACTGCATCTTGGTAATATATTATGTAATATATTAAGTTACTTAGTGCACATGTCCCAACACTGTATATAACATATATAATTTTGTAATTTATAAGAATAATATATGACATGCAAAACAAATATATGATCTAGGTGTGTGCAAAAATATATATATATAAATATATTAAAAAAATATATCGCAATTCTTAATGCCATGATATCTCTCTAAATAATTCTAGGAATGTGTGTCTTTCTGTCTGTCTGTCTGTTACCTGCGCAAATGCACTGTGCAATGAGGATCACCCACACATGCCACGGCGCACGGACAGCCTCGATGAACCTCGCGTAGCACAGCCCTGTCATCCAGCACCAATGTGCGCTACTTACAAACACCTAACATTATACCAATCATTTTAATTTAATAGATCTGCATGAAAAGCTCATCACCGCGCAGATCACGTCACACGGACACACATTTATTTGTGATCACCTCCCCTTGCGTTCTCTGTCCTCGCTGCTCCGCCTGCCACAACAGCGTGATGATATACGTGCTACTGCGGTCAGCTACGAGGCTACGACTTATTTCTACTACCACTGAAATCTACACGTTTGGATATTCATTACGCACGGCGGCCATGGCATCCACTACTCTCCAAACTTTTACACGGAAAAGTTAGGGGACCGCACAGTACAGTGCTTAGCCGTTAGCCAATGCCTAGCTTGACACAGCTGTGACTCAATCATGCCTTCCACACCGGGCAGCGAACCCCGTCTCCAGCGTACGTGCTACTACGGTCACCTACGAGGCTACGACTTATTTCTTCTACCACTGAAATCTACACGTCTGGATATTCATTACGCACGGCGGCCATGGCATCCAATTCTCTCTAAACTTTTACACAGAAAAGTTAGGGGACCACAGTGCAGTGCTTAGCCATAGCCTAGCGTCTTAGCTCACATTAATTGTATTGCTTTTTATTGAACGGGAGCGCTCGAGACATAGACATGCCACCGGCCAACCCCGTCTCCAGCGTAGGGTTGCTCAGTGCGTGCAGCAAACACACCAGTGTGGATAAACGAACGAGGAGCACCAAATGCCCCAAATACACCACGTATAAATGAAACACAACAGGGCACTCCAGTGCATTTAGGGCACAATTCTGAAGTTCCAAACACGCCCCAAATAGCCTGTCTACAAGCTCACATCAACGGTTGCTTGAGCCACGCGTTTCCCCAGCCAGAGCTAACACACACACACACACACACACACACACACACACACACACACACACACACACACACACACACACACACACACACACACACACACACACACACACACACACACACACACACACACACACACACACTCTATGCACACAATCTGCCCTAGCCTTTCATCTGTGCGACTCACAAAATATATTAGGGAGTACCCTACCAGGCTATGTGACTGAGCACAGGCTATTTTATATGTAGGTATGTAGGCCTATAGGTCTATAACATTACTTTTGTGCCCAAGTTCAACCCAACTTTCCAACATCAACAATTCCCTCCCAATCAATGTGATCTACACATCATTTCCAGATCATATATTTCACAACGGGTATAGGACTAGTCAATATTGAATTGCTACGTTCAAAATCACTTTTATGATATTTATCTAGGCCTATTCATTAATTTGTTCAGGTCAGGAAGGCTGGCTGATGTTACCAGAATGCACTGATGTTTTGTTATGAAGTTTTTGTTATTTATATTGTTTAAAATTCTAGTTGATTGTCCATATTGTTTAGAATTGTTTTAATATTGTACCTTAGATGTTGTTGGACACAAAAGTTCCTCCCATTCTGTGTTTCCTAAAATGGAGGTCTGAAATAAATCATTAACATGGTGAAACACAACTTGATGACATCATCAAGTTGTGTTTGGTAATGTTTTTTCTTTTAGGAGCTTTAGGAGTGTACAAATGGAACCAAATGGATCCGTCAGGGTCCATTTGGTTCCATTTGTAGGCTCTAAGAAAAAAAATCTTGAAAATGGGTGGAATTCCCCTTTAAAATGTTCTAGCATAATAAAAGCACAGTCGTTTGTGACGGGAAAAATGTGATATATGGAATTGAATCGCAGCATAATTAAGAATTGCAATATAAATATAAAGAACCCTAAATATCAATATTGTATCGTATCGTGAGGGAAGTGAATCGTCACACCCCTAATATGATCCATAGTATTTTTCTTGTTGAGTGGCTTGAATGAAAGGTACCACTTTTAAGAGTGTGCATATAAAGTGTTTTTTCCATATGGGTATTTTAACAGCAGGGGCGGATCTAGGCATGGGCATGAAGGGGGGCAGTGCCCCCCTAAATACCCAGTCTGCCCTCCCAAACACGATGCCATGCAAAACAACCCAAGATATTTCGAATTAAAGTGCTTATATTTAAAATGATTTGAAACTACTACTATTTGAAAAACTACAAAGTACAATTTTGGCACCACTAAACCAAAGGCATTTCATCAATGAAAACAGAAAACTCTCTGAGTCAGACCTTTAGCTTTATGCATGCTGTGTGTCTGATGCAACTTCAACAACAACTGATGTTATTATTGATGCTTTACTTGACTAATAAAAGTCCTGTAACAAAAATGGTATGTGTGCGGCTTCATAGATGAAGCCGCCCCCATACCATTTTCTCTTCCCCCTCCAACAAGTTCTCTTGCCCCCCCAAATGGGACAAGTTATATCCGCCCCTGTTTAACAGACAGGTGTGTGGTGTGAACCCATAACTATGACATTGCTGCACCTGTGTTCTGCCCTGAATATATTTCACAAGTGAGTGTGCAATGTTTCACACACCAGCCAATGTGAATGTTGACAGAATCACAATTGACTTAACCCAAGTTAACATGGGCAGGCGTGATGGACCGTAACCAGAAATATCCTGTTAAAATGCTTTCGCCATCTGGTAGGCTTTAAAACTTTAAATCAGCAGAACGTTTGGAGACCCGAATCGTCCACCCATTCATATTTTAATGACACACCACAGAGCTGAATGAAGTAGCTCCCCTAGATTGATCCCAGAGCCCACTATTTATTCAGAATTTGAGCCACATTTGACCACCATTTGATGATGTTTTAGCCCCACAGAACCCGGAACTAAAGATTTCTTTTGCTTTTGTCCACAATACCAGGCTGGATTTGGGGAAACAAAACGGCCAAACGTACAGATCAAAATGACAATTAATCTTCTAGTAGAGTGGTTTTCAACCAGTGGTCCGGGGACCGCCAGTGGTTCTTGAGAGGGTTCCAGGTGGTCCCCAGCTAAGTTGTTTAATAAACCAGATGTAACTCTTGAGAACGTGAAAATGATACCAAATGGACCCTTGCGGATCCATTTGGTTTCATTTTTACACTCTCAAGAGTTAAGATATTCATCATGTGAATTAGTCTACACAACTAGAAGATTAATGGTCATGGACAGAAGCAAAGTAAATCTTTAGTTTTGGGGTCTATGTGTCCTCAAATGGTGGTCTGTGGCTCAAATGCTGAATTAATGGTGGGCCCTGGTATGAAAAAGGTTGAAAACCCCTGTTCTAGTTGTGTATACTTGGGCTAATACACATGATGAATATTTTAACCAACTTTCCATCATTTAGCCTGGGGAGGGACCACCTCGAGGGCCACTGGTTGAAAACCACTGGCCTATATCACCAGCAACTGAGATGTGCTGCTTGGTCAGCTGCCGTATAACTCTGTATAACGGATTATTTGCCAGCAGATCAATGTCATATGCAAGCCCTCATGCCTTCATAATCATTATTGCCTGGTTGGAGAGGCAGGTGCTCCAATTCTTGAGTGCACAGTGTCATGTTGAATTCAGTGATGAGGTTACTTATACTACTTGAATTCTAGCGTCCCTATTCTGACAGCTGCCTAAAATAGCCTACAGCAGGGGTCTCCACACTTTTTTGACTTGAGAGCTACTTTCAAAATGACCGGCTCAACAAGATCTACACATAAAAAAACATCCATTTCAAGGCCCCCAAGAAAGTTTGACTTTGAAATAGTGGTGATGATGTTACTTAATGTTAGTGTTTAAGAATAATGCACTTGTATTGAAAAATGGAGGGGAAGAATTGGAAGGTTTTCTTGTATATGCTACTACTGACATTTGAGAACTGGGGTTTTTAGTTGTTAGTTTGTGATGTCGAGTTTAGTCTCTTGCACCCAAAGCTAATAACTTTCACGTTTTTGTCCACAATTGGGAAAGAGAACTGAAAAGACAATTGGTAAAAATATCAATTATTCTCCATTTTCTAATTGCGTGGACTCTTGAAATTGCGTAATTCAGATGTTTAAATATAATTTAACTCTTGAGAGCGTAAAATGAAACCAAATGGACCCGTAAGGGTCCATTTGGTTTCATTTTAACGCTCTCAAGAGTTACAGATCTATGCATTTTAGGGGACTGTCATGTGATCTACCTGCATGGCCTGTGTGATCTACTGGTAGATCACGATCTACCTTTTGGGCAGCCCTGGCCTATGCAGTCTACAGTAGTACAGTAGAGAGTAGTAGTAATTTAGTTTAGAGATCAAATACTACTGTATACTGTATGTAGTATAGAACTCTAGGGAAGTGAAGAAATCTCTAGACAGAGTTATAGACTAACATTTAGACGATAAAACCTAATATTGAATTGCGTCTCTGCCCAGAGGGGGGTATGTTAATGAACAAGCTTGCCCGCTGAGGACTTCTCCCCAGATCTCCCGCTCTTCTTCACTCGCTCTCTCTTGGAAGTTGAAGTTTTTTGGACTCACAACCAGTGTTGTAGTGGTACTTTGTGGGGGGGACGCCTCTTAAAGGAGAATTCCACCCATTTTATTATTTTTTTTCTGAGAGTGTACAAATGTGAACCAAATGGACCCTAGCTAGCGGGTCCATTTGGTTCCATTTGTATACTCTCAGAAGAAAGGAAACTCATTAACATGGTGAAAAACATCTTGATGATGTCATCTAGATGTATTTCACCATGCTAATGATTTTTCCAGACCTCCATTTCTAGGAAACACAGAATGGGGGGGGGGGGGGGGGGGGGGGGCTTTTTACCATGTCCACACAACATCTCAAAGGTATATTAATGACATAGTAAAATATTGAAAATGAGTGGGATTCCCCTTTAAGACACGTGCATGCACACTTGCATTTGCATGCACATTTGTGTGCACCTGCGCAACACACGCAGACCCGCTATTACAATAAGTATAGCATATTGAGAAAGATTGTTTACAATGCTAATTGTACCCATAAAAGCAAATGACAATACAAAAAACATAGGCCTGCTTTTGCCCCAAAAATATTTTAGATGTGAGAAGTGGGGGGACAGCCCCTCAACTACACCCCTGCTCACAACAGTTCAAAACATACTAATAAAGGCATACGTAGATACTATCCCACCCAGAACCATCTGAACCAGCTGTTCAGTTCAATCAACATCTATGCTACAAGATCTACTCTATGCTCCTGTCCGACTCCCGTTTCTCCACTAGCAGTGGAGAAAGTACTCAAATGTTTTACTTAACCAATTTAGGCCTAACCTAGGTTTTCTGAAAAACTTCAATTATTTATATGTGTGTTTGAGTGTTTGAATACTGTATATACTGTATACTAAAAAGGATTGGTTTGTATTCTTTAGGGTACCGGATAGGAAAATCCTAATTCCTATCCCAACTGTTCCGAGATTTCTTTCAAATGGCGGCGCCGAACCCGTACGAAATGCAACATGCACGGGCATTCCGAGAGACCCGACTTTATGAACTAATATAGCTGATGTATTGACCAATTACCATTTTATTATTAACACTCAGGACTTTATTATCACTCTATCCACGTGAGCGGAGGAGGAGGACGAGGAGGAGAAGGTTTACCTTTTACGCACAGAACTTTGTCATGTCATACTGTTAGGCCAACAGTACTGTTTTAGGGGTTCGTGATATAATGTAGTCTAGAATTAAACGCCCGCGATATTATTACCCTACCATCAGCGCCATTCAGCTGCAGCTGAGTGAGAGGGAAAAAAGCAACGCTTTTTTTCTCCCTCTGTTTCTTTCTACACAGAGCAGCGCAGGACAAATGAATCCACTTCTGGAACACAAACGGTGACGTCACTGCGCTACTGTACTACTGGTAGTGTGTGGGTCCTCACTATGTTGTTTGCTGTAAATTGCCCAGCGTTTTACAAAAAGCTCACTGGATTGAGCTTTTAAAAACTTGCGCGCGTATGCATGAAACGAGCATGTGCGCAACACAAATCAGTGACGCCGGGCGATAAATGACCGGCGTTAAACGCTCGCGCAGGTTGTTTTCTGAACAAAAAACGCCGGCCCCAATGAAAATTAATTGGAATGCGCGATTTATTCCTCGCTGTCTGTAAGCCCCTTTTAAGGGCATTACAGATGGCGAGTCTGAAACGCACATCTGCGGATATTGTGTTACACACTGTATAACACAATATTACCACTTATTACCATTTCGACAGCGCATACCAGTTCCCACTAATATCGCAACTTGACATAGCCATTGAAGAGGAGTGGACCAACATTCCACAGGCCACAATTGACAATCTGATAAATCTATGTGAAGAGATGTTTGCACTGCATGAGGCAAATGGTGGTCATACCAGATACTGACTGGTTCGAGCCCTATACACCCAATAAGCAAAAGAAAATTGCCACATTTCAGGGTGTCTTTTTGTTGTGGAGAGTCTGAGGTACACCTGTGCACTAATCATGATGTCACATCTGCATCTTGATGTGGCACACCTGTGAGGTGGGATGGATTATCTTAACAAAGCAGAAGTGCTCAATAACACACATTTAGGCAGATTTGTGAACAGTGTTTGAGAGAAATGGTTATATTGTATATCTGGAATGAATTTTAGGGCTTTAAGTCCATCCCCTGAAAAATGGGAGCAAAACAAAAGTGTTGCGTTATATTTTTGTTGAGTGTATATATATATATATATATATATATATATATAATATATATATATATTATATATATTATAATATATATATATATATATATATATATATATATATATATATATACTGTATATATCATGTCCTGTCCCTGTCCTGTCTAGCTTATATGCAACATATATATGTTTAGCTTAATTGTACCTGGTTGGAGCTTAGCACCTTCACCTCACTTTATGCTGTTACAGTTGCACGTTACTGCTCGTAGTTGCAGTTGCACTACGTCACTTGTTGTTTCTTGTATTGTTTTTATTTGTCCTTTCTCTTATTGCACTGTCTATTGTCTTATTGCACTGTGAAACAATGGAAACGTTATCCCTGTATATGTCCTGATATACACTGGAGTGACAAATAAAAACCTTGAACCTTGAAGTCGAGGGCTGGACCCGCCGGACTGTATTTCAACATGCACACAGGGCACTGGTTCACGAGGACGTTCCAGGAAAACAGCAAAAGTAATTTTCCTTTAAAAATCTATGTCCCTTAAGACACATGCAAAGGTGAAACTGCATGCTTTCAAAACTGATTGCAATATTAAAGCTCAATTTCTTGTTCTATGATCCTCAATCACTAAGCAATGCTTTCATAGTAAAATGAGAAAGTAAATCAATTGAGTAGAGGAAGTAAAACAATTAGTTCCATTCATGGTGTGTGCAATATACCGGTAACAGACGGCCAGTTCGATTAGTAATTAAAAATCATCCCGCGGGCCGAAGATAATTAATTCGCGGGCCTGATCCGGCCCCCAGGCCTTGAGTTTGACATATGTGGAGTACAGTATAATGTACCGAGGCACCATGTTGGTTTGTTTCATTGTGTGTGGAATTTCAACCAGAGTGCATCATCACAGTGTTTTATTACAGGAGTTGCAGTTTTGCAGGACATAATATGGAATTGTGCATGGCACTAAAGCGTGCATGGCATGATATTACAAAGTAATGAACGAGCAAAAATGTGTCTGCTGACTAGTCATGCATACAGTCCCCATAACCATAACCCTCCTCCCTGTACAATATTACATTTTCAATTTTGTTCAGCTGTGTCACGCACATATGCCGCATACAAAAAAATAAAATCTGTGTTCATGGGGCATTTGTTGGGTTATTGAAGTGCACCTGACAAATAATGAGAGGCTCTTGTCATGCAATGTTGCCTGAAGACTGGGAGCATTATTTCTAAATGTGTTGCTTGCCTTGTGCTGCTTCCATGTCAACAGCCTATTGTGTTCCTGGCCTTTTTTAAAGTGCTGCATGCTCTCTACCTTAATAGCACAAATAAATATGATCTGCTGCAGTCAAGGAGCTACAGTACATTGTGTTGCATCTCTTCCGCTCCTTGGCAAATCTATATTTACTCACCAAAGTGGGGGTAACAGGCTGGGTGAGTCACTCTCTTGCCCACTAGAAACTACACTAATGCACTTAACACAAGTCTCTGACATCATAGTGAGCATGCCTTGCTTACAAGTTGCCATTGCTATGGCCACCTTTGTTTATGAGCGACTTTGGAGGTTGGACTTCGTTTTCTCAAAGCACATTAAAAACCAAAGACCAAAACTGCTGTACACAAACAAAACACAAATGTTAGGTGCGAAAGCCACATAATAAAAGTGTTTTTTTAAGACTTATAAGATTTAACAATGTTTTTATTTCATAAAAAGGCTAGCCTGGTCTAACCTGAAATTATTTTGGCCAAGGGGCGGTGGGGTGCCGTCCGTTTTTGGACGGCAGATGAGCTGATCTGATTCGATCTCACCAACGACTCGTCACCCCCGGCCCCGGCCCCTCCCCCTTCCCTCCACTGCTGTGCTACGTCACATCATTTGGAGCAACGCCCACTCTGAAAGGTTGACTCCCACAGCTAACAAACTAGTCCAGGCTTTCCGTTTTCGCGCAACACAGACAAAAATGAAAGCATGGGTGTCAAGGCTATAGAAAGGCAGACTATTCCAGAGCTTAGGAGCAGCAGCAAAGGTATTAGACAGTTTAAGCATCGACTCTTTTCACAACGGCTCCCTAGACGGAAGTACGGGGCTATGACTCAAGCGTCATAGGTGTTAAAATCGTTAAGCAAGCAGCCATCTGCAGCAGCGGCGGGTTACCATGGTGACGCATCTATGCAGCGTGTGCCAAACAGACATTGTGGACATTATGTTAAAGTGTAGGTTCTGCCGTTGCAACGGCTGCTACGGCAACCAGGTTTAAATTAATCGAGCAGACGAGCATGGACTTCCTGTGGCCGTAGTGGAGATGACGCTGCCGTCTGCTTAAAGTCCCTATTATGTTTGTTTTGTGAGCTTTCAGGAGCAGCTTGCCTGCTGAACTCATTGCCCCTCGCAGGGTATAAGGGACCAGTGGTTCCATTCAATCCATTTCTTAAAAAACAGGGAGAGACAGTCTGGCTGCCCCTTGTCCGTTACTTGAGCAGAATCTATTGGACCAAATGCCACAGATGTGGTTGACCGTATCGACTGTGTTCCGTTTTACTTTCAGATATTTTCCATGAACATTCCATCACCATACTGTATTTTTTGCTTTCATAAAAGAAAAAAAACAAAACATAATTGTCATATTAGAATGTTTGTAATAACTTATAATGTGTTCTCAATGAAAACATATTCGACAAAAAAGTAGCCAGGGCATGTAGAGATTTAAAGTACCTACCTGTATTCTAAATCGGGGCACGGTGGCACAGTGGTTAGTGCTGCGCCTCACACTAGAAGGTCCTGGGTTCGATTCCCGCTAGGGGCGCTGCTGTGGGTGCTGGCGGCGTGTCTGCTCCTCTGCGTCATCAGTGCCCATAACCCGGGGGTTGGTGAAAGGGCCTTTTTGTGTGGAGTTTGCATGTTCTCCCCGTGTCCCCTAGGGTAGATACCCTCACAAAAACATGCAGTAATCCTGGACTCTAAACTGCCTCCCCCTGGCCAGCCGGGGTGCCTGATGGAGGGGACAGGAACTGGTTGGAATAACGTGTTCCTTCCACACGCTACGTCCAACCAGGGAAACTCCCCCCTGTCAGGTGAAAAGAAGGCGGCGCGACTCCTCATGCCTTGAAGGAAGCATGAGCCCAGTCTGCTGCCTCCCCAGGTTGGTGGAGGGTGTGTAGAGCCCAGGATCACATTAGGAATTGGCACTGGGTGAAAAAATGGGTTACAAAAATCATGGATAAAAATTATAAATTAAAAAAAAGAAAAGAAATATATTCTAAAAGTAACAGCGAGCCAAGAGATCAGCTAAAACAGGGTTATGCGTTCTTGTTTTTTGGTGCGGTGAGGAGGTGAGCAGCTGCATTTTATACCATCTGCAGGTGCTTTATGTGATCAATGCTGGAGAGTGTATGGTGTAGGGCAGGGGTTTTCAACCTTTTTGACACTAGGACCACCAGTTATTCAACATTTGAGCCACGGACCACCATTTTACGACATTTTAGCCTCTTTTGTTTTTGTGGCAATTCCAGGCTGGAAACAGTGTAGACTTCTTAATTAAATAGTGTTAATTCAGATGATGAATATTTTGTGGGTCCATTTGGTTAATTTTCACACTCTCAAGAGTTACATCTGGTTAACCAACTTTCCATCATTTAGCCTGGGGACCACCTGGACCCTCTCAAGGACCACTGGTGGTCCCCGGACCACCTGTTGAAAACCCCTGGTGTATGGTTGCCAAGGCCAAAGAAAGTTTTTGATTGTGTCGTTGCTTATGTGTGCTTTTTGTGTTATTTTAAACAGTGGTTCCCAAATTAATGTGCATTTGTCCCCTAACCCACATCTGAAATTGTATTATTTTAAGAAATAAAATGAAAAAAAAAAAAAAAAAAACAAGAAGATCTGCAAGATCACAATGTGCCACATTTTATTTAAATAGGTGTAATAGGGTTCATTTTGTTAGCTCAGCTTTGCCTTACATCAATATGTAAGGGCGAGAATGCTCTCAGATTGTTTGGTACATGCTGTAGCTCTACAAAGTAAATCAAACAGGCCTGAAGTTCTCATTTATACCACATGCCATAAAGCTACTGGGCCGTAACAGATAGATTCTATCACATGGACGCTGCTCGCCTGGCCATTCCATTTGATGTTCTTTTCGTTCTGTCATTTTAATGTGCCTTTTATGTTTCTGTGTATTGTTTATTGTTTGTATGTTCTATGGCACACCTTGCTGCAAATCAAATTTCCCATTATAGACAACAGTGTCCTGGCTGAGTAATGGTAATTAGACATACAGTACTTGCTGCTGTTTGGTAGGCTCAGTAATTTAGGTACTATGAGGTATTATGAGTACATTATAGGCCACCGTTCCCAAACAGTGGGTCGGGATTCATGTGCGGGTCGCGGACCCATTTTTATGGTTCATGACTCGAGTAAATATCATCATTGCTGTCAGAAGGAAACCACAACACTATTTTTTTAAGGTTTTTGCTTATTGTTATATTTCATAAATCCATGCTATTGAACACCCTTTATGTCTGGGTGTTGGTGTGCTTGTATTATGCCTGTCCGACTGTTAAAGGGACATTTCACCGCTTTTGCGAAACAATATGTGTTAATGGGTGCAATTCCCGATCGCTTGGTGTAGCCAGGTATGGTGTAAGTCCTCTCATTGGCTGCATGGCTGCAAATCAGGTTTGGGGCCGTGCTCATTGGTTGCATGGCAGCAAATCAGATCTGTGCCCTTGAGGTAGGCCCGAAAGCCGGTATCACCAGGCCTGGGCCTGGGCCTACCAAATAATTATCCATAATAATTAAAACCAGTCCTCAAGAGCTTCAACTCATGATGAACAAAGCAGGGGAGTGCAGTAACATTTTTAATTGGGGGGTCTATGGAAGCCTAATGATGACATAAGTCTTGTTCGATTTTCAAAGTTACTTGATTGAAAAATAATAATTTGAAGTTGAAACATCAGAAATTAATGTGAAAGTGTATTATTTTTTGTCTTGAACTTGAAAAATATCAAAATGTATTCAAATAAATGGTTTATTCAAAGGGTTTTTTTCAGCTGTAATTTTCACTTCAGTAAATATTTCGATTTTTGAGTATTTTTACAGGTTCAAATCAAAATAATTCCGCGTTCAAGTTTTTTTTTTGACTTTCACATCTGTGAAACTTACACATTCGTAGCAAAAAATTACACACACTTATGGCGCTAATCTGCTAGGATTTTACTGCCAAATGTCGAGTTGAAGTTGAAATAAAAAAAAAGTTGAAGTTGAAAAATAAAACAAAGAATCTGAAAATCTCTTATTTTTTCTCTTGAACTCGAAAAAATAAAAATGTATTCTAAAAAAAAACTTGTATTCAAAAGTTACTATTTAGCTGTGTTCTTATCTTTCCTTTCAGATCTTTTTCTTACAGATTCAAAAACACGGTTTCAGGTCTTCTTTTTCACGCCTCTCTTTTTTTCTTCGTACGCCTCATTTTTTTTTCGTTTACCTCCAAAACTTTCAAGTCTGAATTATGGCACGTTTGGGCGTGGGGCGTGGTGTCATGATTGACCCCCCCCCCCCCCCCCCCCCCCCCGCCCTCCCATTCGATATTTTACTCCCGCCCCCCCGAAGCACTTCCGGGTGCAAGTCTGTTTTGTAGTCCTATGCCTCCGTGCGGTGTGCCTCGCTGTTTCAACAGAACTGAGGCAAAACAACGTCTAAACCGTCATTCTACCGCTTTCCTTCCATTGACAAAGAAAAGAAAAACGGCTCCGGTTGATAAGGTAAGTTGCATTTGAAGAAATATATACAAAACTGAGGTTGTCGTCCTAACATTACTAAGACTACATAGACAAATGCTTCATTTGTTTTGTTCGATCAATCGTCTACAACAGTTGTTTTCAACCAGCCAGGTAGTCCCCAGCTAAGTTGGTTATCTAAATGTAACTCTTGAGAGTGTAAACATGAAACCAAATGGACTGCAATGTTAGCCTGTTTTGTTTATCAAATCCAACTTGGTATTGTGGACAAAAGCAAAAGAAATCTTTAGTTTTGGGGTCCGCGCGTCTAAAATGTCGTCAAAGAATGGTCCGTGGCTCAAATGCTGAATAAATAGTGGGCCCCTGGTATCAAAAAGGCTGAAAACCAAAGGTCTACAACAGTGGTTTTCAACCTTTTTGATCCAGGGCCCACTATTTATTCAGAATTTGCCACGGATCACCATTTGATGACATTTTAACCCCACAGACCCAAAACTAAAGATTTCTTTTGCTTTTGTCCACAATTCCAACTTCAGAAATGCAACAGGAAAACATAGATCAAAAATGAGAATTCTTCAACATTCTCTATACTTGGGCTAACTTAAGAATGTAATTTTTAAGCGTTGCGGGTCCATTTGGTTTCATGGTAAAAATGAAGAGCGTAAAAATTAAACCAACATCTTTGGTTTTGGGGTCTGTGGGGCTAAAATGTCCCCAAATGGTGGTCCATGGCTTAAATGCTGAATAAATAGTGCACCCTATATCAAAACGGTTGAGATTCATAGATTCATTACACAACTGAAATATTCAAGCCTTTTATTGTTTCAATATTGAAGATTGTGGCTTACAGCTTATAATGAACCTCCTCACATTATGCTACTTTTTAAAGACCTGTCTATGTTTAATGAACTTTTCCTACTATTCTAGGTGGTCTATAAATTAAATTGACTTTACCCACAACATTTACTAATGTACATGTAACATCCACCTCTAGGTGCAATGTACCTGGTCAACAAAACGAAGACGATCAAGCAGCAGAGCACAAGGATTTCTTCCTGTATATGCCACACCCGCTTTGACCGTTACCAAGTGATAATTCCCAGGAGGCTGCTTATTTAGTGTTCCCTGACACTAAATAAAATCATAACTACTGGGACCAAATTCAGGGCAACCTACATCTCACCAGAGCCACCACCTGTCACCTGGCAGTATACGGACCCCTCTGGACCTTGTGATCCTGTCAGTGCTGAAGGATGTGCTGAAGCATGGGCTATAAATATTGAGATTCTTGGACATTCTATAATTCCTTTTATAGAGAGGTTTTCATGCATAGAATTCTGTCAGCTGTTTAAAATCATACTTACTTCTGCATCTACAATTTTCAATCATTTGCAATGTAGGAGTCTGGGGACCACCAGTGGTCCATGGACGGCTTCCACGGCTAAATGACAGTCGGTAACCAAATGGACCCTCATTTTAGCATAGAATTAAACTAATTTTCTAGGCTAAGACAAGGAGTTACGTTGACAAACAGCTGCATTACTTAATTTACAAGGATTCAACACAATTGGGGCATGTAGAAGAATTGTTTTTGTTTGCTTATTATCTATCCTAATCCTAATCAACATCAATGCAGCATGGAATTGTGGACAATCTGCATTATCCATCAATAGCAAAAGTATACTGTATATATACTGTATACTTCAAAGTTCTCTTCAAATGGTGGTCTATAGTTCAAATACTTCTACGTTACCAGAAAATACTGGAATGTGCCTATGAGATTTGTTGAAAACCACTGTAGTACCTTTAGTATAGTATATACCTAAGTATATGAGCTGCTAACACTGTTGTGATGTTATAAAATGTCTTTTTTGCACCTTATACAACTTTGATATATTGCTTTCAATTTTGAAAGTTCAGACATGAATTTACATTTCTCATTTTCACATTTATTGAATCCTGAGAGTTCAATGGGGACTAAGTTGGCAGAGGTGTGTTAGAGCCCAGGATCAAATTACTGAATATTGACACAGGTGAAAAATGGGTAAAAAAAAAAAAAAAAAAAAAAAAAAAGAAGAAGAAGCTAAAGGTAACTGGAACATGCTAAGGATGTGGCAAAATAATGTATATATTTTACATACCCTTTCCCTAAGACACTAAGGGGAATTCCACCCATTTAACATTTTACTACTACAGTATATCATTATTATAACATTGATGATTTAAAAAAAATCCCCCATTCTGTGTTTCTTAGGTCTAAAAAAAAAATCATGGGCACAACTGATGACATCAAGTTGTGCTTTACCATGTTAATGATTTTTCTTTTGGGACCTTATTTCTGGGTACAAATGGAATTATTTACGGGACCTGCTAGGATTCATTTGCTTCACATTTGTATGCTCTAGAACAGGGGTGGCCAACCTGCGGCTCGCGAGCCGCATGCGGCTCTTCAGCTGGTTACATGTGGCTCTTAAGGGGCTTCCACATGAAACCATCAAAAACCTTTTTTTTATACCAGGGCCCACCATTTATTCAAAAATATTTGAGCCATGGACTACCATTTGATGACATTTTAGCTCCACAGACCCCAAAGCTAAAGATTTTGTTTACTTTTGTCAACAATTCCAGGCTGGATTTCAGAGAAAACAAAACAGTCCAACATACAGATCAAAATTACCATTAATCTTCTACATTCTCTAGTTGTGTCGACTTGTGCTAATTCACATGATGAATATTTTAACTCTTGAGAGTGTAAACATGAAACCAAATGGACCCGCAAGGGTCCATTTGGTTTCATGTTTACGCTCTCAAAGAGTTACATCTGGCTAACCAACTTTCCATCATTTAGCCTGGGGACCACCTGGAATCCTCTTTGATGTGGCTCTTTGCAGTAACACAATGAAAAACGTGGCTCTTAGTCTGTGACCGGTTGGCCACCCCTGCTCTAGAACATACCTGGGCATTATGCGGCCCGGGGGCCAAATGCGGCCCTTTGGCTGACTCTGACCGGCCCGGGGACCACAAGTGGTCCTTGAGAGAGTTCCAAGTTAAATATGGAAAGTTGGTTAACCAGATGTAACTCTTTGAGAGCGTATAAATGAAACCAAATGGACCCTTGCAGGTCCATTTGGTTTCATTTTTACGCTCTCAAGAGT
Organism: Benthosema pterotum; assembly: GCA_039105355.1. Taxonomy (NCBI): domain Eukaryota; kingdom Metazoa; phylum Chordata; class Actinopteri; order Myctophiformes; family Myctophidae; genus Benthosema; species Benthosema pterotum. The sequence continues at coordinate 35,163,209 of CM076984.1, forward strand.
TAAAATATTCATCATCTGAATTAGCTCAAAGTCTACAAAGTCTATTCAATCAGAGAATGTAAGAGAATGATCATTTTTGTTATCCTGTTTTTGTTTCCCAAATCCAGCCTGGAATTGTGGACGAAAACAAAAGAAATCTTGAAGAAAGTTTTGGGATCAGTGGGGCTAAAATGTGTGGTGGTCCGTGGCTCAAATACTGAATAAATAGTGGGCCCTGGTGTCAAAATGGTTGGTCTTACTCTTACTTTTATCTTGAAATTAAATTAATATTACACAGACTTTAGTTCAGCTTTAGTCGTGGCCCTCCACAATATTTTATGTATCTCATTTGGCCCCTTGGAAAAAATAATTGCCCACCCTGCTCTAGAAGCTGAAGAAAATGTTAAAATGGGTGTAATTCCCCTTTAACAGCAGTAAGCGCATTAGGCTATATGGTCCAGACAGAGCTATACCAGACCAGGATACTGTGATATATGCCAGGGGATGTGGCAACAACCTTGGACCAGACTGGCATAGATTTATTGACTGATTGATTGAAATATGTATTAACACTTTGCAGAATTGCAGTACATTTCAAGCACAGCTCAAAACAAAGACTGTTAAATGATCAAAATGAATATATGACAGTCTCATCCAAAGCTATATGAAACGCCACGGACGTAACGATAAAAGCCAACTTCCCAACTAACCACCACTTCTGTTCTGGTAAACTCACCAGTCATTTACCTACACTAACTTACACTAATAACGCTACTTGAGTTAAAAGAATTAAGATCCTTTTCTACTCCAAGTTCCTTTTCAAAAACTGACGTGATAATAAAAATATCCACGGGCTCCATGACTGCAGTTTACGATGGTGCATAAAGTTTAACCAGCGCTGGACCCACTTGGCACCAAAGCGCCCAGAACCAGTGTTGCCAACTGCCAAAATCCAAAATGCACTAGTGGCACTTCCAAAATGCACTAGAATGTATGCGCTAGAATCTAGATGCTTGCCTGGAAGAGAATATGACCATTAAATGACCATTAATCTTCTACATTCTCTTGTTGTGTAGACTTGGGCTAGTTCACATGATGAATATTTTAACTCTTGAGAGTGTAAAAAATGAAACCAAATGGACCCGCAAGGGTCCATTTGGTTTCATTTTTACACTCTCAAAGAGTTACATCTGGTTAACCAACTATCCATCATTTAGCCTGGGGACCACTGGTTGAAAACCACTGCCATAGGAGGAGAAATGGATGAGAAATGAGGGTTTTATCTCTGGCGCCTGTCAATCAATTTCCCCCCAACTCACCAGCCAAAAAGCACTAGATTTTCCGCCAGGAGTTTTTCACCAATTTTGGCGCTAGGGTCTGAAAAAAGCGCTGAATATAGCGACAAATGCGCCAAGTTGGCAACACTGCTCAGAACTACAATATGACCCGGATACACACACCGCCCTGTCCAGTGACGTCATCAGCCGGCGCATCAGGCAGTGTTGCCAACTTGGCGCACTTGTCATTTTATTTAGCTTTTTCACAGACCCCCCTAGCGCCAAAATTAGTGGAAAAACTCCTGGCGGAAAATCTAGTGCTCTAGAGCCAGGGTCCATTTTTTTTTTTTTTTTTTTACGTTCTCAAGAGTAACATTTGGTTAAACAACTTAGCTGGGGACCACCTGGAACCCTCTCAAGGACCACTGGTGTTCCCGGGGCCACCTGTTGAAAACCCCTGCGCTAGGTGCTTGCCAAGTTGCCATACAGATCAAAATGAGTAAATGACTGGGGGTTCAACCGTTTTCATACCAGGGCCAACTATTTATTCAGAATTTGAGCCACGGACAACCAATTGAGGATATTTTTAGACCCACAGACCCCAAAACTAAAGATTCCTTTTGCTTCTGACAATTAATTTTAATTCTAGTTGTGTAGATTTGCATGATGGATATTTTAACTCTTGAGAATGAAAATGAAACCAAATGGACCCTGGCGGGTCCATTTGGTTTCATTTTCACAACTGGGGGTTGGTTTTCATTTTTACTTCTGGGGGTTCAACCATTTTCATACCAAGGTCGACTATTTATTCAGATTTGGACTAATTCGCATGATGGATATTTTAACTCTTGAGAATGTGAAAATGAAACCAAATGGACCCGCCAAGGTCCATTTGGTTTTATTTTTACGTTCTCAAGAATTACATTTGGTTAAACAACTGCAAATTGTAGCTGGGGACAGCCTGGAACCGCCAAGGACCATTATTATTATTATTATTACCCTTATTATTACCCTTATTATTATTACCCTTATTATAACCCTTATCATTATTATTTAAAAACGAAACCAAATGGACCTGCAAGGGTCCATTTGGTTTCATTTTTACGCTCTAAAAGAGTTACATCTGGCTAACCAGATGTTCATCATTTAGCCTGGGGACCACTGGTTGAAAACACTGTCATAGGAGGAAAAATGGTGAAAAATGAGGGTTTTATCTCTGATGCCTGTCAACCAATTTCGCCCAAACTGACCAGCAAAAAAGCACTAGATTTTCCGTCAGGAGTTTTTCCACTAATTTTGGTGCTAGGGGGGTCTGGGAAAAAGCTAATGACAAGTGCTCCAAGTTGGCAACACTGCCTGACGCGCAGGGTGACGACGTCACTAGACAGGGCGGTGTGTGTATGGGGGGGGGGGGGGGGGCTGTCAATCATGACACCACGCCCCCACGGCCCAAACGTGCCATAATTCAGACTTGAAGGTTTTGGAGGTGAACGAAAAAAATGAGGCGTACGAAGAAAAAAGAGAGGCGTGAAAAAAGAAGACCTGAAACCGTTGTTTTGAATCTGTAAGAAAAAGATCTGAAAGGAAAGATAAGAACACAGCTAAATAGTAACTTTTGAATACAAGTTTTTTTAGAATACATTTTTATTTTTTCGAGTTCAAGAGAAAAAATAAGAGATTTTCAGATTCTTTTGTTTTATTTTTCAACTTCAACTTTTTTTTTTATTTCAACTTCAACTCGACATTTGGCAGTAAAATCCTAGCAGATTAGCGCCATAAGTGTGTGTAATTTTTTGCTACGAATGTGTAAGTTTCACAGATGTGAAAGTCAAAAAAAAACTTTGAACGCGAATTATTTTGATTTGAACCTGTAAAAAATACTCAAAAATCGAAATATTTACTGAAGTGAAAATTACAGCTGAAAAAAACCCTTTGAATAAACCATTTCTTTGAATACATTTTGATATTTTTCAAGTTCAAGACAAAAAATAATACACTTTCACATTAATTTCTGATGTTTCAACTTCAAATTATTATTTTTCAATCAAGTACACTTTGAAATCGAACAAGACTTATGTCATCAATAGGCTTCCATAGGGGTCAGGTGATTTCTGGACCTTTTGACTTGTAGGTTTTAATTATTCTGGGTAATTATTTGGTAAGCTCAGGCCCACGGCTGGTGGTATAGGCTTTCGGCCTACCCCAAGACCCCAGACCTGATTTGCTGCCATGCAGCCAATGAGAAGACTTACACCATACCTGCTACACCACAGCGATTGAGAATTGCACCCAATGACATTTAGAGGATTTAGAACACTTTCCCGGTGGTCTATGGGCGCTGTTCTACATTTGTCATTAACATATACATTTTTGCAAAAATGGTGAAATGTCTCTTTAAAAGGGGAATTCCACCCATTTTCATTTTTTCCTGAGAGGATACAAATGTGAACCAAATCTGTACCCTCTCAGGAAAAAGGGGTCTGA
>CM076984.1:35169448-35221185 GCA_039105355.1 Benthosema pterotum
TCATGGCTGTTTAAGGTGAACAGACAGAGAGGCTTCACTTACAATTTACAATTTAGTGCATTTAGCAGACGCTCCTCTTATCAAAGCAAAGTAAACACATCCATCAAAAGCTGGACAGCACAGCAGCGTCTCCTCAGCAAACTAGGATCATGGGGTAAAGCATGAACCTATTGTACCTAGCATCTGTCAAGGTAAGCAATTTTGGAGCATTAGGGTTTGGTTAAAGGTAATAGAGGCAATTTTTTAGCCAAAAAATCAATAAAAATAAATTATATATATATATATATATTATATATATATATATATATATATATATATATATATATATATATATATATATATATATATATATATATATTGTGCATTTTCCTCCTCTACGCAGCTGTTTGCCTGCAGACAGGCACTTGGGGGTCAGGAGAGGAGGAGCTAATGTCTGACGGGGAGGGGGGTTGTGTGGGGTGAAGCAGCGTTTTAGCCAATGACAGCAAGGCAGTCTCCAGCAGATTCATAATGAGCCAATAGAGTGGATGTGGGGTGGAGATATATTCTGTTTTTAAACAAATCTGTTTACAAACAGTGTTTTGTACACACTAAAGTTGCCTTTATTACCTTTAAGGTAAAGGGTTATGGACAGTAAGGTTATGGGTTGCCAGCAAAAACACTACTGGCAGCACAGGCTGTGACGTGACGGCTGCCACTGCCGGTGATTGCATACGCTTTCTCTAGACCACACCTGGACATTATGTGGCCCGGGGAACAAATGCGGCCCTTTAGCTCACTATGACCGGAAAATAGAAAATACAACATGCAATGCAATACTTTTATTTGCGTACTATGACCGGAAAATAGAAAATACGCGAATTGAAACTGTTTTGCCATTGTTTTGGAGATTTTGGAAACAACCTCACTTTTTCCACTGCATAATAACATTTTATTAAGCTGAATTTAGTTGAGCCATTTGGCTCGACCTATCTCATTTGGCCCCTTGGGAAAAATATTTTGCCCACCCCTGCTCTAGAGTCTGAACAGGAAAATTGGGAAATTGAAAACAGTTAAATTAAAGATAAATTGGAAGGTTGACTTGCCCAACCCAATGTCCCCTTAGAAAACAATTCTGTCTGGGTTTTTTTCTAATCTCGCCTTGGCGCAGCTTTAGCTTCATTTACTGTATGTTAAACAGGCCTATCGACACTCCCTGTCCAATTTCAGGTGGTGATAATAATAAGTTGCAAAAGTGTGCAGTTCAGGACTGACGCCATATGTTGTTAAGTGGCGATGTAGTAAAATAAAAATGCAAAGCGTAGGGATGTCATGGGCTAAAGTGGTTAATGGTTGACATGTGGCATCGGCACTTAACTGCGGCTCCCCATGAGGTGTGCTGTTGTTCCACGTGGAGCAATATTTTCCCTATAGTAGCTATTACGACGGCCAAAGCAAGCAGGAGATGCAGTCGCAGACTTCCATGTCCATCTAGTTGATTTATCTATCGACTGTCCTCTGCAACCCCCTCCACCCACAGCACTACACCCCCAGCCCCACCTTCTCTATAAATTACTGGCATGGCGAGATTAAAGCCTTTATTATCACCCACCAGGTGTGTGTGTTGTGTGTGTGTGTGTGTGTGTGTGGGGGGGGGGGGGTCCTGGAACAGCCAATCGCCCTATCCTATATTATCTCAAAGTCAAACACTTTTTACAAGAACGCCGGTGCTTGTTGGATTCTGCGTCCAACGCGAGCGACAGAAGAGAACGTTAATTATGTAGCAGAGAATAGTCAAGGGTAATTAGGTATGTGGCAATAAGTTAACTGAGGCATTCCTTGTAAAAAATAAAACGTGCAGGGATTGCTAAAATGGGACACTTCTCTAGATAATCTCTGGCACTCTTTTTTCTCTCTCTCACTCTCTTTTTGTCGCCATCATTTTTACCCTTTTCCTACACCCTCTCACAAGCTCTTCTAGCCTGGATCCAGCCCTGAATCGACACCTTAAAAAAATACTACCCTATTTTTTTCCCCCTGCGATTCAAGGACCTGGTGTCCTACCCTATGGTGTCGTTAGTATTAGTTGAAAATCCAACTACAGCAGCTGGTTGGTCGACAGGCCTGTCATTCAATAGTGTCGACTAACGCTTCTTTAAAGAAGCGTCAGGTTTTATTTAATCATCAACATGTTTTACTTGCTTTTGTTCACATGCTAGTAACACTCGTCTGCTGTGTTTGATTGTTTAGCAACCGGGCTAGCACATTAGCCACATTAATGACAACATGTTGTCTGCTTTCTCAATATTCTTATGGGTTGGTATGAACCAATCACCATCAGGCACGGATCTAGGCATGGGCATAAATGCCCTGACTGCCCCACCAAACATGATGGCATGCAAACGACCCACATTTCAAATATATTTCAAATTAAAGTGCTCGCGAAGCGACATGGGCGGTGATGTCGCCCCCCTACCATTTTTGATCCCCCCCCCCCCCCCCCCCAATCGGGAAATGTTATATCCGCCCGCCCCTGATCACCATGAAGACTGCCGCTTTGATAACGCCCATCCCAGAAACTGCTGTGGTAGAGAGGGACTTCAGTCTGAATAATGAAGTGAAATGGAATGACAATTCATACTGAGGTCAGGCTAAATCTCTACCCTTCTCTCTCTTCAGTTGGCTCTCTTACTCCAAATCTCTCTTTATTATATGGTTTACACTCACATTTCCGCCCTCTTGCCTACTTCTCACTTGCTATCTCTTTCTGTGCACCTCCGTCTTTTGATTTCTCTCCCTGTAGGGGCAGCCGTGATCTGGAACAGCACAAGGAGCTGAGATTAAACAACAACAGGGCCGGATCTAGAGAGGGGGGCACCCAAACGTACATCCTGCCCACCCAATGAAAGGGTCCACCAGCTAAATGGTGGAAAGTTGGTTAACCAGATGTAACTCTGACTCTTTTAACCAGATGCGACTCTTTGTAACTCTTTGACTCTTTGAGAGTGTAAAAATGAAACCAAATGGAGCCTTGCTGGTCCATTTGGTTTCATTTTACACTCTCATCTGAATTAGCCCAAGTCTACAAAAGCATAGAATGTAGAAGATTAATGGTCATTTTGATCTGTATGTTTGACTGTTTTGTTTCCCAAATCCAGCCTGGTATTGTTGGACAAAATCAAAATAAATCTTTAGTTTTGGGGTCTGTGGGGCTAAGATGTCCTCAAATGGAGGTCTGTGGCTCAGATACCGATTAGTCGGCCCTGTGTCAAAAAGGTTGAAAACCACTGCTTCATGTGAAAAACTTTGTAGTTGCCCACCCTGCCATTCCTCCAGCCCACCCTAGTAGGGCTGGCTAAATCCGTCCCTGAACAACAACAACACACAAACGGAAGATGAAGTCCTAGAAGATGGCAGAATAGAGGTCACAGAGACCAACCCCCACAAAGAATTCCCCTGGTGAGAGAAACGACGAACAATGGAAGCCATCAGGCCTTCTGCATGGCCGTGATAAATCATGGACTAATTAAGCTATCAATGACTTAGTTAGGGCGTATACGAATTCACATATAAACAGCTTCACTGACTTTAATTATGTCACAAGCAGGGGTTGTATTAGTGGCCGCTTGCACGCACAGGAATGGGTGTTACTCCAGCCATGCCTGGTTTAACGAACACATCAGGCTCACAGCGGCAGGGCTCCAGGCCCGGGGAGTGGGCACACAGCCCCTGGCAGAGCCAATCCGCTACACTTAGCCCCCTCCTGGTTCGTTACCTGACTCACCCGCCAGGTCTGCTCATGCATCTGGAGGTAAAGCTGTATGCATGAATTATCGCAACATGACACTCCACTGCGGAGAACGATACCCAAGGTAATGAGTGTTCAGTGTTCTGTGACCGTTTAAAAATGTAAGCGCCCGTTTACAAGAAGTCACTCTGTGTGGAGTTCTGGTTCCCCTCAAAAAAACAGACAGATAAGAGCATTTGAATGGCACGGAGAATAATGTCATTGCTGCCTTCTATTTTGTTCTGTTAGTATAATTTGAGTTTGTATGTTTTGCATGTAATGTAGTGAAAATAGACCGGGGCGTTGGTGCTGAAAGAATTATTTTGTTCTTTTCAAAAAGGCAGAAAAGAAGAAGAAAAAGGAGAGCCATGAGACAAAACAGTCAAGAAAGATATTTGAAGGAAACCAAACGAAAAATAACATATCTACATGAACTCTGAACATCACATTTCAAACTCAAAGCCCGGGGGATTGAGTCTGGGGAAGTGGACAGGTCTGCGTTTATCACAAGATGACTATAAAGATGGTACAGTATATACCGATTTGTGTGATGAAATCGCTAAAAAAGAGTAATATAAAGAATTATGTTTTGCCGTCATGGTGGGGCCATAACAGGTTGTTGGGTTTGTCATTGGCATCCAGGGAGTGTGTGTGTGCGCAGATTGGCATCGACCGGGCCAACAGTGCCAGAGATTAGCTGTACACAGACGGACGGACACATGGAGTGCATGGGAGGATTAGAGAACATACTCTTCCCATGTCATCGACAGATTCACAAGGAAAGTAATTAAAGAGGAAAACACATTACATGTGCGTGCATGCATAGCATACTGTACACACTGTACATATGCACATGCGTCTGTGCATGTACTATACTAGAGCCCAACCGATATCGATATCCGATCCGATATCGGCATCGGTATCAGTGATATTCGTACCAATATAACGGTCGATATATGGGCCGATATATCGGTAACATCGGCTGATATATCGGACGATATATCTGTAACATCGGCCGATATATGCCTGGAATAGAAAAAGAAAGACAGAAAATGGAATTATTTCACAAAAGTAAATAATGTCATATTCTATTGTTTACTTGAAAGAGAAAATAAATTTGGAGTTTAGAAGTTTTTCAAATATGTTTTTTATTATTTTAATTCATTATTAAACATCGGTCCAAAACATCGGTAACATCAGTGTAGTTTTTTTTTTTTTTTTTCCAAAAATCGGTATTGGTCCCAAAAATATGGCATTGGTCGGGCTCTATACTATACATGCTGTGCATGCACAGTGCTATTAAAATAACATTCTACCTGATAAACAAATCTCCACTACACCCCAGGTCACAAGTACTTAAGTGTTTCATCCCGTTATTGAGGAATAAATTATGTGCTCTCTTGCTCCATGTGAGTTTTATACAGTGGAACAGTGGAGCATGGATCTAATCCAATGTCAAACTCAAACACACAGCAGGTCAGAATCAAAACATTGGTACGAGCCGAGGGCCGGAGCCGCCAGACTGCGTTTCAATACACGGGCACAGGTTTATGATGACCCAGGCAAACAGCAAAACAAGTTCATTTCCTTCAAAAGTCAATGTTCCTTAAAAGCAAGAAAAACTGAAAATGCATTATTAAAGATCAATGTCCCGGTTCTGTGATCCTCACGTACAGTAGTAAAATGAGAAGGTAGTTGAGAAAGTAAGAGATCGTTGAGAGCTAGTTGAGAAAGTAAAACAATGAGTTGCATTCATTTCTTCATTCATATACGTAGACCAGAGGGCCAGTTCTAACAGTTTTAAATATCATCCTGGAGGCTGAATATAATTCATTCACAGGCCTGCTTTGGCCCTCGGGCCTTGAGTTTGACATACACTATGTGTTCTAATATATGTCTCAAGTCAATGTTTTTAAATTGGCAATTCTCACAATATTCATGTATGGCACCTCAGACACATAAATACAGGGAGCACACTGTGCGCAGGACACATTTGCAATTTAGCTTTGTCAATACATTGAATTTCTGTTGCATGCAAATAGAAACAATATGGTGAGTGTCTCTTTTTGGAGAACATATTGGTTTAATTAGTGAATTATGACTTAATAATTATTGACACTTGACTACACAAACTAAGCTATGTGCTTTTCAGTGGAATAATAATTGAGAATAAAGGGACTATCAGCTCAAAGCTTACTCCAAAATATTAGGGTAATAATTGGTAGCAATTAAAAATTAGCAATTAAAAACCAAACAAGCCAATGTACTGTTGGGCAAATTTTCATTTCCATTTCATAATGATTTTATAATCCATGATTAGAACAATATTACCTAGCTGAAGGCAGATTTATCAAAAGGTTGCCAGTTAGGATAATTCTGATCCAGTTATAGGCCTAGTGACACAAAGATTACATCATCCCGATTTTCTGTAATGATATCTCTTGTACAATTTTGTAGAAAACACTAACCATGATAGTTATAGTACCGTAGTTACTTTCTACTTCGATCCCATGCTCATCCTGAGTTAGTGTCCTTGAGCAAGACTGAACCCTTAAGGCTAGTGCCCTATTGTATAGCATGCTCAGTGACATTTTACTGGATATCTTGGATTTTCAAATATAATAATAATAATGGATTGCATTTTTATAGCGCTTTTCTATGCAAAGCGTGTATACTCAAAGTGCTTACAATGGTCCATTCATTCATACATTGGGAAGTAGAGCGGCGAACAGTCAACGCCAGCGTCCCCACTTCCCACATTCATACACCAGTGGTGGCACCACTGGAGGCAAGCTAGGGTTCAGTGTCTTGCCCAAGGACACTTCGACATGTAGACAGGAGGAGCCGGGAATCGAACCGCCGACCACTGGATCATTGGCCGACCTGCTCTACCTCCTGAGCCACAGCCGCCACATCAGTTCAACTGTACAGGGAAAACCAGTTCCTGTCCTCACACTCCCAGCCTCAGTACTCAGGGTTGAAGGTTTGGGGGTCTCAAATCTATTGCAATTAAAAGTGTTGGGGAGGATTCCTCATTTAGGTAAATAACGTATTGACTGTTTTTCAGTAAAAGAGTGAGTTTAATCCAGGAAACAAAGTCTCTGGTGACATATGTCAATGTCACCGAATTGCCAGGCCTGAGAAGCAGATGGGACAGATCAGGGGCGGATTGACCATCTGGAGTACAGGGAGTTTTCCCGGTGGCCTGCGCCACCTAGTGGCCTGGACAAGATCCAAAATGCACTAGTGGCACTTCCAAAATGCCCATTAATCTTCTACATTCTCTAGTTGTGTAGACTAAGTTGGGCTAATTCACATGATGAGTATTTTAACTCTTGAGGGTGTAAAAATGATCATTTTTACGCTCTCAAAGAGTTACATCTGGTTAACCAGCTGCCACCCCAGGGTGGCCTGGCAAAGAGGAGAGAAGGCAAAGGCAAAATTGTCCCGGTGGGAAAAAATGTGCCAATCCGCCCCTGGGACAGATACTGATATTAGATGGCATTTTAGTGTCAATAACGGTGTAGTGAACAGCAGTGAGAATTGAACTGTGACAGGTCCATATGAGAGTTTATCCATTTTTAACTCATAGCTTACACATGTAACCCCAGTGGACCTGTAAGATTCCAATTAGTTTGCATTGGTACACTACACTCTCAGCGTTGCATTTACGCTACGGCACAAGAAGATTTCAAACTCCTTCGCATCAGGCATGTTTCTACCGTATATCATTATACAGAGGATATGTTTACCATGTGTAGGTCTGTGTAATAGCTCTGACAACCAATAATATCACTAAAACATCAGAGGCTTGCCTATGTAAGCGGCAAAATGCAGTTATGTAAATGTGACAGTAAGCTCCTCATTCGTCATTCAAGAAAATCCCAAAGGGATGTGGCTTTTCACTCATCCTCACACCTAAGGTATCTGGGGTGATTATGTGTAAATTATTCACGCGGATAGCTTCGCGGAAACATTCGCAGTGAGTGCTGTGTCTACACAGCAAAATACTCAGTGTTCGTTTGACTTTCAGAGTGTACAAACAGGTTCAATCGACACTGAGGATTTTACACCATATCTGAAAGCGAAGACACATCCGCACGATATGGAGCAGCATAGAAATGTATGAAACCAAGAGTTAAAATAATCATCATGCCTGTTTTGTTTCCCAAATCTAGCCTGGCATTGTGGACAAAAGCAAAATAAAGGTTTAGTTTTAGGTCTGTGGGGCTAAAATGTGCTCAAATGGTGGTCCGTGGCTCAAATGCTGAATAAATGGTGGGCGTCAAAAAGGTTGAAAACCACTGCTGTATTAGGAAGAAACCGAATCCCCACCAGAATTGCCTCTTGATACCCTTGTACTCCTCGGCACCCCGTTTGGGAACAAATGATCTATTCTATAGGCTTCCTCTTATGTCGTCAGGAAATGTCAGTCACTCCAGCTAAAGAGCAACAGCTAAATGTCTAAAATGTAAATTAGATGCTAAAGCAAAAAATATATTCATGGGGAGATTAGGTTTCACTTTCCAAGAAAGGAAGAAAGTACGGGGGTATCGTACTCCAAACCATTCTAACACTAAGCTTTCACGGCAAGCCATTTTAAAATGGATTCCCTACAGAGTCGAGAGAAAAAAACCCAATTTACGTCTGCTTCTGATGTATTCTACGTAGGGGCGGATGTAACATGTCCCATTTGGGGGGCAAGAGAACATGTTGGAGATGGAGAAAATGGTATGGGGGCGACTTCATCGCCCGTGTTGCTTCGCGCCACAGGCGATGAAGCCGCACCCATACCATTTTCAGTTTTCTGTTTTCAATGATGAAATGCTGTTGGTTTAGTGGTGACACAGCTGTAGTTAGTTAGTAGCTAGCAGTAGTAGTGTTTCAAATCATTTTAAATACAAGCACTTTAATTTGAAATATCTTGGGTTGTTTTGCATGCCATCGTGTTTGGGGGGGCAGACTGGGTATTTAGAGGAGCGCTGCCCCCCCATGCCCATGCCTAGATCCACCCCTGATTCTACGTAGGTCCCAGCGAAGGGGCCGGACACACTGCATTTATCTCCCATTGGGGACTTATATGATAGCCCATAAATTACAGCCTCCTGTATGAATTAGTCAGCAGTGTAATCTATGCGGGGTCATTAACATCCTGCCCCCGCAAATCCCTCTCCTGTTACTTAGCAAGTTAAATTTGCAAGCAGCACGAGTTTACATCAGTCAGTATGCTTTTTATTCATGACGGGGCAAGCGGTATAATCTGTGAGCGTTTCAAGTGTTTTATCAAGCGGTGTAGCGGTGGCGGTGTCTAGACGTCATATGAAGCAGCGTTGAGCACACTTTATCTTCTGTCTCAAGGAATCAGGGTTAGAAATTCACCACATACTGGTGTGTGCCACCAGAGAAATGTAGCAATACTGTTTATGCCCATTTGTTTACTCTTTGATGATGACACAGATTCAAACACAATTACACATTATTTTTGAACACCGCTATGGTCTTCAAAGTTTGACTGTCTTTGAAGACGCCATAGCGTCTGTCTGTCTGTCTTTCGGAAATTAAGTAATTTCCAAAAGACAATTACATATTATTTCCAAATAATCTCTTAACTGAACCTCGGTTTGCCCAGGGGTCTCCTCCCGGTGGGATTGTGCATCGAGGACCTCCCTAGAAAGACACTCAAGAGGCATCCTAACCAGATGCCCGAAGCACCTAAGCTGGGTCCTTTACAAGCCAAGCAGCAGCTACTCCTCTCCAACTCTCTCTCTTGCATGACTGAACTTCTCTTCTTATCCCTTTAAGGGAGATGCCAGCCACCCGCCAGACTTTGTTTATTTGTAAATTTACACCCTTATACTTAATCGCACGATAGTGCAGTGCCAAAGAAGAAAAAAGTATTAAAGCTACAAACTCACAATGTTGTCATCTTCCAGATCTGCTATTTGAATGAAGGACAAATATTAGCTTGTTTCCAAGAAACAGCTTGTGACAAAACATTGTAAATAGGATTCAGTGGACCATGTAGTTTTTTTTTTTCACTTTTCCTGAAAAGTATAGCGGTTTTACACATACAAGGTTTTCCAGCTGACGTTGTGCTATCACACTAAGTGGGAGGGACTTAGACCCCAAGGTGACCAATGAAATTAACTTTTTGGCCCCGGCGGAAATTTTCATCACATAAAATGCCTCCGCTGTGTGCATATAAAAGGTGCGAGGATGAACTCATTAAAAAGTCCCGCGACATCAATTCTTAATAGGGTAAAAGAACAATACTCTCATAAAATATACTCTCAAGTGTCTGCAAGAGACGAGGCTTTCATGTGCTAAAGGAGAAAGGACACGTGCGTGTGTGTGCGTGTGTGTGTGTGTGTATCTGTACTAGGGCTGCATCGATGAATCATAATGGAATCGATTATTCAATTCACTTTCAACTATTTTAGTGATTGATTCGTCAACTAATCTCAGAAGTTTTTTTTACCCGTTTTCCCACTTAATCAAAGTTTTTTTCAGTGTTAGGTAGAACAAATTCGACCCATTTTCAACATTTTACTGTCATTAATTGATTAATACACCTTCAAGATGTTGTGTGGACATGTTTCCTACAAATGAAAAAATCATTAACATGGTGAAACACAACTTCATGACATCATCGCATTGTGTCATTGTCATTTCACCCACTAGGGTCCCACCCACACCCACATTTGTACACTCTCAGAAAAAAAATGAAAATGGGTGGAATCCCCCCTTTAAGGTGATAAAAAGCTAAATAAGAGTCATAATCCGCTTCGTTGATGAATCAGTTAAATAATTGGCAGATTAATCGATTATGAAAATAATCGTTAGTTGCAGCCCTAGTGTGTAAGCACATACATGCGCAATTGCGCATACGTGTGTGTGTGTGTCAGGGGCGGGGGGGGGGCAAGCGAAAATGGTATGGGGGCGCCCCCATACCATTTTCGGTTACAGGACTTTTATTTGGCAAGTAAACATCAATAATAACATCAGTTGTTGTTGTGAAGCTGCAACAGACACGCAGCATGCATAAAGCTAAAGGTCTGACTCAGAGAGTTTTCTGTTTTCAATGATGAAATGCTGTTGGTTTAGTGGTGACACAACTGTAGTTAGTTAGTAGCAGTAGTAGTGTTTCAAATCATTTTAAATATAGGCACTTTCATTTGAAATATCTTGGGTGAGTGTGTGTGTGTGTGTGTGTGTGTGTGTGTGTGTGTGTGTGTGTGTGTGTGTGTGTGTGTGTGTGTGTGTGTGTGTGGGTGTGTGTGTGTGTGTGCGCGCGTGTGCGTGTGCGTGCGTGTGTGTGTGTGTGTGTGTGTGTGTGTGTGTGTGGGGGGGGGGGGGAAAGCGAAAATGGTATGGGGGCGCCCCCATACCATTTTCGGTTACAGGACTTTTATTAGTCAAGTAAACATCAATAATAACATCAGTTGTTGTTGTGAAGCTGCAACAGACACGCAGCATGCATAAAGCTAAAGGTCTGACTCAGAGAGTTTTCTGTTTTCAATGATGAAATGCTGTTGGTTTAGTGGTGACACAACTGTAGTTAGTTAGTAGCAGTAGTAGTGTTTCAAATCATTTTAAATATAGGCACTTTCATTTGAAATATCTTGGGTGAGTGTGTGTGTGTGTGTGTGTGTGTGTGTGTGTGTGTGTGTGTGTGTGTGTGTGTGTGTGTGTGTGTGTGTGTGTGTGTGTGTGTGGGTGTGTGTGTGTGTGTGCGCGCGTGTGTGCGTGTGCGTGCGTGCGTGCGTGTGTGTGTGTGTGTTGGCAGCAGTGTATTTAGCTATTATTTCACCCCCTGGTGAAAGGAGAGCGTTGGGCACATCATGGAGCGTTTGACCTCAGCAGGGTGCTATAGCATAGAGGCTAATCTCTATGAAGTCAGACGCCCTGCACTGCACTCCTCACTTTAAATATAAAACAAACATTGACACTAATGAGATTAGGGAGTGTTCCGGACCTCCGGATTGATCGAGGGGGTGAATAATCCTTTCCTTTCTCTTTGCCAGCCAAGAGCTCATACCACACAAATGAAATCCCCCCCCCCCCCCCCCCCCCCCCCCCCCCCCCCCCCCCCCCATTGTAGAGGGCAAAGCAGAAGGACAGGTCAGTGATGTCATCATAGCACAAACTGCACAGTGGGACACTTACCCTGCAAGGAGATCATCATTTCACTGTGTATAGGTCTGTCTGTCCTGTCTGTCCATCAGTCTGTCTGTCTGTCTGCCGGTCGGCCAGCCGTCCCCGTCCGCCTGCCGCCTCTGTGTCGAGTAAACCACAAACATAAATGTAATGTGTAAATTGCTTGATAGTCTGTTAAAGGTAATAGAGCAGTGGTGGGCAATTATTTTTCCCAAGGGGCCAAATGAGAAACATAAAATATTGTGGAGGGCCAAGACTAAAGGCTGAACTAAAGTCTGCGTTATATTAATTTAATTTCAAGATAGAAGTAAGCGTAAGACCAACCATTTTGACACCAGGGGCCTCAATTCATTCAGTATTTGAGACACGGACCACCATCTTATGACATTTTATCCCCACAGACCCTAAAACTATAAAGATTTATTTTGCTTTTGTCCACAATTCCAGGCTGGATTTCACAAACAAAACAGGCAAACATAGATACATTCTCTGGCTAATTCTGATGAATATTTTAACTCTTGAGAGTGTAAACACAAAACCAAATGGACCCGCAAGCGTCCATTTGGTTTCATTTTAACCTATTTCAATCTGGTTAACCAACTTTTCATATTTAACTCTCTCAAGGAACTCTCTCAAGTACCCTTTCACAGGCCGGTCAGCCAAAGGGCAGCATTTGGCCCCCGGGCCACATAATGCCCAGGTATGTAATAGAGCCAACTTTTAGCCAAAAATCAAAATAGATACAGTATATAGCTATATTGTTTGCCCCATGTTGCTTCTACTTTGATGCTGCAGCTGTTTCCCTGCAGACAGACACTTAAAGTTTTTTGTTGACAACACATCATGAAAACAAAACATTTGTCGGGCTCAGGATAGGCGGTGCCAATTTGTGAGCGTTGAGTGGGGGGATGTGTGGGATGAGGCAGCATTGTAGCCAATCACAGCACAGCAGTCTCCAGCAGTTTCATAATGAGCCAATAGAGTGGAGGCAGGGTGGAGTTAGATTCTGTTTTTAAACAAATGTGTTTACAAACACAGTGTTTGTACACACTAAAGTGTGTATGTGTGAGCGCACACACGCACGCATGTGCATCTGTGCATATATATTGGACTTAATTAAAATGCCAATCTATATCCATATATGTAATAAAAAACGGAGTTAATTAAAATGCCCATCTAAATTATATTGATTCTACCCTACAGAATCCTCCTCCTTGAGCCTTCATCGTCTAGCTGCAGCCAGCGTGCGTGCAGAGAGACCATGTCGTCCACAGATAGTTGTTGCTCCACTAGTTCTTGCCCTCAGGCCACTCGGAAAATGCTTCATATGCTTGGTTACTAACGGGCAGTCAAGTTAATGGGTGTATTGATTGATTGCTTTTCTATCTGAGCAAAGGCAGGATTACAAATGAGATGTTTTAACCATCTCTATTAATCTTCTGTGACCCTGCATCATCGGGTTTGCCAAGTTTAAAATACACAGCACGTTAAGAGATGCCCCTCGACATGAACACACAACAAGTATACACATACACACGCAACTGTGTACACACGCAACCAAAAATCTATAAGAAGCACACACAGAGAATGAAGATTGAACTCGATTCAATCTAATTTAAGGCGGGTCGTTTGTAGATTACAAATGACCCGGGTTGTGGTGGTGGGATCATGCATACTCAAACATATGCAGGCCGTCAAGGGTTCTAAAACTGCAGTTCTCAAACATTTCAACCTCAAGGACCCCTAAATCGATACATATTTGAAGTCTTTGAATTCTATCCTCCCTCAATTGGCTAACCAGTGAAATAGTTGACTTTTTTTTTTTGCTGCGGATCCTCTGGAACACATATGTCAAACTCAAGGCTCGGGGGCCAAATCACGGCTGTGAATGACTTAATTTCGACCTATGGGATGTTATTGAATAGGTAGAACTACCCCTCTGTAGAGCTGAGCAGTCTATAGAGCTGAGCAGTCCCGCCCCTTGTGACATCGCCCTTGTTTCAGAAATGGATTACATTTAATTCTTCTCATAGACCTTTCGAAAATGGTTCATATAAAGACGTTTACGCCGCGGACAAAGCCAACTCGGGTCGTGACACATCATGACAACACACACAATGTTTTGGGACCATCAAACAATTTCTAAGAAGAAAAACAAAACAAATAGTGTTGTATCCTGCTGTTTTTTACTTCTTGTTAATTAGATATTGTATTATAATATTGTGTTTGTTGTCATGATGTGTCACAACCCGAGTTGGCTTTGTCCGCGGCATAATCATCTATGTATTAACAATGTATTAACAATTTTCAAAAAGTCTATGAGGAAAATGAATGAGGATTTTATTTCTGGAACATGGGCAACGTCATGAAACGGGCGGGACTGCTCAGCTCTATTTGCACACACCATTATGAGAAATGAATACAACAAATTGTTATACATTGTTTTAAATTGTTTGAGTTTTCTCAACTCAATTGATTTGCTTTCTCGTTTTACTATACGAAAGCAGACGCATTGGGCTAAAATTACTTGTTTACTTGCTATTTGCCTGCAGGGATGCTCTCATACCCAGTGCGGGTATGTTGAAACACAGTCCAGCCCTCGACTTGTGCCAATTTTTTCTAGTTTGGCCCGCTGTGTATTTGAGTTTGACATCCCTGCATGCTCTGGAAGAACCTCCTCAAGAACCCCTGGGGTCCAGGGTAACAGAGCACTCGAAGCAATCGCTCCACCAGGATTATTAGTAGAGATGGAGCTCGATAAACTGACACCCGAAGAAATCCGATAACAAGCTTTTTGAGGACCTACCATCAATAAGCTTTGGGCTTGTCACGTCTGTTATCAAGCATAGTGGGTTCATGCTGTCAAGTTTAAACAATCAAGACTGCAAGAAGGTGATAAAAAAAATAACTGTAATCACTCATGATGGCCCAAACATTGCAGTAAAATAAAAAACTTTATTCATGTGGCTGTGACACACCAAGCTAGCAAAGAACTGTTGGGACTGTTATAGCTGACGTTATTATGTGAGGTTCTGGCAAGATCGTTTGACCATAAATGTTTGTGGTGTGTCATTACGCTGTTGGTAGTGGTCAGCCATTAGCCGGTCTGATAAACGGACTGAAGCGCATTGACAGGCTGCCATAGGGAGTTGGGTTGAGGCAGGGGCGGATCTATTCATAGGCATGGGGGTGAGCAATGCCCCCCCAAATGCCCAGTCTGCCCCACCAAACACGATGGCATGCAAAACAACCCAAGATATTTCAAATGAAAGTGCTTATATTTAAAATGATTTGAAACACTACTACTGCTACTAACTAACTACAGCTGTGTCACCACTAAACCAACAACAGACCTTTAGCTTTATGCATGCTGCGTGCCTGTTGCAACTTCAACAACAACTGATGTTATTGTTGATGCTTTACTTGACTAATAAAAGTCCTGCAACTGAAAATGGTATGGGTGCAGATGAAGCCGCTCCCTACCATTTTCTCTTGCCCCCCGAATTAGGAAATGTTACATCCGCCCCTGGGTTGAGGCAATAATCAATTCAAGGTTCTTCTAGGAAAAAGCCCCTATAATGTGGCCATGCGTAGGATGATAGCATACGCTGTATAGGGGGCCCTGGTGGTGAAAGTGCAATCAAATGCTCTATACCAAGTGATTGACGTAGGAAAAATCTATAAGTGCAAACTGATGGAATCTTGCCTCTGGACCAGTCAGGCTGAATAATTGCCTTCATCCATAGACGGTGCTATGGATGGATGATGGACTACGCCAGAGGCAGGAGAGCTTCACAAGATTTATGTTTTAATTACTCTATTCTTTCATACATTTTTTTTTACAGTGAATGTGGTAATTACGTAATTAGAGCTTGATTAATCTTTCAAAAATACAGAGGAGCTGTTTATTCACAAGGCATGTTGACATTAATGTTTTGTCATTAATAATCCCACAATAGAGACTATCTCAACAATTATAGTATATTTTGAAACTATTTTGGTCTTTTTTTTCCCCTGTTCACTTCCAGTTGTAACAATTTTACACTTTTCAAGTTCTTTTGTGATTCAGTGATGCTGCCAGCAATTAAAAGTAAAATAATATATATTTCATTAGCCAATACTCTGTATCAGTCAAGACTATGGTTGCTCCAAATTGTTACTTTCTTTTCTTTTTCCAGTGCATGCCACCTAAATCAGCAGGTGTCGCGACACCTGCCATGGAAGTTATAAATGTGTGGGGAATTGATTTCGCGGTTACAAATGTGTCTCGACAGGTAAACTGTCTTAACAGTTTTAAGCTCCCAGTTTTTATTTTAACTCTCATAACTCTCAGTTATGAAACTGTCGACCGTTTGGCCATCTTTTCAGTTTTACTAACTGCAGTGACAGTTCCCTAATAACCTAAACCTAACCCCTTAAACAGTAAAGCCTCAGTAAAACCTATGCCTAAACCTAAACGTAACCCTCGACTGTTATGCCAACGGTCGCGACGGTTATGAAACTGACACGACGGTTATGCAAAACGGTTGCGGCAGTTATCGATAACAGTCGTGGGGTATGACGCAGTCGCAAAATGATGAGGAGGTTTTGGCCAATGGCCGAGACTTATAGATTGAGATTTATAGATTTATAACTGCCACGACACCTGCTGCAACGCCTGTCGCGGTCGGGAATTGATTTCGCTCCTCCTGGAGGACCTCCTTGGAACCCTCTAAAAGACGCCAACATGTTCCTGGACCTCCAGTTTGAGGATCACTAAGCTCTCTCTCTCTCTCCCTCCAGCGGCATGCCATGGTTTTGGAGGCTATAAAGGTATCGTGGAGAGGAGAAACTCAATGCAGCCTAATTGCTTGTGAGCAATTCTGTTGTCCTTTCACATTCGTCTCAGTGCACATAACATTTCCTCACACACAGTCTCCACACGCACACGCACGCACGCACGCACGCACACACCGCTATCCCCCAGTGTGACTTTTATGCTACACGTCAGAGTTGTGCTTTAATATCGACAAGAGTTATAGCTCATCTCGTTAAAGATGCACCTCTGGAGGTTAAACTTCAACACCAGCCACGGCATAAAGGAAAAAAGTAGAGTAAAGTATAGGACATTATATGGCCTTACAGGGTCTTCACATCACGCTGCGGAGACTAGATCAAATAACTGGCCGCTCTTAAGCGAAAGGATATCCATTGTCTCGTATTATTTTTTACATGTATCGGCTGATATGCCCATTGTGGCCCTATAGTGGGCCGCTAATGAATTAGTACTTATTCATAACACATGAAGGAAAGAGGGATGATTATGCAGTCCCCTGTCCTGTTCCCAGGGTGGTTGGAGACTCGGGGAATGGGAGAGATATAGTCAGCGGACTGTAACCCCTAGCTTAATGTACCATGTGCTTCTCATTTCTACACGTTGGTGAATTTAGGAAATACGGTCTAAAAAAAAAGAAGAGAAAATGATGAGAAAGAGAGAGTGAGAGGAAGTAAGTGAAAGGAGGGAGGGAAAAAGACAGTGTCGCTGTTCCTCACTGTTTGCAGTGTTGGGAAAGTTCTCTTTTTTTCTGAAATAGTTCAGTTCATAGTTCATACATTTAAAAACGAACTGGTTCCGTTCATAGTTCATTGTTGAATTTTTAGAACTAAAGTTCATGGTTCCAAAAAAAGAACTATTATAGTTCTTTTTCGTTCTTTTTTTCCCCTCCCTCTTTTTTTTGTTCAAAATGGTTGCAGCCCATAGCCATATACAACTGAAGATGTCCTTAGTTGATTTGTGAAGATTTTATTATGAAGGCGCTCAGTTCAGTCCAGCCCTGTGCATCTCTGTGTGCTGAAAATAGAGCAGAAAATATCAGCAGAAATAGAGCTCAACAAGCTCACTGAGTTTGTAGATCTGCTCTATTTTCAGCTCATTCTAGTCTCACTCTTGAACAGGGCTCAATGCTTAGCATTTTTCCAAGTTGGCTACTATTTTACAATATCAATTTATTAACATAGCCAGGTCGACTGAAAGCCCCAGTGATTCAGCTGTCTCGAAAGGTGGGGGCGTGGCACATGGTTTATGGCTGAACCACTGCTGAACCAAAAGTGAAAGTGAAAGTGTGAGTGTTAACACACTACTGACATGGTGGGGAGACAATATATAGCAGAAAAATGCATTTTGGAGTGATGTATATAGGTGAACTTGCATTTGACCCATTAGCCCCATTATAAGCTTATTTTGGGATAGGGGAAACAGCCATTAAGGAGCGTTTTCACAAAACAGCACCTGGACCACTTTTTTCTAAATAAATAACTGCAAATAAAGATAAAAAAAGTTTTGGGGTGAAATTCTCCTTTAAGCAAATGAGCCCGGGCCGTCGCGGCTATTGTTTCGGTCGGGTATCCCAACTCTATACAATAGCCCATATTGTTATATTAATAACAATGTGAAAGGGTCCCCCAAACCTTAAGGCCGCCTCTGCTTGTAGTAGGCTAATTGTAGCCTACCGGTAAATAAAAATGAAAACGATCCGACGGCAAATCAGGCAATGATGATAAGAATACACAAGTGTTGTGCGTCCGAGCGCGCATGTGGTGCGTTTATGATTAATCACGGGATAGCGTCACACGTGCGTGAGGCAAAAGGTTGCTGCGCAGACAGTATATGATTTAAATACACGCATAGCGCAGGAAGATTATTACCAACATGAACAGCATTAGTAACTCATTCAACGTGTTGGAGAGAAGCGTCCTCCCTTGGTGCTGTGTGTGAGCTGTCTGATGCTGTGCGCTGCTGACAGAGCAGAGGGAGGGGCGGGGCGGTGGGCAAGGAGAACAGATCTTCAAGCTAAGGATGCCTCGAGCCTCAACACGATCTTAGCTTGTATATCTGCTCTATTTTATCGAACAACACCGCCGTACTACAGTAATATAAATACTCGCCCTGGTGCTATGAACATTTTAGTCACAAATGCGAGCCTGTTGAGCCCCGCTCTTGAACAAAATCGAACGCAAGAAAAGTGGCGTTCACTTACGCCAGAAATGAACGAGTTCACAGCGCCGTTCTTCAAGCAGATACAGGGGCCATTCCGTTCAAGTTCCTTAAAAATATGAACGGTTCAAAGAACTTTCGTTCTTTGAACGCGTTCGGGTACAACTCTGACTGTTTGAAATGTTGAAGAGAGCGACCGCAGCAGTCGCAACAGGCGTCGTGGCAGGCAGACAATTGCACGAGTCCCTCCGAGCCGAGTCTCAAGCAAGCGCAAGTCATTTGGTCCCAAGTCTCAAGCAAGTCAAGTTTTTTTTTAGGTTGTGGGCGAGTCAAGTCGAGTCGAGTCCACACAGTTGGGCAAGTCAAGACGAGTCTAATAATAATAATAATAATAATAATAATAATCTTTATTTGTATAGCACCTTTCATGACATAAAATGCAGCTCAAAGTGCTTTACATTGCAATAGAGAAGACAAAAAAAGAAAAAAAAAGTGGGTATAAATTAAAGAGATCATTAAAATACATCAAAGAAGCAGTACAGTGAGGACCTGAAATAAGGCATAAAATATAAAATCATAAAATATAGAATCACAGAGAATCAGTTAAAAGCAAGTGCATAGAAGTACGTCTTGAGTTGTGCTTTAAAACTGTCTACAGAGGCTGCCTGTCGAATGTATAATGGGAGTTTGTTCCACGCCGTCGGTCCATAGAAGCAAAAGGCTGCTTCACCGTGTTTTTTAGTTGCCATTTTAGGCACCGCAAGCAGGCCTGCAGTGGAAGACCTGAGGGGACGGCCTGGGACATACTTAGGCAGGCAGTCATGTAGGTAGGAAGGTGCAAGACCATTAAGCGCTTTATAGACAAGTAAAAGAATTTTAAAATCAATTCTAAACACAACCGGTAGCCAATGTAGTGAGGCTAGGACAGGAGTAATATGTTCTCTCATCTTCATCGTCAAGTCGCATGGTTGTTTCGAGTCTCGTCGAGTCACAATGTTTTCAAGTCGAGTCACTGGTTTTCAAGTCAAGTCACAGGTTACAACTTCCTACGGTCAAATGTAAAAAAAAAATATCAGTTTTATCAGTTATCAGTTTTGTTACAGTGTGTAACTTGAATTATATGAATGAAAGAAAAAATGTATTAATAGAGATGAGAGTTACAGTACAATTGTGCTTGTGTAGCACATAGGTGTAGCATTTTGTAGAGCAGGCATACCTGCACGCACACGGATCATTAATTTAACATAGTGTTCATTTTTCATCAGGCACTAAGTTAGCTACCTACTCGTGTAGCCTACTACACGCAGTGTTGCCAACTGCCAAAATCCAAAATGCACATGAATCACGTGACTAGGCTGTTTTCTGACCCTCAATGTTGCAAGTCTTGTACTAGATCTAGATGGCAATGGCGTTCACCACCGCTCCGCTCCCGTCAGTGGTTCAGACCGTGGGTCGGGACCCCCGCAAATAGGTGGTCGCGTTAGCTCCCTGACTGGTTCATTTGGTTTCATTTGCACACCGTTGCCTCCCGGCAATGGTGACTCGGACGATGACTCGGACGAGTCGCCGAGTCAGGTTGTCTCAAGTCAAGTCCGAGTCTCAAGTATTTTACCTACAAGTCCCAAGCGAGTCAAGTCACCGAAAAATGCGACTTGGACTTGACTCGAGTCGAGTCAATACGAGTCGAGTCCAACAGGCGTCGTGGCAGGTATAAATCCACTGTGATAGGTATAAATCCGTGACTGAAGGTTGGTTAGGAAACTGTCACGACAGGTGACCTGTCGTGACAGTTTTCTGACCAAGCTTCAGTCGCGACAGTTATTAAACTGTCTACCATTTTGTCCGCTTGCCACGGCATGGTGACCCTTCCCTACTAAACCTAACATTGTCATTAACCCCTAACCCTAAACATAACCTCAGTAAAACCTATGCCTTTAAATTAACCGCCGGCCGTTGTCAATTGTCGCGGCAGTTTCATAAATGTGGCGACCATTGTGCATAACGGCCGCGACAGTGACCGAAACCATCGCGACAGGTGACCAAAATCGGTGTTTAAGTCACCTGTCACAATGGATTTATACCTGTCGCGATGGATTTATACCTTGTCGCGACACCTGTTGTGGTCGCAAATGGATTTCTCCCCTCCTGATGCTGGATGCAATCTGCTCCAAACTGGGCCAACAGTGTTGTGAGGCCTGGTAGCCTCTACTGTAGCTCTGACAGACCACTGCTGCTGCTGAATGAGTTGTTGGAATGTCACGGAACAAAGGAAAAATCACAACATGAGACGTGACAAGTAAAGAAACATAGTTGTCGGCTGATCGGGACATCCTGAGAAATGTTGTGCATTTGATTCCGCTGCACCGCGAGAAGTACATGAAACACTGCTCAGTACCTTCAGAAAATAAATAAATAAAAGTTGACAGTTTGACAA
This sequence comes from Benthosema pterotum, assembly GCA_039105355.1. NCBI lineage: Eukaryota > Metazoa > Chordata > Actinopteri > Myctophiformes > Myctophidae > Benthosema > Benthosema pterotum. The sequence continues at coordinate 35,190,779 of CM076984.1, forward strand.
GCTGACAGAAACCTCAGGTGTGTGTGTGTGTGTGTGTGTGTGTGTGTGTGTGTGTGTGTGTGTGTGTGTGTGTGTGTGTGTGTGTGCGTGTGCGTGTGCGTGTGTGTGTTTGGAGGTGAGGAAGGGTGTGTGTGCATCTGCTTCAAACAGTGCCATATTGCTGTAAGTCAGCGTGTGTCAGAGGAGCATATACACACCTAACACAGTCATATCCTATTCCAACACAGGATATACATACATACACAACACAAAGGGATTGGGACATTTAAAAAGGTTTGCGCATTTCCCTCCCCTTTTTTCTTTTTTTTTCATTCCAATACAGAGCTTTGTGTGTCTGTCCCTGGCTTTCTGGGTCTGTTTGGTCTTCTTTGGCACACACATATTACAACACAGTACAGCACAGTACAGTAGAGTTCAGGGACCCCCTGGGGCTCCCGGAAACGGCCCACCCCCCTGGGCATGTTCCTAGGGGTCTGGACATCCACATGGTAATTACGTCATTTCTCTACCGGGTTAGGTTTAGTAACTTGTGACCGATAAAAAAGGTTGCGAACATTTGTGAAGTGGTGACGACGGTTTGGGGAAAAAGGAAAAAAAAGCCAATCTATAAAAAGGTTGCGACCATATTTTAAACGGTTGCGACGGACGCTACCCAGGTCACAACTTTTTTTTTATAGGTCGAACCCTTTTAAAACAGTGGCGCCCCATGGGTCCAGGACCCGTCGGAAAATCGTCCGGACCCCGTGCCCCATTTCCCAAACCGACTGCGTCAACGTCGCAAAAGATTACGCTGTCTCTTGAATTGGTGGAATTACTATACCACCAGCTTGTGAATATCACAAACCGGCAGTGAAATGAAATTCACCTGCAGTGAATGTTTTTTTTTTCTGTTTCTCTTTTGATCCTGGTCTGGAACAAAGTTAATAAAAAGCATTTAGACAGGATGTTATTGCTTTCCCTCAGTAGTAATGTTTTAGTTTCTCTTTGATTAAAATATCCTTAGGATACTAGTCTGTTTCAAGTTTTTCAAATGGGTTATATCAAGCAGATTGATTGGAACAGTTTGACACAGGTTTGGGGATAAGATGATAAGGTCTGGGCATCCATCTGTTACCACCGAGCAAATGTACTGGAACTGGAGGGCTGCAGAGATTGAAAAACACAAACTCAGAACTAATAAAATCTCCCCTCAGCGCCGCAAGATGCTTTGATGTGAGTAAAATAAAACAGTCTGTACAAAGGTGGAAGTTGGGCATCAATAAAATAAAATGGCAACGGCAGAATGTTTATCAAAATGATGTTTTCAAAGGAGGGGAAAACATGAGGATCTGGAGACTGTGGTAGAAAAGGTGATCACAGGTATGAAAAGAATCTCATACCTGTGATCATCATCCATCCATTTCTCTTCATGGCACATATGTCAAACTCAAGGCCCTGGGGCCAAATCAGGCCCTCAAATGAATTATCTTCAGCCTAATTACTATTAGAATTGACCCTCTGGTATATTGCACATTATGAATGGAACTAAATGTTTTACTCCAACCCAATTGATTTGCTTTCTCGTTTTACTATAAAAGCAGTGCTTGGTGAGTATTGTAGATCAGTAAAGTGAGTTTTAATAATGCAATCAGTTTTGAATGCATGCAGTTTCATCTTTGCATTAAGGCAGGGGTTTTCAACAGGTGGTCCGGGGACCACCAGTGGTCCTTGAGAGGGTTCCAGGTGGTCCCTACCCAGGCTACGCTGTTTAAACAGATGAAACCAAATGGACCCTTGCGGGTCCATTGGTTTCAGGTTTCTAACTCTCAAGAGTTAAAATATTCATCATCTGAATTAGCCCAAGTCTACACAACTAGAAGATGGACAAAAGCAAAAGCAATCTTTAGTTTTGGGGTCTGTGGGGCTAAAATGTCCTCAAGTGGTGGTCCATGGCTCAAATTCTGAATAAATGGTGGGCCCTGGCATCAAAAAGGTCGAAAACCCCTGCATTAAGGGATCATTCATGATTTTTGAAGGATAATTACTTTTGCTGTTTTCCAGGGACATCCTTGTAAACCGGTGCCCCGTGTGTTGAAACACAGTCCAGCAGGTCCAGCCGCTCGGCTTGTACCAATTGTTCTATTTTGGCTCACCGTGTATTTGAGTTAGACTTCCCTGCTTTACGGTAAACAGAGCTTTGCCATGGCTGCTCTATAATGATGCTTCTCCTGCTCTGTTTCCCTCAGGGTGCTGTTGCTTTGGGACAGCCCAGTGGCACCAAAACACCTACAGCAGGAGCAGGTCACACTACAGTACAACAATTACCATGGCAGTCGATCCTGTGTGCTCCTAGCGTGTCCTGAGTGACTCCTAGTGTGTCTACTGACTACCTGACTCAGTGTGTGCCTAGCTGACCCCCTCGTGTATCATGTCTCTGCACAGTACAGGTGTAGTTACATGTCTTTCTGCCTATGTCAGTGGTTTTCAACCTTTTTCATACCAGGGCCCACCATTTATTCAGGATTTTTTGTCACGGACCACCATCTGATGTTGTGTTTAATCTCTCGGACCCAAAACTATGGATTTTTCAAGTTTGTGTCCACAGTTTAAGTCAGGAGATAATTGGCAGAACCCGTAAGGGTCCATTTGGTTGGACTTGATGCCAGAAGGTGTCAAGAGGAAGAGAGGGAGGCCAAAGAAGTAGAAGAATGGAGGGGACTCGTCGCCCAGTGTTCCAATAGGAACGGGAGGAACTAAGTCTAAAGGGGTTTACAGACGGCGAGTAATAAACCGTGCATTCAAATTCATTTTCAATGGGACTGGCATTTTGTGCTCAGAAAACGACCTGCGATAAAGAGAGCATGTAACGCCGGTTGTTTATCGTGTGACGCACAAAAAAAGTAGGCCAAAAAAAGTAGACCAAAAAAATGTTCTTTCATGTTGTGCACAGATCGCACACCACACCCACATACAAAGCAAGGGTGCTCAAATCTAAAACTGTTATATGTTTATTTTTTAATTCAGATTTTATGTTTCACGCTTCATGTTACTGCTGCTGTTGCTGCAGAACTGATGCTATATGAGGCCTGACCTTCCCTCTGGGCCCTGGGGACCAGAAATCAATATGAGAAGAGAAGTGGTGTCAAATCTACTGTAGGACCACAACCTATCATAGCACCTATCACTATACACCACCAGCTCTGAGAAGCCTGCCGCTTAACGTAACATCTTTAACGTCTTTCTGCCTATGTCAGTGGTTTTCAACCTTTTTCATACCATAGGGCCCACCATTTATTCAGGATTTTTTGTCACGGACCACCATTTGATGTTGAGTTTAATCTCTCGGACCCAAAACTATGGATTTTTCAAGTTTGTGTCCACAGTTTAGGAGATAACTGGCAGAACATTGGTCAAAATAACAATTCTCCTACATTTTCTAATTGTGTAGATTTTTGAAAATTCAGTAATTCAGAGGTTACGTAAAATCAACGTAAAATGACACCAAATGGACCCGTAAGGGTCCATTTGGTTTCATTTTGACGCTCTCAAGAGTTGCAGTTCAATAAGGGTCCATTTGGTTACCAACTGTCCATCATTTAGCTGGGGACCACCTGGAATCCTCTCACGGACCACTGGTGGTCTCTGGACCACCTGTTGAAAACCCCTGGTCTTTGTGGCTTGTATGGATATGTTATCCACCGGACTGTGTGATAGTTGCTGACTATTTCTATAAGTCACTCCGTCTTATTCCTTCTCTTCACTTTATCCAGACTTCACGTACTGCGCACAGCGCGCTGGCTTCATAGAGGTTGGTTAGCTTGTGTTGTGGACTCGGGCTCAATAGTGATTGGCTAGTGTTGACCGGAAAACATTGCTCCAATTGGCTTAGGAGCAAGCCAACCTGGCCGGTTGGCTTGCTGGGCATCCATAATAGTCTCGATCCATAGTCTTATGGATCCACAATACTGTAGTCTCGATAATACAACTGCGGTGGGATCCATATTCGCCCAAATTACAGTACTAGAACAGCGAAAATTGCGTGGTCATCATTGTGAATGTCGGACATGCGTATTTTGACCTAGAATTGCGTGCTCTCTACGCATATACACATACAATCAGACCTGCAACACCTGCTATAGTAAACCATTCCAAGTAGCAATAAAATCTGTTCATTCAAGCGTGTGTGCGAGTACACACGCACACACACACGCACACGCACACACACACGCACACACACACACACACACACACACACACACACACACACACACACACACGGACTGACATGTTTGTGATGAAATACCTACACTTGTCAGATGTAATCAGATATAGTGTGGTCATGTAGAATTCATTATCTTATGTCCTACAGGGCTATACACAAACTAATGGTTGAATGACACGCATGCGAACATACAGTACAGGTGCTGGTCAACGAATTAGAATAATTTGAAATAGTGCAACCTTAAAATCTTTGAATGCATTTCTTGTGCAGAAAGCAAATCAGGTGTTCACCGCACCTGTCCTACTTGTTAGAGTAATCACAGAACTGTTACCTGTAAAAAAATTTGCTCAGCTGAGCTTTCCAAAAGGCCCATTTAGGCCATTTAACTGTGACACTGTTGTTTCATTGAATTAGAATAATGGAGAAACCGTTTCATTGAATTAGAATATTTTTTATTATAATTAGAATCATCATTTTCTCAGTATTTTGTGGCTGCCCCCTTGGCTTGTATGACTGCCTGAAGTCTCCGTGCAGGGGTTGACACTAAGGTCTCCAAGGCACTTGCCCATCGGGCAAGTGCAAATCAGGTTCTACTTGTCCTCAGGTCATGGTCACTTGCCCCCCCAAAAATATATCGTAAATTTTGCTTTTAAGTTTACTTCCTACTTGGGTGCTTTCAACAGGTGGTCCAGGGACCACCAGTGGTCCCTGAGAGGGATCCAGGTGGTCCCCAGCTAAGTTGGTTAACCACATGTAACTCTTGAGAGCGTAAAAATTAAACCAAATGGACCCTTGCGGGTGCATTTGGTTTCATTTTTAATTCATCACCTTAATTAGCCCATAGTGGTCACAGACCCAGTGGTCCCTGACCCCAGCAAAATGAGAGTTTGGAACCAAATGGACCTGGGAGAGAGATAGGTAGAGATAGCTAGTTCTTCAAATCGATGCCACGGACAGGGCTTGACACTAACACTTGCCCGCTTGCCCGGGGCAAGTAAAAAAAATGGTGGGGCAAGTGAAGACTGCTACCTGGTTGCCCGATCGGGCAAGTGTGCAACTTCGTGCACTATAACACAACACAAGATAAATTTGTCTTGAAGGCAGTCATTGCACTCTGCCTCTGTGTCTTTCCCTGCTTTCTAGCTATCTCTACCTATCTCTCTCCCAGGTCCATTTGGTTCCAAACTCTCATTTTGCTGGGGTCAGGGACCACTGGGTCTGTGACCACTATGGGCTAATTAAGATGATGAATTTTAACTCTTGAGAGCGTAAAAATGAAACCAAATGGACCCGCAAGGGTCCATTTGGTTTCATTTTTACCAACTTACCAACTTTACCAACTTAGCTGGGGACCATCTGGAACCCTCTCAGGGACCACTGCTGGTCCCCGGACCACCTGTTGAAAGCACCCAAGTAGGAAGTAAACTTAAAAGCAAAATTTACAATATATTTTTGGGGGGGCAAGTGACCATGACCTGAGGGCACGTAGAACCTGATTTGCACTTGCCCGATGGGCAAGTACCTCGTAGACCTTAGTGTCAACCCCTGCACGGAGACTTCAGGCAGTCATACAAGCCAAGCGGGCAGCCACAAAATACTGAGAAAGTGATGATTCTAATTATAATAAAAAATATTCTAATTCAATGAAACGGTTTCTCCATTATTCTAATTCAATGAAACAACAGTGTCACAGTTAAATGGCCTAAATGGGCCTTTTGGAAAGCTCAGCTGAGCAATTTTTTTTTACAGGTAACAGTTCTGTGATTACTCTAACAAGTAGGACAGGTGCGGTGAACACCTGATTTGCTTTCTGCACAAGAAATGCATTCAAAGATTTTAAGGTTGCACTATTTCAAATTATTCTAATTCGTTGACCAGCACCTGTATACTGTATATCTGCTAAATGCCTACAACCATAGTGTTAACACATTCAAAATGAATAGGTGCACTCTAATGTGCGCATGGATGAAAAGTGACACCGGTTAAACAGAGTGAATGAAGACACTTGGAATCGCACTATACCAGTGTTTTTCAACCATTTTCACCCCAAGGGGGGCCCTTGTTTATCCAGCATTCATCCCACTTAATTAAGTGGGATAAATCAGATATGATCAAGATTTTAACTCTTGAGAGTGTAAACATGAAACCAAATGGAGCCGCAAGTCCAATGGTTTCATTTTTACGCACTCAAGAGTTACATCAGGTCAACTGGCTTTACATAATTTAGCTAGGGACCACCAGGAACCCTCTCAAGGACCACTGGTGAAGAAAACACTGCACTATAGCACCAACCGTACCACACCTAAAAAGTGATACGAACGCATATCATACAGCAAGTAACCAAACATTCCAAACATGATTGGGGGAAATCACACAACTGGGTTATTAGTTTGTTTGAATTATTTTCAAAAATAATCAGAAGAGGTTAGAGTTAGTCACACGCAATGAAACTGAAACGACAATAATATGCATATTAGCATTAAACCACTTTTAACTGTTATTTTAAACTTTACCAATGTTTAAGCCAACTGGGAAATCATTTCTCAGCAATTGCAATTTCAGAGACCAGCTGGCTTGATTGGCATTAAATGCATCCTCCAGATGCCGTCTGTGTGCCAATTTTGCCTGCCTCATTTTGTTTTTTTGAACATTTCTTCTGCCGATTTAAACGCACCAAAGTCTTTGTTTACCCTTAAATTTATTTTAAAATATATACCCTTTGTCACATTATGATTTGTGACCGTACTGTTAATGTTGTTATAATCAATAAATCACCAAACTGAGAAAGTCAAAGGAAACTTAACTACCAGATGAAACAACATTTAGAAGCAAAGGCAGATGGAGGAAACAAAAAAAGTCTGTGCTGGAAATGAAACCTACGAGACGATAACATAAAATACCCAAAAATGTGGTATACTTATGTAGTATTTAATGTGGTATTTAAAGCAAAACACTTCAAATATAACGTCCTAAAGTGTTTCAGAATGTGGAAATGCACAATGTATTCAATGTATTTGAAAAAAAAAAAAAAAAAAGATAAAGTTATAATTAATTAATGCATATTAACCCTTTGTTAACAAGTTTGTAGCTCTGCTATTTTTTTTGCCAACGCTAAAATCTAGGCAGAAAGAAAGGCTGTCCGACAGAACATGAGCAAAAGAGAAAACAGTCAGTCACTCAGACAGACAGACAGACAGACAGACAGACAGACAGACAGACAGACAGGGTTGCCAGGTGGTGTGAGTAGTGCTCTGGTCTGTGAAGTCAAGTTAAAATGACAGGTCCCTTGTGTTTCTTGGTGAGTCCAGAGGCTCTGCTGTGTGTTGAGCTACAGAGCTGATCCTTGGAGCACACATCACACAGGTCAGAGAAAACAGAGAGAGGACGAACAGGCAGGCGGATTTAGCCAGCCTACCCTAGCCCTGCCCTCTTCCATCCCTAGGGTGGGATGGAAGAATGGCAGCGGTGGGCAACTGCAAAGTTTTTCATATGAAGCAGTGGTTTTCAATATTTTTGACACCAGAGCCCACTATTTATTCGGCATTTGAGCCACGGACCACCATTTGATGACATTTTAGCCCCACAGACCCCAAAACTAAAGATTTATTTTGCTTCTGTCCACAATTCCAGGATGGATTTGGGAAACAAAACATGTTTGGGAAACATACAGATCAAAATGACCATTAATCCTCTACATTCTCTAGTTGTGTAGACTTGGGCTAATTCATATGAATATTTTAACTCTTGAGAGTGTAAAATGAAACCAAATGGACCCGCAAGGGTCCATTTGGTTTCATTTTTACGCTCTCAATGAGATACATCTTGTTAACCAAGTTTCCACCATATAGCCTGGGGACCACCTGGACCTCTCTCAAACACTGGTGGTCCCCGGACCACTGATGAAAGCCACTGATCTTATATTTCATTTCATTGGGCGGACAGGATGCACATTGCCCCCTGAGAACGGGAGGGAGAGAGCTGTACGGATAAGGGGTGGAAAGTAGAGAGAGAGAGGGAGATTTGTCTTTTTAAAATTTGATATTACACCCGCTGCTGCCATGATACGGTGCATTTGTGAGAAACTGCAGCCTATGTCGCGACCAATGGCCGAAGCGGTTGCGCCAAATTCGTTATTTTTCAACTTCCATGACATAATTTTGCAACCACGGCATACAGTTTAATACAGTCCAGACCATTATGGAATCGTCGTGGCGGTTATGCAAAACAGTCTCGCTGTCTTGAGGGACAGCAAGACTGTTATATATATATATACTGTTATACACTGTGTGTGTGAGTTATATATATATATATATATATATATATATATATATATATATATATATATATATATATATATATATATATATATATATATACTGTATATATATATGGTGTATAGTCTGTGTTGCTTCAGAACGACAATTACACCTTGATCAATGTTGAAATGCGTGACGGACTTTTACTTTGGGGGAAAAAAATGGCCAATCTCTCAGTGCAACCAGATCCACCTCTTCACAGGACACACGTCCCACTGATGCGAGTGGACGCCAGATTGTGATTAATGGTGGTAGTAATGGCTTAGTCAGTGCAGCATATGAGCCCCCGCGTAAGAGCTTGGCTCTGTGCTGTGATAGGACTCGACAGTGGAGTCACCTCTACAAGCTCCGAGAGAGAAGAGCGATGAAGCCATTGTGCTTGGATGCCACTGCACACACCCCCAGGAGCGGATTTAACATGTCCCATTTGGGGGGGGGTCAAGAGAAAATGGTATGGGTGCGGCTTCATATAAAGCTGCACACATACCATACCGATGAAGTTGCACCCATACCATTTTCAGTTACAGGGCATTTATTAGTCAAGTAAAGCATCAATAACAACATCAGTTGTTGTTGACGTTGCAACAGACACGCAGCATGCATAAAGCTAAAGGTCTGACTCAGAGAGTTTTCTCTCTTTTCGAAGGTGAAATGCTGTTGGTTTAGTGGTGACTGCAGCTGTAGTTAGTTAGTAGCAGTAGTAGTTTGAAATACATTTGAAATTTGAAATACATTTGAAATTTGGGTTGTTTTGCATGCCATCATGTTTGGTGGGGCAGTCAGGTCATTTAGGGGGGCATTGCCCCCCCATGCCCATGACTAGATCCGCCCCTGCACACACCCCCACCTCCACACACCTTTCTCACTCCTCCATTCCTTCTTTCTCTTTGCATTGCACTGATTGTTTTCGGTCTGTTTGCTAGCTTTTCTTTGACTTTGTCGTTTCTGTTACACACGTGCTGCACACGTGTGTGAACACGCGCATGCAGTGGCGTTTCTAAGTAATTTGGAGCCCTAGGCAAGATTTTCCCTGGAGCCCCCCCTTACCAAGTCCGTTTGGTAAGGGGGGCTCCAGGGAAAATCTCCTGTAAAACGGCGCCCCCCAAGGGATAAAATTAATTAAACTATTTTTAAACTAAATAATATATGTGTTTTAAATGTTCAATTCTAGTTATAGAGGACAGGTATAATGTATTTATCCATATGAGGCTTATTAGCCTGGGATTCTTTTAAAGCAAGTCTGGTGGTCTTCCCACACCCCTCTCCCCTCATTGTTGCCCCCCTCCCCTCATGGCGCCCTAGGCAACTGCCTAGTCTGTCTAATGGCAAAAGCATGCACGTACACACATACAAAGGCAGACATACATACATACATACATACATACACACATACATACATACATACATACATACATACATACATACATACATACATACATACATACATACATACATACATACATACATACATACATACATACATACATACATACATACATACATACATACATACACACCCACACACAGTCACACTTAGACCCCTTTTCTCATGGTATTCGCAGATTGCTTTAGTAACCGTTTTTTTTCTGCAATTACCAAAGATCCACGCTGATCAAATAAAGATATAACTGCTGCCATTGCCAAAAAATTACAGCAATCTTTGATTAGTAGCGCTATTGTTTGTTACGATCTTGATGATAGTGGCCAAGAACAGTTCAAGCCTACTCTTGTCAGCTGAGGGACTGGAATAAGAGACGGACCAGAAGCCACATCCTGTGCGCTGATCCAAAATGTCCAACCGGAAACACAGACCGAACATGAAAATCGGTGGCAGTAGCAACTTAAATAAATAAATAAATAAATACTGGTGGAGTAAGCGTTAATCGTTTAATTTGTTTCCGACTCACGGTCTGTCCCTTTCTGTCCCTCCAACTCCCTCTTTCTTACTCTCTCTCTTTCCCTCCCTCTATCCCATCTCAGTTTATTGCAGCTCTCCAGTCCAGTTGTCTTTGGTTATTTGCTAGAGCGGTATTCTATAAAAGATCTGATTGGTTTATGCAGTCATCTGAAATGACCTGTGAAATTAAATGCGTTTGGCTGTGCCAATCCACCATTTAAATGTTTGAGATGCATAATAAAGTGTAGGACATTAGAGGCACGGCGCAGTGTAGTCTGCTAAAGTGCTGAGAATTGGGAAGAATCCATTTTGTCTGAGAAGCTCTTAATAGGACTATTTCAACCCCAGTAGTAGAGTAAGAGGATTACAGTACAGCGGCTAGTAGGGTTGCACACAACAGAAGAGGCAATATGTCTGATGACCAGAATCTGCTGGGTATTGGTCTTAGGAGACCATGCTACAGTGTACCTCTTTCAGGAGTCGATGCTACCTCTAACCTGCATAGTACACACTGATGTAGAGGACTGCTTGTTGTCTGCGTTGTTTCTCAAGGAAAGCTGCCATACATCTATGCTAAATGATCTCCTAGTATTGTTGTTTGTTACAGCAGGGTTGTTCTTGTACCAATTGATTTAGGACTATATGGTAAATCATTTCAATTAGGATTGAGTATGCGTGTTGAGGTATTTCTACTGTACTTGAATAATTCCAAAATGTATAAATTCCAAATTCGTGGCCCACCGGGAGACCTCCCTGTACGCCCAATGGTCAATCCGACCCTGCCATGACTCATAAGGCATCATGCTATGAGGCGTGACTCATAACATGATGCCTTGGTGACTATACATGAGGCGTGACTATACAGACTATACACATGGAGGTACAGTAGGTAAAGTATGCATCCATTTGTGGGAGGAAACTCTTACCGTCACGTTGCTGCCACCTATATGACACGAGCTCTTAGTTTGATTGACAGGTGGTGGTGATGTAACGATCCAAGTTAACGGACACACAGTGTGCAGGACTCCCAGGTGTGATTGACAGCTTGCACAGGCCCTGCTGTCCTGTGTGTGGGAGAGGGAGAGAGAGGTGGCCAGATGGACACGCTGTAATACTGGGAATGTCCCTGTGTGTGTGTGTGTGTGTGTGTGTGTGTGTGTGTGTGTGTGTGTGTGTGTGTGTGTGTGTGTGTGTGTGTGTGTGTGTGTGTGTGTGTATGTGTGTGTGCGTTTGTGTGTGTGTGCATGTATGCGTAGTGTGCATTAAAGATTAATGTTGAGTTGTAGAGATGCAAATGCAAATACAAGTGTGTGTGTGTGTGTGTGTGTGTGTGTGTGCGTGCGTGCGTGCGTGCGTGCGTGTGTGTGCGCGCGTACGCGTGCCGTGCGCACATACAGTAAGTGTCCTCAGCATATAGTGTACGTCTACATATGCAATTCAGAGTGTGCATACTGTTTACAGCAGTTTGTGTGTGTGTGTGTGTGTGTGTGTGTGTGTGTGTGTGTGTGTGTGTGTGTGTGTGTGTGTGTGTGTGTGTGTGTGTGTGTGTGTGTGTGTGTGTGTGCGTGCGTGTATGTGTGTGTGTGCACATGTTGCGTAGTGCATGTGCACGCACACATACAGTATCACATGGTGAGCAGCACAGCACGTGGTGAGTATCTGTAGCGCCTATATTCTGTATAACCCAGATGGATGCACAGCCTTAACAAGCACAGACATGATTTAATAGACACTTAGTGGACCCATGTTGTCAACGCTGTCAGAGCGAAGCTAAACAAGAGTCAATATCTGTATGGGGGAGAGGAACAGATTTGTGGTAGAAAGAGTTGTTTCGTTTTCACGCACAGACACTTCAGTTAATGTCAAACTCGTAGTCCGTGATTTGCATATCCAGATGTTTGGAATTAGTAACTTTGTTTTCCCCCCCAGTCGGAATAAGTTGCTCATGATGAACGACGATTCCCTTGATAAAATAATTAGATGTCAGCCAGTGCAGCTCAGCAGCAGACAGCTCGCCCTGCGAGGTTGGCAATTGACAGCCTCCATGTTAGATAGGAATGTGAATCAGTACAGAACAGTGCTGGTTTTCAACCTTTTTCATAACACCAGGGCCCACTATTTATTCAGAATTTAAGCCACGGACAAAACAGAGGAGAGTTACATCTGGTTAACCAACTTTCCATCATGTAGCTGGGGACCAGCTGGAATCCTCTCAAGGACCACTGGATTATTTTGAATCCTGTTAGTCAGTCAACCAAACAACCAAACCACCAACCAACACGAAAATGAAAACTAACGCTATCACTTTTATGTCCTCCCTGAAGTTATGGCTGAATAGCATTTGGACCGGACTTATTTTCTGCTTCAGTTGCCCCAGTCTGTTTAATTTTAAGTGTTCTCTTTTGTCTTTAAATTTAAATGATAGTACAATGATGTGTAGCCAGGACTCTCACTCATATGCATTGTGCGCACATGCATGCACACACGCAGGCACGCGCACAGGAAAAAAAAGAAAATTATATTTTAATTTAATTTAACATAATTTAATTTATTCCCCAAACACTTAATGTTTTGGGAATTCATTTATTGTTGTTTTTATTATTTTTGTTTTAAGCAATGTAAATTAGCCATTGGCTTTCTTGCATGTACTCCTTTGAGGGTGATGCATAATTAAATATGTGTATTTTCTGAACACGTAAGCACTGTCATTAAACATATTAAACAAAACAAGACGCTGCCATGGCTATTAGTTGACAAACGCATGGCTCTGTTTCTATCCTAGCACTGTGTGGTGGCACTGTGGTAGTCTACTGTATATAGACAAGGGGGTTTTCAACCTTTTTGATACCAGGGCCCACTATTTATTCGGCATTTGAGCCACGAACCACCATTTGAGGACATTTTAGCACCACATACCCCCAAGTATACTTTGTTAGCAGAAGTCTGGATTTCAAAATGCACTTGAAGTACAAACATATTGGTATCAAAATGAATTTAAATTGCCAAGTACAAAGCACCCCCCCAAAAAAATCAACTGCAACAAATTAACATTTATTTTTTTCTGTGATTATTCAAATCTACAAAGTAACTGGCATATAATGTATAGCCTGGCTAAAGCCATACCAAATCAGCTGTTGGCAAAAAAAAATACCTGTCAGCAGATTGGTCTGGAATAGCACAATTGTATGCCCACTTCCTACCCCAGAGAAGTGGGGTGGCCAATCAGGACACAGTATTCAAATATATTTGCATATGGGCCTTCTAGGGAAGTGGTTTTCAACAGGTGGTCCCAGAGAGGATTCCAGGTGGTCCCCAGGCTAAATGATAGACCGTTGGTTAACCTCTTTGAGAGCTCTCTTTGAAACCTCATTTGTTTTCATGTTTACACTCTCAAGAGTTAAAATATTCACCCTCTGAATTAGCCCAAGTCTACACAACTAGAGAATGTAGAAGATTAATGGTCATTTTGATCTGTATGTTTGACTGTTTTGTTTTCCAAAATCCAGCCTGTAATTGAGGACAAAAGCAAAAGAAATCTTTAGTTTTGGGGGTCTGTGGGGCTAAAATGTCCTCAAACGGTGGTCCTATGTGGCTCAAATGCTGAATAAATAGTGGGCCCTGGTGTCAAAAAGGTTGAAAAGCTGCCGCTCTCTGTCATTGTACTCCAGTAGAGTACTTGACACCACTGTGTATCTGCAGCAGTGATGGACAGCGTGGCAGTGGTGTGACAGTGGTGTGATACAGTGGTAAAGAGTGTGCTATAGAGTGACAGATGGGTTCAAGGTGCGGACACAGGGCTGGATCTAGAGGGGGGGCAGGGGTGGGCAGGGCCCACCAAAACGTGCATCCTTCCCACCCAATGAAAGGTGGTCAGAGAACCACTAGTGGTCCTTGAAGTTGGTTAACCCGATGTACCTCTTTGAGAGCGTAAAAATGAAACCAAATGGACCCTTGCGGGTCCATTTGGTTTCATTTTTTCACTCTCACTCTCTCTGGATTAGCCCGAGTCTACCCACCTAGAGAATCGAGAAGCTTAATGGTCATTTTGATCTGTATGTTTGATTGTTTTGTTTCCCAAATCCAGCCTGGAATTGTGGACAAGAGCAAAATAAATCTTTAGTTTTGGGGTCTGTGGGGCTAAAATGTCCTCAAATGGTGGTCCGTGGCTCAAATGCTGAATAAATAGTGGGCTTTGGTGTGCTTCATATAAAAACTTTGGAGTTGCCCACCCTGTCATTCTTCGTGCCCACCCTAGTACGGCTGGCTAAATCCGGCGCTGTGCCGACACGAGGCTTAAGGAGGAATCGGTCTGAGTCCTTCCTTCTACACATGGGTAATGGTCAGGTTGACAGATGGAGTTAGGCGGGGGTGGAGGGGGGGACATGGTGGACTATGATGTTTGAGGACAACATGGTGACATGTGGTGAGAACAGGGAACGGACGTTGAAGAGATCCTGTAGGCGGCGGAATGGAGGAGGTGCAGGACATTCACTAAAGGGAGGAAAGGGAAATTAACACTCTTGGAGCCGCCCTGCTGGTCAGAGTGGGGTAATACAGCGCCAGCTTCGGGTGTCATTTTAGAATTTCACATAGAAGGGAAGTTAGAAGTAAACAAGATTCCATCAGTAGCAGCAGCACTGATCTGTCTGCTCTCGTTCCAATCTGTGGTTATATTCCCCCACAATGCAGTCAAAAATCACAATAAGGATCTAAAAGGAGGGTTGTTTTTCTCAAAAGAATGGATTATTTTGAGAAAATAGCATGGAAAGTTGTTGTTTTGAATGGATTCCTGTGGAGAGGACTAGGTAATTGTGGGGTGTGAAGCGAACGGTTGTATTCTGCCCAGCAACAGTGATGGTGTATTGTTATAGTTTCAACAGGTGGTCTGGGGACCATCAGCAATCCCTGGAGAGGATTCCAAGTGGTCCCCAGCTAAATGATGGACAGTTGGTAATTAAATGGACTCTTATAGATCTGTAACTCTTGAGAGCAAAAATGAAACCAAATGTTAAATTATATTTAAACCTATGAATCACTTCATTTTCAAGAAAATGTAGAAGAATTGTTATTTGGACCAATGTTTTGACAGTTATCTCTCGTAAATTGTAGACAAGAACTAGAAAATCCTTGCTTTTGGCTTTTTGGCTTTTGCTTTGGTATTCTTGTATTATAAAAGGTTGATAAACACCACTCTATATGCATAACTAGTAATTCCACTCGGGCGTGGTGGGTTTGGCGACGGCAGGTAAGATTCGCCAAATCCGCGCCCAGTCGGGTCTGGCGGCAAGACTGTTAAAGTCAGCAGGAGCAAGACAGCGTACGTTAGGCTGAGTGAGCAGGAGGACAGTTGGAAGAGAACAGTCGAGGATGCAGTTGAGGAGGAGTAGAGCAAGGCGAAGGTGAAGCAGTGTAAATACCTGGCGTCAACCATCCAAAGTAATGAGCAGCGCGGAAGAGAGAGGTGAGGAAGCCGAGTACAGGCAGGGTCGAACGGAAGGAGGAGACAAGTGTCAGGAGCTGTTTGTTGTGACAGAACGGTATATACCGCGCGAGGAGCGAGGGGGAAGATGTACGTATAGATAGCAAGCAAGAGAGAGCAGCCATGCTGTACTGTACGGCTTGGAGACCAAGCGGATGTAACATTTCCCAATTGGGCGGGCAAGAGCAAATGGTGCGGCGTCAGATGAAGCCGCCCCCATACAATTTTCCTAAAGAAGACCTAATAGAGGTCTTCTTTCGGTTAAAAGACCTCTATTAGGCAAGTAAAGCAACAATACTGACATCAGTTGTTGTTGAAGTCGCAACAGGCACGCAGCATGCAAAAAGCTAGAGGTCTGACTCAGAGAGTTTTCTGTTTTCAATGATGAAATGCTGTTGGTTTAGTGGTGCCACAGCTGTAGTTAGTTAGTAGCAGTAGTAGTGGTTAAAATCATTGTAAATACAAGCAATTTGAAATATCTTGGGTTGTTTTGCATGCCATTGTGTTTGGTGGGGCAGTGAGGGCATTTAGGGGGGTAATGCCCCCCCCATGCCCATGCCTAGATCCGCCCCTGTTGGAGACGGTGGCACTGAAGACAAGACAGTAGAAGGAGCTACTAGGTGTGGTGGAACAGAGGATGAGGAGGAGGGACAGGATCAGCCATGAGCCCAGCAAGACACATTATGTCATGATGATGTTCTCTGGTGACACTCAGGACATTCAGGCCAGATCACAGCCCATATAGGCCTGCGCAGTGACGTCACCGCCCCTGTTCCAGAAGTGGATTCCCCATTCATTTTTCTCCTAGACTTTTCAAAAATGATTCATATAGTGTACATATACTTGAGCGTTGAGAGCGTTGAGAGCGTTGAGAGCGTTGAGAGCGCTGAGAGCGTTAAGAGCGTTGAAATGAAACCAAATGGACCCTTACGGGTCCATTTGGTTTCATTTCGTTTCATTTTACACTCTCAAGAGTTAAATTATGTTTAAACATCTGAGTTACATAATTTTCAAGAGTCCACACAATTTATAAAATGGAGAATAATTGGTATTTTGACCAACGTTTTGCGAGTTTCTTTCACAATTGTGGACAAAAACGTGAAAGTTCTTAGTTTTGGGTGCAAGACACTAAACTCAAAATCACGAACTGTCAACTCAAACCTCAAATACTGTTTTCAAACATCAGTAAAACGCTCCCTAGAAAGTTTGAGCTTTGAAATACTAGTGATGGTGTTACTTGCTGTTATAGTGTTTAAGAATAATGCACTTGAAAAATAGAGGGGGAGAATTGGAAGGTTTTGCTAAACACTATAACAGCATGTAACACCATCACCACTATTTCAAAGCTCAAACTTTCTAGGGAGCCTTGAAATGGATTTTCAGTAATGGAACAATCACATTTTTGATGTGTAGATCTTGTTGAGCCGCTCATTTTGAAAGTAGCTCTCAAGTCAAAAAAGTGTGGGCACCCCCTGCTGTATATTGTTTGATGAGCAGTGCCACATGTGAGGGGCCACCAGTGATGGGCAAGTTACTGAGAAAATGTAGTAAGCCACACTACTTGCTACTCTCGAAAAAATGCAGCTAAGCTACACTACAAGCTATCCCCAGAAAATTGTAGCAAGCTACACTACAAGCTACATGACAAAAGTAGCTTGCTACATCGACACTACATACATTAAATCGATTGTTCTGGCCAACGTGCGTTCCTTACACCATAAAATCGGCGCGATACGGACATACGCAAGGTACAGTAATGACTTTCGTGAAGCATCGCTGTTTTGTTTTACTGAAAGCTGGTTAAAACCATCAAAACCAGACTCACTCTACGAAGTCCCCGGATTCACTCTGGTGCGTCTTGACAGAGGAGGAGGAGGAGGATACGGCGGTGTATGCGTGTACATTAATGATCTCTGGTGTCGATCCTACTCAATAAAAGTGAGACTATCTGATGATCCCAATGTAGAGATCCTGGGCATGACGTTAAGACCTTTCTATTTGCCCCGCGAATTCGGATGCGTTCTGCTGTTTGTTGTTTATGTGCCACCTAAAGGACCAGGAAGAGCTGCACAAGCAGCAAAGACTATTGCTGACTGTGTGCACGAGCTACAGCTGCAGTACCCTGACGCACCAGCAGTCGTCCTTGGAGACCTAAATCAGTGTTATCTTGACACTGTGTTGCCGGGATTCGAACAGTATGTCAAAGATGCGACGAGGAAAAATAATATTTTGGACAAGTGCTATGTAAATATTCCAAATGCATATGTAGCCAAGATTGGGCCACCTATAGAGACCTCTGACCACAATGTTGTGTGTATGACCCCAGTCTATAAATCCAAATTAAAAAGGGGAAAGGTTGAAAAGAAGGTAATTAGAACATGGTCAAATGAATGTAAGGAGCAACTCCAAGCATGCCTGGATTGGACTGATTGGGACGCTTTCAGAGATGGTTCACTGGATGAAATCACCACAGTCACAAACGATTACATCAATTTTTGTGTACAGTTGGTTGTTCCCACAAGGGAAATAAAAATATATCCAAACAACAAGTCATACGTGACAAAGGATATAAAACATGTAATAAATGAAAGGAAAAGAGCCTTCATAAATAAAGATTTCGGTGCACTTAAATTGGCAGATCAAAAGTTGAAAAACAAAATGAGGCAAGCGAAATTGGCACATAGAAAACGCCTGGAGGATGCATTCACTGCCAATAACCATAAAAAGGCATGGGATACCATGAAAGCCATGACGGAATGTCAACTCCCACCAAACCCATTGTAACAGACAATGAACTTGGGTTTGCTAACAAACTAAATACCTTCTTTGCTCGGTTCGAAACATTGGACAATTCCTCAAAGTGCACCGAAATACTGAAGGCTGTAACACCTGCCCCCTCTGACAGAATTACCATCACTGAAGAGGCTGTTAGGAAAGTGTTTCGGTGTACTAACACAAGGAAAGCCAATGGTCCGGATGAGTGCAGTGCCTTTCTACTCAAACATTTTGCATCCGAGTTGGCTCCAGTGTGGCAACCCATATTCCAAACCTCTGTAGACACACACACAATCCCTCTGTCTTGGAAAACATCACACATCAAACCACTACCCAAAATCCCATGTCCCAAAGAACATAAGGATTATAGACCCATAGCTCTTACCTCAGTGATCATGAAATCACTTGAGAGAATTCTGTTGGAACATCTGGTTATAACTATGAAAGACAAATTCGACCCATGCCAGTTCGCCTACAAAAAGGGTTGCGGTACAGAGGATGCGGTGGTCACACTGTCCCACTTAATAACAAAACACCTAGACAAGTCAAATAAGAATCATGCAAGGGTTCTTTTCTTAGACTTCTCATCAGCGTTCAACACTATACAGTCCGATATCCTAGTGAGAAAGATGGTTCAGTTGGAACTGAATCCATACTTGATTCACTGGTATGCTTGTTTTCTTACTAATAGAGTGCAGAGAGTGAAGGTTAACACAACCACCTCCTCAGCATTAACTACTAATGTTGGCGCCCCCCAGGGGTGTGTAAGCTCAGCTGTACTCTTCACCCTCTATACTGACAGCTGTCGTACTGAGGAATGTCTGTCTGAGTGTCGCACTGACACACCTGATCAATACATTCTAAAGTACTCAGATGATACCGTTTTGATTTCTTTGCTAGATAGTTCCAGTGATCCTGGACTGCACCAACGCAGAGTAAATAAGGTGGTCGAATGGAGTGATAACAACGCTCTCATCATTAACACAAAAAAGACAGAAGAGATTGTTTTTGGTACACCACAAGAGATACACAGTTCTCCTATTACTATACATGGCGAAACGATCACCCAGGTATGTTCATACAAATACCTTGGAGTAGTAATTGACCATTTGCTGTCATGGAGGGATCAGATTGAATCAGTGTGTAAGAAAACAAAGCAAAGAATCTACTTCCTACGCCGGTTAAGATCCTATGGTGCAAGCAGACAGATTCTTCTTTGTTTTTCACTTCTGTTATTATGAGTGTGCTTCAGTACTGTAGTACCACCTGGTATGGATGTTTGTCTGCAGCACTAAAATCACAACTGCTGCAACAACTGAACATTTGTTCAAAGATTGTTGGACAACCACTTCAGAGACTTTATACATCCATGTATGATAACAGCATTCTGAGGTTAGCAAGGAATATTACCTCAAACACTAGCCATGTTCTGTATGGAGAATATAAATTGCTGCCTTCAGGAAGAAGATATCGTGTCCCAGCATACAATAAGGTCAGACTAAAAAGGTCCTTTGTCCACCAATCGACTTTGAGGTTAAATGAGGAGTTGTAGTCACAGAGTGACCTAGGAGATGGACACTGCTTTGTCTTCATGTCTTTACGTATGTCTTGTTCCTTGTTGTACCATGTCTAATGTGTAATTGTGTTCTCTGCATACAATGGCTGTTGGGTCGCAAGACAAATTTCAGTGTAAACTGACAATAAAGTACTATATCATATATCATATCATATCAGTATCATATATCTCAACTTAATGTACAACTTTCTAAATAATAATCATAATATTAAAATAATAAATAAATATCATGATAATAATAATCTAGGGGTGGGCTTGAACCTAGGATGGTGTCATGTTTAAGTTTTGGGATGTATATTAGAGGTTTTCTACCCATTAAAATGGGCGGAATTCAAAAATGTGTGTGGGAAAATGTAGTAAGCTACACCCCTTGTTACTGGAAACAAGTAGTGTAGCTTCACTACAAGCTATTCTCAGAACAAATGTAGTAAGCTACACTACAAGCTACGGGAAAATGTAGTTAAGCTATGTAGCTTAGCTACTTGTAACAAGTTACTGCCCATCGCTGGGGGCCACGGTGTGGCAGGCACCTCTAGTACTATAAACTCACTCACACACTGCATGCCATAAGTCACCGTGCTTCGTCGTTTATTTTATATACTTGATGGGACCATCATTTACTAAACAAATATCCCGTTGTATTGAAAAAGATGTGCGACTTATCGTTGGAAACAAACTCATGAAGAAAATGTTCGCCGGGGTAATAAATCAAGTGAGAAGTACAGGGTCGTTTTCACTGCACTTCCACAGAGCCGGAACTGTTTCTGCAGCCGGGTTGAGTCGCACCATTAGAGAGAATTGCAACTTTAAGATACTTCTGTGTTCATATTTTACAGACCAGAAGCTCTCTGCTGACGCAGCCAGGCTAGAATTTATACCAGCCAGACACGGTGTCTTACACCTTGTCATTTACTGCCCTAAACAAACAGTAAAGTAGATAGACTTGGCGGGCAAATAAAAAAAATTACATCACAACTAAACAAACATTAACTGCCACCGCTGCCATTGAGAGCTGTTTCTATCGGAAACTGAGAAACAGTTACGTGTAAAATTACTATGTAACATATGCCATGAATGCAATTTAATTCACCCAAAGCATACATTTTATAACTTGCGGTCAGTGATGCATGGGCAAGTTACTGGGAAAATGTAGTAAGCTACACTACTTGTTACTCTCGAAAAAATGTAGCTAAGCTACACTACAAGCTATATATTTAAAATGATGTGAAACACTATTGTTACTAACTGACTACAATAATTGCACCACTTACCCAACACCATTTCATCATTCATAAAAGAAAACTCTGAGTCAGACGATTATCTTTATGCATGCTGAGTGCCTTTTGCAACAACATGTGATGTTATTATCACTGCTTTACTTGCCTAATATGTACTGTACAAGATCTTGCTATGTACATACATCTTGCGGGTAACAGAACACAGAAAAGAAAATAGATAAAAAAGAAGATAGATTTTGTGTACCAAAATCAAACCATACAAAATAAGCCACCCCATACCACTGCTAGTTTTGACAGGAAAAAAGGCAAATACAACGTACTATAAGGGAAAAATAGTAGTATAGTAGTCCACCTTCCAGAAGTAAAGTTAAAGTAACGGGAGCTTGTTGTATGTTGTCAGCTCCACCAATCAGAAGTAAGCCACTGATATTAATATTCCTGCTCAGTTGGCTAAAACCATTTCAAACCATTGGGTTGTTTATTTGAGCCAGTGAAATGCCATCTATAATTTATATTATAACAACATGGGATTTTATTATTTTACATCGCTCGTGTGTATGTGTGTGTGAGTGTGTTTTTTGGCTGGCCTGGGCTGCTACTACTGCAACATTGTGGGGCACTTCATACATTTTTTATTTTCCATTTTTATTTCACAAACATTCAAAGCCGCGGCCGTTCCCCTGGCCAGTGGCCACCTGCTGCCAGTGCAGAGCTGCAATTCATATTTCATGTATTGGTACAATATACTCCTATTGCATAAGCATACACTTACAAGTGTCAGCGAGGAAGATGCCAAAGAACCAGGGGCGGATCTAGGCATGGGCATGGGGGGGCAATGCCCCCCTAAATGCCCTCACTGCCCCACCAAACATGATGGCATGCAAAACAACCCACGATATTTCAAATGAAAGTGCTTGTATTTAAAATGATTTGAAACACTACTACTGCTGCTAACTAACTACAGCTGTGTCACCACTAAACCAACAGCATTTCATCATTGAAAACAGAAAACTCTCTGAGTCAGACCTTTGGCTTTATGCATGCTGTGTGTCTGTTGCAACTTCAACAACAACTGATGTTATTATTGATGCTTAATTGCATAATAAAAGTCCTGTAACTGAAAAAGGTATATTTCTCTTGCCCCCCCCCCCCCCCCCATGGACATGTTACATCCGCCCCTGCAAAGAACCAGAGTCCAGGCAGAGCGTTTCTTACTTGCCCAGTGGTCCTGGAAAGTGTCAGACCATGTAAATCTCCCCCTGGAGAGGAACAGAAGTCTTGCGCAAGGATATAGGATATAGAAAGGGGCATTTCAGGTTCACTGCATTCTGAAACCCAAAAGGAATGACTGCATGAAAATAAATAAATTGGATGATACAGACTTTTTCCTTGAGGTTCTAACTGTAAACAGTCATTTTATTCAAACCAGAGTTACATTTATTACAGACTTCATAATAAGCTTGTAATCAGGGCCGGATTTAGCCAGCCCTACTAGCACGAAGAATGGCAGGGTGGGCAACTCCAAAGTTTTTCATTTGTGGTTTTCAATCTTTTTGGCAACGGGGCCCACTATTTATTCGGCATTTGAGCGACGGAGGACCACCATTTGATGACATTTTAGCTCCACAGAGCCCAAAACTAAAGATTTATTTAGATTTTGTCCACAATTCCAGGCTGGATTTGGGGAAACCAAACAGTCCAACATACAGATCGAAATGACCATTAATCTTCTACATTCTCAGTTGTGTAGACTTGGGATAATTCACATGATGAATATTTTAACTCTTGAGAGAGTAAAAATGAAACCAAATGGACCCTTGCAGGTCCAATTGGTTTCATTTTTACTCAAAGAGTTACATCTGGTTAACCAACTTTCCACAACTCTCTCAAGGACCTCTGGTGGTCCCCAGACCACTGATGAAAACCACTAATATTACCTTTAATTGGGTGGGCAGGATGCACATTTGGGTGGGCCCTGCCCCTCTGGCCCCCCTCTAGATCCGGCCCTGCTTGTAATACACATCCAATTTATGTATTTTCTTTAGTCATTTTCTTTTGGGATTCGGAATGCAGTAAAACTGAATTGCTCTTCCCATATATCATGTAGAAGTTTTAATCAAACATTTACAAGGGAGTGTGTAACACCTCCTATGTATACAATGTGATATTTAATTAGGATGGGCCTGGTTTATGAGATGTAGTATTGTATTGCAGGGGCGGATCTATGCATGGGCATGTGGGGGCAATGACCCCCTAAATGCCCTGACTGCCCCACCAAGCATGATGGCATGCAAAACAACCCAAGATATTTCAAATCAAACTGCTTATATTTAAAATGATTTGAAACTCTACTGCTACTAACTAACTACAGCTGTGTCACCACTAGCCTGGTCTAGCCCTCAATGATTTTGGCCTTGGGGGGGGGGGGGGGGGGGGGGGGGGGTGTCGTGGGATCCACACGGCGGAAGTGCTGCGCTCTGATTTGATCTCACTAACGTGTCGTCATCTCCGGCCCCTCCCACGCCCGTCCACTGCTGTTCTACGTCACATCATTTAGAGCGACGCCCACCCCGGAAGGTTGACACCCCCCTCAAGGCCACTTTCCAACGCGCGTTAGTCCAGGCTTTCCGTTTTCGCGCAAGGCGGACGAAAATGAAAGCCTGGGTGTCGAGGCTATGTCACCACTAAACCAACAGCATTTCATCATTGAAAACAGAAAACTCTCTGAGTCAGACCTTTAGCTTTATGCATGCTGCGTGTCTGTTGCAACTTCAACAACAACTGATGTTATGCCGCTTCGCGCCACGGCCAATGAAGTCACACCCCTACCATTTTCTCTTGCCCCCTCAATTGGGAAATGTTACATCCGCCCCTGTTGTATTGTATACAGTAATTCTCTAATGCTATATATGTCAGTACATATGCACACACTTGTGTGTGCGCGCGCACACACACACACACACACACACACACACACACACACACACACACACACACACACACACACAAACACTCTTTTAGCCTAAAAGTCATAACTCATTTCGCACTAACACCGCCATCTGGTGGCTCGGCAAAGCATCTTATTCTGAAAGCTGATTCCATTGGAAACCATGAATCAGCAACTGAATTTTCACTATGTAATACAGTAGCTACCGCAAACGTCATGTAATTAACCAAAAACCTACAAGAATCTTAGATATTGCGAGTGTAAAAAATAAATAAATAAATAAATAAATGGAAAGCATAAGCCAGCGAAATTTCCTTTTTTCCCCCATGACACCCAAAATGGAGTATTATGAGCGCGTGTGAACCATAATAAATTGATATCATAATAGGTGTACAAAGGCAATCTCAGCACAGAGGGCGTTTGGACAAGAAGAATCAAATGGCGCCGAATGAGTAATCAATCAACGGTCATTGGTCATTATGCTTTTGTAACCTTCACCATTTTACTTATTTTGTATAAGTGTAGCCCTGTCTTTCTCAAACACTGACTCAAGCCCCAAAAGTTAAGATAAATAAATATCAGTATCTATGCACGTAGTGGAATATACCCTGTGTAAAGCCGGTTGATAACCACTGCTAAAGGCCCTGCAATATTTTGATCAATATCAACAAGCAATGTCAATATCAACAGGCAACATGATGAGACACACGGCAACAGGCAACACCTCCCATTAAAAGGGGAATTCCACCCATTTTCATTTTTTTCCTGAGAGTGTACAAATGTGTCCGCTTCAGGCGACAGCAGCAGAACGGGTGACGTCGGGTTAAAAAATGCTTAGCTTAAATGTTGATAAAAAATGCTTAGCTTTTCGCCCGAACCGGGCGACGTTTCTTGTCCATCCCCCACCGTACCCCGCCGTTAAAACGTAGGGTGAGAGAAAGGATCAGGTGATGCCCAGGAGGGCTGTGATTGGAGGATTTCAAAATGTTGCCCAGTAGAGGGCGCTAAAGATCTGACTTTTCTGAACAACCAGGAGTTGATCATTTTTTACAGAAAGGTGAAAAGTCAACATTGCTTGTTGATGTTGATCAAAACATTGCTAGGTGTATCAGGGCCCTAATATTTTTGATGCGGATGAGTGATAACTAACATAGCTTCCACTTACGTTACCTTGCAATCTGAGCTGAAATATATGTAAAAAAATAAATAAGGGGGGAAACGGTATTCAGTTCACATTCTGCATTCTATTAGATGGTCTAAACACTCATTAAATCCACTCAACTGTAACTACAGTCTCCTTGCTATTTCAGATTAATTCTATTTCCCCCCTCCACTGCATAAGCATGTGTGCCCTTGACTTAGTCAGTTTGCACAGGCCATGAATAAGAATGGCCAGGCCATTGGTATGTATGAGAGCAGGAGGTGAGATATTGGGCTGGCAGTGAGTGAGGGAGAGGCCATTATATTCCAACACCACAGGGCTAAACTGTCAAATGTTATTGTCACTGGTCTAATGCTCGTCTCGCACATTCTGTCTTTCCTTTCTCTACAAATCCCTCTCTCATTCTCTCCAACTTCTCTCTCTCTCTCTGCCGCTCTCTTTTCATACATTTCATCCGTTTGTGTAGGAGCGTAGCTTCTCTCACTTTTTGGGATCCTAATATCTTCTAATCCTAATATCATGTTCTTTCCCTTTCTACATTGCAGTCTTCCTTCCTTCCTTCTTCCTTCCTTCCTTCCTTCCTTCCTTCCTTCCTTCCTTCCTTCCTTCCTTCCTTCCTTCTCCTTCCTTCCTTCCTTCCTTCCTTCCTTCCTTCCTTCCTTCCTCCTTCCTATCACTTAACACAATACGGTGAGTGGTGTAGTCCTAACATTTACAATACATGACTAATGTATTGTTATCAGAGTACACTGAAAGAACCAAAAGTAGAACATATACTCAATGTATACAATGTGAGCTGGTAGATCAGATAACTTTGGCCAAAATGTATAGAGTTTTAGTGGTTAAAGCATCTTCTACCACTTTTTCGAGTCACATGTTCAAATACTGCATTGCGATTGGCTTAAAAAAACAGTGGGGAGCTGGGGCACTTTTCCCAACCCAACATCTCGGAGAAAGAGTTACATACTGTAAACCAAATAGAGTTAAATTATATTTAAACACCAGAATTACTTAATTTTCAAGAATCTATGTGTTTAGAAAATGTAGAAAAATGTTATTTTGAGCATTTGGCTATAGTTGTCTCTCCTAAACTTAAAAATTAGTTAGTTTTGGGTCAGCAAGACTAAACTCAACATCATGAGTCAATCAATGGTGGGGTCCGTGACTAAAATGCAGAAAAATAGTGGGCCCTGGTATGAAAATGTTTGAAAAGCCCTTGTATAAAGTATACATACAGTATAATCAAGTGAAAAGGAATTACCTAAAATGTACAGTACTTAAGTAACAGTAAAACTGCTACTACCAGTACTTCCCACCACTGGGCACATGTTGTCATACAACACAACATGCAGTGCAGTGACAGATAAGAGAACACGCACACAGGCCAGGGGCGGATCTAGGCATGGGCATGGGGGGGGGGGGGGGGGGGGCAATGCCCTCCTAAATGCTCAGTCTGCCCCACCAAACACGATGGCATGCAAAACAACCCAAGATATTTCAAATTAAAGTGCTTATAATTAAAGTGATTTGAAACACTACTACTGCTGCTAACTAACCACAGCTGTGGCACGACTAAACCAACAGCATTTCATCATTGAAAACAGAAAACTCTCTGAGTCAGACCTTTAGCTTTACGCATGCTGCGTGTCTGTTGCAACTTCAACAACAACGATGCTTTATTTGACTAATAAAAAGTCCTGTAACTGAAAATGGTATGGGGGCAGCTTCATCATCCGTGGCTCGATGCGACACAGACGATGAAGCCGCCCCCTACCATTTTCTCCTGCCCCTCCCCCCCAATTGGGGAAGGTTACATCCGCCTCTGACGCATGCACACACATGCACACACGCACGCAGATCATTTCTAGTTTCTCACATAGAGCAGTCACAGTGGTGCTCAGTCAAAGCATGAACCGACAGTGACACCAACATGTGGTCATTGGCCTAGTACTGCCATCAGGCTAATGACAATAATTGCAAAGTCTGAGGCTGTCACAACAGCACAAGCCTTGTCATGTGTACATGTGTCAACAAGCTCAGTGTCGTAGTTAATTCACATAACTACATGCATAGCTGACCACAGTCACATTTAAGCCACCACTTCACAGCAGCATGTTAAACTGTGTTAATTGAGTTCTAGGAACCTTCAAGTTAGTCCAAAGGCAACAACTGGCTAAATATTAGGGGTGTGCTGAAATATCGTTATCGTGATAATATCGCATACTTCCTCCCGCAATATATATCGTATATTCCGCTGAGCGATACTTCCGGGAGGAAAAACGGGTCGCAGAACTAAAATGTTAACTGACCTATAGCTGCTTCATTCCCAAAAAACAAACACAAGATAAAAACAAAAGGCCCAGTATGAGAATCAGTTGAGACAAATAAAAGCTAAGATTAATACCCGAGGATATACTGTACATTAGTAAGTTCTGATTTTTGCCTTTTACTATTTTATTCATTCATTTATTGTTTTTTTGTTTTTGTTTTCCAGCTGCAGTTACAGTATCATGATATATCGTTGATGAGTTTCATGCAATATATTGATATATCACAAATATCGCAGTATATCAAATATCATGATATATTCATTATCGAAGGCCTAATATCGCAACCTATATGGTATCGTGAGGTACCAATATCATCCCAGCCCTACTAAATATTCCCACTTCTAAAGCTGCTGTGTTGGGGTGATGCGTTATGATTGTGAACTGTAGGAAGTTGAGAAAATTTTCTATTTCGACCGCCGCCAACCTCCGTCAGTATTGTGCTCTGTACATGCGAAGGAGAAGCTGGGTTTAGTCACCCTCTCTGACTTTCCGCAGGCCTTCTTACTCATGATATAGATACAGACTAAATACTGCACTCTAAATTCCCTATTGTATGGAAAAAACATACTCAGAGAAATAGAATTTTAAAGGATTAATCCCGCCATGTTACCAGAGTGCCGGGTTTAAAGGGGAACTCCACTCATTTTCAACATTTTAATGTCATTAATATACCTTAGAGATGGTGTGTGGACATGATAAAAAGTTCCCCCAATTCTGTATTTCCTAAAAATGAGAAAATCATTAACATGGTGAAATACATCTGATGACATCATAAAGATGTATTTCACCATGTTAATGATTTTTCTTTCAGACCCCTTTTTCCTGAGAGGGTACAAATGGAACCAAATTGACCCACTAGGGTCCATTTGGTTCCATTTGTACCCTCACAGGAAACTTTTGAAAATGGGTGGAATTCCCCTTTAAGCAGCCATCCTGTTCCTTGTGTCATGTGACTCCAGAGAAGATTTCTATTCTTCTATCAGAGAAGTAAAATTTCTACTATTATTTTAAATTCTTAACAATTAGAACTCAATCTTAAGGTCTTATAGTGCTACCATCTGACTATTATTGTCCAATTAGTAGTGGGTGACTTTTTCTGTTCAGGAACTGCAGTGGTTCCTTTTTAGAGCATGAAAGAAGAAAGGCTGTGGGTTCATGAATGAGTGTACAGCACGTTTCATTGCATAATACTGAGATTGGCAATTTTGGTCTTACGCTGGCACCATTGAAAAAGCCACGATGAGGCCACCAAAATCAGTCCACTTTACTACCCCAGGGAGTATGAAGGTGCACATGAGGGTCCATGGGAAATTGGAAATAGAGACCAACCACTAATAGGGGTGAAAATGACACAAAAGAAAAACAGCATATTTCTTGACGATGACAACAATGGAATATGTAGTAAGAGGACTCAACTTCAAGTAATAGTAGTAGACCTGTGTGTGCAGCCCTCCCATATGGGAAAAACTTTATATGCAACTCTTGAAAGTGCACCTTTCATGCATTTCTCAAATAAGATCCATAGTATCCATAGTGAAACATAATTTTTCATAATGATTTATAAGAATTACTGTGTATGACATTCAAAAAATATATAAGATCCATACTCCATAGTATTTGTTTTGTGAAGTGAAATATAATTTTGTAATTCATAAGAATGATATATGACATACAAAACACATATAAGATCCATGGTATTTTTTGTAAAGTGAAATATAATTTTCTAATTTATAAGAATTATACGTATATGACATACAAAACAGATCTAAGATCCATAGTATTTTTTTTTTTTGTAAACTGTACTTGTATAGAACGTTCAACTTTTCAACTTTCTGGCTCTGTGTCTCTTCATTCATGTCTGTGGTGGAGTTGTGTTCAACTCTATGTAAAACTTGTGTTGTGTGCTGCCCTCAAAGTGGTTTGGTCGTGCACATTTTGCGACCCAGGTCGCTCCTACCGTTTGCATTGAAGTCAATAGGACCCGCAATGAATTGCCCTTCAGTGCAGAGCTCAATGCCTAAAAGACGAATGCGAACTAACACGTGAGACTCAGTAACCTATCAGCAACGTGTACAACGTAAACAACTTTGGACATTTCATGGCAGTATAATACAACTTTTAATCACTTTGAGGTTAGAGTGGGCTTTAGTTACTTATATTATATACAATTTGCCGTGATGGATTGCTCATTTAAAGAAAATGACGAGCTGCAGATTTCATTTCTCCGTCATTCTTATTCACGTTGTATTCATGAGGTAATGCATGGTGGTGCGGCGCACACTAGCGACCCTATTGACCGGCCGCCACTGTAATGGATGTTGTTAATGAATTACAGGTATATCATAATCCATGAATCGGTTTCAGTGATGTAGATCCACTGCATCCATAGACGCAATTTATAGATCAGGGACACATTTTGGACGGTAAGCTCTGCATCCGGGGACTTTACTTACATTAGACTTAGTTCCTCGATCCCTTCCTACTGG
>CM076984.1:35221685-35224185 GCA_039105355.1 Benthosema pterotum
CCAAACAACTGCCTCTACTCTGCCCCAGAATGTGATTTAAGTGTTGGAGGGCCAGTGCATGGAGTTGGCCCGGCCGGAAGTTCTTCCTGCAACATGTAAAGTGGGGCAGGGCTGTGTCCGTGCAGCAACAGCCATACGGCATGCTGGAGTGTGAGGAGGAGGCCTGGCTCTTTGGGGACAACTCACAACATTTCTGTTTAACCTCTCGTCAATTCTGTCCCGACCCTCAATTGACTTTCTGACACCGATTATACAGCAGTTCTCACACCAGTTATACAGTGGTTACTTACACCAGATTATACAGTGTTCCTTACACCAGATTATAGCTGATGGCTAGCTTTTGACGCTAGTTTCTACAGTAGTTTCCGACACTAGATTCAGTTATTGACACTAAATGTATAGTTTATGATGATAGGGTCTACTTTTTGGACACAGAATCAACAGTAGTTCTGTGCAGGATTGTGTTTTTGACACTAGATTCTATAGTTTCTGACACTGGATTCTAGTTCTCTGAAATACTGTTCCAGTGATGCTAAAATATTTCATCAGACAGAATTATCCATATTTGGCTGTGTTTGTGATGTTGCTTCCTGCATTCAGAGATTTGCAGAACTTTTTTCCACAATTTTTCAAAAATATCAGTACAAGATATCGCGCCACTCGGTGGCGATATGAGCTGTGTGATTCTGATATTTTTGTCAATGCTATAAAACACCAAACGCGTTCATTAGCAGGGGTTAATGGCACAGTACACCTGTCAGCGCTGTGTGTGCCTGGTGCGTGAGCATGTGTGTGTGTGTGTTGTGTGTGTGTGCGTGCGTGTGTGTGTGTGTGTGTGTGTGTGCGTGAGCATGTGTGTGTGTGTGTGTGTGTGTGTGTGTGTGTGTGTGTGTGCGCGCTGCGCGCGAGTGCGTGTGTGTGTGTGTGTGTGCCTGTGCGTGAGCGTGTGTGTGTGTGTGTGTGTGTGTGTGTGTGTGTGTGTGTGTGTGTGTGTGTGCGTGTGTATGTGCAGGAGGGAGACCGAGGTACCATCTGTGACAAACCTGGGGGCTTCTTTAACACTGCTGCGCTCTCTCTCTTTCTCCATCTCAGTCTGCCCTGTGTCTTTCTCTCGTTCCCTCAGTCCTTCTGTATCTGAGGGTCTGTCAGTCCCTGTATTCCTACACGTTTTTTTTTTTTTTTTCCTTTGCTTCTCTTTTTTCCGGCTTCTCTCCTTCCTGGGTCCCCTTAAGGACCTAACCTGGATTCACACCTCCTCCTCTGTCACAGGCCTGGGGTTAAGCCATGTAAATGAGGCTGTAATAACATTCAAGAGGAGAAGGAAGGAGGAAACGCGGCCGCAATGTCAGAGGATGAGGTTAGAATACAGTATATGGCTTTTATTTTATTGTCATAGGTTGGATTTTGGGGGGGTTGTAAATTCCAAGGTTAAAGCTTAGAGAAACGTGCAGTGAAATATAGCCTGGCGGCTGTAATGTGTGAGGGGCGAAGCGACCCGCAATATTCAGGGCCTAAAGGAGGGAAAATTGGCCTTCGGTATTGGATGTTTAAAGTGCAGAGATTTATGGTAATAGCATGGGTTATAAATTAAAAGTGAGTTTTTGACTTTTCAATGCCATGGCCAAGAAACTTTGTCCTTGTAAAGTCAGGGATGCGATTAACCCATTGTGTCTTGATCAGATTCTAGTTTCTGATGCTAGATTCTAGTTAACAGCACTAGATTCTAGTTTTCAACGCTAGATTCTAGTTCCTCACGCTAGATTCTAGTTCCATGCTAGATTCTAGTTCCTCACGCTAGATTCTAGTTCCTCACGCTAGATTCTAGTTCCATGCTAGATTCTAGTTCCTCATGCTAGATTCTAGTCCCCCACGGTAGATTCTAGTTCCTCTCAGTAGATTGTAGTTTCTGAAGTTAGATTCTAGTTCCCGACACTAGACTCTATGCCATGACACTAAATTCGAGTTTGTGACACTAAAGTCCCTGATGTGAGGTTCTATTTTTTTTTTTCTGGAAAAATCTCTTTCTGTGTCAGTGATGCTTAACATATTCCATAGGAAGGATCCCCAGAAATATATATTATTTAGCTGCAGAACCTCATCTAAAAACATGTTGTCTATGGATCCCCCAGAAGCAAGATTTTGAGTTAAAAATGTTTGCTTCAGAGATCTGCAACACATTTTCACAATTTTTCAAAAATAGCAGAACAACAAACTCATATCGCGCCACTCGGTTGGCACGATATGAGCTTGTAGATCTGTTATTTTTCAATAGCTAAAAACCACAAAAACACTTTCAGTACATAAACGATTAAGGTGTGTGGGATGGGGGCGGGGGGGAAGTATACAGTATATTCATACGGATCCTCTTCATGGCTCTGTGGTTAAGCTAGTGCTAGTGTTGAAATCAAGCCAAAAACAGGCAACACACTCTCACAAACGGCCTATAGGGACTTCTTGGGACGAATATGACCAAACATCGACCATTTGACCGTATGGGGGG